>CM062819.1:1245116625-1246316625 GCA_031772625.1 Pinus tabuliformis
TTTATAAAGCCACTCATTGATTTCATTATATTCCTCTTTTTACTTAAGTAAAAACAAATTGTACAATCGAGTAAAACACACGAAATCAAGAAACTCCAGAAAACCCTCATTTTAATGGTAAACACCAAGGCAGAGATAAAATAGTTGCTCTGATACCAAATGATAGCATAACATTCTTAAATGCGGAATAAACTATTATGCCCAAGAAAAATTACCTCCAGCCATTGATGTTAATACCAGTAATAATTCTGGATTCTGGGAGCCTCCACCAGCAGATGAGTTTGCAGGCGCCAATCTTTCGGTCGAATTCTCTGATATGGCTGGGTCTTGAGAGGGGAATTCGAACGTCAAATCTGCTCGTCGATCCTAGGATAATTTCTAATTATGATGAATGTGAAATTCTCTTTCAAGAGCTGTTGATTCATACCATATTCCCTGCATTTGTACTACTGCCTGAGTGATGAGATCACCTAAACCCGAGGCATCAACATCTTTATTCCAGAGAACAATTCATCATGTGAATTGTGTTCGGAGAAGTATCCAAAACAAAATCTGGAATTACTTTAAGTGCCTCCTCGAGAAGTGACTGTTGCATCCATTCTACATTTCCAAATACCAAACCTAGTTTCTAAGTGAAATAAATCAAGGCTTTCACTACTAAGAAAATACGCCAAAGCAGGCTGCAGCAGGAATCGAACTATGAGCACTCAGCTGGTTGCAACAACGACATGTATTGCATGTACTACCAGATAAGAAAATCTGAAGGCACTTCCAAGCTCTGCTCTCTCAACTTGATGGTGTAAAACTAAAGGGAATTGAGTTAGTGAGCTTGGGGACCAAACAGAAGAATTTATAGCCAAGCTTCCATCAAGCTTCTGATGGCTATGTGTCAAGTGTTCCACAGATCATGGTAGAGAACTGCAAAGGGAGTAATGGACCACTCCAGGAGCTCCTAACCAGAAATTAATTTAACTGCACATAGTTTCCTGAATTAATGGAATCAGTTGGCAGACGGTTTCCATAATAAATCGGTGGTAAAGGGAGCTAATTCGGCGGCAGACAGATTCCAAATAGTCGGTGACCGTTATGGGAGATGGAGCTTAACACTCGCTTGTAATTTTCCGCATACTGCCTCACCTTGCTTTGATTCTTGGTCAACCAGCCATGCCCTAACAACTATAAAAGCTCTATATCCCTGATCTTTTGGACAATGTAATTAATATTGTTCATCAGGAACAAGTATGAGAGGGCAACATCCTTGTAGAGCTTACATGTTGTATCTAACTTACACTGCAAAATGATCATAATCCAGCCCAGGCTTACAAACATAATTGAGGTCGGGCTGCCCTGTTCTTCATCATCCCAATCCTGGTCTTCAAACAACCCCATGAGACCATCAGGCAACGCCTTGGGGATATCCATGGGGGCATTAGTTGTAATCTTCACGAGGGCCTCCTTGTAATCAGACATAAAACTCAGATAATTCATCACATACCTTGTAAGTGGATGAATTGTCCTGCCGGGAATACGGGTCTTTGAGTTCTCCCGGTGGACTGCATTTTCGAATTCTATTAAAATTCCCCGGGCTGCCTCCCTGAGCCGAACGAGGATGCCAGAGGCCTGTGTCCTCACGCCTACACAACATTCCTGGCAATAAACGGTGTCTATGCCAGGCATAAGCTTTGACATATAGTCATATATGTCCAACACCCCTAAGAGCACGTTGCTCGATTTTGTGCTCATTCCTAGTGATTCCCCAAATCCTAGCAGCTTCATTATAGGTTCCTTGGCTACCTCTGCAAAACACATATCCCTAATGCGGTTAAACCCTACAAAGATCCTGTGGTAGATACGTTTCTCGCTTGCAAATAGAATTGTCACCGTACTTTTCATGGTGCAAATCCAGGTCTTGATTTTATTTTCAAGAATTGTCCCCTTCGTTTTGTGCACGTGGGCCTTGCTCAACTGCTCAATGCCAATTTTATACAAATACTCTTCAATTACAGAGTTTTCGGTCATGCAGTAGAGAAGATCATTGCTCATAAACACATAATAAGTAGATTGACATATTAGATGGTGTTCGATCCTACAATTTCTCCAAACAGCTAGTGCCTGCGAGATTGCAATATTTCATTCACCTCTGAGATGTCATCCCGTGGATATTACTATATGTCATCATATTACTTCGTCGATTGTCGATTTGATTCCTGACCCGATATGGTATTAATTTGCATTTAATCATAATTTCGCATCCACCCATATCACATATCGGCATTTTTCATTTGCGTGCAGTACTAAAAGCTCTGATTTGTATTTCGTCGATACCACTCAGCTTCTAACACCTGTCCATTCTAGGGGTCGTTGTGTGTATAATTGTTAACACAATTATTATTTTTTTCATCGGTTTGGTTTTAATATACTCTGTTGGTTGTTATAGTCTGTCTATATCTACAAGGATCCACTTGTTCTAATTTAAATGGTTTTTCACAAAATGCATATAACTTAGGAAGGGTCTCTACACTTGTCTTCTTGATGAAATGGCTCGCGGATTGGTTAAACTAATTAAAAGGCTCTTGTTTTAATCTAAACTTTTGGATTTTACTGTTGTTTCCCCGACGCTATATGTACGCATACAAATTCCCACCCATACAAATAAGTCCTTCTACAGGATGTTGATACTCAAGCCCTGAATTAGCTTTCGATTCATTATTGGATGGATTTAGGATTATATGTACTCTCACACAAACTGTCACCCATACAAATAAGTCCTTGTACAGAATCTTGATACTCAAGCCCTGAATTAGGTTTCTATTCATTTATAAATTTAGCATTTCCATGCATTCCTTTGGTTATCTTAGAGAATAAAACTCGGGGAAAATAAATTGTCATTTGTTGTCTTAAATTGTACAACTCAGAGGAGAAGGCAACAACTTGCGATATCCCAATGTCTTTGTTCTTCCCTCCCTCTCTTTCCCCCTCCAAATCCATCTCTCTCTCCCTCTCTCTCCCCCCCTCTCTCCTCTCTTCCCCCTCCTCTCTCTCTTCCTTCCTCTCTCTCCCACCTCTATGCCTGTCTCCCCCACTATATTCCCCCTCCATCTCAATTTTTCTTAAATATGATCCCATTGTCTTGTATTTAAGAAAGTATCTAAATTTAAAAAAACATAATTGATTGTAAAATATTAAACCTATATTTTGGATCAATCATGTCAAAGAAAATACAATAATAAAAAACTTAAAAGAATCATGCACTATCTTTCCTCAACCATTGTTAATCAATTTTTTTTTCTCTTTGCTTGGATCCTTGGCTAAAATGCATATATCCTAGTTCTTTATAATATTATTTATATTATATAAATTTCACATATATGTATATATAAAGGTATTCTCATTTTTTATTTTTTAAAACCTCAATTTAGTCTCTATGGGAATATTTTTAGTAGTTGGGAGGTTGGAGGGTTTAGATATACCTCAAAAGTAAGTATAACCTTTTTTCTTTTAGATTTAATAAAAAAATGTTATAAAATTAAATTAAAATAAAGTATTTGTAAAATATTTTGATTTTGAAATAAGTTATGGTTTTTTGGCATATGGTATTGATAAGTCATTGTATTAGCCCATGGTATTGTAACAGAATAATTAAAAGTGTAGATCCATGACATAATAACCAAAAGCATAGATGGCCTATGGTATTGATAAACCATGGTATTAGCCCATGATATTATGATTTTCTTCCCTCCTTTCACTCTCTCCCTCCCTCTCTATATCTTTATCTTATGGGTTTTGGCCCATGGTATTGTAAAAAAACCTATTTAGAAGTTAATAATATCCATGATAAACATTCATGATTAAAAATCTTGTTATATAATAAATATGTAATTTTTGTCAACTTATTAATTAAATTTAAAAATAGTTATGCAATCATTATTTTAATTTATATGGTAAAATGGATGTTAATTTATAAGTATTATTAATATGTTATATATTTTAATGTGATATGTATATTATACTTTCCTTTATCTAAAAATTTGTTGGTAATTTTATTAATAAAAAACAAAGTTACAATATAAATAAATAAATAAATAAAAATGAATTTAAAAAATATCTCAGGTTTTACACTCACTTACTCATCCAAGGCTTACATCTCACATCTAACGCTCACCCATCCACCCTATAGTGGGATGTAGAGCGCCTCTTTGCTCAACAATAATGTTTTTAATTAAAACCCACTATAGATCTATCTTAACTTGGGATCTATCAAATTCTTTAAGAGATCAAACATATCGTTGCAAAACTTGAATAGATTTGATCCCTCTCAATAATTTATAGATATAAAATAGAACTACAATTCTGGCTATATATAAATTATCAAATGCATATTTAAAATACAAAGAAATACAATTTTTTTCTCATATAGCATACCAATATAAATACATGTATGCCTTTATGATACCAAGATACATATATGTGCTTCCATGCTAAACATGAAAAAATAATGAAATGAAAAGATAACGAATACAATTTAAACAAACTTGAAAGTAATTTTTATAAATAATAAAACTTTAAAGTTATTTTATAAATAATAGCAATTATGCGCTCCCCATAAATAAAAATAAATAAATAGACCGACAGAAATATCCGCTCCAAAATGGTAATCGTGCCTCCCATGTGTTTAAGAGGTGAAATGGTAATTTTGGCTCCCGAATGATGATTCAATGGATGGGTAACGCCGCTGGTGGTATATGTCGTTAAAAATATATAATTTTAACATTTAGAGTAAACCAGATTTAATTAGACACAAAAGAAAAAATATTTAACTTATGATAAAACTTTACATGAATTCATAATTTTTAATAACCAGAATCATTATAATAACCAATAACCTTCGTGTAAAAATGGATTGAAAATGAAAAATTAACTCTCACAACGCCGATGCCTAGAGAGTCGAGACCACAGCTCCACAGAAAACCCTCTCTGCAATGGATGCTTTTCCAACGAATACCAATCTTAAAGCACACTCAAATTCGAGTGTTTTCTTCAATGACATTAACTATGTTAGAAAAATATTTAAGAAATATAATTTTCGTTTTCACGCAGAGAGTTATGACTTTTGCGAAGCTATTTTCGTGAAACTAGGTTCGGGCACCGCGAAGCTGATTTCGCGGAGCTACCTTCGTGCATCACAAGGCTATTACCCAGACATGGATTTCGGGCACCGCGCAACTGTTTCATAGACTTATGAATAATATTTACTCACGGCAAAAATGAGGAAGTAGGTTTTTGGAGCAACACAATAAAAATTTGGTATTCAAATTTAAAACATGAAATACATTTACATGAGACTGCCGCTCATTCATCAAATAAAATAAAAGTTACAGTGATTTAAACTTACGCGGAATAACACACGGTAAAACAGAGTAACTGTTGCTTTCACGCACCCACCAACCTCTCTAACCTCTCTACACAGTCAAAATGAGTTTTACATTCATATTTAACTCAACATACAATTTTTACATTTAATTCATGATAGAGCAAAATAATTAATATGATGTTGTTGTTGAGTGTGTTCACAATCGCGTACATAACTTCTTTAAATGCCTTTGCTGAGTTTTTGAATGGTTCGCCTCTGGCTTCAGTGCTTCTATCTTCAAGCAGAGACGCAACCTGCAAAAATACGTCTCACAGGTATGGCTACTGTTAGGTTGTTTATTGCGGTGGTTGGGATTATTATTTCCAACATTCCCCCTTAATCACAACTGCCGCCATTGACAATTCTCAAACAGTTTCTGAGATAAACAAAACTTTTCCCTGCAATGGCTTTTGAAAATATCAGCAAATTGTTCCTGTGACCTGCAGTGCTGCAACACAATTTCATCATTGTCAATCAACTCTCTAATAAAATGATATTTAGCATCAATATGCTTGGTCCTTTTGTGGAAGACAGAATTCTTTGACAATGCAATCACTGAGGTGTTGTCGCAGAAAATAGTTGCCGCGCCCTCTTGGTCATGACGAAGATCCCTCAACATCCTTCTCATCCAAACTCTCTGACACGTTGCTGCTGTTGCTGCGACATATTCAACGTCTGTTGTTGACAGTGACACTATTGGCTGCATCTTGGAGGCCCATGAAATGGCTCTGGAACCTAAATGAAATACATATCCTGACATGCTCTTTCTGTCATCGACATTGCCTGCCCAATCACTGTCAGTGTAACCAACCAGCCTTAAATCACTTGTTGCTATGTACAAAATGCCATACTATTTTGTCCCATTAACATACCTTAGAATCCTTTTCGTTGCTTGCCAATGTGTCTCCTTGGGTTTTTCATGAACCTTGACACCAAACTTACTGCATACATTATATCTGGCCTAGTGGCTGTCAAATACATCATGTTGCCTATCATGCTTTTGTATAATGTCGAATTGACATTGCTGCTGCAATCTTCTTTGCTCAACTTCAACCCTATGACAGTTGGAATTGGTGCGGACTTGCTATTATGCATTTTAAACCTCTCCAAAATTTATGCCACATACTTTGCTTGAGAGATAAAAATGCCATTTTTTGTATGCTTCACTTCTATGCCCAGAAAATATCTTAGAAATCCCAAGTCAGTGATTTCAAACTCACTCTTCATGACTTGTTTAAAATCAGTGATGAGGAGATCATCACTACCTGTAAAGATCAAATCATCTACATATAAGACGACAATGAAAATCTTACCTTCGCTTTCTTTGATGTAGAGAGTAGGCTCACCGTCACATTTGTCAAAACCATTGTCCAACAAGTAAGCATCTATCCTGTTGTACCATGTGCGTGGTGCTTGCTTCAATCCATAAAGAGCTTTCTTTAACCGATAAACTTTGTCTTCTTGGCCTTCAATCTCATAACCAGGCGGTTGCGCAACATACACTTCCTCCTTCAGCACTCCATTCAAGAACGTTGACTCTACGTCCCTCTGATACACTGTCCATTTATGTTGTGCGGCAATCACCACAACTGCGCACACTGTCTCTATCCGCGCGACTGGCGCGAACGTCTCCATGTAATCTCTTCCATGTTGTTGCTTATATCCTTTGACAACTAGCCTTGCTTTATGTCTTTCAATCTTTCCCTCAATGTTGCTTTTGGTCCTATAGACCCACTTCACTCTAATGACATGTTTTCCTTTCGGAAGGTTCACTAACTCCCATGTGTCATTCCTTTCTATTGCTTCTATTTCTTCCTCCATTGCCGCAACCCATTTTTCTTCTTTCGCTGCATCTTCAAAGTGGATTGGGTCATCTACATGACAAAATAATGCAAATAAGGAATTCAGACCTGCGCTACTATCAACTTCATCTTGCTCATAAATTTCATTTAAATTTCTGAATTTTGGCCTTCTTGTGCTTGTTGAAGATGGGCTTGTTATGTCACTTGGTGTTGCACTTCGCGGTGTATTTGGAGAAGCACTTGCTTGGCTGCACGAAACTATCCTATTATTTGTTGATGGCGTTGCTTGTTGTCTACTTTGTTGTGCTTGAATAGGAGTAGAGGGAGTCAGAGTTGAAGAATTACTTGTTGTTGTTAATTCTTCTCTATCCTCATTTGGTATGCACGCTTTGACATTGACAGTCTTTTCTAAACTTCCATCCCATGCTTCCTCCTCTATGAACTGCACATCTCTGCTGATTATGACTTTCTTGGTTAATGGATTGTAGAGTTTGTATGCTTTGGATTCATCACTGTATCCAACAAATATGCATTTCTCCCCCTTGCTGTCCAACTTGTTTCTCAACTCATCCAGGACATCTGCATAAGCCACACATCCAAAAACTTTCATGTGAGTGACATTTTGTTTTTTTCCACTCCATGCCTCTTCAAGAACGATGTTCTGGACGCTTTTGGTTGGACATCTATTCAAGATATGTGCTACACAAGCGACAACTTCAGCCCAATAGTCATTTGGCAAATGTTTTTCCTTCAACATACTCCTTTCCATCTCCATAATGGTCCTATTCTTCCTTTCTGCCACACCATTATGCTGCGGTGTATATCTTGTTGTAAATTGCTTGTGAATTCCATGCTCCCTACAAAAACGAAGGAAATCATTTGAGATGTATTCTCCACCTCTGTCAGTCCTAAGGACTTTGATGTAGTGTCCACTTTGCTTTTCAACAAGAGCCTTGTATTGGCGAAAGTGCTCAAACACTTCACTTTTCTGTTTTAGGAGAAAGACCCATGTCTTCCTTGTGTAGTCATCTATGAAGGTCAATACATAGTGGCTACGACCAATTGATGGTGTCTGCATTGGTCCACATAAATCTGAGTGGACAATCTATAAAGGTGCCTTTTAACTCACTGACTTTCCTGCTAGGAATGTCTCTCTATGTTTCTTGCCCAAGATACATCCTTCACATATGTTGTCTAGTTTTTCTATGAGTGGTAAACCCTTCAACATGCCTTTCCTATGCAGCAAATTCAAACTTCCAAAGTTGAGATGTCCAAATCTCAAGTGCCATAACTAGTTTTCATCTTTTACCTCTGCTTGAAAGTTTACTTGTGTGACAGCTGCCCCTTTTCTTCCATTTTCTTGTGAGTTCATAGATAGTTGTGCTTGTGCACCTTCATTTCTGCAAATCTGATATTAGTTTTAGGGGAAACATTCCATTGACTGTCATCTTAACCTTTGCAATCAACTGTCTACTTGGATGCCTATCCAAAATTGTGCACACATCATTTTTGAAGAAGACATTGTAGCCTTTCTGCATGAGTTGTCCAACGCTCATGAGATTATGTTTCAGACTGGGGACAAAGTAAACATTAGAGATGTATTTCTTCTCCCCCTTCTTTGTTAGGATATTAACTCTTCCTTTACCCATGACAGAAACTTTTCTATTAGTCCCTAATGTCACTTCAGATTTCACACTTTCATCTAGATTAGAAAATATTTTTATGTTTCCTGACATGTGGTTGCTACACCCTGAATCTAGATACCATATATCACTCTATTTTTCTTGTGCTACATTACAAGCTAAAAACATGTTATCATGGTTCTGATTTTCTCTTGTGAAATTTACACTTGGTTTGTTACTAATTTCATATTGCTTCTTTCTACACTCATTTGCATAATGACCATACTTTTTACAGTAATGACATTGAACTTGAGATTTATCATACCTCTGACCTTGTGCTTGATTTTGGCTTGGGCCTTGACTTGGATTTTGATTACTGCCTCTTCCATTTGAGCTTGAAGGGCTGCTTCTTCCACCTCTGTGTGGGCTTCTTCCTCTTCCTCTAACATATGATCTTCCTCCGCGTCGACCTTGACCAAATGATACTTGTGTCTTGAAGGCATGCTCCAATGAGGAGTTTGTTGCTCTATTCAGTGTATGTTCATGAGAAATCAGTGATGCATTAAGCTCATCCACTGAGAACTGTGAGAGATCCTTTGTCTCTTCTATGGCCACAACAATGGCCTCAAACCTTGCTGGCAAACTTCTCAAAACTTTCTCAACTATTCTTCTTTCCTCAAGTGTCTCACTATGAGACCTGATTTGAGTAACCAGCCCACTTACATGTGTAAAAAACGAGTCTATATTCTCAGACTCTTTCATACAAAGTGTTTCAAAATCTCTCCTCAACATTTGCAGCTTTGTTGTCTTGACTTTTGCCATGCCTTGGTAGGTTGTCTAGAGGGTGTCCCATGCTTGCTTGGATTTCGTTATTGCTGCAACCCTTGGGAAAATAATTTCATGAACCGCTTGGAAAATATAAAACAGAGCTTTTGAATCCTTCTTTCTGTTGTCTCTTAACACATCTTTTTCTTCTTGAAATAGGGCATTGTATGCTGATGCATCTGCTCGTTCTTGAAAACCATTCTCCACCAAATCCCAAATGTCTTGAGAAGAAAACAGGGCCTTCATTGTAATAGCCCAATAATCATAATTTTTTCCATTAAACTGAGGTATTTGAGGATTAGTCAAACTTGTGCTTGATGTTGCCATTTTTTAGTGTAAAAAAAAAAACTTTCTACCTGCTAGTAAATATGCTAAAAAACAATGCACGCTCAAAAACAATTTTCACTGTTAGTAAAAACACTTATTTTTACACTAACAGAGTTTACCCTACTCTAATACCATGTTAGAAAAATATTTAGGAAATATAATTTTCGTTTTCGCGGAGGGGAGAGGCAGAGAGTTATGACTTTCGTGAAACTAGGTTCGCACACTGTGAAGTTGATTTCGCGGAGCTACCTTCGCACACCGCGAGGCTATTTCCCAGACTTGGATTTCGTGCACCGCGTAGCTATTTCAAAGACTTATGAATAATATTTACTCACGGAAAAAATGAGGAAGTAGGTTTTGGAGGAACACAATAAAAACTTAGTATTGAATTCTAAAACATGAAATACATTTACATGAGACTACCGCTCATTCATAAAGTAAAATAAAAGTTACAGTGATTTAAACTTACGCGGAATAACACATGATAAAATAGAGTAACTGTTTTTTTCAGGCGCCCACCAAAATTTGCTCCACCATTTTCTCCACAAAGACTTGCGCTCTTTTTCTTTTTGCCCTCTTACTCACTAACCTCTCTACACTGTCAAAATGAGTTTTACATTCATATTTAACTCAACATACAATTTTTACATTTAATTCATGACAGAGCAAAATAATTAATATGATGTTGTTGTTGAGTGTGTTCAGAATTGCACAGGGTTTCTGGAGTGTGGGCAAATGTTGTTGAATGAATGCTTGCCCATATCTGTTTACCAAAGTACATAACTTCTTTAAATGTCTTTGTTGAGTTTCTGAATGGTTCGCCTCTGGCTTCAGTCCTTCTATCTTCAAGCGGAGACGCAACCTGCAAAAATACATCTGACAGGTATGGCTACTGTCAGGCTATTTATTGCAATGGTTGGGGTTATTATGTCCAACACTCCCCCTTAATCACAACTGCCGCCATTGACAATTCCCAAACTATTTCTGAGATAAACAAAACTTTCACCTGCCAATGGCTTTGTGAAGATATCAACAAATTGTTCCTGTGACCTGCAGTGCTGCAACACAATTTCATCATTGTTAATCATCTCTTTAATAAAATGATATTCAGCATCAATATGCTTGGTCCTTTTGTGGAAGACAGAATTCTTTGACAATGCAATTACTGAGGTGTTGTCGCAGAAAATAGTTGTCGCACCCTCTTGGTCATGACGAAGATCCCTCAACATCCTTCTCATCCAAACTGCCTGACACATTGTTGTTGTTGCTGCGACATATTCAGCTTCTACTGTTGACAGTGGCACTATTGGCTGCTTCTTGGATGCCCATGAAATGGCTTTGGAACCTAAATGAAAAACATATCCTCACGTGCTCTTTCTGTCATCGACACTGCCTGCCCAATCATTGTTAGTGTAACCAACCAGCCTGAAATCACTTGTTGTTGTGTACAAAATGCCATATTGTTTTGTCCCATTGACATACCTTAGAATCCTTTTCGCTACTTGCCAATGTGTCTCCTTGGGTGTCTCCATGAACCTTGACACCAAATTTACTGCATACATTATATCTGGCCTAGTGGCGGTCAAATACATCAGGCTGCCTATCATGCTTTTGTATAATGTCGGATTGACATTGCTGCTGCAATCTTCTTTGCTCAACTTCAACCTTATGACAGTTGGAGTTGGTGCAGACTTGTTGTTCTGCATTTTAAACCTCTCCAAAATTTCTACCACATACTTTGCTTGAGAGATAAAAATGTCATTTTATGTTTGCTTCACTTCTATGCCCAGAAAATATCTTAGCAATCTCAAGTCAGTCATTTCAAACTCACTCTTCATGACTTGTTTGAAATCAGCGATGAGGAAATCATCACTGCCTGTAAAGATCAAATCATCTACATATAAAACAACAATGAGAATCTTACCTTCACTCTCTTTGATGTAGAGAGTAGGCTCACCGTCACATTTGTCGAAACCATTTTCCAACAAATAAGCATCTATCCTGCTATACCATGCGCGCGGTGCTTACTTCAACCCATAAAGAGCTTTCTTTAACCGATATACTTTGTCTTCTTGGCCTTCAATCTCATAATCAGGCGGTTGCGCGACATACACTTCCTCTTTCAGCACTCCATTCAAGAACGCTGACATTACGTCCATCTGATACACTGTCCATTTATGTTGTGCAGACTGTCTCCATCCGCGCGACTGGTGCGAACATCTGCCCGTAATCTCTTCCATGTTGCTGCTTATATCCTTTGACAACTAGCCATGATTTGTGCCTTTCAATCTTTCCTTCAATGTTGCTTTTGGTCTTATAGACCCACTTCACTCCAATGACATGTTTTCCTTTCAAAAGGCTCACTGACTCCCATGTGTCATTCCTTTCTATTGCTTCTATTTCTTCCTCCATTGCCACAACCCATTTTTCTTCTTTGACTGCATCTTCAAAGTGGATTGGGTCATCTACATGACAAAATAATGCAAATAAGGAATTCATACCTGAGCTACTATCAACTTCATCTTGCTCATAAATTTCATTTAAATTTCTGAATTTTGGACTTCTTGTGCTTGGTGAAGATGGGTTTGATATGTCACTTGGTGTCGCACTTCGCGCTGTGCTTGGAGAAGTACTTGCTTGGCTGCGCGAATTCGTCCTATTATTTGTTGACGGCATTGCTTGCTATCTGCTTTGCTGCGCTTGAATAGGAGTAGAGGGAGTCAGAGTTGAGGAATTACTTGCTACTGTTAATTCCTCTCTGCCCTCATTTGGTATGCATGCTTTGACATTGACTGTCTTTTCTAAACTTCCATCCAATGCTTCATCTTCTATGAACTGCACATCTCTGTTGATTATGACTTTCTTGGTTAATGGATTGTAGAGTTTGTATGTCTTGGATTCATCACTATATCCAACAAATATGCATTTCTCCTTCTTGTTGTCCAACTTCTTTCTCAACTCATCCGGGACATGTGCATAAGCCACACATCCAAAAACTTTCATGTGAGTTGTTGGGTTGTGTTATATTCATTCCATGTAGTTAATAGGGGGTTTGAAGGGCACCCGTAACCCCACTTTATGGGGTCCGGGGCAGCGCCCCGGAAAATTTTGGTTTTGGACCATATGTTAGGTTGGGCGGACCCACCTATGGTTTTGTGCATGATTTTCGCACATGTTTTTTGGACGCGATGGTTTTTGGTCCATGTTATTGGATGCGATGGTTTTTCGGTCCATGGTATTGAATGCTTCGGCATGTATAAATATGTATTGTAACATTGAAAGGAACATAATGAAAAATCAAGCTGGTAGTCCCAGTTTTGGGATCCAGGGAAAAATCTCTGTGCATATGTGTTTTATGGGTTATGCTCTCGCATTGTTTATTTTCTTTGTTTAAGAATTCGTATGCAGGTAATTTCTGTACAGGGTTAAAACCTACATTTTGTATCGGAGCTTTTTTTGCTTCAAGGTGACGCCTTTGTTGCTGAAGGGTTTCGCTCGGGCCTGTGGTAGACCCTGTTCAGTGGGAGATCTGCGAGATCGATTCTGGTGGTGAAAGAAGATGGCGAGCAGTGGAAAGATAGAGATTGAGAAGTTCAATGGTCAGAATTTTGAGTTGTGGAAACTCAAGATGGAGGATCTGTTGGTGGATAAAGATCAGTGGATCGCGGTAGATCCGGGTACTAAACCATCGGGAGTGACTGATGAAGAATGGAAGAAGTTGGATCGGAAGGCAAAAGCACAATACGATTGTGTGTCTCGGATTCAGTATTGTTGAATGTATCAGGGGAAGCTAGGGCAAAGGCTTTGTGGGTCAAGTTAGGGACTTTGTACCAATCTAAGTCTCTGGTGAATAAACTGTTCCTACGGAAAAAGCTGTATAACCTGAGGATGAAAGATGGAGACTCGGTGACACAGCATCTGAATGCGTTTAATATTGCGGTAAGTCAATTATTATCTGTTGATATTAAAATTTCAGATGAAGATAAGTGCATCAGTCTGTTGTGTTCTCTACCAGATTCATGGGATAGTCTGGTTATTGCAATAGGTAGCAATGCAACTGCTTTGCAGTTTGATGAAATAGTCTCAGCCTTGCTGACGGAGGAGATGAGACGGAAAAATATGGACAACCAGAATGGTGATGCCTTGTCTGTACGAGGACGGTCCCAGAACAGAAACAAAAATAAATCATCGAGTGGGAGATCTAAATCTCCAGGAAAACCTACAAAGGTGGTGTGCTGGAAATGCGGAAAGGAAGGGCACTTCAGAAGGGATTGTAAATCTAAAGCTCCTGATAAAGGAAAGGGATCTGATGATGCTCCTTCTGTAGAGGCGAAAACCACCTCAGATGAAGGTGGGGATGTGTACCTGGCTTCTTCAAGTACACATGTAAATCATGAGGCATGGTTGATTGACTCAAGTGCATCCTTTCACTTCACTCCCCATAGAGAGTGGTTCTGCGAGTATGAGAAATACGATGGTGGTGATGTCTTCTTAGGAGATGATAGGAAGGCTAGAATCATTGGTCGGGGAAAAGTAAAGTTGAAGTTGCAAGGTGGAAGGGTTAGAACACTTCCAGGTGTTCTACATATTCTTGCATTGGCCAGAAATCTGATTTCTGTAAGCAAGTTGGATGATGCAGGTGTAAAGACGGTGTTCGAGAAAGATACCTGCAAGATGGTTCGAGGAGCATTGATATTAATGCGGGGAGTTCGGATTGGAACTCTGTACAAGCTGCAAGGTAGCACTGTTGTTGATGGGTGCAATAGTTCTATGGTTCTTGAAAATGGAGTAGAGAATCTAGTGGTCTCTGGAGAGAAGACCATGTTGTGGCATCAAAGGCTTGGACATATTGGAGAGAAGGGTCTTCGAATACTTCATGGTAAAGGTATGGTAGAAGGTATGAATAATAGCTCTTTGGATTTTGATTTCTGTGAAAATTGTGTATATGGGAAGCAGAATCGGGTGAGTTTCCCCTCTAGTGGTAAGAGGACGAAACAGATATTAGAGCTTGTGCACAGTGATGTGTTTGGACCTGTGAAGGTTCCATCACTGGGTAAGTCTGGGTACTATGTATCATTCATAGATGACTTCTCAAGGAATACATGGATATATTTTCTTAAGAATAAATCTGAAGTCTTTGACAGGTTTAAAGAATTTAAGGCTCTGGTGGAAAATCAGACAGAGAAGAAGATAAAGGTGTTGAGGACAGATAATGGTGGAGAATTTTGCAGCAAGGAATTTGAAGAATTTTGTAAGAAGTGTGGTATAGCACGGTAGAAGACTACTCCATATACACCTCAGTAAAATGGAGTCGCAGAAAGAATGAACAAGACGTTGATGGAAAGGGCAAGAAGCATGCTCAGTGGTGCCGGGTTAGGACAGGAATTCTGGGCAGAGGCGGTGGATACTGCATGTTACCTGATCAACAGATCAACTTCATCAGCGTTGGAGGATAAGACTCCACAAGAAGTATGGACTGGTAAGAAATCCTCTCTTTCACATCTAAGAGTATTTGGATGTGATGCATATGTACATGTTCCAAAGGAGAAACGAACCAAGTTGGATAGTAAATCTGAAAAGTGCATCTTTATTGGGTATAAGGATGGTTTAAAGGGTTATAAGCTTTGGAACCCAGTCACACGGAAGGTTGTGTACAGCCGAGATGTGTTGTTCAGAGAGGTAAAAGATGTTATTCAACATGAAGTCCAACCAAAGGAACCTGAGAAGATAGAGTTTGAGCCAAAGGAGGAAGAATCAGACTCTGCAGCAGAGGAGGAATCAGAAGATGAAGAGCCACAAACTCCGGCTGTGAGAAGGTCAGTTCGAGAAAGAAGGTAGCCAGAAAAGTATAGTCCATCTGCTTTCAGTTCAAATTTTGCTTTGTCTGTTACTGATAATGATCCCAAAACTGTGAAGGAAGCAGTGGATTCAGAGGATGGAAAACTCTGGAAAGAGGCCATGGTCAATGAAATGGCATTTTTGCACAAAAATGAGGCTTGGGATCTGGTGGAGTTGCCGGCTGGAAGGAAACCCATTGGCAGCAAATGGGTGTTCAAGAAGAAGACAAATGCAGAAGGAAAGGTGGAGAAATACAAAGCTCGGTTGGTAGCAAAAGGTTATTCCCAGGTGCCGGGAATTGATTTTGGTGATATTTTTTCTCCTATTGCCAAGGTAACTTCTATTAGATTACTTTTATCTGTTGCTGCTGCTTTTGATTTTGAGGTAGAACAGATGGATGTGAAGACAGCATTTCTTCACGGGGATTTGGAAGAGGAAATCTACATGAAGCAACCTGAAGGCTTTGCGGTGAAGGGTAAGAAAGAACTGGTATGCAAGTTAAAGAAGTCTCTGTATGGGTTAAAACAGTCACCAAGGATGTGGTATCAGAAATTTGATACATTTATACGGGGACTTGGCTTCACCAGAAGCAAAGCAGATCATTGTGTGTATTTTAAATTAATTGGTGACCGTATTATTTATCTGGTCTTGTATGTGGATGATATGTTGCTGGTTGGAAATGACAAAGAAATTATCCAGGATTTGAAGACCCAATTGTCCTCCAAATTCGACATGAAAGATCTTGGTGCTGCAAACTATATTTTGGGCATGGAAATTAAAAGAGATCGGTCAAAGAGGAAGCTCTGGTTAAACCAGAGGAAGTATGTCGAGACAATACTCCAGAGGTTTAATATGCAGGATAGTAAACCGGTGAAGGTTCCTATTCCTGTAGGTGTGAGGTTATCTGCTGAACAGTGTCCCAAGACACAAGAAGAGAAAGAGGACATGTCCCGTGTTCCATATGCAAGTGCATTGGGTAGCCTGATGTATGCAATGGTCTGTACTAGACCAAACATTGCACATGCAGTGGGAGTATTGAGCAGGTTTATGTCAAAACCTGGGAAGGAGCACTGGACAGCAGTGAAGCGGGTTTTCAGGTATTTGCGTGGCACTAGTGATTGTGGTTTGTGCTACCAAGGAAGACCAGGATTGGACAGAGTGTTGGATATTCATGGCTTTGTTGATGCAGACTGGGCTAGAGATCTGGATCAGAGAAGATCTACAAGTGGGTATGTGTTTAACCTATTTGGAGGTGCAGTCAGTTGGATGAGTAAGAAACAATCTGTAGTGGCACTATCAACTACAGAGGCAGAATACATGGCAGCCACTCATGCAAGCAAGGAAGCAGTTTGGTTGCAGAGATTGTGTTCAAGTATGGGGTTAGTACAGAGAGCTATAAGAATAGACTGTGACAGCCAAAGTGCAATTTTCTTGGCAAAGAACCCTGCTTATCATTCAAAGACAAAGCACATTGATGTTCAGTATCACTTTGTGAGGGATATGATAGAAGACAGAAAGGTGTTGCTGGTAAAGGTGGACACTTTGAAGAATACTGCAGATGCATTGACAAAATCTGTGAGCTCTGAGAAGTTCTCTTGGTGTAGAGAAGCAATGGGAATCTCAGGGCTGAAAAAATGACTAAGCTCTCCTGTGGCCCCCTGTGGAAAGAAAACAACAAGTGGGAGATTGTTGGGTTGTGTTATATTCTTTCCACGTATTTAATAGGGGGTTTGAAGGGCACCCGTAACCCCACTTTATGGGGTTCAGGGCAGCGCCCCGGAAAATTTTGGTTTTGGACCATATGTTAGGTTAGGCAAACCCACCTATGGTTTTGTGCATGATTTTCGCACATGTTTTTTGGACGCGATGGTTTTCAGTCCATGGTATTGGACACGATGGTTTTTCAGTCCATGGTATTGGATGCTTCAGCATGTATAAATATGTATTGTAACATTGAAAGGAACATAATGAAAAATCAAGCTGGTAGTCCCGGTTTTGGGATCCAGGGAAAAATCTCTGTGCATATGTGTTTTATGGGTTATGCTCTCGCATTGTTTATTTTCTTTGTTTAAGAATTCGTATGCAGGTAATTTCTGTACAGGGTTAAAACCTACACTGGACACCACATATCTCCACAATGGTATGATATTGTCCACTTTGGGCCTAAGCCCTCATGGATTTTCTTTTGGACTTACCCCAAAAGGCCTCATACCAATGGAGATATTTGTCCATCCTTATATATCCATCATCCTCCCCACCTGTAGTCAATGTGGGACTTTGGTCGTATACCCAACAATCATCCCCTCGAACAAAGGACCATCGAGCCTCCCCTCAAACGATTATCCATCCGTCCACTCTCTACCAACCAGGGTTCTCCGCTCCAATGCGTTGGAAGCACACGCCTTACATGGAGCACCACCTGCCTCGAGAGCTTGCTCTATCCGAGGTCAACTCCTCTTCACGTGTTGGGACCAGGACACGTCCATGAAGAATCCGAAGCACACCGCCTGTCTAACCGAGCTCATCCACAAATCCCATCGTGATATTACTGGGGCCCACCACCTTCGTTCGGTATTTTGAGGATTCATCCACTTGGCTAACTTCGGGGCATGGCTCTGATACCACATCCTTGGTGACTGTTTTAACCCATACAAAGACTTCTTCTACTTGCATACCAGTTCTTTCTTACCCTTCACTGCAAAGCCTTCAGGTTGCTTCATGTAGATTTCCTCTTCCAAATCACCGTGAAGAAATATTGTCTTCACATCCATCTGTTCTACCTCAAAATCAAAAGCAGCAGCAACAGATAAAAGTAATCTAATAGAAGTTACCTTGGCAACAGGAGAAAAAATATCACCAAAATCAATTCCCGGCACCTAGGAATAACCTTTTGCTACCAACCGAGCTTTATATTTCTCCACCTTTCCTTCTGCATTTGTCTTCTTCTTGAACACCCATTTGCTGCCAATGGGTTTCCTTCCAGCCGGCAACTCCACCAGATCCCAAGCCTCATTTTTGTGCAAAGATGCCATTTCATCGACCATGGCCTCTTTCCAGAGTTTTCCATCCTCTGAATCCACTGCTTCCTTCACAGTTTTGGAATCATTATCAGTAACAGACAAAGAAAAATTTGAACTGAAAGCAGATGGACTATACCTTTTTGGCTGTCTTCTTTCTCGAACTGATCTTCTCACAGCCGGAGTTTGTGGCTCTTCATCTTCTGATTCCTCCTCTGCTGCAGAGTCTGATTCTTCCTCCTTTGGCTCAAACTCTATCTTCTCAGGTTCCTTTGGTTGGACTTCATGTTGAACAACATCTTTTACCTCTCTGAACAACACATCTCGGCTGTACACAACCTTCCGTGTGACTGGGTTCCAAAGCTTATAACCCTTTAAACCATCCTTATACCCAATAAAGATGCACTTTTCAGATTTACTATCCAACTTGGTTCGTTTCTCCTTTGGAACATGTACATATGCATCACATCTAAATACCCTTAGATGTGAAAGAGAGGGTTTCTTACCAGTCCATACTTCTTGTGGAGTCTTATCCTCCAACGCTGATGAAGGTGATCTGTTGATCAGGTAACATGCAGTATCCACCGCCTCTGCCCAGAATTCCTGTCCTAACCCGGCACCACTGAGCATGCTTCTTGCCCTCATCAACGTCTTGTTCATTCTTTCTGCGACTCCATTTTGCTGAGGTGAATATGGAGTAGTCTTCTGTCGTGCTATACCACACTTCTTACAAAATTCTTCAAATTCCTTGCTGCAAAATTCTCCACCATTATCTGTCCTCAGCACCTTTATCTTCTTTTCTGTCTGATTTTCCACCAGAGCCTTAAATTCTTTAAACCTGTCAAAGACTTCAGATTTCTTCTTAAGAAAATATATCCATGTATTCCTTGAGAAGTCATCTATGAATAATACATAGTACACAGACTTACCCAGTGATGGAACCTTCACAGGTCCAAACACATCACTGTGCACAAGCTCTAATATCTGTTTCGTCCTCTTACCACCAGAGGGGAAACTCACCCGATTCTTCTTCCCATATACACAATTTTCACAGAAATCAAAATCCAGAGAGCTATTATTCATACCTTCTACCATACCTTTACCATGAAGTATTCGAAGGCCCTTCTCTCCAATATGTCCAAGCCTTTGATGCCACAACATGGTCTTCTCTCCAGAGACCACTAGATTCTCTACTCCATTTTCAGGAACCATAGAACTATTGCACCCATCAACAACAGTGCTACCTTGCAGCTTGTACAGAGTTCCAATCCGAACTCCCCGCATTAATATCAGTGCTCTTCGAACCATCTTGCAGGTATCTTTCTCGAACACCGTCTTTACACCTGCATCATCCAACTTGCTTACAGAAATCAGATTTCTGGCCAATGCAGGAATATGTAGAACACCCAGAAGTGTTCTAACCCTTCCACCTTGCAACTTCAACTTTACTTTTCCCCAACCAATGATTCTAGCCTTCCTATCATCTCCTAAGAAGACATCACCACCATCGTATTTCTCATACTCGCAGAACCACTCTCTATGGGGAGTGAAGTGAAAGGATGCACCTGAGTCAATCAACCATGCCTCATGATCTACATGTGTACTTGAAGAAGACAGGTACACATCCCCACCTTCATCTGAGGTGGTTTTTGCCTCTGCAGAAGGAGCATCATCAGATCCTTTTCCTTTATCAGGAGCTTTAGATTTACAATCCCTTCTGAAGTGCCCTTCCTTTCCGCATTTCCAGCACACCACCTTTGTAGGTTTTCCTGGAGATTTAGATCTCCCTCTAGATTTAGATCTCCCACTCGATGACTTATTTTTGTTTCTATTCTGGGACTGTCCTCGTACAGACAAGGCATCACCATTCTGGTTGTCCATATTTTTCCGTCTCATCTCCTCCGTCAGCAAGGCTGAGACTATTTCATCAAATTGCAAAGCAGTTGCATTGCTACCTATTGCAATAACTAGACTATCCCACGAATCTGGTAGAGAACACAACAGACTGATGCACTTATCTTCATCTGAAATTTTAATATCAACAGATAATAATTGACTTACCACAGTATTAAACGCATTCAGATGCTCTGTCACCGAGTCTCCATCTTTCATCCTCAGGTTATACAGCTTTTTCCGCAGGAACAGTTTATTCACCAGAGACTTAGATTGGTACAAAGTCCCTAACATGACCCACAAAGGCTTTGTCGTAGCTTCCCCTGATACATTCAGCAATACTGAATCCGAGACACACAATCGTATTGTGCTTTTTGCCTTCCGATCCAACTTCTTTAATTCTTCATCGGTCACTCCCGATGGTTTAGTACCCGGATCTACCGCAATCCACTGATCTTTATCCACCAACAGATCCTCCATCTTGAGTTTCCACAACTCAAAATTCTGACCATTGAACTTCTCAATCTCTATCTTTCCACTGCTCGCCATCTTCTTTTACCACCAGAATCGATCTCGCAGATCTCCCACTGAACAGGGTCTACCACAGGCCCAAGCGAAACCGTTCAGCAACAAAGGCGTCCCCTTGAAGCCAAAAAAGCTCCGATACCAAATGTAGGTTTTAACCCTGTACAGAAATTACCTGCATACGAATTCTTAAACAAAGAAAATAAACAATGCGAGAGCATAACCCATAAAACACATATGCACAGAGATTTTTCCCTGGATCCCAAAACCGGGACTACCAGCTTGATTTTTCATTATGTTCCTTTCAATGTTACAATACATATTGTAGATTTTGTATGCCTTCGATTCATCACTGTATCCAACAAATATGCATTTCTCCTTCTTGTTGTCCAACTTCTTTCTCAACTCATCCGGGACATGTGCATAAGCCACACATCCAAAAACTTTCATGTGAGTGATATTTTGTTTTCTTCCACTCCATGCCTCTTCAAGAACGATGTTTTGGACGCTTTTGGTTGGACATCTATTCAAGATATATGCTGCACAAGCGACAGCTTCAGCCCAATAGTCATTTGGCAAATGCTTTGCCTTCAACATACTCCTTGCCATCTCCATAATGGTCCTATTCTTCCTTTTTGCCACACCATTTTGCTGCGGTGTATATCTTGTTGTAAATTGCTTGTGAATTCCATGCTCCCTACAAAAATGAAGGAAATCATTTGAGATGTATTCTCCACCTCTGTCAGTCCTAAGGACTTTGATGTAGTGTCCACTTTGCTTTTCAACAAGAGCCTTGTATTGGCGAAAGTGCTCAAACACTTCACTTTTCTGTTTTAGGAGAAAGACCCATGTCTTCCTTGTGTAGTCATCTATGAAGGTCAATACATAGTGGTTGCCACCAATTGATGGTGTCTGCATTGGTCCACATAAATCTGAGTGGAAAATATCTAAAGGTGCCTTTGCTCTCACTGACTTTCCTGCTAGAAATGTCTCTCTATGTTGCTTGCCCAAGATACATCCTTCACATATGCTGTCTGGTTTTTCTATGAGTGGTAAACCCTTCACCATGCTTTTCCTAAGCAACAAATTCAAACCTCCAAAGTTGAGATGTCTAGATCTCAAGTGCCATAACCAGTTTTCATCTTTTACCTCTGCTTGAAAGTTTACTTGTGTGACAGCTGCCCCTTTTCTTACATTTTCTTGTGAGTTCATAGATAGTTGTGCTTGTGCACCTTCTTTCTGCAAATCTAATATTAGTTTTAGGGGAAACATTCTATTGTCTGTCATGTTAACCTTTGCAATCAACTATCTACTTGGAGGCCTATCCAAAATTGTGCACACATCATTTTTGAAGAAGACATTGTAGCCTTTCTGCATGAGCTATTGTTGGATCCCTATAATACTAGTGATTACCCCATTACTATTGTAGTTATACCCCTTATTTATATTGTTGTGCCCCTATTACCCCCATATTGTTATTTCTGTGCCCCATAGAATCCCTCTATTGTTATTTTTGTGGCTTTATATTATTATTGTTAGGTCCGCTGGATTATATTGTGACTCCCTAGACTCCTATATATAGAAAGGAGGTTTTGTCATTTGTATCATCCAAGAATTGTTCATTTATGTAATGTAAAGGAGGTTGCCCCCTCGAAGAGGCTGAATTCTAAGGCATTGATCTATCTTTTCTATCTTTTCTTGAGCTGGTTTCATAACATTTGGTATCAGAGCTTTGGATTCTAGGGTTTCGCTGCTCCAAACAGGTCATCGTGGAATTTTCACTATAACTTTTTTTTTGTGACGTTTCAGAAGTCGCAAAAAAAACCCATTTGAGAAGAAATCGCGCTGAACCTTGGGTACGAATTTCAGAGATTTTCGCGCGATATTTGCGGAGATATGATCTGAGGAAGTTGGTCTTTTTGCAGACTCGTGAATTACGATCAAAACAGGTGACCTGGGGAAAATCGTCATAACTTTCTCTCTGGGATCGGATTGAAATTTTGTAAGAAGGTACAGAAAGAGGACGGATTGTAGTTTCTTTTTTGTGTGTTTTAGATTCAAAGGTTGAAACAGTGACTCGTGGCACGTCGTACAAGTTCGCTCTACTGAACCACTCTAAAAACAGGTCACTGTGGGAGATTTCACATAACTCTTCCTTGGAGAATCCAATTTGGCTCAGACTTGTGGCATTAGAAAGAGGACGCAGAAGGCTACTACAGGTAACAATTTCAGAATTGGATGATCCAAACTTACAGAGATACATCATATTCAATATCAGGCTTCTATAAAGTGAAAAAAGGTGTGTAGTTTTTTTTTTTATTTTTGTGTAAGCTTGGTTTAACGGAATTCAAAGGGCATAGTAAATCATTATTATCGGTAACTGATGCCCCGAGGAAAGAAAATGCAAACACCTAGTAAGGAACCTGAAAGCTCTAGCATGACTCATGAAGAAGAGGAAGAAATGCTACATGATATATCAAAATTACAAGAACAAGTGCAACAAATGTCACGCTCACAAAAGCTAACAGAAGCTAAGATAATTGGCGTGGAATCTAAGATAAATGGCGTGGAATCTAAGATAAAGGGCATGGAAGCTAAGATGGATGATTCGAAGACGGATTTGAAGAGAGACATGGCAGATTTGAAGATAGATATGAAGACAGACATGGAAGAATTGAAGAAGTTGCTACAAGAAAGGGTCACTAATGGTGAAAAGGTAGTAAAGGAAACTCATGATGAGAACAAAAGAAATGTTAATCATGATTCCATAGACGCTAATGTTGGATCGAAGAATCACCATATTCCAAAAATCGATATGAGGAAGTTTGATGGCAAGGATCTCGCCACATGGATATTACAGATGGAGCAATTCTTCGATCTCAATAATGTGCAAAATGCACAAAAGGTACGTATGGCAACTGTATATTTGGAACCAAATCAGTTTGTATGGTATCAATGGCTTTGCTCTCGTAAACAATTTATCACTTGGGCAATTTTTACGGAAGAATTGATAGCACATTATGAAGATACAAAAAGCAACACTTTTTTTAGCCAATTGATAAGTCTCAAACAAAAAGGTTCAGTAATGGAGCACATTGAGGAGTTCCAAAAATTGAACATAAGGGTAAAAGATATTCCAGAGGAGCATAGGATTGATGTGTTCATAGGGTCTTTAAAGGATAATATCCAACATGATGTTCGCCTTTGGGAACCTGATTCATTAGAGAAGGCATTCAGGTTAGCAAGAAAAATGGAAAGCAAAATTATGGCAACCAGGAAGCATACCACTCACAACTATAAAGACGGAAGTGTTGTTGCCCCTAGTCTTCCACAACCTATAAGGTTGACACCACAACAATTGGAAGAAAAAAGAGCAAAAGGGCTTTGTTACAGTTGTGATAGCAAATACACTAAAGGTCATAAGTGTGCTGAGAAGAAATTATTCTACATAGATTGTGAAGAGGAAGAAGAAAAGGAGCAAGAAAGGTCAAAAGAAGAAGATATACTTCAGGAACAAAGCCTAGATGAAGAACAAATAAATCCGACCATATCTTGTAATGCATTGGCGGGAATTACCACTCCTCAAACCATCAAGATAGAAGGACAAATCAAGAAGAAAAAGGTAATAGTGTTGATTGATTCAGGAAGCACCCACAATTTTATTCATTGTAGGGTAGCAAAAGAATTGAATTGCTTCCTATATCCAGCACCAGAGTGTCAAGTGATGATTGCAAATGGAGGAACAATAAATTGCTCTGGAAAGTGCCATAATATCAAGCTATCCATGGGAGAATATGTATTGACTAGCCCAATGCTTTCCATTCCAATGGGAGGTGCTGATGTTGTACTAGGAGTCCAATGGCTACAATCCTTGGGTACAATAGCTTTTAATTTTCAAGAACTTTTCATCAAATTTTCTACAGAAGGAAAGGAAGTTGAATTAAGGGGTATTGCAGGGAAACCAGGAAAGATAATCAGCTCTAATGGTATGACAAAGCTTCTAAAAAAGGAGCAAAGAGGTGTAATTGCACAATTATGTTCGCTAGATGTTTCCACATTGGAATCATCTATTTCTCCAGATCTCCAAAAAGTCTTGGACAATCATTCCAAGGTATTTGAGACTCCCAAGGGTCTCCCACCTATGCGTGATCATGATCATGCTATTCATCTGATTCCAGGAAGTGTTCCTCCAAACATCAGGCCGTACAGATATCCCTATGTCCAAAAAAGTGAAATTGAACGTATGGTTGCAGAAATGCTAGAGGCTGGTATAATTCAACCGAGTCAAAGTTCTTTCTCAGCTCCAGTAGTATTGGTGCACAAGAAGGATGGATCATGGCGCATGTGTCCGGATTATAGGGAGCTCAACAAGCTCACTATTAAAGATAAGTTCCCCATTCCTGTTATTGATGAATTACTGGATGAATTGCATGGATCAATTTACTTCACCAAGTTGGATCTTCGTTCGAGATATCATCAAATCAGAATGAAGATTGAAGACATTCTGAAAACGGCATTTAGAACTCATGAGGGTCATTATGAATTTTTGGTCATGCCTTTTGGCCTTACCAATGCACCTTCAACATTTCAAGGTTTGATGAATTCAATTTTCAAACCATTCCTTAGAAAATTTGTGTTAGTATTTTTTGATGATATACTAATCTACAGCAAGTCTTGGAAGGATCATGTTGAACATGTTGACAGGGTGCTACAACTATTGGAGGAGAAACAATTATATGCAAAAAGATCCAAATGTTTCTTTGGAGTCCAGGAGGTGGAATATTTGGGTCATATTGTATCTCATGAAGGAGTTAAGGTAGACCCTAGCAAAATTAAAGCCATTAAGGAATGGAAAATCCCCACATCCATAAAGCATCTGCGAGGATTTCTTGGGTTGACAGGGTATTATCGCAAGTTTGTTAAGAATTATGGGAGAATAGCAGCACCTCTAACAACATTATTGAAGAAAGATTCATTTTCATGGACTCCGGAAGCAACAAAGGCCTTTGAACATCTTAAAGAGGCAATGTGCCAAGCACCGGTCTTAGCTACACCGGACTTCACAAAAACCTTTATTGTGGAATGTGATGCTTCAGGAAATGGAATTGGTGCTGTTCTAATGCAAGATGAAAGACCCATTGCTTTTGAAAGTCGTCCAATCAAGGGAAAGTTTTTAAGCAAAGCTATTTATGAGAAGGAAATGTTGGCAATACTCCATGCACTTAAGAAATGGCGACCCTACCTAATGGGAAGACACTTCAAGGTAAAAACGGATCATGATAGCCTTAAATACTTTTTAGAACAAAGATTATCCTCTGAAGAGCAACAAAAGTGGGTCACAAAGATGTTGGGTTATGACTTTGAAATCATCTACAAAAAAGGGAAGCAAAATGTGGTGGCAGATGCACTCTCAAGAAAGGATGAGGATGTGGAAGCATTGTTGTGTGCCATTTCTATTATCCAACCAGATTGGATAAACGAAGCAAGGGAGGAATGGAAGAATGACGAAGAAGTGTGGGCACTTATTCAAAAGCTACAACAAGATTCCAGTACTTCTGATACATTTAGCTGGAAAAATGATTCGTTATGGTACAAAGATCGCTTATACCTCTGTAAGAATTCCCAGCTAAAACAAAAGATTCTTATGGAATTGCACACTTCTCCCTTAGGAGGGCACTCAGGATTTTTAAAAACTTACCACAGGGTTAAGAAGGAATTTTTTTGGGATGGCCTTAAATCAGATATTCAAAAGTTTGTGGCGGAATGTTTGGTTTGCCAGCAAAATAAAGTTGAAACAATTAAGACACCGGGTCTATTACAACCTTTATCCATTCCAAGCCAACGTTGGGAGGAGGTTTCAATGGATTTTATCACAGGTTTACCCAAGTCTGAGGGAAAGAGTGTCATCATGGTGGTAGTTGACAGACTTACCAAGTATGCACACTTTTGTGCATTATCACATCCATTTAAAGCCAGTACAGTTTCTACTGCATTTATGGAAACAGTTCAAAAGCTACATGGAAACCCAAAGATTATTGTAAGTGACAGAGATCCCATTTTCACTGGAAATTTTTGGACAGAATTATTTTCTTGTCTTGGTACTCAGTTAGCTCATAGCTCATCTTATCATCCTCAATCTGATGGGCAAACTGAGATAGTAAACAAATGTTTGGAAGGATATCTTCGTTGCTTTGTATCTGATAAACAGACACAATGGGTCAAATGGTTGCCTCTGGCTGAATGGTGGTATAACACTTCCTTCCATACAGCAACAAAAATGACCCCATTTATGGCACTTTATGGGTATCAACCACCATCCATCACATCATATTTAAGAGAAAATTCTAAGGTTCAGGCAGTGGAACATCACATCGAACATCAACAACAAGTCCTCCAACTCTTAAAGGATAACCTCGTGTTGGCACAAAATAGAATGAAACAACAGGCAGATCAACATCGCAGTGAAAGAAGTTTTGATGTAGGTGATTGGGTATTCCTACGGCTACAACCATATAAGCAAATGTCCCTAAAGCAAGCTAAGAAGGATAATAAATTATCACCAAAGTATTATGGTCCGTACAAGGTGTTGCAAAAGATTGGTACTATGGCATACAAATTGGAGCTTCCTGCAGCTTCTCGATTGCACCCAGTTTTCCATGTTTCATGTTTAAAGAAGGTTATAGGTGACAAGCTCCCAATTCAAACAATATTGCCAGAACTTGACGAGGAAGGAAAAATTATATTGGAACCGGAAGTAGTCACAGAAACAAGAACTCGACAGCTACGAAATCGATCAATTTCAGAGTATCTTATCAAGTGGAAGAACTTATCCGCTGAATATTCCACATGGGAGGACGAGAATTTTATGCAGAAGTATCCAGAACTACTCAAGCGTTGAGGACAACACTTTTTTGAAGGAGAGGGGCATGTTGGGTCCCTATAATACTAGTGATTATCCCATTACTATTGTAGTTATACCCCTTATTTATATTGTTGTGCCCCTATTACCCCCATATTGTTATTTCTGTGCCCCATATAATCCCTCTATTGTTATTTTTGTGGCTTTATATTATTATTGTTAGGTCGGTTGGATTATATTGTGACTCCCTAGACTCCTATATATAGAAAGGAGGTTTTGTCATTTGTATCATCCAAGAATTGTTCATTTATGTAATGTAAAGGAGGTTGACCCCTCGAAGAGGCTGAATTCTAAGGCGTTGATCTATCTTTTCTATCTTTTCTTGAGCTGGTTTCATAACAGTTGTCCAACACTCATGAGATTATGTTTCAGACTGGGGACAAAGTAAACACTAAAGATGTATTTCTTCTCCCCCTTCTTTGTTAGGATATTAACTCTTTCTTTACCCATGACAGAGACTTTGCTATCAGTCCCTAATGTCATTTCAGATTTCACAGTTTCATCTAGATTAGAAAATATTTCTATGTTTCCTGACATGTGGTTGCTACACCTTGAATCTAGATACCATATATCAATCTATTTTTCTTGTGCTACATTACAAGCTAAAAACATGCTATCATGGTTCTAATTTTCTCTTGTGAAATTTACACTTGGTTTGTTACTAATGTCATATTGCTTCTTTCTACACTCATTTTCATAATGACCATACTTTTTATAGTAATGACATTGAACTTGAGATTTATCATATCTCTGACCTTGTGCTTGATTTTGGCTTGGGCCTTGACTTGGATTTTGATTGTTGCCTCTTCCATTTGAGCTTGAAATCCTGCTTCTTCCACCTCTGTGTGGGCTTCTTCCTCTTCCTCTAGCATATGATCTTCCTCTGCCTTGACCTTGACCAAATGATACTTGTGTCTTGAAGGCATGCTCCAATGAGGAGCTTGCTGCTCTATTTAGTGTATGTTCATGAGAAATCAATGATGCATTAAGCTCATCCACTGAGAACTGTGAGAGATCCTTTGTCTCTTCTATGGCCACAACAATGGCCTCAAACCTTGCTAGCAAACTTCTCAAAATTTTCTCAACTATTCTTCTTTCAAGTGTCTCACTATGAGACTTGATTTGAGTAACCAACACACTTACATGTGTAAAAAAATGAGTCTATATTCTCAGACTTTTTCATACAAAGTGTTTCAAAATCTCTCCTCAACATTTGCAGCTTTGTTGTCTTGAATTTTGCCATGCCTTGGTAGGCTATCTGGAGGGTGTCCCATGCTTGCTTGGACTTCGTTGTCGCTGCAACCCTTGGGAAAATAATTTCATGAACCGCTTGGAAAATATAAAATAGGGCTTTTGAATCATTCTTTCTATTGTCCCTTAACACATCTTTTTCTTATTGAGATAGGGCATTGTATGCTGTTGCATCTGCTGGTTCTTGAAAACCATTCTCCATCAAATCCCAAATGTCTTGAGAAGAAAACAAGGCCTTCATTGTAATAGCCCAATAATCATAATTTTTTCCATTAAACTAAGGTATTTGAGGATTAGTCAAACTTGTGCTTGATGTTGCCATTTTTAAGCGTAAAAAAAAAAACCTTTCTACCTGCTGGTAAATATGCTAAAAAACAATGCGCGCTCAAAAACAATTTTCACTGTTAGTAAAAACACTTGTCTTTACACTAACAGAGTTTAACTTGCTCTGATACCATGTTAGAAAAATATTTAGGAAATATAATTTTTGTTTTCGCGGAGGGGAGAGGCAGAGAGTTATGACTTCCGAGAAGCTACTTTTGTGAAACTAGGTTCGCGCACCACGATGCTGATTTCGCAGAGCTACCTTCGCGCACCACGAGGCTATTTCCCAGACTTGGATTTCACGTGTCGCCCAACTATTTCAGAGACTTATGAATAATATTTACTCATGGCAAAAATGAAGAAGTAGGTTTTGGAGCAACACAATAAAAACTTAGTATTGAATTCTAAAACATGAAATACATTTACATGAGACTGCCGCTCATTCATCAAGTAAAATAAAAGTTACAGTGATTTAAACTTACACGGAATAACACACAGTAAAACAGAGTAACTGTTGTTTTCACGCGCCCACCAAAATTTGCTCCACCATTTTCTCCATAGAGACTTGCACTCTTTTTCTTTTTGCCCTCTTACTCACTAACCTCTCTACACTGTCAAAATGAGTTTTACATTCATATTTAACTCAACATACAATTTTTACATTTAATTCATGACAGAGCAAAATAATTAATATGATGTTGTTGTTGAGTGTGTTCAGAATCGCACCGGTGTTTTGGAGTGTGGGCAAAGGTTGTTGAATGCATGCTTGCCCATATCTGTTTACCAAAGTACATAACTTCTTTAAATGCCTTTGCTAAGTTTCTGAATGGTTCGCGTCTAGCTTCAGTCCTTCTATCTTCAAGCAGAGACGCAACCTGCAAAAATACGTCTGACAGGTATGGCTACTGGTAGGCTGTTTATTGCGGTGGTTGGGGTTATTATTTCCAACTCTCCCCCTTAATCACAACTGTCGCCATTGACCCCTAACAGTTTCAGAAATAAACAAAACTTTCACCTGCCAATGGCTTTGTGAAAATATCAGCGAATTGTTCCTGTGACCTGCAAGGCTGCAACACAATTTCATCATTGTTAATCAACTCTCTAATAAAACGATATTTAGCATCAATATGCTTGGTCCTTTTGTGGAAGAAAAAATTCTTTGACAATGCAATTGTTGAGGTGTTATCGTGGAAAATAGTTGTCGCGCCCTCTTAGTCATGACGAAGATCCCTCAACATCCTTCTCATCCAAACTGCCTGACACGCTGTTGTTGTTGCTGCGACATATTCAACTTCTGCTGTTGACAGTGACACTATTGGCTACTTCTTGGAGGCCCATGAAATGGCTCCAGAACCCAAATGAAAAACATATCCTGACATGCTCTTTCTGTCATCGACACTGCCTGCCCAATCACTGTTAGTGTAACCAACCAGCCTGAAATCACTTGTTGCTGTGTATAAAACGCCATACTATTTTTTCCCATTGACATACCTTAGAATCCTTTTCGCTGCTTGCCAATGTGTTTCCTTGGGTGTCTCCATGAACCTTAACACCAAACTTACTGCATACATTATATCTGGCCTAGTGGCGGTCAAATACATCAAGCTGCTTATCATGCTTTTGTATAATGTCAGATTGACATTGCTGCTGCAATCTTCTTTGCTCAACTTCAACCCTATGATAGTTGGAGTTGGTGTGGACTTGTTGTTCTGCATTTTAAACCTCTCCAAAAATTTTGCCACATACTTTGCTTGAGAGATAAAAATGCCATTTTCTGTTTGCTTCACTTCTATGCCCAGAAAATATCTTAGCAATCCCAAGTCAGTCATTTCAAACTCACTCTTCATGACTTATTTAAAATCAACGATGTGGAAGTCATCACTGCCTGTAAATATCAAATCATCTACATATAAGACGACAATGAGAATCTTACCTTCGCTCTTTTTGATGTAGAGAGTAGGCTCACCGTCACATTTGTCGAAACCACTGTCCAAAAAGTAAGCATCTATCCTGTTGTACCATGCGTGTGGTGCTTACTTCAACCCATAAAGAGCTTTCTTTAATTGATATACTTTGTCTTCTTGGCCTTCAATCTCATAACCAGGCGGTTGCGCGACATACACTTCCTCTTTCAGCACTCCATTCAAGAACGCTAACTTTACGTCCATTTGATACACTGTCCATTTATGCTGCGTGGAAATCACCACAACTACGTGCACTGTCTCCATCCATGCGACTGGCGCGAACGTCTCTGCGTAATCTCTTCCATGTTGCTGCTTATATCCTTTGACAACTAGCATTTCTTTGTGCCTTTCAATCTTTCCCTCAATGTTGCTTTTGGTCTTATAGACCCGCTTCACTCCAAAGACATGTTTTCCTTTCGGAAGGCTCACTAACTCCCATGTGTCATTCCTTTCTATTGCTTCTATTTCTTCCTCCATTGCCGCAACCCATTTTTATTCTTTGACTGCATATTCAAAGTAGATTGGGTCATCTACATGACAAAATAATGCAAATAAGGAATTCAAACCTCCGCTACTATCAACTTCATCTTGCTCATAAATTTCATTTAAATTTTTGAATTTTGGCCTTCTTGTGCTTGCTGAAGATGGGCTTGATATGTCACTTGGTGTCGCGCTTTGCGGTGTGCTTGGAGAAGCACTTGCTTCACTGCACGAAACTATCTTGTTATTTGTTGATGGCATTGCTTGCTGTTTGCTTTACTATGCTTGAATAGGAGTAGAGGGAGTCAGAGTTGAGGAATTTAATGTTGTTGCTAATTCCTCTCTGTTCTCATTTGGTATGCATGCTTTGACATTGACTGTCTTTTCTAAACTTTCATCCCATGCTTCCTCTTCTATGAACTGCACATGTCTGTTAATTATGACTTTCTTGGTTACTGGATTGTAGAGTTTGTATGCTTTGGATTCATCACTGTATCCAACAAATATGCATTTCTCCCCCTTGTTGTCCAACTTCTTTCTCAACTCATCTGGGACATGTGCATAAGCCACACATCCAAAAACTTTAATGTGAGTGACATTTTGTTTTCTTCCACTCCATCCCTCTTTAGGAACGATGTTCTGGACGCTTTTGGTTGGACATCTATTCAAGATATATGTTGCACAAGCGACAGCTTCAGCTCAATAGTCATTTGGAAAATGCTTTTCCTTCAACATACTCCTTTCTATCTCCATAATGGTCCTATTCTTCCTTTCTGCCACACCATTTTCTTGCAGTGTATATCTTGTTGTAAATTGCTTTTGAATTCCATGCTCCTTACAAAAACGAAGGAAATCATTTGAGATGTATTCTCCACCTTTGTCAGTCCTGAGGACTTTGATGTAGTGTCCACTTTTCTTTTCAACAAGAGCCTTGTATTGGCAAAAGCGCTCAAATACTTAAATTTTATGTTTTAGGAGAAAGACCCATGTATTCCTTGTGTAGTCATCTATGAAGGTCAATACATAGTGGCTGCCACCAATTGATGGTGTCTGCATTGGTCCACATAAATCTGAGTGGACAATCTCTAAAGGTGTCTTTGCCCTCATTAACTTCCCTGTTGGAAATGTCTCTCTATGTTGCTTTCCCAAGATACATCCTTCACATATGCTGTCTGGTTTTTCTATGAGTGGTAAACCCTTCACCATGCCTTTCCTATGCAGCAAATTCAAACTTCCAAAGTTGAGATGTCCAAATCTCAAGTGCCATAACCAGTTTTCATCTTTTACCTCTGCTTGAAATTTTACTTGTGTGACAGCTGCCCCTTTTCTTCCATTTTCTTGTGAGTTCATAGATAGTTGTGTTTGTGCACCTTCTTTCTGCAAATCTGATATTAGTTTTAGGAGAAACATTCTATTGTTTGGCATCTTAACCTTTGCAATCAACTACCTACTTGGAGGCCTATCCAAAATTGTGCACACATCATTTTTGAAGAAGACATTGTAGCCTTTCTGCATGAGTTGTCCAACGCTCATGAGATTATGTTTCAGACCGCGCACAAAGTAAACATCAGAGATGTATTTCTTCTCCCCCTTATTTGTTAGGATATTAACTCTTCCTTTACCCATGACAGAGACTTTGCTATCAGTCCCTAATGTCACTTCAAATTTCACACTTTCATCTAGATTAGAAAATATTTCTATGTTTCCTTACATGTGGTTGCTACACCATAACTCTAGATACCATATATCACTCTGTTTTTCTTGTGCTACATTACAAGCTAAAAACATGCTATCATGGTTCAATTTTCTCTTGTGAAATTTACACTTGGTTTGTTACTAATGTCATATTGCTTCTTTCTACACTCATTTGCATAATGACCATACTTTTTATAGTGATGACATTGAAATTATCATACCTCTGACCTTATGCTTGATTTTGGCTTGGGCCTTGACTTGGATTTTGATTGCTGCCTCTTCTATTTGAGCTTGAAGGGCTGCTTCTTCAACCTTTGTGTGGGCTTCTTCCTCTTCCTCTAACATATGATCTTTCTCTACCTCGACCTTGACCAAATGATGTTTGTGTCTTGAAGGCATGCTCCAATGAGGAGCTTGATGCTCTATTCAGTGTATGTTCATGAGAAATCAATGATGCATTAAGCTCATCCACTGAGAACTGTGAGAGATCCTTTGTCTCTTCTATGGCCACAACAATGGCCTCAAACCTTGCTGGAAAACTTCTCAAAACTTTCTCAACTATTCTTCTTTCCTCAAGTGTCTCACCATGAGACCTGATTTGAGTAACCAGCCCACTTACATGTGTAAAAAATGAGTTTATATTCTCAGACTCTTTCATACAAATTGTTTCAAAATCTCTCCTCAACATTTGCAGCTTTGTTGTCTTGACTTTTGCCATGCCTTGGTAGGCTGTCTGGAGGGTGTCCCATGCTTTCTTGGACTTCGTTGCTACTGCAACCCTTGGGAAAATACTTTCATGAACTGCTTGGAAAATATAAAACAAGGCTTTTGAATCCTTCTTTCTGTTGTCCCTTAACACATATTTTTCTTATTGAGATAGGACATTGTATGTTGCTGCATTTGTTGGTTCTTGAAAACATTCTCCACCAAATCCCAAATGTCTTACGCCCTTCATTGTAATAGCCTAATAATCATAATTTTTGCCATTAAACTGAGGTCTTTGAGGATTAGTCAAACTTGTTCTTGATGTTGTCATTTTTTAGCCCAAAAAAAAAAAATTCTACCTACTAGTAAATATGCTAAAAAACAATTCGCGCTCAAAAACAATACCATGTTAGAAAAATATTTAGGAAATATAATTTTCGTTTTCGCTGAGAGGAGACGTAGAGAGTTATGAATTTAGCAAAGCTACTTTCGCGACACTAGGTTCGCGCACCGGAAGCTGATTTAGTAGAGCTACTTTCACGCACCGTGAGGCTATTTCCCAGACTTGGATTTCGGGCAGCTATTTCTAAGACTTATGAATAATATTTACTCACGGCAAAAATGAGGAAGTAGGTTTTGGAGCAACACAATAAAAACTTAGTATTGAATTCTAAAACATGAAATACATTTACATGAGACTGCCCCTCATTCATCAAATAAAATAAAAGTTACAGTGATTTAAACTTATATGGAATAACAGGTATAACAGAGTAACTGTTGTTTTCACGCGCCCACCAAAATTTGTTCCACCATTTTCTCCACAGAGACTTGCGCTCTTTTTCTTTTTGCCCTCTTACTCACTAACCTCTCTACACTGTCAAAATGAGTTTTACCTCTACATTGTCAAAATGAGTTTTACATTCATATTTAACTCAACATACAATTTTTACATTTAATTCATGACAGAGCAAAATAATTAATATGATGTTGTTGTTGAGTGTGTTCAGAATCGCGCAGGAATTTCTGGAGTGTGGGCAAAGGTTGTTGAATGAATGCTTGCCCATATCTGTTTACCAAAGTACATAACTTCTTTAAATGCATTTGTTGAGTTTCTGAATGGTTCGCATCTGGCTTCAATCCTTTTATCTTCGAGCACAAACGCAACCTGCAAAAATACGTCTGACAGGTATGGCTACTGTCAGGGTGTTTATTGCGGTGGTTAACAAACTAAAGTTTCAATTTGGTCCATGGTGCTTTATGAAACCATGGATATCACAGAGTCACCCATCTCCAATTATTCAATGTCATTAATGGATTGATCTTTTGAGACATCATTAATAGACTGATGTACATGTGCAGCTCCCCCTGAGCCATCAAACTAGTTATTCTGTTGGTTCGGCACCATAGCAGGTTGTAGTTTCAAGTAGCAAAGGTATTCCTCATAGAGATACGAGGTGAATCCCCACAGGGCCAGCACCAGTGCCATGCCCTTCTCCACACTGAATTTCTCATGGAACAAAACCATCCCCAGTACCCCAGTCAACGGAATCATAACAGCCATGATCACACTTGTCTGTCAACATAGAGTTTGCCATGAAGGTCACCGCGAAGATACCAATGAAAAAAACTTCCACGTCACTACAGACCATCCGAGAACCCTGGAATAATCAAACTTTCCCATACGAAATTCGTTGGCCTGCCGACGGAGAGCCTGGAACTCTCTGTTCATGAGCATGTCCACTGTACAAAAAAAATAGCGAAAACATTGTGAATTGCATCTCCTTAACGAGCATATACGTTATTTGGCACTTTGTTTTTCTGTAGGTGAGCTCAGTTAAGGGAATAACGAAACCATAGAGGACAAATGCACCCAACGATAAGCCGAGAAAAACTACTACATAAATTCACTTGTAGGAGGTGGTCATAAGTTGGATTCTCAAGACATCTTTCACCTCTGGCTTGCATACACTGCCTCTGCACTTACACTGATTCTTCTGTCAAAGGAAATATGTATGCGTTGTTATTACGAGTCTATTAAGTTCTATTTTTTTTTCGATTCGACAGGATAATTATAAGTCAAATTCAATTCGACTTTGAGTGTTATTACAATGATTTCGATTCAACATGTGCTTTAACAGGTTTGGGGAGTGCTCGCTTGACTTCTACTGCATTTCCATTCAACTGATGAAACAGATTTCGGAGAACCTTATCCACAACATATTCCGATTCATACGCGACGAAGCCAAATTCTCAAAATCTTTGAGTTCTGGGATCATGTATTACTTTGCAATAAGTAATACATGGTATGCTACATATAAATTCTCCATGGAATAAGTAGGAAGAACCAAGAGTTGGGAAGGCAGGAATAGAGCTGGGATTGCAACATTATGGGGTGCAAAGGAGACTTTGTTGTCCTCCCCTTGACCATTGGAGCGATAAGATAAGACGAACCCCAGCTTGTAGCGCCTATTCGTTACTCTTTCAAGTCTGTCGTGGCTCGCATGGAAAGGCAAGCATGATGGAATTTGTAGTGGGTAAAATTATAGTTACCAAATTTGAATTCATTGGAATCAAAATTTTTTAATTTAAAAAAAATAAACACTATACATTTTAATCTTTTTATTTTTATAAAAAAATATTTTTACTTTTTTTCTAAATTTATTTTGAATTAAGAATCACACTTCACTTCAAAACTTTCATATTTTTCGAAACTTAAATTTAAAAAAAAAATTCTGATTTAGACAATTATTTATCTACAATATTCATAATAATAAATACAAACATATTTAAAAAAATATGTAACAACCTTAAAAAATCAATCGCTCCTTTTAAAATTATCTCACAAATTCTTCATCGTGTAACAGATTTTTCTTTTACCTATTTTCTCAGCTCTTAAATAGTAAATTTTACAATTTCAGAGTGATTTTTAAACTTGTAAATTTCCCATTTCATTACGATTTTTAATGTTCTTTCCTTATGCGTGGACACCATACTAGTGTTGTCGTTAGCATCTCTCTTATTGGATGAGCGATCATCCGTCTTATTGAAGGAACAATCGTCCGTTTGGGTAAACTACGTAACCTTTATCAATTAAACCTGAGAAACGAATAGAATTTTCAGGAATGTTTCTATGTTTTCCCTGATTTAGGCGAATTTGGTAACTATGGGTAAAACCACAGAATTTATGGAGAAAGGGTTGAACTTTTGGTAACTATGGGTAAAATAGAGTTTACGTTGAACTATTGGTAACTACGGGTAAAATCACAGAGTTTACGGAGAAAGGGTTGAACTTTTGCGGGACTAACAGTGCTGCCAAATCTCCAAATCCGAATACTTTTCGGATGCAAGCACCCATGGGGAAGGATCCACAGGAAGGAGCAACGTTCTCACCGGCCTCGCAAGGAGAAAGCGACTTGAAAGGCATATTCAAATCTGACGTGGCAGTCGGCTTGGAAATAGTGTTGTGAGCTAAATCATTATCATAAGATTAAGAAGTTTTTGGATTAATTAATATTTTTATTTTAATTAAATATGAAAAATTTTAGGGGCTAATATTCGTAGGTGGGCTAATTTTTCATGTTTTTTCCAAAAAGAAGATTAGTCAATTTCCATTTTTTTCTAAAATGATTCGCTGATATTTTATAGTACGCCATTTTTTTACCTTAAAAATCGTTTAAATATTACAATTTGCATATTAAGGACTAGTAAAATTCGTCAAAGTTTCTAAACTTTAAGATAAACTTCTATCCTTAAAATTTTCCTTGTAATTAAATTACAATATCAATCTTTGTGAAAAGAAGGTTAGTAATTCTAATTCTAATTTGAAGATTAAAATGAATTCTATAAATTAATGTCACAAAATGTCAATGCTAATAGCGTTAGTTTATATACGAACTTTTTTACAATATGATACAGTTCCTTTTGATTGGTTTTTTAGTGATTTGAATAAAGATTGGGATCAATCAAAAGGTTGATTGATATAAGGGCTCAATCCAGCGACTGAGAATCAAGATGTTTGCCTCTATTGAAAGAGGACTTGACGCAAAGTTATGATGTAGATATAAAACTAATCTAAAACGCAAAAAATCCTATCTCAAATTGGATGAAGAATTATTCCTTCATGCAACCAAGAGCAAAACAATTACTAATTCGGATTTTAACATGAATAGCTTATGATGAATATCTTGTTAAAAAAATGGTTCATTTAGCTGATATTGTGATTGCATATCATGCTATGTTAAGAGATCAATTAAACATAAATGATGAATCACTAACATTAGGAAATGGTTCACATAATGTTACTGGTAATTAAATCAAAGTAAGATGGCAGATTTCTGAGTAAATAGTTACTCAGAAATCTTATCTTAATAATTAAGAGCAAGAGAAAAAAGATAACATATTTATAATATTGATGGATCAAATAGCTAATCTACAGTATACGAATTCTTATTGACAATGGTGCACAATATAAATTCAATAAACACAATTTTGTTATCAAAATAAATACAACCTGTATTAAAAATAATAGTTTAAGAAACATGTTCCCCTGCTCAATACTGGATTCAATCTCCAACAACCTCCTTCAAATCGTGAACTCTGTTGATAAAAACAGTAGCTACAATAGTGCAAACTCTATTCTCCTCACACAGCTCAGACTCAAAAAAGACCCATCCCAATAAATCACATATTTGTGTTTAATCCTCTCCCCTATAGCTCAACTTCCTATTACAATAGTGCCTTTCGAAATTCCAAGTTGCAGAAGAAAAAGGAAACCCCCTCTATGTGGATCGCGACCTCCCTCTTTCTTTCTATATATTTTCTCCTTTTTATAATTTTCATAGCAGTTGAAGATAGAAAATTTCTCGCTCAATCCTTTGTCAGATGTAACCAACCAGCGAAAAATAGTTTGTAACAGTTCGATTTCCCCAACTGAATGGTGTTGATTTGTTTTCCATACCATCTTCATCTCATGAGCTAACTTTAATCTCTTGTAGATGGGTAATTCCATTTTATCTCTTGCATAGGTGTGTTGGTTCCATTACTTGACAGATGGAAACTAAATGTGGGGTTTAATGTGTATTCATCATCTCAATTGCATTGACATTTTCCTGTACCGGAAATTTGTCCACGCAATCTACAAATCTACATGCTCAACGTTCAAGTCATGTAGTTGTTTGGCACATGTAAGATTGAACTTTTGTATACATCGGGAAAGCAGGGATTGGAATCTTGGACTACATGGTGTGGATCTAAAGAATAAATGCATATTCGATTGGATAATCGTTGAATGGATTTTCTGGAGTTTCCTGTGCATAAATTTCGATCCAATTGTTACAAAAACTGTTGGAAATCGCTTCTGCAGGTGGAGAGATGATGCAAATTGATTTCCAAATCTGACCAAATGTGGAATGTGAAGTGATGTGCCAAGTTTTCTAGATGGATCACCATCTAGTGAAACCGAATGACAGATGTAAGGTGATCTGGCAACTGAAGGTGCCACATCGCCTTCTTGTGACTAATATGAAAATGATTTCCTGAATTCCAAAGGTAGCGAAGATGTGAAAAAAAACCCAAAAGTGTCAATCATAATGGTCAAAACAAAGAATGTGCAAAAATATGATCAGAACCAACATGACCGAAAAAAGCCAGAGGCAAGTGATAAAGATCAGAGAATTCAAAATTCACCAAAATGCCAGTAAAGAAAGGAGTTTTCCAAAGTGCGAAATGGAGGGTCCGAGGTTGTGGCCAATAATAGACTACCGGGATCTAGATATTTTTGAACAATAGGGTTTCCCATCATCATATCAGCGATTTTTCCTACCAACTGAATCTTTTTAATATCTTTTCTTTTTTTCTTGGTTTTCTAATGCATAGCTCCTTGATAGTTTTTGCAAATATTGGTATTTCCTTTATAGCTTGTAATAAACGGATTTTAATGCAAATATTTGTAAGTTCATCTAGCATATCATAATCTGGTAAAACAATTTTCCTTTCTATTCCTTTGTCAATTTTGAGTCTTTCAGAAAAAAGGTGGATCTTGCAAAGAAACAAAAGGTTTCTCTATTAGAAAAATTGTAGTATCTTGCTTTATTTGTTCATCCTTTGATAGTATAGGAACATCCTCCTTTAGAGGAATTTTTTCTTGATCAAGATTTACATCTTTCTCATGAACTTCATCCCCTTTAGATTTTTGGATGGCAGTTGTTGGTGACTTTTTTGGCAAAACCCTACCAGATCTAAGTTGAACATCATTTAGACCTAATGGGGTAATCATACAATCTTGAAAATTGTGTCCTTTGACATTATAAATAGTTTGTTGATTTTTATTGTTTGGATTTGGAAGTGTTTGGTTGGGTAGCTGATTAGGTTTTTGAGGAAATGGTAATGAAAGTTGTTAATTTGGATTTTGAAATTGAAAAAGTTGAATTGGTTGAGGAGGATAATATTGTGGTGGAAAAGAAGGATATGGTTGTTGAAATTGAAGATATTAAGGATATTTTCCATAAGTATTTTTCAAACCTTGAGCCCAAGATGGATTTTGAGATTGTGGGGGGCAAGGTTGCCATGGCATGGGTTCAGTCCAATTGTTTTGTGGTTATGCATATGATTGAGTATTGAAACCTTGAATCATATTTGATTGTTGATTTTTCCATGGTATTTTAGTAATAAAACAAAGAGATTAAGCTTGGCATGTTCCAAATTCATCTTGAAAAAAAAAATTAAGACCAGGTATTGAAGGGCATTCCTTCATGTTATGATTTTTGGCACATATGACACAAATTTCTATACTATCAAGGGGACATTCTCTTAAGGCATGTGTCTTCCCACACTTAAGAAAGAAAATAGATAATGCAACATTCTCAGCTTTTTTCTTGTTTTGTCTCTTAAGGGTATCTAGTTGTTCACTAAGACTCCCTAGGATATTTGTTTTGAAATTATCAAGAAAATTGCCTATTTCAGCTCTACTTACTGTTCCAGTTGCAAATTTATTAATTTTGGACATCACATGATCTCTTGGAGCTTTGCCAATTCTAGCCTTACCCCTTGAGATATGTTTACATAAATCACAGATTTTTCCAAATGAAATTTGTGAAACATCTCCCTTTCCCATTAAATTAAGAAGATAAATCCATTCATCTTTGATGGATTTTAACAAAGACCTTTTAGTGTTTCATCATCCAAATTATACATCTTATCTCTTTTGTTGTTGTAAGTGAATATTTCAACTAGATCTTCAAGGCTTTCATCCTCTTTTTGCATCATCTTAAAGACTTCATCCTTGAGGTTATGGGGCATACAATATTCCTTGTATTTTTCTAAGAACATGTTTTTCATTTCATCCCATGTTCAAATTGTATGTGTTCCTAATCCTGTAAACCATTTAAGTGCTCCATCTTTAAGAATTTTTGGAAACAATTTCAACTTTTGAGGATCAATTAAGTAGTCATAGGTTCTACATAGAACTTCAAAGTCAAAAAGAAATGTTTTAGGGTCCTCATGTCTTAAACCATGGAAATTGGAGAGAATGGAGGGTGATATGTTCTTCATTGTCATTGTGGTGTCTTCATCAAAGATGATAAATTCATAAGGATCTGGTTCTCCCCTACCACCTCTATCACCTCGACCTCCACCTCTTCCTCTATTTCCTCACCTGCCTCTTCCACCTCCAAACCTATGTTCATCATTTACATTATGTAAGTCTCCTCCTCCTACCCCTTCCATTGTAGATTCCTTAGAGCTAATATAAGGTTCTATGATAGGATTATCTAGCTCTTCTTCTAGTTCCTCTACTAATGGTATATTAAAATAAGTTTCTTCTTCTTCTTATTTTTCTTCACTAAGAACATCTAGTACTTGTCCTAGAAGTTGTTCTCCTATTGAAGAGAGAAAAATTGCTCCTTTTGTTGGGGATGTAGGTTCTTCAACTACAACTTCGGTAGAGGAAGTTGGTGAATATCTAGGCCGGATTTGAAATCTATGCACCTCGGGAAGTCTATGTCTACCTACCAATGATGGGATGTGAGTATGGTTGGATGGTGTGGCACTATGAGGTCTAGGTGAAGTGAGTGGTGATGTTGGAATTGAACTTCTACCTATACTTACAAATATACCCCTAGAATCCCTTTCTATATGCATAAATGTTTTTTATCATTTTTCAAGTTATTGAAATTAAAAACACCTAAAAATAATATGCAAGAATGGAATCCTATATACACTTCCCCAGCAATGGTGCCAAAATGTTTGGTAAATTAATTGTTCTTAATTTACTTCATTAATTGTCAACCAAGATTCGTGTACTTGTGAAATGTATGTGCACTATATATTCTAGGATTCTTCTTGTGAATTAATTGATTCTAAAAATGAAACTAATTCTAAGCATGGACACAAATTGGAGAGTAACTACACACATGTTCTTTCAATCTAAAGTTATATTAAATTCTAATTAACTGAATTGAAATCTACTTCTTTGCAGAAATTGAAAATCTATCTTAAGTTACAGAATTCAAAACTTTCTTTTAATTGTATGGAAGGAATTTAGAAACCAAATTTCAAGAAAGAAACGATCTAATTCCATTTTGCATAATTCAAAGCATTCTACACTAACTTGCAGAAAGAAACTCTTATACTAAATTGCAGCAAATAAATTCTAGATTAATTGCATGAAAGAGAAATTACCATAAAAGGATTTACTTGCAGAAAATGAAATAAAACATATTTACCACTTGAGAATGATTACTTGTGTGTGTATTTATCCTCTAAAGAGTGTTCCATCAACAATTAAAAAGATGATTTAAGTTACGAAATGATCTGAAAATGGGGCACTAAAGGCTTCTTGTCAAGCTTACAAGAACCTCTCCCACTTCCAAAGCTTAAATATTTCCAAGACCTTATGATTAACCAATTGCGGAATTAAAAAGTGCTTGAAAGTAGGTGTATGCTTGTGTTTGTTTTTAACTGTTAGTGCTTTAAGTTATGTTGCTTATGCTGATATTTAAATACATGTGACAGTAAGTAAAGCAGCAAATAAACAAACCCACATAACAGTAATATAATATGGAGTTCACCCTGATATCTTGGGCTACATCTCCTTGAGCACGAATCAACTCAACTAGGCTCTTTGGGATTATGGCTGAAATATTTTTACAAGCTCCACGCTCAACTCCATTGGTTTACACTGAACTTATGGGTTTAGAATGCCATCTTACCCCTGGTTGTCCTCACTCTGCAAACAGATCCAAGCTTCTCTGGACTAGATTCCTTCAATCAGCGCTCTAAGCGATCTTGCTCTAGCTTGCACCAACTCCCTCAGAATCCTCTTAACTGTCTCTGGAATGCCTTCTTCTGTCTTTAGCACACTCTGGACACTAGTAACAGCTTGATCATTTCGACCCTTTGTTGTTCTGCAACTTCACTATGGCTCTTAGAAGTCTGATGTGAGCTCTCTGGCTCTGGCTCTCGCTCTTGGCTCTCGCTCTCGCTCTCGCTCTTGGCTCTCGCTCTGGCTCTAGCTCTTGCTCTGGCTCTAGCTCTGGCTCTCTGGCTCTGGTTCTAGCTCTCTGGCTTCTGCGCTGGCTCTCTCTGAGATTCTCTCGGCCTCTGCATGCCTCTGTAGTTCGCTTGACCTCCAAGTGACTCTCAGCGACCTTCCAGCGACCTTTTTTCAGTCCTCCAGCTCCCCTGGTCAATCGCGCTCTCTATGTTTTTATCATGCATCAGTTATAGTCCTCCATCATTGAAGAACCCAATTGTTTCCACAAAAGAATCAGTTTCATATTGCAATGAATCAGCGGGCACAGGAAACCCAACTGTTTGGCCTTCTTCCTGCAGAAATGGCCAAATATTGCAATACATAGGAAAACTGTCGAAAACACATGATTGGAGCATTTAAACGGATCTCAAAATGCATTCAATCGCATCTATATCCCTCTCGGGTCCGTCCTATCATCACAAATCGTGATCGCACATGCGGGAGGTCAAAAACCTCAAATACAAAAGAATACATGGAAAATCCGAAAACCCAGACTTCAAATATTATAGAATCGCATCTATAAACCCATTAGGTCCGCCTTCTATCGGCATATCGCAATCGCTTAGGTGGGAGGTCAAAACCTCAATATATGGGAAATACAAAGAAAATCTGAATAAACTGGATTTCAAATTTTATGCATTCACGCTTATAATTCCCATTGGGTCCGCCCTTTATCGACATATCGAAAGTCGCAATCGCAATGTGCATTGGCCCTGGTATCGGGGGTTCGCCGATCACCGATCGGCCCATCGAAACCTCGGCATATCGCATATCGCTGTCACAATGGTCCCGGGGGTCTTCCCTTTGCTCATGCTAATCACCGATCCGTCAATCAGATCCTGACCGTTGATCCGCAACCTCTAATCCGACAGCTAACAGTCCATTTCGGGCACATAACTTACACAGGGATTAACCGCCTGAAAAAGCGGGTTCCTCTCTCCTCCACCATGCCACGCATCAGCCAATGTATGGATTCGAGTGGAGCCCATCCAATACTGCTTACTGCTTGAAGCCTGCCTGAAATACTATTTACAGCCTTCCTTTCGGAATTCAAAAGGTTTAGTCGATTTTCTATAAGTTCTTCGGGTCCGTTAAAAGCCTTTGCGCCTATTTCAAGTCCTTCAACCTTACTTTATTGTGATGCGATAAAGGAATGTGATGTGATGGACTCTAAGGGATTTTATATTTAAAAACACATTTTCCCTTAAGTCCCATTTATAAAAAATTGCCTCCTTTTCAAAGGACAAAGGCAAACTTCTTTTTGCAATAACTTCTTCATCCGAAGTCCATTTTAGCCCATTCAAATTGCAATAGATTCAGAATAAAAAGATCTACACAATGGGACTATTTTCAGGAGAAGCCCTTGACTTTAATTTTCCTCTGTGAGGAACACTTTAGACTTAGAAGTCTATCCAAGATCCATTTTGGATCATGCCTTCCCATTGAAAAGCTTTTGGTCTCCAAAAGACTGATATACTAATCTGAACAGTAAATGAGAGTAACAACACCCTCTTCTTTCAGCCTCCATACACTTGCCTTACATAGTGCCTCTGAACCAACGCCTTTGACCACTCTCCTTCTTGGATGTGCTGGTCTTCTTGGGAAAACTGTTTTCCTCCTTGACTTCATGCAGAACTCCTGCTGAGATGATCACAGAAGGTAGTTTGAACGTCTCTGCCTTGATCATTGATCCAAAGTGGCTCAAACAAATTTGAAGTTACATCTGCTTAACACAATTTTCTTTTGTACCTATTTGACAAGTTGTCAACAACAACTGTTAACAACAACAAAAATGCAGACAACAACTGGATGGCATAAACTCCTGCTTCAACAAAAGAAACAGATTTTCACATCTTGTGAACACCTCCATGTCTTACATCTGCATACAAATGATGGACTAGATACCGAGCCCACAAAACATGCCTTTAAAACAAATGACGCTTCAAGTCAAGCATGTGGAAAAGATCTCAATGATTCTTTTCAAAACATGAAACACTTCATCATTATCTCCATCTTAGAGACCAAATCAACTTTTCTCAAGTCAATATTACATGCATGTTTACAACAACATAATCAACCCTTCAAGTTAATCACACATACATGTTCAAAACAAGGAAATCATCAACATCCCTATGTTCATGCACATCAAGCTTATGCATGCATTTCATCCTTCAACTTTCGCTTAAGCACACTATACTTTCAAAGCTGAAATGAAATATAATGTTGCGGCAATAAAGTGAGTCTCCTACTCAACTTTTCCATTCACTTTCTTGGTAAAATCCTGCAACTTGCATTCCATTAACAAAGAAATGCAAATAGATGCATCAAATCAAAAGACATGCAGTCTTTAATTGGATAAGAACTCTAACCATTTCTTACAATCCATTTCAAAGGTGCTACCATTGTCTACACATCAACATCAACATCAACATGTGAATCATCTTGAAACACATCAATCATGGAATCTTCCTTTCCATTTCTGCCATCTTCTCTTTCCACCTTCTTCAAGTTTCGTGGAAGCATTGTTGGATTCAAAGTCCAACACTTTTCAGCAAGATGTCCTTGCTTATGGAAATAAGTGCAACACATGTGCATCCTCTTGACAGCATGATTTGCCTTGTCCAGTGGACCTTTGGCTTCTTTCTCCCTTTCCTTCAAAAGTTTCTTGTATGTGGCCATTCTCTTCCAACATCTAGAAACATGATGGTTAACCAAACCACAAAAGGAGCATGCAATTCTTTTTCCATATTTATATGAAATTTATCATATTGAACATAATCAAAAGGAATGTGATTAGAACCATATTTATACCTTTCTCTTTCACCTTTATTGCCTTCATGAGGAGGTGAACTGAATGAAGAAGTAGCTCCCTTTGGAACACCATCAACCTCTTCAAGGCTATCAGAGTTTCCACAACTCTCTAGTTCAAGTGCATGTTTGTGAACACCTGCATCTTGCAAATGATGTCTCAAGCTATTGCATTCTCCACGAATACAATCTTTACACTCTTGAGGTAGAAGACCTGAAATGAAACTCCTTCTTGGAACTGTTTCAATGGCCTTCATGGCAGCTTTGGAACTTCCTCCATAAGATTGTCCATAGCCAAGACCCAAATACTTAGGCCTTTCCTCAACCATTATTGGCTCAACAATACCTTGTGCATGTTTTCCCAAGCCTTTTCCTTCATAGCCCATCTTGGACATTAACTTGGAACCTATGCCTCTGGTATGTTTTTCAAAAGAACCAATATAAGCATTCTTAGAGGAATTTGAAGACAAACAGGAATCATTTACCTCTTCTTCAAGCTGATACTTGACTAAGGCTTCCTTGGCAACAAAGAGTTGTGTCTCCAACTCATGCATCCTTTTCAGGTTCATATTTGCAATATGAAGTTGCCTCTCCATTCCCTACAATTTGTCAAAAAGCAACTACTTCTCTTCCTCCACTGAATTCAACTGCTCTCTAAGTATGCTACTCTTCCTTCCATCCTCATACATTTCTCTCACCTTGTCCATCATGATGAACAAGTCTTGCTTCTTGTCTTCATCAAAGAATATTGTGAAGAAAGAAGAATTTGAGGACTCACTTGTAGAAGTTGTCATTATCAGAATGAACAAAAGAACTTTAAACAAGATTAATAAAGAGCTTATTCAGCAACCTTTTGCAACAAACCTCTTGTGCTTCAAGGATTGCCTTGAGGTCCTTTGGGATAAGAAGAATGCCTTTAGCCCTTCTTCCTTTTTGTCCTCTCCTGGATTGAGCTATCAATAGCTTTCCCTTCACCTCTGCAAACTCAAACAATAGTCAGTCTGCAAACAAGCATACAATCAACCTCTGATTGTTTAAACACCTTTCAGACAAGCAATCTTTGCTCTGTCAATCAAGCATTCTGATCTGATACCACTTGCTCTGGTATAACCAGCTTTGATATCACCTTCTTTGAAGGTGGGGTTAATCAAACTTAAGCTCTGATACCACCTGATCTGAAAATGGGGCACTAAAGGCTTCTTGTCAAGCTTACAAGAACCTCTCCCACTTCCAAAGCTTAAATATTTCCAAGACCTTATGATTAACCAATTGCGGAATTAAAAAGTGCTTGAAAATAAGTGTATGATTGTGTTTGTTTTTAACTGTTAGTGCTTTAAGTTCTTTTGCTTATGTTGATATTTAAATACATGTGACAGTAAGTAAAGCAACAAATAAAAAAACCCACATAACAGCAATATAATATGGAGTTCACCCTGATATCTTGGGCTACGTCTCCTTGAGCACTAATCAACTCGATTAGGCTCTTTGGGATTATGGCTGAAATCTTTTTACAAGCTCCACGCTCAACTCCATTGGTTTACACTAAACCTATGGGTTTAGAATGCCATCTTACCCCTAGTTGTCCTCACTCTGCAGATAGATCTAGGCTTCTATGGACTAGATTCCTTCAATCAGCGCTCTGAGTGATCTTGCTCTAGCTTGCACCAACTCCCTCAGAATTCTGTTAACTGTCTCTAGAATGCCTTCTTCTATCTTCAGCACACTCTGGACACTAGCAACAGCTTGATCATTTCAACCCTTTGCTATTCTGCAGCTTCACTATGGCTCTTAGAAGTTTGATGTGAGCTCTCTGGCTCTGGCTCTGGCTCTCTGGCTCTGACTCTGGCTCTCTCTAAGCTTCTCTCGGCCTTTGCATGTCTCTGTAGTTCGCTTGACCTCCAAGCAACTCTCAGCAACCTTCCAGCGACCTTTTTTCAGTCCTCCAGCTCCCCTGGTCAATCACACTCTCTGTGTTTTTATCATGCATCGGTTACAGTCCTCCATCATTGAAGAACCTGACTGTTTCCACAAAAGAATCAGTTTCCTATTGCAATGAATCAGCGGGCATAGGAAACCCAACCGTTCAGCCTTCCTCCTGCAGAAATGGCCAAATAATGCAATACACAGGGAAACTGTCAAAAACACATGATTGGAGCGTTTAAACAGATATCAAAATGTATTCAATCACATCTATATCCCTCTCGGGTCCGTCCTGTCATCGCAAATCGCGATCGCACAGGCGGGAGGTCAAAAACCCCAAATACAAAGGAATACATAGAAAATCTGAAAACCCAGACTTCAAATATTATAGAATCGCGTCTATAAACCCATCGGGACCGCCTTCTATCGACATATCGCAATCGCTTAGGCGGGAGGTCAAAACCTCAATATATGGGAAATACGAAGAAAATCTGAATAAACCATATTTCAAATTTTATTCATTCGCGCTTATAATTCCCATCGGGTCCGCCCTTTATCGACATATCGTAAGTCGCAATCGCAATGTGCATTGGCCCTGGTATCGGGGGTTCGCCGATCGTTGATCGCTGATATCGCCAATCGGCCCATCGGAACATCGGCATATTGCATATCATTGTCACAACGATCCCGAGGGTATTCCCTTTGGTCATGATGATCGTCGATCCGTCGATCAGATCTTGACCATTGATCCGCGACCTCTAATCTGACGGCTTACAGTCCATTTCGGGCACATAACTTACACGGGGATTAACCACCCGAAAAATCAGTTTCCTCTCTCCTCTATCATGCCACGTGTCAGCCAATGTGTGGATTCGGGCGAAGCCTGTCCAATACCGCTTACTGCTTGAAGCCCGCCCGAAATACCATTTACGGCCTTCCTTTCAGAATTCAAAAGGTCTAGTCGATTTTCTATAAGTTCTTCGGGTCCGCTAAAAGCCTTTGCGCCTGTTTCAAGTCCTTCAACCTTAGTTTATTGCCATGCGATAAAGGAATGTGATGCGATGGACTCTAAGGGATTTTATGTTTAAAAACACATTTTCCCTTAAGTCCCATTTATAAGAAATTGCCTCCTTTTCAAAGGACAAAGGCAAACTTCTTTTTGCGATAACTTCTTCATCCGAAGTCCATTTTAGCCCATTCAAATTGCAATAAATTCAGAATGAAAATATCTACGCAATGGGACTATTTCCAAGAGCAGCCCTTGACTTTCACTTTCCTCTGTGAGGAACACTTTAGACTTAGAAGTCTATCCAAGATCCATTTTGGATCACGAAATGATTAACTGCTGGAAAGAAAATGAATTCAATAATTGAAATCTTTTTAATGATTTTCTGTTTATGAGTACTCTACAATCAAAATGGAAATTGGAAAAAATGCAACATTAATGGAAACAAATTCTGAAGGAAACTAGAATACGAAGGATAAGCAATGCAAAACAAAACTAAAAATAAAACCTCACAACTCGACAGGGGGGCCTCCCGTGAGTGCAGGTCAGCTAGTGATCATAAAACTTCATGCACGCATTGAGAAAAGCAGCTTATATTAAACTGAAACAGAGTATATCAGTCTTCATAGTAAAACGACTATAAAATTCAATATATTCCAAACTTATGTCTCTCGTATCGACTTATATCCTTTATACAAATTTTATAAAACGATTTTTAGAGTTTTCTGCTTGCACAACATGTGTTATTTTGACATCTACGAGATAGATGTGATTTAAAACTCAATCTCTTTATGACTTGCTACTGAAAGAGAAAGTCATAGGAGATTCATCTCGATCCAAAATATAACAGTTGAACAAGTCTTCAATCTCGCTCGCTTGATATTGTTCTATTCCTCCACTAGATCGCTACATGTCGTTTTCAAAGTTTGACTCCATATTTGACTTCTAGATTTCTTAATCGTCATATTCTTTCAACTTGTGCTGATAAGTGGCTATCCATATGGTGGACAATTTTCATCTTCAGGTAGTATTCATCCTTTATTTGAAGTGTTTCAACCTATCTAACAATGAACATTTCTACAGAAACTAATATTATCTATAGAATGTTTGTAATTTCGTTATTGTAAGACTATTTTCATTATAATTCATTAAGAAGCAGAGACTCTAATTATGGATGATGGATACCTCTTTGAGAGTTGAACTTGACTTTGAACATGCTGAGATTGCTTCGAAATAGTGATAAGATGTTAGGTCCCTATACTACTAGTGTAGTCTCTTGTTATTATTATTATTGCAACCACCTTATTGTATTTTTTTTCCCATGTAGTCCCCGTGTTGTTATTATTATGCCCCATATAAGCCTAGTATTGTTATTGTTGTGCCCCTAAAATATTATTTTGTTATGTAGGCTCTAATTATATTGGGACCCCTTAGACTCCTATATATAGAAAGGAGGTCTTGTCATTTGTATCATCCAAGAATTGTTCATTTGTGTAATGTAAAGGAGGTTGCCCCCTCAAAGAGACTGATTTCTAAGGTGTTGATATTTCTTTTCTATTTTTTTGTGAGTTGGTTTCATAACATTTGGTATTAGTTTGAAGGAATTCAAAGGGCATAGTGAAGCATTATTAGCATTAATTGATGACCCAAAGAAAGAAAATGGAAACACCCAGTAAGCAACCTGAAAGCTCTAGCATGACTCATGAAGAAGAGGAATAAATGCAACATGATATATCAAAATTACGAGACCAAGTGCAACAAAATTCACTCTCACAAAAAGTAACAGAAGCTAAGATGGATGGTTTAAAGAAAGGCGTGGAAGATAAAATGGATGGTTTAAAGAAAGGCATGGAAGCTAAGATGAATGTCGTGGAAGCTAAGATGGATGGTTTGGAAGCTAAGATGAATGATGTGGAAGCTAAGATGGAAGGCAAAATGGACGATTTGAAGACAGATTTGACAAAGTTGCTACAAGAAATGTTTACGAACGGAGAAAAGGTAGTAAAGGAAACTCATGATGAGAACAAAATAAATGTTAATCATGATTTCATAGACTCTAACATTGGATTGAAGACCCACCATGTTCCAAAGATCGATATGAGGAAGTTTGATGGCAAGGATCCCATAACATGGATACTACAGATGGAGCAATTTTTCGATCTCCATAATGTGCAAAACACACAAAAGGTATGTGTTGCAACTTTATATTTGGAACCAAATTAGTTTGTATGGTATTGATGGCTTTGCTCTCGTAAACAAATTGTCACTTGGGCAATTTTTACGGAAGAAATGATAGCACATTATGAGGATACAAAAAGAAAGACCTTTTTTAGCTAATTGATAAATCTCAAACTAAAGGGTTCAATGATGGAGCACATTGAGGACTTCCAAAAATTGAACGTAAGGGTAAAAGATATACCAGAGGAGCATAGGATTGACGTGTTCATAGGGACTTTAAAGGATAACATCCAACATGAGGTTCACCTTTGGGAACGTGATTCACTGGAGAAGGAATTCAGGTTGGAAGGAAAAATAGAAAGCAAAATTATGGCAACAAGAAATCCTACCACTCACAATTATAAAGACGGAAGTGTTATTTCTCCTAGCCTTCCACAACCTACAAGGTTGACACCACAAAAATTGGAAGAAAAATGAGAAAACGACCTTTGTTACAGTTGTGATAGAAAATACACTAAAGGTCATAAGTGTGCTGAGAATAAATTATTTTACATTAATTATGAAGAGGAGGAAGAAAAGGATCAAGAAACATCAAAAGAAGAGGATATACACCAGGAACCAACCCCAGAGAAAGAAGAAATGAATCCGACCATATCTTGTAATGCATTGGCAAGAATTATCACTCCTCAAACTCTCAATATGGAAGGACATATCAAGAATAAAAATGTTCAAGTAGTGAAAGATCACATCGAGCATCAACAACAAGTTCTCCAACTTTTAAAGGATAATCCCACTTTGGTGTAGAATCGAATAAAACAACAGGCATATCAACATCGCAGTGAAAGAAGCTTTGATGTAGGTGATTGGGTATTTTTACGGCCACAGCCATACAAACAAATGTCCCTCAAGCAAGCTAAGAAGGATAATAAATTATCACCAAATTACTATGGTCCTTACAAGGTGATGCAAAAGATTGGTACTATGCCATACAAATTGGAGCTTCCTGCATCTTCCCGAGTTCCCCTAGTTTTCCATGTTTCATGCTTAAAGAAGATTACAAGTGACAAGCTCTCAGTTCAAACAATATTGCTAGAACTTGACAAGGAAGGAAAAATCATAATGGAACCTAAAGAAGTCACGGAAAGAAAAACCTGACAACTATGAAATCAATCAATTTCAGAGTATCTCATCAAGTGGAAGAACTTAACTGTTGAAGATTCTGCATGGGAGGAGGATAATTTTATACATAAGCATCAAGAACTTCTCAAGCGTTGAGAACAACACTTTTTGAAGGAGAGGGGCATGTGAGGTCCCTATACTACTAGTGTAGTCCCTTATTATTATTAGTGAAACCCCCTTATTGTATTGTTTTGCCCATGTAGTCCCCATGTTGTTATTATTATGCCCCATAGAAACCTAGTATTGTTATTTTTGTGCCCCTAAAATATTATTGTTATGTAGGCTCTAATTATATTGGGACCCCTTAGACTCCTATATATAGAAAGGAGGTATTGTCATTTGTATCATCCAATAATTATTCATTTGTGTAATGTAAAGGAGATTGTCCCCTCAAAGAGGCTGATTTCTAAGGCATTGATCTTTCTTTTCTATCTTTTTGTGAATTGGTTTCATAACATAAGAACGTGAAATAAGAGGGAAAAAAGGATAGTAAAAAAGAAACAATTCTATACTTCAACACAAGGCAAGGTTGAAACCACTATCACACCTGGAAAAACCCATGCTAATGATTACAAGAGAACCAAATACACACATGCATGTACCATCCATACCAAAACTAGCAAGGAAATCATACATGCAACTCGATACCTACAAGTAATCTCGTTCGAGTCGCTTGATCAAACTCTTCCTTGCTTGATCTTTGCTTCCCTTTGCTTCCTTGTCTTTCCTTTGCCTTCATTTCTCCAATGCTAGAGTACTATAAGAATGATCTAAGTGTGCAAGAGTATGAGAGAATGGAAAGAATAGAGAAAGTGCTCCAAAAATGAATTGACAAAATCTTAGACTGACAAAAGTTGTGAACTAATCCTCATAAGCCTTTTGATCAATTAGGCCTCTATTTTCTTCAATTTCCATTAATTTCCTTCAATTTCCTCCTCACATGTAACCCATGACCTGTCACCTTCCTTTTCTCCTAATTTCTTTTATTTTCATAAATAAAATGTCATTTAATGCCTCTTTCCTTTCCAAATCCTTTGTCATGGCCTTTGCCAATTTCCCCTGATCCATAATAACCAAATGAACACCCACTAGGATGTTTTGACCAACATTCATCTTGGAATACGTGTCCCATGACCTTGGTCTTATTTTACTTTATTAACTTTATTACATGAAATTTTTACTCATGGTTGTTACACCCTGCACATGTATTCTCTCCAACACAACCATCCACTCCACATACCCCTTTCTGCACATCTTATTTCTCGCACATTCCACTCTTGTGCACTTCCCCACTCTACACAATTAATCACATGTATGCCACCCGTCAAGGTCATACATATTTCGTAGCAGATTTCATCTCACCTCATTAATTTACCTCTTTATCATGGTACTAATATCAAGGATATCATAAGTGGATCAATCTTCGAGTCAAATGAACTTGATGGTTAAAAAAAATTAAGACTTGTTTCCATCATCTCCCAAAAACAATTACCTTAATGTATTAAATTTATATAAATTGGCTTGTCATGCCCAACAAAATTTAGATGTGAAAGGGGAACAGTTGGTAATTATATTAGGGAACAAGGAATTCACAGCTAAGAGCCACTAAGAACATTTATAGTTACTCACATATTCCTAAGTACAAATAGAAAATGGATACCAAAACAATGAAGGAAGAAATTTGTTGTGACATTTTTAACTCGCTTACTTGCAAGGATATAAACTTTCATTGGTCGGATGCATGCCAATGGTATGTGAATTTATTGGCCATGTAGAAAAAGAATAACAAAATTTGGACTTGTGACTTATCAAAAATTGCATATGTTCCTGAAGTTTTTGACTTCAAAGAAATAGTTTATCTTTGTGCACAACATTTAGATCCAAAGACAAGGAAAATCATAGTAGGATTGAAGAGGAATCCAATTCCTTTGACCCCTAAAGTGTTCAGAAAGATATTGAAATTTCTAGATCCAAATAAACTATTGAAGTTGTCTGAAGCCAACAGTTTCTTGGACTCTCAAGTTGGTGAAATGAACTTTGTTTAGGAATTCATCTCACCAACTTCATTGATTCCCTCTGATATTTCTTTCTTAGATACTTCCATATTTTCATAACCTTACAAATATCTTTCTTAGCTTTTTGCCTGAGTAATGGGGCGAGAAACCATACCTAATGTTCCAATGTGTGTACTCTATGTTCTCTACTATTCTTATAAAAGAGACTCTTTATTTGACTCGGCGGACCTCATTTCAAATGAGCTAGCCTTCCAGTTGGTGAATTTGTCAAAAATCCATAGGCTTTAATGACAACCTAACTGATAACAACTATTGTATCTTGTCATGTTTTCAATGGATATCCCCATATGAGTAACTTCAATGTTGACGAAGAACTAGTTCAGTTTTGGTATCCATTATTGTGAAGAAACAAAGCTCCTTTCCAATTTTTTCAAAATCAATATTTATTTTTTAAAGAAGTTAATTACATAATAATTGGATGAGAGCCTACATGGATATCAGGACAAACACAAGCTTTCCTATGGGGAAATGGAATCCATGAAGAAAGAGAATACAATATTATGATTTGAATCTATGGATTATAGGAAAATTCATTGTTGTTACCTAAATTTGTCATGGATAAATATTTTGTTGCTAAAATTTGCAAGCAGTATCACCCGTAGTTAATTTTATTCTATCAAAAAATAAGAAGAAATTTATTTCCTTTCCTTTTTTTTGCTGGAGAGATAACAAAATAAAACTTAACCCATCATGCATAATTTTCTCAGTTTTTGAATTCTTTAATTTAAATGAAGCAGAGGCTATACATGGTTTCAACCCAAAAGGAATATTTTCTAAGCACTTAACCATGGTCATGTACGGCAACATGTTTAAAAGAATTACATAAGAAAGTAGAGAAAGTCACATTGGTCCATCAAGAGATAAAGAATTTCCTAGCCATACTAAGGAATCCATAGTAGAAACTAGCTCAAGCACAAGAGGAAGAAACAAGGAAAGAAGCAAGAAGACCACAAACCCTCCTCCAACCTCTACACCCTAGAATCACCCAAGTTCATCTTGAACTCAACAAAAAAGGAATGCCACTTTGAGTCAAAGGCACAATAATGGTAGCCTCTTGGGTGGAGGAGGCGAGGAAGAACCCCCTCCTAGATTGACCCCAAAAAGGTCACACATTGTTCAATCAGCCAAAGTCAAAGGTTCAAAGGAAAAACAGAGTGTGGAATAAATCCTAGATAGTGAATATCACACCCCCGATATACTCCCTCTGATTTTTTTAATGTAATTTTACTCTAATTATAAATTATTGTAAATTTATTTGACTGACATGAAGACTGGGGCCACAAATCCACAATCTGAGAGGGAAAAGGAATAAGAACCTCAATGGTGTTAGTTAGAACCATTGCTTAATCAAATTTGTAGTTAGCAAGAAAGATATTGAAGAATGTTCCATGAGGAACATGAATATACACATAAAAAAAAAGGATAAAAAGGCATTCAAACAAACAAAAACAAGGCTCTACCTTTAGGGATGAAATAAATTGGATGAAGGACAAAATTGAATTTTTGGGGCTGATAAACCACCTATAATGAAAATTCCCATACTCCTAGTGTTGAGCATGATTTCTAGCTAAGTTATCTTGAAGAATCCCCTTAGATTATGGATCTGGCATTGGGGTGAATGCAACAAGAAATACAAGATGTAACTAGTCGATGGTTGGGTGGAAAAGCAAAGTCCCACCTTAAGTTTCAACCATTGTTAAATCTTAGATATTGTTATTAATCGTGAGTTATGGATATGATGATTATTTCTTTATTGAATTGATGTATAGCTCTGTTGCATGAAATTAATACGAAAATGCCTTGATTATTATGTGGATTACATTCATATTCTACCTTGATATTGTAAGAAAAAAAAATTATGTGCAATTTAATATGTTGTGTGTGGACATGCAGGGATATGTGATTACTATTGCTCACATTTCTACCATAAATTTTCTTCTAGGAGGTTCCAGAAGCTGAAACTTGGACCATCGTGAGGAGAAATCTTGTTGATCTTCTAGTCCAATTTTTAGATCTTGGGTCACGAAACTTTAGGAAATGTGAATAGAGTGAGACATCCCTTTTTGTTAATGTGGGCCCAAAGGGCACACTAAGAGTGGGGGGGTGAATCAGTGTGAGATCAATTTTATAATTTCACAACTTCTCTTAATCATACATTCATATAGCAATGAATCATAAGCATTATATCATCAACAATAACAATGCATCATCATATCAGTAACATTTCAAGAAGCTATCAACAACACAAGAATCCAACACATCACAAGGACACACAATTTTTTAAGTGGAAACCCATACGGGAGAAAACCACCAATTTTCTTCTTCTTTATCTTCAATTATTTACATCAATTTGCACGCTCCAGCCTACTGGAGGAAACTACCCCTAAGAAATGAAAGTTGCCACTTGCGGTAGGCTACAACCTGATTGAGGAACCAACCTCAAGAGATGCAAGAAGTTATTCATTGTAGACTACAACATGATTTATGCTCCAAATTCAAGAATGATTAGGCTCCAACCTACTCTAGGCTCTGACTTGATTGAGGTTCCAACCTAAGTGGAGGCACCCACCTCCTTCTTCAACTTCCTTGTGGACCTCTATTTCACCTCATTTTCACACTAAATCTAATGTCATCATATATCATTGATTCATAAGGAATATCATAATCTATAATCTATTGTTATCATCCTAACTTGTACCATCATCTCAACCTACACAAACTATCATTGCCACGATCACTATTACTGCAACCTACAAACATTGTTTGTCACAATCAATGTCACTACAAACAAAAATCATTCCAATCACTACTGTTGGTTTTCATTTTGATTTCCATACTCTAATTCAACCATTTCTTTAATATGGTCATTCAAACCCCTTCTCGGAACCTATTTACTTCATGTATCCAAAACACTTGCAACATCCTCATAGACCTTCAAAATGAACATAAGAAATTTTGGCCATCAAATAAGAGTTAGAATAGCATCAAATCCATCTTTTTACATTCATATCTAAACCTTGATCATCTAACTTCTTCTGGAACTCAATCTGGGCAAATAATGAATCCAAAAACTCAAAATAATATGCAACTATATAATTAATTAAATATTCTACAAAAAGAACAAAATTCTTGCTGGATTTTGGTGTCAATTGGCGAATACTGCAAATTATGAGACAAAATGGTAGTATATAAAAAAATAGAAAATAACCTAACCTATTCATCACTAAAGGCCAAACCCATGACCACAAATACACATTGCACATTCCTTACCAACTCTTCTCTCTAGTGTGACTTGCAGTACCGTGCAACACCAATTTATTTATAGTGATAACATTGCATCAAACAACCTAACATTGATCCTCCATGGAAAAATAATCCTTCGTGGCTCAACAGTATTTATCGTTCATTGCAACATGGTTTATGGAAACCATCATGGCTTGTCTTTTTGGATCTAACCTTAGCGACACAAAATTTATATGAACTGTGGTAGGGCCACCATGGCCTAGATCAAATCTTCATTAACACAAATATATGAACAATGTTAGGGCCCGATGACATGGCCACTTGAATCAACCTTCATTGACACAAATATACAAATAGTGGTAGGGCCCCATGGCCTAGCTGCTCAGATCAGACTTCAGTAAACACAAAGTGAACCAATCTTCGTAAATGGGAATTGGACCAGTGTGGCCTAACTACTCTAACCAAACCTCATTTAACATAAAAATGAATTGATATTCATAGGTGGGAATTGGACCAATGAACCATTAGCAATGTGCAATTAGAACCAGAGCTAGAACAATCAAATCATGAACTTCCTCATACTTCTCTGTCAATTTGATTTCTATGTGTGTTTCATTATGTCTCACAATCATCTCATCATATCGATCGAGCCATATATATATATACTTTACAAGTGGTCTCAAAGATGATAAAGATGACCGGGGGCTTCGTTGAATAGGGAACAAAACTTGGAGTTAATCGACCATGTGACCTTCATGACATTTCCATATGACAAATCCCTTGAGCCCATTATATATTTTATTTTGGCCCCCAACCTACCATGTGACCTAGGCATCATTATTCCTTTGCATGATGATGTTAGCATGACATCATCATGCCACATGGCCGCCCAAGAGGGTGTCATGTGTCACCTATTTTCAAACTTTCTTCCAATCCAAATGTGCCAAATCATCGTGCCATGTGGTAGCCCCTAGTGGCGCCATGTTATCCTGCTAATTTCAACATGTTGATGTGTCATGTTGAATTTGTTAATGAGCCACATGTCACATGTCAATAGGTTTATGTCATCATCCAATAATACACTACCATGTTTCATCATCTAATTGGTTAAATAGGGTCACTTAAACTCTGGAAATCTTCATCTTAATCCAACCATTTACCTGTTAGAAGTGTCATTGACTAGCTTGAGATATGCACACCATTTAATGGTGTTAACTAGTGCACAACTCTGAATGCTCATGGTCGTTTATTATTTTGTTCAATGATGGATCTGCCAAAAACTTTCCCACTATATAACGCATCAAATTTTTAGGTTTTGGCTCTAAAGTTTATTCCCTCAATTAACACTAAAACTTCATTTATCTATAACTTGTCATCCGAGAATATTTTTTCTAAGTGGGATATATAGTTAGAAATCAGCTATATGCAACCATGTTATTTTTAGGATCTTTAGCAACATAAATTCGTTAAAAAAATAAAATAACTTCAAGCACCCATATCTTCATGTGATGAGACCTTTTGAAATATCTAGCTATCATATCAGTTCATAAAGAGTCTTGTTGCTTCTTTGGTCATCAAATATGGTATTGATGTTGCTATCTCATACATACCCTTTGACATCAATGACATATTGTTGTTATCAATGACAATATTATGTGAAACAATTTCCCCCTTTGTCATTGATGGCAACACCCTAGACATTGATGGTCATTTGATGTAAACCAAATCAGTAACTCCTACGCAAGTGTAATGTTTGCAATCTCTCCTTTCTCAAGTGTAAGTGCAATGTCTGTAATATCTCCTTGTTCAAATTCCTTCCTCTGTCAATGTTAATGTCTACATCATTTTTTGCAATCTCTCCCCCTTTTATATCAATGGCAAAGGATCACAAATATCTTTAGAAAAACTCCTATGTTGATGGTCCTATATGAGTTTATGTTCCTAGATGATCTTGTGGACCTTAATGAGTTATGATTCCTTCCTATTGATATAATGTCTCCCTTTGAGACCATGCTTCTACTACTGCTCATACTTGTTCCTATACTCCCCCTAAGACAAATCTTCTATTGTTGTTCATGTTATACCCATACTCCCCTTGAGATGATGTTCTTCTCTTCATCTACTTTTACATATGAGATATCAACACCCACATACTACCCTCATATATATAGTTTCTTCTTCAAGTTTTGATTTGACAAATAGTGATCTTGAAGAATCTTTCTCCAAAGGATTAGATCTGAGGGATCAAACCTAATCGAGGTCCTCTTTAACCTCTTCTCCATCTACCAATATTGATAGGAAGTATTTCTCTATTGTACCATCCAGAGTTGAGTCTACCATATCATGCTATATAACCTTCATTGTGACGTAAGTGACATTAAACATAGGGCTTCAACACTTGCAAGAATGGTTGAGTCATTCTTCTAATTTTTTCCATATGTCTCCATCTAGGTACATGATCACATCCCCTATACATGGCCACATCAAAAGTTCTGCAATCATGTGCTTTGTGTCCAAACAGTTTACATGAGAAACAATAACCAAAGAACTTACTTTGTTACCTAGCCATAGAAGGCGCTAAGGATTTAGGCATAGAAGGATCTTTCAAGTATTGATGATAAAAGAAGAAATGTTTTTCTTAAGGATATTAAAGTTTTCAAGGGTATCCGGGGCCAACAAATGATTAGAGATTCTAATCTGATCCCCAAATATATATTAAAAGAAGAGTTAGATGTTATTAAGGTATTGATGGGATTTTATATATACTACATTTTCTTTGATTGTGGGTGAGTGATGGTACAGAGAGAGAGAGAGAGAAGGGTATGAAAATTGATTGTGAGTGAGTGATCTTGACCTTCTATGCCTTCTATCACTCACAATCAATTTTCATATCCTTCTATGCCTTTTGATAGCAGGTTCGAGACTGGGATGCATCTTCCTTAACTTTTGTTCAAAGGGTTTACTTTGTGGTTTTATGGGGATCACATGTTGCATAACATTGGGGTCGAATGTCTTAAAGTCATCGTATGTTTAAGCGAATATGTCTTTGTATTCCTGGAACAAACGAATGAAACCAAAATTTTATTTAGGAGTACAGTTTATTCCCAAGTTTATGTTCTACAGAATAGTTTCCTTCCCCAAATTAGCAAATTCATATTTCATAGAAGAGTTATTGGTTTTGCAATTAACAACTCTTTTAAATTTATCCTATAAGTCATAAAAAATTTCTAACCTTACAACAAGTTTAGGGGTAGAATTTACTAGATCAAATAGTTCATCCACTAACCGTTGTTTATTCACTGGCGAGAAATTGTGAAGATTCTCCTCATGAGTAATTTCATCAATCACAACATCCTAGAAGCTATCTTCTAAGTGAAGGAAATCAATTATTTGTTGATCATCATTAAAAACACACCAATTAGAAATGTTGTCTCAAAAAGATGGCCTAAAAATCAGTTCAATAGAAAAATAATCTACCTCAAAACGTTCAGCATGAATTAATATAGATGTTATATTAGCTAATAAATCAACTTCTTGGTTGAGAGATCTAGAAATAGAAGTAATATTAAAAGCTGAAAATTTAGAAATCAGATCCCATACCTCAGCTTGATAACTCCTTAAGTGAGCTAAAACACAATGTATAACATTACGTACCTGCTTAACAATAATTTCTAAGTCGCCATAGACCTTCAAGTTTTCAATTCCAAGGTTAATATCCCTTTTAAGTCCTTGGATGAGAGCCTTGTATTTTGTAATATTATTAGTACATTCAAATTCCAATCTACAAGAAATTAAAAAATTATTACCTTTCAGGTCAAGAAGAAAACAACTAGCACCAACACCTTCTTTTGACTTAGATCCATCAAAATATAATGACCAAAGTTCATTTTTTGATTTACTTTTAATAGTATTGACATCAAGTAATTTATTATCAGTTGTTACCAATTTATTGGCTAACATAAGTTCAGATTGTTGCTTTAAATTTGTGAATGAAGAAGTTTTAGCAGCAAAATTCCCAAAAAATGAGTCAACAGTGAAAGAATCATTAAGCATGATTGGTTCATTGAAACCATTAATATCAGTAACAACATGTTTCATATAACGTTCTCTATTAACCTTAATCTTATTAGGTTCACCTTTCCATGGTAACCATAGATGAGTCAAATATGTGTCCAAGTATCCTTTCAAGTGTTGCATCCAATCTTGGCTCAAGAACAAGCCATAAGTCTCTGGTATGTCTGCAATCACTATATCAATTATTTGATGAACTCTGTGATCAGAAGATAATCTAATCAAAACATCAGTTAATTCTCCTACCACCTTGACATTAGTTCTGTCAAGCTACACAATCTTCACTTCAGATGGTTTCATATGAGCATTAAGTTTCTTTCACACTAAAAGAGGCATGACATTGGAGGAAGCTCCAGAGTCAATCATGCAATTATGGACATTTTGGTTAAAAATTTCAAAAGTGAGCAAGAAAGGAGGTGGTTTCTTCTTTTGTGGAGGGGAATTATCTGAAGGGCACTTCAATCTGAACATGATCAGCTGAACATTTATAAAAAAATTCCCATACTCCACAAGGAGCGGACTTTTTCTTATTTGAATATTCAACAATATGTTGTTGAATTTTCTACTGAATTATTGGAATTTTAAGTAACTCAAAAAGGGAAATGTTGGCCTTTAATTTCTTAAGGTCTTCAATCATATCATATTCTAGATCTAAAGCAGAAAATTCATGTGTTTCCCAGCTACTTTTTAGAAATTTTCCTCTTATCTGAAGAAGAGAGATCTTGGTTATCATCTAAGGTTTTGCTACATGTATTATATGGTTGTTGATTTGCAAAAACAGACTCAGAATCATCTTCAAACAGATTATGTGTTAAGTCTGAAAAATGACCAATAGTAGGAGGTGGTTGATTTTCATCTTCTGTCTCATTGTTATCTTTAGCCTCTTCTAAGTCATTTTCATCAAAATTTGATTCAGTTCCTGGAATTAATGCTTGTAAAATGTTTCCTAACCTTTCAGCACCAGGACCTTCATTAGGGGGAGTAGAATTGTTTTGGAATTGCTTCCTAAAAGATGGTCTAAAGTTTTCCCTATTGGATGGTCCTTCTGCTAAATTCTTTTTAAGGTCAATGATTTCATTAGACTTCTTATTTATGGCCTTCAGAATGATTTCTAGATCAAGGGGTGATTGATCTTTCTTCTTTGCAAATGATATAGACATTGTTTCAAGTTTCTTGTGAGAGGATTGTTGGCCCTCATTTTTGGTCCAGTTTTGCTTAAGGAAACATACTTAATTCTTATATTTTCCATCCATTTTCCATCACATCCACCTCATTTTGATGTATTTTATGCATATCCAGGTATTTAATTTTAATTTTGCAATTTCTAGAAGTTTTTATGAAAATTGAATTTCAAGTGCAATTTTTGGACAGAATCATAAATTCCCATAATAGCTATATGGATGTCATATTTGTAAGACACCTTGGCATGAGTTGGATACATTTATGGAAAGCTTGGGAACTAGGACTAAAATAACTCTAATTGGTTCAGTCAAAACAAGCTAAATCAGGCCCGGTCAAAGCTGGTCAACCATGACCAGTCACTCAGAAAATCCCTAGAAAATAGGGAAGTTTTATGATTTCATGGGATTGTCCATATTTTTAGTGATAGGTTGGATGAATTCGACTTGGATAGGTGGATATGGATAGATATAGTTGTTAGAGATACTTTAGATTAGTTTGTTTCATGATCTTCTATTTAAGCCAAAACTTTGAAGGCTTATGTATGTAGAATTTGTATAATTTATGTGGAGACATTTGAATATTTGAAGTTAATTTGAAGAACCTATTCTACTTTCATTTTGTTGTTCAATGGTGTGGATGATTGACTGAAGTTGTAGTAGTTGATAACATCTTCAAGTGTGCAAGGCAAGGGTGGAGGGCCCCCACTCCAAGCTAAGTACACTTCATTGTTAAACTAGCTTGATTTTCATGAACTAGTTGCTTCAGATTTGTTTACTTGTTTTGCTTCAGATTTTCTTACTTAAATTGATGTGTGATGGTTTATGTTTGCTAATGAATCTTAGTTTATTTATCATTTTGATATGAAGGGACAACACAGTGTTCAAGTTGAACCCTCCTTCTATTGAATTAATGAATAAAAACTAGAGTTCATCTTTCTTGTTTTCAAGTAGTTTTATGCAATTCCAGCTTTCTAACAATAGCATAATGATGAATGAATTTGTGATGAGGAATATCAAGGATATCCTAAGTTAGGAGCCTCTTTCATTGTTTATTTATGCATCTTAAGCTGTTGTCAATTAATGGTTTTTTATTTCTATTCATCAAGTAATATTGTAGAAGGACACAAATGGATCTCTTAAGTTAAGAGCCACTTCATCTCACATATATTGCAGAAGTGAATTAGAAATTATTTAATTAGATTTATATTTGTAATATGTACTTCCTTAGTTCTTCATATTTTATCTTCTAAGCTTGACTACATCTGATATCCATACATTGTGGACATGCCTCCAAGTTTTACAAACCTGGATTGATAATGAAATACTTGTGTTAATTTGTGTTAATAAATTAGCCCAACAAGGATGAAGCCTAGTCTTTTTGGTTATCAAGATTAGGATTAAGGATAACTGTGTCATTTCCTACCAACATAGATTCATCAAATGCTACCTGAAGGGTGGTATTTTTGGCTCTTTTAACCCACATGGAAATTTTAGTAGGTACGGATTTAACATAGTAAGTGATTACAAGGTTTTCAGCGGGCATGGAGTCATTAGGAATTTTGTTTTCAATGCAAGAAACCTTAAATTGAAATCATTTATTCTTTCCTTAATTCCATATTCATGTTAGATATTTCCATGACAAATACCTCTAGAGTTCTTTCATCCCCAAACATTTCTAAGAAGGCGGTTTCAAACTAGCCCCGAGACATGATACGTTCAGAAGGTTCACCAAAATACTAGTTTGTAGCTTTTCCCTATGTATATCATTTTAGTTGTCTTAAATTGTTACATGTATTATCAACCAGAGTTTGTAAACTTGTGAAGTGCAAGTGCACTATATATGCTAGAAGTCCTTTTTATTAAATCATTAATGTGCATGATTGAGTTATTGAAAATTACTTCTAAGGATGTTTTTCATTCCTTTCTTACTCTTCAAAGAAAATGGATTTAACACAATAAATATTCCTAAAAATTCCTCACTCCTTTCTAATGAAATCAAAAATGCTCTTCACACTTGCAAAATAAAACTTAAAGCAAACTCACACTATCTCATTAAGAAAACTTTATTGATCTATTGCAACACAAATTTAATCTCTAATAAGCAATTTTATTCATCTAACATTCTAGAAATACTTTTCATAAAAACCAAAAATGAAATTAACTTCTATTCAAAATGACCACACATTTAATCATTATCAGTCATTCATGCTTTGAAATGAAAACCATAAAGAAATCACACATGCTTTAAAATGAAATATTGTAAAATGAAACTATAAGAAATCTATCAAGCTCTGAAATGAAACACTCTGAAATCATAAAGAAATCTATAAAAAGATATTACACTACCATTAGCATCATTATAAATCAACTTGAAAAAGGAACAATAAGAGAAATATCACTATCGCTATCTGATTGAAATCAAGACTGCAAAACAATTCTAAAATGTATGAACGACTGCAACAAATGATAAAGAAAAGATATGAAAATGCAGAACCTTCATTGTTTGCAGGGGCCCTCCACAAATAGGCGATCATAGAACTTCAATTGAACAGTCAGCTACGCATCAAAACTTCACAGGACTTTCTTCATTAACAGAGTAAAAGCAGAGTCTTAAAACATTACTGTCGCATACATAAAAATTAACCTTTTGTTCATGTTTGCTGCACAGTATTTATAAAATCTCGTGTTAATAATTGTTTGAGGATTTTATGCCTACCTTAGCTAACAGAGTTCTAAATTAAACTTCTAACAACTATCATGATATCATTGCTCACGATTTTCTATTTGGAAAAGAAAATCGTGAAGCACAAGAATATCAGACCCTTGCTCGCCTGTTCAGCAACCAAGTTGACTTTACTCTTTGACCAAGCAATCGAACAATCCTTTGATGATCTAGTTCATATGAATAGGATGAAATCATTAAAGGGATCAATCTCCAGATGTCCATATCTTTCTCCTCTTAGCTGGAACCTCTAATCCTGATAAACCTTGGAATCGGCTACAAAAACATAGATTAGTTGCAGAATCGTGTGAATTCGGTAGCTAATACAAATATTAACTCAATAATAATGAACATTATTAAATATGAAACATAAGATAATTAAATACCTTACCATGTCAAAAACATTGTAGTTTGGTGCCTATTGAGTTGATGATGATGGTCAAGAAAGGAAAAATAGGTAAGGGACAGTGTCAAAATGAAGCAATCATGAGGCTCAAGATTCCCCCACACGGAGGCCATTGCATGTCCTCATGTAAAAATTCAAAATTGGAATTTTTTCTCTATCACTACTCTCTCTCTGAAACTTGGGCCAGAAAATCCAAGTTTATCCTTCTTATCTTCTTTCTTGCAACTATCATTCTGGGCTTCTTCATCAAAATCCTGCATTTGAGACTCATGACCTTCCTTTTTAGAGATTAATTCTTTTACTTTAACTTCTTTTTCTTTTCATACCATAAGCCCATATGTAGAAGAATGTAATCATTCTCATTCCTTTGTATCTCATTCTACATTTTTAATGTTTCATGTTCCTTCTGCAGATGTCTATTCAACGTCTCCAACTCAAAGACTTCTTATTTCAGAGTTTTCACGAGTGGAGGTTCTTGTGAACTGTTAGAGCGGATTTCTTTTTCATGGATTGTAGAATAAGATGCCTTTTCTGCAGCTCTCCTCTCTAGAGACTCAATGTAGTCATAGATTTCTTGATGTATTGGATATATTTCTAGTGTTCTTCGGCCTGGGATTTGAACAGGTGAGATGGCAGTAGGTGATGGAACTTCCATTTTCTCTTCCTCCTCCAAATTAACAACATCTGTAGATTGTTGAGATGGTTTTTTATTAAGCCTGGCACTTCTTCTTATATTTGATGGAAGAGGGTTTTTAGTTTTAACTCTTTTCTTCTTTGTTTTAGCTTCCTCTATTTTCTTGGATGTGCTTTCTTCCTTTTTACTGGCTTTCTTTCTTCTAACAGATTTCCTTTTAATGCTTCCTAAAATTTCTACAATAGGAGTCTCATCTTCTGACTGTTCTTGTAGTTGTTATTGAGGTAATTTTTTAATAGGCTTCTCAGATATTATATTCCTTCCTCTTTTTGCTTTGTTTTTGCTCAGTGGCTCTTTTTCCTCCTCCTTAAAATGATTTCTAACTAGGAAGTTATCCCAATTATCTCCTAGTCTTTCAAGATGAAATTCAATGATTATTTTTATAAGGTCGTGGTGATACATGGTGTTTTCTATGAATTGGATCCTTTTCTGAACATTCCCAGACATTTTCCTTAACCTATTTAACAGAAAATAAAGAAGATTGATTTCATTCTCTTCAATAAAATGCATCATCAAATGAATGTGGTAAAAGAACATACAACCAAATCTTCTTGCACAGGTGACAATTTTCTGAATTACTAGCAAAAAATTTCTCCATTTACCCTTAAGTGTTGTACTGGGAATTCTTTTCTTAAAAATAGTGAAATCCATACCTGGGTTTTTCAAGAAAGTCTTTCATTATTCTCCTAAAATGCCCATATTCTTAAACCATTTCTCTTCGACTCTTTACAGTTTGGTAGCTTCAACAATAAGAAACTTTGTCACTGCAAACTTGATGTCTCCAATTTTGACCTCTACACCATCAAAATATCTGGAAAATGATTTGGTTACTTCCTTGTTATAGCCATCAAACTTTTCCACGAACTCTAGCCATTGTGCTTTTTGCAGCATTTCCTTCACCTACGGATATCCTTCCATGAATTTTCTTCCATTTGTTTTTGTTCTTACTGTGACACCCATGGTTGAGAAGTTTTACCTCAGAATTCACTTCTTGACAGGGTATGAGTCAGGGTTTCAGGATAATGGCTTTGGTGAGAGTATAAATGAGAGCGAGGGGAAAAACAAGTGAAGTGACCATTAGGGTATGAATGGATGTGAGTTGGGCGATTTCAACAATGAATTCGGAATTTGAGACGAGTGTTGTGTAATGATGAGGAATGAATGGGCGGTTTACAGCTTTTATTTTGATATGACAAGATATTTTCACCTCACTTTCGGTAATGATGGTTTTTGAACTGGTGGTATAATGTCCATATAATTCATACACTAATGTTTTGACCCTTACTATTAAATTAAATATTTTCATACCTTTTGAAATGATGATTCTAACATTTGATTTCTCCTTTTTTTGTATTGCCTTCAGGTGCTTCCTAGGATGGATTTGATCATTTCTTCAAGTAATCCAATTAGTAGTCCCTGTCAAACATCAGCTGCAAATTCTTAGCAATTCTATAGCTATTTTATTCTAGAAAGAAAAAGAAGGATAAAAAGAAAATGGGAATGGGAAAGAAAATTTAGGATGCCAAAATTACTTGGTTTTCACCCTAAATTTTATGTATAAACATGCCAACAGTGTTGGTTTTCATGTTTATACAAAAAAAAAAAAAAATATATATATATATATATATATATATATATTATTTATATTTATATTTTTATATATATATATATATTAGAAAAGAAAAAGGTTTGTGAGTCAAGTTGGAGGAGAAGGAAAATACTTCTTAACCAATTGGAAATTAGTGTTGTCATGCAAATGTTTGATAAACTCCTCCTTTATCAATGGCTTATGATAGATTCTTAATCGATGACCATTCATAAGAAAGGTGGTCCTTTCTTCATCAATAGTTATGATCCTAACTGCACCATTACCAAAAATGGTTTCAATCTCATAGGACCCAAGCCAATGAGTTTGAAATTTCCCTTGGAAATCTTTGAACTTCGAATCAAAAAGTAATTTGCAATATCTTGGTTGGAACTTTCTTTCTTTGATATATTTTTTATGCCATTTGGATCTATGTTATTGAACTAGATTGGTTCTTTGGATTGCATCGTGTCTTATCTCATCAAGTTTATTTAGCTGCTCCATTCTTTGTTTTTGTGCCTCTGAGAGATCAAGACGCAATTTAGTTGTTGTCTTGAAAGTTTTTACTTGAAACTCAATAGGAAAATGGACTTGTTTCCCATAAACTAGTTCATAGGGATTATGCCATATAGTGTTTCTCCATGTGGTACGGTATGCCCATAAAGCTTCTAGAATCTTTTATGCCTAGTCTCTTCTATGCAGATGCACAATTTTGGTGAGAATTGCTTCAATTACTTTTTTGGTGGACTCCACTTATCCATTTTCTTATGGATGTGTTGTAGCGGCTGCAACACCCTCCAAAATTTTGGCCCATATCCAATTTTGATGCCTCCCTTGAATTTTTACTTTATGTTTGCAATCACTTGGGCTCACCCCCTGAGCTCGTGTGAATCTTTTCACTGTCTTTGCTTAACCATTCAATGGACAGTTTTTGCATGTTGGTCACAATGTCACACTTTCAACCATGTTCTGGTCGTGCATAAGGTCTTCGCTTCGTGTGTACATGTTGTGTTCGTTATGTAAACATCCATCGCACTTACATACAAAGTTGTATGCACTGTCACGCAAGCATCATCGCAGTCGTTCAACGATCTATCACAAGCATTGCGCTTGTCACTCACACCGTCGATCAGTCATGTTGAGCATATGTTGTCTTGATGGTTTGAGGCGTCTTGTCATCGATTTATGTTGAGTGTGTGTTCGCAAAAGTCGCATATGCACAAATTGACTCGCTCACACACTTAGTCATTTTTATTAAAGTTCTGACAACCGGATCACCCTCTAACAGCCGGACCGCCACCTTGCAATCAACTCAATCGACTGTCACCTAGAACAGTGCCGAAGTGTCCAACAATCCATTTCAATCTACACTACCCGCAAGCTGACCAACCAACCCTCCTGCTGGTCAACCGGAGAGTTTGACCTGGCAGTGACCCCGGGACTCACTCCCCTCAAAAATTGTGCAAAAGTTGCAGACCTTTCCTGCTTCACTGGCTGAGAAAACTATGCAGACATGCTAGAAAGACACCAAGTGTCTGTCCCTTTCTCCCCTCAATAATTGCGCGGTTTTTCTAGCCAGTCACCCAGACAGCCGGCCGGCTGCTCACCTAGAAAACTGTGCAAATTTCTAAGCAAGCCCATTTGCAGCCCAGCATCCCGCTCAGCTCAGAAACTATGCATAGGTGCCCAGCAGGTCAACCTCCCAGCATTTGCAGAGTTTTTGTATCCAAAAAACCTTGCATCTCGCTACCAGCTCCCTCCAGGAATTGCACAGTTGTTGTTGCCAAGCCTCTTGAAGCCCGCAGCCAGCTCCATCAAGGAATTACACAGTTTTTGCTGCCAAGGCCCTCTGCTGCCCGAACTGCTTCACTCTAGAAATTGTGCAGATTTTCCCTCCATCCGAGCCAGATCCCGCGGACAATCACTATTGATCTGGATTGTACATCTCAGCCCCCAATGACCTCTGCGCAATTTTCACCAGCAGTTCCTGGAGCTCTCATCCCAGCTTGAAACTTACATCGCGCAGTTTCGCAGCCTTGTCCTCTCTCCCGGTCACCTGCATCCGAAAGCGAACGACCATGCATCATGGTAGACTAGGAGGTTTATGGATTTGATGTCGTCTCATCATGAGTGACTGCAGATACAGGTACATGAACAAACATGATGCGACGACAAATGGGATGAACAAGGAGAGTACATGCAAAAGGACGTGTTCACAAATGGACGAACAAACGATGCATGCGAAGAGATGTGTTCGCGAATGGACGACCATGCGAAGATGTGTTTGCAAACAAAGGAACGAACAACATGCACGATTGGACAGATGAGTGAACATGCGAGGAGATATTTTTGCGAACGGACAAACATGTCAAGCATGCCAAAGTACAAGCAAAGGAGAAACATGCACATGCAACATCAAGCGAACCCAATGACCATCGAGGACTCCGCACACTTTTCCATGTGAAGGGGAAGTTGTGATACACCAAGAGGACATCCATCACTCAGCAACACTATAGCTCAACATGCACACCAGCAACAACATGAACATACCAACATTTTCATGTCGAGTCATATCATGAGTCGTGTTGGCCACATCACTATTGTGGGCCATACTGTTGTCAATCAATGTAATGTAACGTGGAAGTCCAAGAGACCCACTTGTAATCTGAAGAGTCATGTAATCTGAAAAGTCATGGAATTCAAACAGTCATGAGGGAAGTCGAACAGTCACAAGGGCCAGTTTCGCCTTTGGCTATAAATACCCCCTCATTTGTACATGAAAAGGACTTTTCACCTTAGCTCCTTCCACATAGCCTTGAGAGTCTGTAATCTTTTCTTTGAGGAGCAAGTAGTGGCTCCAACACCCCACCCACGGGGTTAGTGATGTATGGTGTATCGATGTGTCTTGAAACTTTTGCTTAATTCAGAAGCTTGCTCACAGGCTAGAAAATTTTCTCACATGTGTTGTAACTGTTTGTAAGAATTAATCTTGAACACTTGTAATACATGTTGCTTTAACCTGTGTTAAACATTTGAACTCATTCAGCTATTCTAATACATATATTTATGAAAATGTGTTGTATAAGTTGTTAACGATGTGTTGGCCCTCAGTTTTGATCTATTTTTGCTTAGGGAAACCTACTTAATCCTTATATTTTCCATCCATTTTCCATCACATCCATCTCATTTTGATGTATTTTATGCATATTCAGGTGTTTAATTTTAATTTTGCAATTTCTAGAAGTTTTTATGAAAATTGAGTTTCAAGTGCAATTTTGGACTGAATCAGAAATTCCCGTAATAGCTATGTGGATGACATGTTTGCAGGACATTTGGGCTCGATTTGGATGCATGGATGGACAGCTTGGGAACTAGGACTAAGCTAACTCCACTTGGTTCGGCCAGAACAGGCTTTATTAGGCCCAGTCAAGGCTGGTCAAACATGACTAGTCACCAGAAAATCCCTAGGAAATAGGGCAGTTTTGAGATTTTATGGAATTGACCATATTTCTTGGGATGAATTGGATGAGTTTGACTTAGATAGGTGGATATGAGTGTTATAGATAATATAGATCAGTTTGTTTCATTAAACCTCTATTTAAAGCCAAGACTTTGATGGCTTTTGTAATGAAATTTGTAAGTAACTTTTGTATAATTGGAGTTGGGAGCTAATTTGAAGAACTTGTTTCATTCCAATTTGTTGTTCATGCTTGGTTGATTTACTAAAGTTGTTGTAGCTAAGATTTCTTCAAGTGTGCAAGGCAAGGGTGGAGGGCCCCCACACCAAGCTAAGTACACTTCTTGGTTCAATTTTCATAGTTTTCATAGACTAGTTTTTATTTCAAATGTATTTAGATGTGTGATGATTGTTGAATGAATATTGGTTTAATTCTAATCTACATATGAAGGGACACAAAGGAATTTAAGTTAAATTCCTCTTCTATTTGATCTTGAACTAAAACTGAATTTCATTCTCCATTTCTCATTTGAAGTTATTTCTGCAATGGTGATTGTGATATAGTAGGGTTGTGAAGAAGGACAATCTGGACCTCCTTAGTTAGGAGCATCTTCTTCTACATCTTCTGCATCATAAACCATTGTTAATTAGTGCTCTTAGATTTATCTTCATGAAAGTAGTATTATGTGGAAGGACAACCTGGTTCTCCTAAGTTAGGAGCCTCTTCCCTCATATATTACATAAATGAATTAGAAATTGTTAAAATAGGTTTATATTTGTAATATGTACTTCCTTAATTCTTCAAATTTTATCTTCTAAACTTGATTATATCTGATGCCCATATACAGTGGATTTGCCTCCAAGTTTTACAAACCCAGATTGATAATTAAATAATTATGTTAATTTAGTCAATAAATTAGCTCAACATTTTGGCGCCGTTGCCGGGGAGGTAATTATCAGCATAGTCAAATAGAAGATAAACAAAAACACTAAAAAAATTTACCTAGTATACATTTCTCTTAGTTGTGTTTCTTTATGCCTAGAAATAGAGATCCTAAAATTAGGTTTCCAAAACAAAACCCCCCAACAAAAACATAAAATTAAAAAAAAAAAAACAAAACAAAACTACAAAATCCATTTACACGACAAGATCTAAAAATGATGTTAAAGAATAGGTTACAACACTACTCCATTCTTCAACATTCTTTCTCATCATATCTTTATGATCAAATAAATTTTCATGTCCAAAAATTCATTAAAGTATATTTTTCAAATTTGGATGTGAATTTACTCATGATCTTGTTACGAAAATGGATGCACTGGAAATTCTCTTATACTTGAGAGAATGAATTATTTTTCTAAAATAGAATAGAATAAATAAACAGGTAGAATGAATTCACAATAAGACTTCCATAATAAATTTGTTTCAAACAATTTCTTCAAATCATTGTTCAATATTTATTTGAAAGGACTACATGGCAAAATGCAGTAAGAACAAGCCTATTTTGGGTAACCATATAGGATCATTTTGAAATCATGTTTTGAAATCTAGTTTTGGAATCCATTTTGAAGTTCTCAATTTATATCACAAATAAAAATGTGATCAAAATCAAAACTAGGTCTCAAGTGAAATGTTGAGGACAGAGTTAGTACAACCTATATTTGAAGTGTCTAATGGAAACATTTTTATCTAAAATTCATAGGGAAGATATCCCTTGGAATCTAGTTTCTAAATAAATTTGAATCACTTCAATCAGGTATCATATGAAAAATTTATTCTTGAAATACTAACTGCTTGTCGAAAAATCTGCAAGGTGACAATTCTAGGTCTTGACTGTTTATTGGCATATTTGAAATACCAAATCATATTCTTTTAAAAACCTGTTTATATGGGAGATATATATTCAAGTCTAGTTTAAGACACAATTTGAATCATCCCATTTGGAAGTGAAATGAAAAAGGTATGCCACATTTAGTGACTGCATGTCTTCAAAACAGTATAGTAAAACTCTACCTCCTAGGTATGTTCATCACCAATTTTGTGATATCAAGCCTAAGAATTTTTAAAACCTGTTTCTACTGGAAATACAAAAATGAATCTACTTTAATCTCCAAGTGGAATTAAATTTGATCTGATCTTTATCGAAGAAGTTACACTTCAAATAGTGACTGTTGGTCTAGTTAAAAATTAACAAGCAGCTCTATCAAACATGGCACTCCTTATAATTTTTACCATATCATTTTAAACCATTTTGAAAACCTGTTTATACTGGAGGTAGCCATATGAATTCACTTTAACTTGGCTTTGGAATCACTCTAATAGGATATCAAACAAATATTTTGTAAACAAAATACCGCTAAGAGGTCTAGGCTAGCCACCATTCCTCAAAGGGGTAAATAAATACATTATGTTTGTCTATCATATTTGGACTTGTTTTCTAAGCAATTCTTGTAATGATTTATATGTTTATTGGAAGAAGAGAGACTGTACACCTCTCTTCCTCCATCATCTAATGTTGTATTGCAGGCAAGTGTTATGTTTTTGCAGGTCATAGGAAGAATGAAGGAGTGAACTCCATGGATGAAGTAATTTTCAAAGTCAAATTCATATTCCAGAATATGAATACAAATGTTCAAGTCAAAGCAAAGTGAAAATTCCCCTGATGTTGAGTTCATTCAATGAAACTCAAACTCTTGACGCTTGCTCTTAGATGCTGACCAACAACACCAACAAACCCTACAACATGATCAAGATCAAGGCAAAAAGACATGAAGATAATCATCAGAAGAAGCAGTCAAGTTCAGTACCATGTCAAGTCACATCAATCTTCAAAGAAGCCTTTCATATTGAATTCATATTTTGATCATCATCATTTGTTCATGATTTGAATTCATATTGTTCATCATCCATACTGTATGTTAAGCTCCATGACCAAGCATGTTGAAGTCCAGACTTACTACTACATCATGACTTCAATATAACCTATTTTCATAAGCTTTCATACTTCCCTACTCCATTACACCCCACCTCCATTCAGAAAAAATAGAAAAAGGTCAAAAATAATAAAGGAGTTTGGTTGTGAAAATCCACGAAAGTGGCACAATACAAACTCGAATTCATATTGGAAAACCAACTTGTTTGGCCAATATGAATTCTCTATTTTGTTTTACCATTTCTTTAGTTTGAGTTTGCAGGAATCATCCTCCAAAATAAATAAGACTTGAGGAGAAGTCTTCCCATCAGCAAGGGGGAAGGTTCGCAAAAATAAACTTAGTTGTGCAGCTGAATTGACGACGGAACTTGTATTGTTGGCAGTTGGGACCTGAAATATTTTTGAAATCAATTGCAGAGGGACCTGAAATGTTAGCAAAAACATGTATATATTGCATCAAAATGTACATGATAGAGGGGACCTGAGTTATTATGAATCAATTGCAGAGGGACCTGAACGACATCAACAATCAATGGACCAGAATCAATGAAGGATGCTAGAACAGGAAGCATAAATAAGCTCTATCTATCTACGATATTTGATCAAGACAACTTCATCCAATATTGTTAAAGAACAGCAGCATTCATCCAATACTACAGGGAAGTACAAGATAGTAAGTACAAAATTTTGCTCTTGTAAATTCAAATTTTTGTAGAAATTTTTAGACTTTGTTAAAAATTAAAGTTAATACCTGAATACATATTTTATATTCATTACATTATCGTAGACCGAATCCTATATTCATTTCATATTCATTCCATTTCATAACCCTAAATATCATTTTACATTTACCTATATTTATTTTCTATATTCCATATTCATTTCATAACCCTAACCCTAAGATTTTTCCATAAAGCAAAAGGGATCAAAGTGAGGATTTAAAAAAAGTTGAACCTGCACAACAAAGCAAGCATTAGTCATATGGAAATAATTTTAGACATGACCTAAAAATGGTCATTTTAAAATTACGGAAATCATTGCAATACATATGGAACATCAAGCAAACAAAATTGAAATGATTAAACCTTATCATCGCATAAGGATATGATGCAATAAGGTGAAGTTATAATGGCAAATGAAATACAATATGATGGCAAACCTTATGGAACTATGCAACGATATCAAGCATATGGTAAAGGGTAAGAAATATCAAACATGCGCATTTTTTTTAAAGGAAATGTATTAAACATTATATGCGCATTTTGAAAGGGAATACAAAAAGGAAATGTAATGAGCATAAAAGCTTTGAGCGCATAACAAAAGTGGCAAACAAGGAAATGATTTCATATAGTTATAAAATAGGCTTGCAACAATATGATTTCATAGTATGGCGCATAAAAAAATAATACTATTGGTAATGCATTGAAATACGATGGTATATATGTCAGTCAAGGGCAAGGCCGTAAACAGTATGGTATGCAAGATGGCCACGATGGAAGCAATCAAACAGTAGCGAGAATGGTAGGAATTAAGAGCTATTTGCATTCCAGTTAAAGGACGACAATCAAATAAAAAACAGTCAAATATGTATTTGAAACAGTAGAGAATTAAGCAGTTTTGAAACCTCGTAAGCTGTAGAAAAAAAGTTGGAGCTGTAGTTACGCAGAACTGACAGAAACCAAACAGTAAAATGGTAAAAATGTTTTGAAACAAGCAGAAATAAATCCTGTACGTTCAGCAAAGAAGAACTCTACCATTGTTGCAGCTCAGAATCATGATTTTTTTTTTTTTTTTTTTTGGCTAGAGAATAGCAGCCGGAGGATTAAGAGCGTTAAAAACGTTTTGACAGAGGAAGTAAGGAAAAATAGTTGAGTCCATGGCTAAATAGCACCAGTTGGTTGCCCAGAATCTCGTGGAAACTTCAAATAAGACTAGATTTGATTTGCTTCAGATCGCAGAGGTAAAGTCGGGATCATGATTGCCGAACTTTTTGTTAAGAACTATCTGTCATTTATTTAAAATTCATTTATGCCACCAGCCAGCACACTAAGGCATTGAAGCGAAGATTGAGGAGATATGGGTAATGTGGCATGCCATTAAACAGTCCTCAGGGTTCGCCAGTTGCCAGGTAAACGCTGAAACTACACCTTGATTCCAGAAGACAATAAATATAAGGATTAGATAACAGCAGTGCATTAATGAAGTGAACGGTTATGTAGCAAGATTTATTCATAGGTGTAGGCACTGAGTAAAGCACGAGAATCATGCAAAACAATGCGGCATTTCAACCACATTTCGCATGCAAACCGCGTCATTAAATCATCTTTGGGATCATATGCAACGCCGAAACAGAGTTTTAGTAAAGGCGTAACCATGTATAGCAGAGGCAGAGTGTTTCTATTTGGCTGTAGTATGCATTATGTAGAACAGAGGATGCATTGTTTTTGGGCGCTGTTTTACAAAATCAGGATTGTATTATACGTTTTTTTACATTGTTACACGAAGATCTATTGCATGATTTTGTATAAAAAAACTGCAATATGTAACAAAGAACGTATACTGCTGTGTAAACAATTTTGAATGCTGCAGGGGATTGAATTATAAGGTTGAATATTGTATTGTATAGCAGGCGGTATAAGAGGCCGAGTCACTTAAATCTTTGTAGAACACGAGTTGTTTTCAGAGCTGTTACAACCAGGGCAGCGTTGAAAACTAAAAGGTTTCGTTATATACAGTGCTGAAGAATTGAAAATTTATATAGAGAACAGTGAATGAAAAAATTATGCTAATGGAACAAAGCAGAGATGTTGCAAAGACAGAGACAAAGGAGTTTTTTTTTAAACTAATGAAATAGAGGATAGAATATAAGAAATAAATTAATAAAAACATGTTTATTATGTTTTTATAATCTTTTTATATCAAAACTTTGTTCATATTTTTGAGGATTGGTCTCATCTCTTTGTCAAGGGCATTAGAAAAGAGGTAAGCAGGATGCTGGAGAAACATTTGAAGAAAAATTGATTTCAAATTGAATGATCATTCAATCTCAGGAATGCATTTCAATTTTGAGAAGCTACTATTTTTCATTGCTTTTTCTGGGCAAATGAAAATGAAATTTGAAAAACGAAAACATGGGTTTTCTTCAGAACGAGCCTAATTAGACTCCATGCGAACAATTTTCTCAAATTCATTTCTATTTGAGATATTTTTATGGTTCTTTTGACCCATATTTTGTAGATTGCATGGGTAAACCAGTGGCTAAATTGAAAGTGAATGCCTAGACATAAAAAAATTGCTTCTTTTAATGAGATGTAAGGGCAACTGGATATTGGATGCTTTGAGTAAAATTGTTGATTTGAGAGGGACATGAATCCTGTGTCGGAATGTATTGCCAAATTCAAGTTTTATTTGTCGTCTGAAGTTGCTCATCCAGAATGATATATTGGTAAAGAATGTCATCCACAAGAAAAGAGAAGAAGTACATGAAAGCATAGATATCCTTTTACAGGTAGCTCAAGAGAAAGCTTCATCTTCAAGGGATAGAGCCATCGGTAGAACAGCAAGGGAGGTCAGCATATAGAGGCAGAAGATCAATGAGACAAAGACAAGCATGAGGACATGCTTGAAGATCAGCAAGGGGGAGATGTTGGCCCTCAGTTTTGGTCTATTTTTGCTTAGGGAAACCTACTTAATCCTTATATTTTCCATCACATCCATCTCATTTTGATGTATTTTATGCATATTCAGGTGTTTAATTTTAATTTTGCAATTTCTAGAAGTTTTTATGAAAATTGAGTTTCAAGTGTAATTTTGGACTGAATCAGAAATTCCCGTAATAGCTATGTGGATGACATGTTTGCAGGACACTTGGGCTCGAGTTTGATGCATGGATGGATAGCTTGGGAACTAGGACTAAGCTAAATCCACTTGGTTCGGCCAGAACAAGCTTTATTAGGCCCGGTCAAGGCTAGTCAAACATGACTAGTCACCAGAAAATCCCTAGGAAATAGGGCAGTTTTGAGATTTTATGGGATTGACCATATTTCTTGGGATGAATTGGATGAGTTCAACTTAGATAGGTGGATATGAGTAGATATGAGTGTTAGAGATAATACAGATCAGTTTGTTTCATTAAACCTCTATTTAAAGCCAAGACTTTGATGGCTTTTGTAATGAAATTTGTATGTAACTTTTGTATAATTGGAGTTGGGAGCTAATTTGAAGGACTTGTTTCATTCCAATTTGTTGTTCATGCTTGGTTGATTTACTAAAGTTGTTGTAGCTGAGATTTCTTCAAGTGTGCAAGGCAAGGGTAGAGGGCCCCCACACCAAGCTAAGTACACTTCTTGGTTCAATTTTCATAGTTTTCATAGACTAGTTTTTATTTCAAATGTATTTAGATGTGTGATGATTGTTGAATGAATATTGGTTTAATTCTAATCTACATATGAAGGGACACAAAGGAATTTAAGTTAAATTCCCCTTCTATTTGATCTTGAACTAAAACTAAATTTCATTCTCCATTTCTCATTTGAAGTTATTTCTGCAATGGTGATTGTGATATAGTAGGATTGTGAAGAAGGACAATCTGGACCTCCTTAGTTAGGAGCATCTTCTTCTACATCTTCTGCATCGTAAACCATTGTTAATTAGTGCTCTTAGATTTATCTTCATGAAAGTAGTATTATAGGGAATGACAACCTGGTTCTCCTAAGTTAGGAGCCTCTTCCCTCATATATTACATAAATGAATTAGAAATTGTTAAAATAGGTTTATATTTGTAATATGTACTTCCTTAATTCTTCAAATTTTATCTTCTAAACTTGATTATATCTGATGCCCATATACAGTGGATTTGCCTCCAAGTTTTACAAACCCGGATTGATAATTAAATACTTGTGTTAATTTAGTCAATAAATTAGCTCAACACGATGTCCTACCCGTGTTGGTTACCTCCTGGACATCAGACAAAACCTTTCACGTAAACCTGCTATAACGACTATTACACTCGCGCAGACTTCCTGATGGGTGTTGTATGTGCTATCTTCCTTTGTGTGTTGTGACTACCACATCCATGTGGATTACTCTTTCGAAAGATTTGCATGTCTTATTGTGTTGTGTGTCTCTGATAGAGTTTGGACTTCCTCCCATCTGACCTGAGACTCACTCCCACCCTCTCTCTCTATTGTGAAAGAACCTTGACACAAGTAACACTAGCATTCACCAGGCACATGAATCTCGTTGTTCGAAGACAAAGCAGACCACTCTCTCGTGCTGACAAGCAAGAGCTAAGGAAAAAATTTAAGATAATGGCAACCGGGCCATCATACCAGATGGGACTCCTACACCAAATGGTGTGAGGTCTAGTTGGGACTTGATACCGGGGAGATCCCCTGAATGTTGGTGGGTCCAACACCGTCAACAGGATGGTATGGAGTGGACTTCCGATGTTTGATTTTGTACTCCTCCATTATCTTCTGTACCAACTTGGATGTGAATTGAGTACCTTGATTTGTTACAATTTCCCTTGGGACACCAAAACGAGTAAAGATATCCTTGAAAAGAAATGAAACTACAACATTTTCAGTAGCAAAAGGAAGTGCTTTAGCTTCTACCCATTTTGTAACATAATCAGTGCAAACAAGAATGTACCTTTTCTGTCTCGATGGTGGATTGATTGGACCAACAAAATCCAAAGCCCATTTTTCAAAAGGCTCAATAAGTACCTGAGGCTGTAGAGGCATTTCATCAGATGGAACAGGTTTCCCCATCCTTTGACAACTATCAAATCTCTTGACATACTCTTTGGAATCCTTAAAAAGGGAAGGCCAATAGTATCCTAAGAGAAAGACTTTGTATGAAGTTGTTTTGTCAGCGACATTTCCTCCACATGGCTCATCATGACAATCTTTCAATATCTCTAGTGCTTCATCTTCTCTAACACACCTTCGAATGATCAGATCTGGCCATGCTTTATACAATTCTTCATTTATCCATGAATAAGATGCACTAATTTGAATTACCTTCCTTTTTTCTCGAGGAGATAAATATGATGGTAACTTCCCTGTAGCCAAATGACTAGCAATATCTGCAAAGCAAGGTGATTTAGTAGATACTGCAAAAAGATATTCATCATGGAAATTTTCTTCTACAGGTACATCATTGTTATCTTTTTGAATCCTAGACAAAAAGCCAGCAACTGATTTTGTTTCCCAGGTCGATCCAAAATAGTGATATTAAACTCTTGCAACAACAACAACCATATTGTAATTCTATCATTAGTGACAGGTTTATTCATTAAGTACCTAATTACAGAATGATCTGTATGTACAAAATTTTTGTAGCCAGTAATGTAATGTCTAAATTTATTGATGGCATGGACAACAGCTAAAATCTCCTTTTCTGTTATACTGTAATTTAACTCTGCAGGAGTCAAATTTTTACTGGTGTAATAAATGGCATGAGTTAAATCCTTTTGTCCTAATACATCTCCTAAATTTATGTCTAAAGCATCAATTGAAATGTGAAAAGGTAGTTTCTAGTTTGGTCCTCTAAGAATGGGTGCTTCAGAGATTTTCTCTTTTAATGTTTCAAAGGCCTTTTGGCAATCAGAATTCCAATTGAATTCACAGTATTTTGTGAGTAGTTTGAAAAGTGGAGATGCAATTTTTGTAAAGTTTTCTATAAATCTTCTATAGTAACTATTGAAACCAATAAAAATTCTAACATCTTGTTGACAAGTTGGAATTGATAATTTAGAAATAACTTCTACTTTAGATGTGTCCACTCTAATTCCATTTCCTGAAATATGGTGTCCTAAAACAATTCCCTTAGTAAACATCATAAAACATTTTTCATGGCTTAATGAGAGATTTTCCTCTTTACATCTAATGAGAACTTTTTCCAAATTTTTAAGAGCTTCTTCAAAATAATTTCCATAAACTGTAAAATCATCCATATACACTTCCACACAATCATGAATTAGATCAGAAAAAATGCCTAATACTGCTCTTTGGAATGTTGCAGGTGCATTACATAATCCAAAAGGAAGTACTCAGTAAGCATAAGTTCCCCATGGGCAGGTAAAGGTAGTTTTATCTTGGTCTTCTGGGGCTACTTGGATTTGATTATACCTGCTAAAACCATCTAAGAATGAAAAATATTTATTTCCTGCCAATGTATCTAAAACCTTATCTATGAAAGGAAGTGGAAAGTGATCTTTTAAAGTGGCTTTATTCAATTCCCTATAGTCAATACATACTCTCCATTTTCCATTCTTTTTAGGAACAATTACTAAGGGTGAAACCCACTGACTGTCTAATATTGGATAGATGAAATTTACATTCAACAATTTTTGTAGTTCCTCCTTAACAATTTCCCTTAGATTTGGATATTTTTCAATGTAGATATGATGTATACAAGTATTAGGATCAATTCCCTTCATGTCAATATATTCCCATGCATAGGCAGAGGAATGTTCTTGTAACATCTTTATTAATTCTTTCTTTTGAAATTCTTCCAAATTATTATTGATATTCAAAGTTTTTCCTTGAAAGATTTCAATTGTAGAATTGCCAAATTTTTCCATAGAATGCAAGGATAGTTGACAAGATGATAAATATTCAATATTGCATTGTTCTTGAAAACTCTGACTAGATTCACAATATGATGAAGATTCATTATTTTCCATTAAATTCAAAATTTGATCTTCTTCATCTATTTGTGAAGTAGTAAAGATTGGTCTTATATCAATATCATCATCTATCCATTCTTAATTTTCAACTTCTATTGTTGTTTTTGCAGGTGGATACAGTGTGAATTTCTTTGTTGAGCTCCCATCAGAAATAAACATATCACTAGATCTACAACTTATAAAAGCATCGGTTGTAGCTAGCCATGGTCTTCCTAGAATCAATGGATGTCCTCCTAAGTTATTCTTGGGTGTTAAAATCATAAAATTGACAGGGTATTCCCAATAATCTAAGGATACATATATATCTTCTAATACACCATCAGGTTTGATTACAAATCTATTTGCCAATTGTAATCGTGTAGATGTATATTGAAGATTAGAAAGTTTTAATTGATTGATAGTTTGTTTACACATGATGTTTATAACTGCTCTTAGATCAATCAATGTATTTGGGATCTCTACACCATTGATGTGTGTTTTCACAATGGGACTTCCTGGATCAAGATATTTCTGAATTGTTGTCTTACCCATCATGATACCTTCAATTTTTCCAACTAGTTTGATTCTTTTGACTTATTTTCTTTTTCTTCCTAGTCTTTTTATGCTTAATTCCCTAATTGTCTTTGCAAAAATTGGTATTTCATTAATTGCTTGTAGCAAAGGGATTTTTATGCAAACATTCTTTAGTTCATCTAACATGTCATAATCAAGCAATACAAGTTATTTTTATACCCCTTCATCAATTTTTAATCTCTCAGGAAAAGGTGGTTTTGAAACACATATTGAAGGTTGTTCCACAATAGGAGTTGAGTTATTTGAATGTGTTGGAGTAACTTGTTTTTTGAGATTTTTCTTTTTCATTAAGAGACTTTTCATCTTCATAGATCTTTTCTTTTTCACTTTCCTGAATAACAACTGATGGGGACTTTTTCTCTAATATTCTACCATATCTAAGTTGAATATTGTTTAAATCTAGTGGAGTTATCATGTAAGTTTGGAAATTTTTTCCTTCCATAATGTAAATAGGTTGTGAGTTTTTATTATTATTTAGACTTGGAAGTGGTTGGGCAAGCAATTGGTTTGGTCTTTTAGGAAATGGTAATAAAATTTGTGGATTCAAATTGTGGGGTTGAGTTTGTTGAACGGGCTAAGGATAATATTGTGGAGGAAAAGTAGGATATGATTGTTGAAATTATGCAAATTGAGGATATTGAGGGTACTTTCCATAAGGATTTTTCCATCCTTGTGACCAAGGTTGTGGCCAATATTTCCAAGGCATTGGGGCAATCCAATTACTTTGTGATGGTTGTGAAAATGGTTGAGTGTTAAAACCTTGAGTTGTATTTGGTTGTGGATTCTGCCAAGGTCTTTTAGGAATAAAACAAAGATGGTCTACCTGATTTGGTACTCCTTCTTCTTGATAGACATCTTTAAGACCTGGTATTGAGGGACATTCTTTTTTATCATGATTTTCTGCACATATAACAAAAGTTTCTACACTCTTTAAATCAAAAGGGAATTCTCTCAAGGCATGTTTCTTTCTGCACTTAGGGAAAAAAAAATGGATAATGTAACATTTTTCAGCTTTTTGCTTGTTTTGTATTTTAAGGGTGTCAATTTGTTCATTAAGACTCCCTAAAATATCTCTTTTAAAATTATCAGGAAAATTACCTAATTCTTCTCTACTTACTATCTCAGCTGCAGATTTATTAATCCTTGATAAAAGAGGATCTCTTGGATTTTTCCCAGTTCTTGCTTTGCCTCTTGAAATGTGTATGCATAACTCACAAATTTCTCCTAGTGACAACTGAGAAATTTCTCCCTTACCCATTATACTGAGAAGATCAATCCACTCATCTCTAATGGATTTAAATAAGAGATCTTTCAAAGTTTCCTCATCTAGATTATTCATTTTTTCCCTTTTAACATTACAAGCAAATCTTTCAACAGAGTCTTCAAGATTTTCATCTTCTTTCTGTACCATTTTAAAGACTTCATCCTTAATATTATGAGGCATATAGTAATACTTATATTTCTCTAAGAATGTAGTTTTCATTTGTTCCCATATTCTTATGGAGTTTATTCCTAAACTCATAAACAATTTTAATGTTTCATCTTTAAGGGTTGCAGGGAATAATTTCAACTTTTGAGCATCATGCAGATAATCATATGATCTACACAAGACTTCAAATTCAAAGAGAAATGTTTCAGGATCTTCACTCCTTAGTCCATGAAAGTTTGGAAGGATAGAGGGTGAGATATTTTTCATTGTCACAGTTATATCTTCATCGAGGATAGGAAATCCAAAGGGTTCTGGATTTATATCTTCTCCTCTTCCTCTCCCTTTTCCTCTTCATCCACCTCTTCCACCTCCCCTATTTCCTCCTCTTCCTCCTCAAATCCTAGGTTATTAACCATTCAAATTATGTACCTCTCCTTCCCCTTCTCCAGCCATTGTAGATTCTTCAGAACTAATATAGGGTTCTGGTTCCAAATTTGGGTTTTCAGCTTCCTCTAGTTCCTCTGGTTCTTCTATCAATGGTTTGTTAAAATAGGTTTCTTCTTCCTCTTCTTCAACAGGAACTTCCAGCTCTTGAGCTAGAAGTTGTTCTCCAGTTGAAGATAGGAAAATTACTCCTGTTGTTGGAGATATGGGATCTTCTTCTTCTATTATGGCTTCTATTGATGAAGTTGGTGAATCTCTAGGTTGGATTTCGGATCTTAATACCTCAGGGAGTTTGTGTTTGCCTGCTATGGATGGAATTTGAGTTTGTGTGGGTGGTGTGGCACTACGAGGTCGTGGTGGGGTGAGTGATGTTGTTGGAATTAAACTCTTACCTCTACCTACAAATCTACCCCTAGAGTCTCTTTCCCTATGCATATCATGTTTTTGTTTTTTTTGTTTGTTTTTTTTTTATCAAAATGAAAAAGACTAAGATTTCTATTTATACTTCCCTGACAATGGTGCCAAAATGGTTTTCAATTTAATTGTCTTAAATTGTTAGATGAATTATCGACGGAGTTGGTAAACATGTGAAGTGAAAGTGCACTATATATGATAGAAGTCATTTTTATTAAATCGGATTATTAATGTACATGATTGAGTTATTGAAAATTACTTCTAAAGATGTTTTTCATTCCTTTCTTATGCTTCAAAGAAAATGGATTTAACACATTAAATATTCCTAAAATTTCCTCACTCCTTTCTAATGAAATCAAAAATGCTCTTCACACTTGCAAAATGAAACTTAAAGCAAACTCACACTATCTCATTAAGAAAACTTAACTGATCTATTGCAACACAAATTTAATCTCTAATAATCATAATTATTCATCTAATATTCTAGCAATCCTTTGCATAAAAACCAAAAATGAAATTAACTTCTATTCAAATGAAAACCACACATTTACTCATTATCAATCATTCATGCTTTGAAATGAAAACCATAAAGAAATCACTCATGCTTTGAAATGAAATACTATAAAATGAAACTATAAGAAATCTATCAAGCTTTGAAATGAAACACTCTGAAATCATAAAGAAATCTATGAAAAGTGATTACACTACCATTAGCATCATTATAAATCAACTTGAAAAAGGAACGATTAGTGAAATATTGCTATCGCTATCTAATTGAAATCAAGACTACAAAATGATCCTAAAATATATGAATGACTGCAACAAACGATAAAGAAAAGATATGAAAATGCAGAACCTTCACTGTTTACAGGGGCCCTCCACAAACAGGCGGTCATAGAACTTCAATCGAACAGTCAGCTATGCATCAAAACTTCAAAGGACTTTCTTCATTAACAGAGTAAAAACAGAGTCTTAAAACATTATTGTCGCATACATAAAAAAATAACCTTTTGTTCATGTTTTCTGCACGGTATTTATAAAAGCATGTGTTAATAATTGTTTGAAGTTTTTACTCCTACCTTAGCTAACAGAGTTCTAAATTAAACTTCTAACAACTATCAAGATATCATTGCTCACGATTTGCTATTTAGCAAAGCAAATCATGAAGCACAAGAATATTGGACTCTCACTCGCATGTTCAACAACCAAGTTGACTTTACCCTTTGGCCACACAATTGAACAATCCTTTGATGATCTGGTTCGTATGAATAGGAGGAAATTGTTAAAGGGATCAATCTCCACCTGTCCATGTCTTTCTCCTCTTAGCTGGCACCTTCGATCCTGGTAAACCTAGGAATCGGCTATAGAAACATAGATTAGTTGTAGAATCGTGCGAATTTTGTAGCTAATGCAAATATTAACTCAATAATAAGGAACATTATTAAATATTAAAGATAAGACAATTAAATACCTTACCATGTCAAAAACCTTGTAGTTTGATGCCTATTGAGTTGATGATGATGGTCAAGGAAAGGAAAAATAGGTAAGGGGGAGTGTCAAAATGAAGCAACCATGAGGCTCAACACCCTCAAAAGTATAAGGAATAACCTATAGACTACATATTCACAACACATGTTATTATACTTAATGACTAGCATGAAGGCCTTAGTATGTGTTCATCTACAGGTTGTTTAGAGTCAAGGACAAACTTAGGAAGGAATTTGTCAGGATTTCTAGGAAGAGAATGTTGTAACTCTAGCACAACTATAGCATCTTAATCTAACCATGAAGTGGAAAGGTTGTCCCCTAAATAACTTGATTTTTTCCCTTATTATTAGCCATACATTGTGAACCCTAAGAATTAGGTGACTCAATCGATGATGAACACTCCTCGCCAGAGGAATCCTCGGTAGAAGAGGATGAAGGTGAGCTAGGTGGGAAAGGAAGTGAACCATATCCTCCTAAGATAATAGGTTGTGTATATTAACCACTATATGTTTCAAAAAATGATCAGTTAAGGTAAATTCCCACAGTTGGAATGTCATGTAATATGTCATTAAAGTTAGTAGTAGTCTAAGAAATTATTTCCTCGGGATCCAACATTGTAAGATCTTCCACATGAAAGTTGATTGTGTAACAAGATGTTGAGATAATTGTCTTTCAATGAATCTTGCCCTTTCTAGTCTAAATTGAGTCCTAGATAGTAATTCCTGAGATATTTTGATGCATTCACCAATTTCACATAGAATTTGAAAAAGGGTAGGAATTTTACGTTCAATGAACACTTGTTCAATTTGAGAAAGAGGTGTTATAGTAGGATCAGGTTGAGAACTAGAGGCATTTTCAGCAGTAGGAGGGTGTGAGTGACTTATGGTGAAAATAACGGAGTGAATAGTTTTTTGCTTTATATGAATACCCTTAGCCATTTAAAGTTTGATAGGTTCTCCTTCTAATGCCATTTTTTGACAGGCCTTTTGGACCATATGGCAACAAGCAGATGTGGCCCAGACCAAAGTTCTTCACACAACCTAAGCCATTTAAATAGTCACTCCCAATGGGTTTAGAAGATTTTTTAGCCTATGAATCTCTTACTCTTGCAAAGAAAAGAGGGTATGGAAATGCTAGAGTAAAAACTAAGTTTATATTGGACTATTCAATACAGATTCCCCTGGTTATATTGATATTATGGTACTTCCCTGAGAAAATTATAGTTCCTCCATATCAAACCATCACTTGACACTCTGGTGTTGGAAATAAAAATAAATTAAAATCCTTGGTTATCTTACAATGAATAAAATTATTGGTACTACCTGAATCAATTATCACTATTACCTTTTTCTTCTTGGTATATCCTTCTATCTTGGAAATTTTAGGAGGGTGATTCCTACCAATTCTTTACAATATATAGTAAGTTTTGTTTCTTTTCTTCCAACCCCTGGAGTTCGTTCCTGGTGTATATCTTCTTATTTTGATTTTTCTTGTTCATTTTATTTGTCCTCTTCACAATCTATGTAAAATAATTTCTTCCCAACACAATTATAGTGTTTAGTGTATTTGCTATCACAATTGTAACAAATCCCTTTTTCTCTTTTTTCCTCTAGTTGTTGTGGTGTAAACCTTGTAGTCTATGGGAGGATAGGACTGGAAACACTTCCATATTTATAGTTGTGAGTGGTAGACCTCCTTGTTGCCTAATTTTGCTTTCAACTTTTCTTTCCACCTAGAATGTGTTCTCCAATGACTTAGGTTCCCAAAGGTGAACCTCATGCTGGATGTTATCCTTTAAAGTACCTATGAAGACATCAATTAGATGCTCCTCTGGAATATCAGTTACCTTGATATTCAATATTTTTAAGTACACAAGGTGCTTTTCAATTGAACCCTTTTATTTAAGATTTATCAATTGGCTAAAGAAGGTATTTCTCTTTGTATCTCCATAATGTGCTATCAATTCATCTACAAAAATTGTCCAAGTGACAAGTGATTTATGAGAAAAAAACCATCGATACCACACAAACTGATTGGGTTCTAAATATAAAGATGCAATGAATATCTTTTGTGTGTGTTGCACATCATGTAGAACAAATAATTGCTCCATCTGTAGTATCCATGTTATCAGATCCTTGCCATCAAAATTCCGCATATCGATCTTTGGAATATGGTGGGCCTTCAACCCAAAGTTGGAATCTCTAAAATCATGACTCACATTCCTTTTGTTCTCATCATGAGTTTCATGCAATACCTTATCACCACTAGGAAGCAGTTCTTGTAGCAACTTTGTTAAACCTTTCTTCAAACCTTCCATTTCTACTTTAAAACATCCTTCAAACTTGTCATTTTTTCTTTTAAAACATCCTTCAAACCTTCCATGTCCCCTTTAATTTTTCTTCCAAATCATCCATATTAAAATTCATCATCGCTTCCATTTCATTTTTGGTTGCTCTTTGTGAGAGCAAAAATTGTTGCACTTGTTCTTGTAATTTTGATATATCATGTTGCATTTCTTCCTCTTCTTCATGCGTCATAGTTGATATTTCTATGGGCTTAATGGGTGTATCATTTTTTTTGTTTTGAGTCATTTTGGAATCAAATAATGATATCTATGCTTTCTTATGCCCTCTGAATCACTTCAAACAGATTTTTCAAATAAAATTTGTGCAAATTTAAAAATACACCTTTTAAGAGCTTGATTTTGAGCTTATCGATATGGTTGACCTTGAATATCTATGATTTCAACATCCCAAGGTATGAAATTACGTCCTGAGATATATCTCTATGTCTTATTTCCAATGCCACAAGTCATATAAAGATTGGATTCTTCAAGATAAATTTATGCAAAATCTCCCACGATGACTTGATTATGGACCGGTTCAGTGGAGCGAACTTGTACAGGATGCCACATGTCACTTTTTCAATCTTCAGCCCTGAACCTTGTACCCAGAAAACTACAATCTGTTTTGTTTCATTCATTTTTTACAAAAGTCAAATTCAATGTTCGAAGAGAGAGTTACGATGATTTCCCCAAGACACTTATTTGAGACTAAATTCTGAAGCATACAAAAACCCTAACTTCCTTGGACCATATCTCTGAAAATATAGCGAACCAAAATATGAAATTTTAACTAGATTTTCATCAATATTTTTCCTGCATGTGTAACAATTTCACAGTCTAAAGCTTCACAAAAAACAAATTATAGCAAAAATTACATGATGACGTATTTGAAGCAACAAAACCCTAGGATCAAGAGCTATGATACCAAATGTTATGTATCCAGATAAAAATAAAGTGGAAACATAAGAAAATATATATCAACGATTTTATAATAAGAAAATTTGAGGGGGAAACCTCATTTTACATCACATAAATGAACAATTCTTGGATGATTCAAATGACAAGACCACCTTGGTATATATAGGAGTCTAAAGGGTCAAAATATAATTAGGGCCTACATAAAAATAATAATGTAAGGGCACAACAATAACATTAGTCAGCGCCTATGGGGCACAAAAGTAACAATACGGGGGCTAAACTAGTATTATAGGAACCTAACAAAGTGACTCAGGAAGGGATTCATAGTTTAAAAACCAAGAAAATCAAAGGCCTAGTGATTAAAATTGATCGCCAAAACATATGATAAAATCAACTAGATATATATGAGATCACTAATGACCCATTTTAGATTTGAATTTCCTTTCATTAACTAGGTTATGAGATGCATACCCACTGTGTCATTTGTTGTATTCATCAATGAGTCGACTTCAGCATTTTTTCATGCACAACAAGTTTTACAGCAGGGTTATCTACTTTCTCCCCTATTATTCTTGTTGGTGGTTGAGGGCCTTAATAGATTGTTAGCTGAAGCAACATGAAGGTGTGACTTAAAGAGTTCTACTATAGTTGATGATTTAAACATCACACATATGTTGTTTGTGGATGATATTGTTTTATTTTGTGATGGGTATAGCATGATATAGAAACCATCAAAGGGGGCCTCACTATTTGACAAATCTACAGGCATGTAGGTAAATATTCAAAAACCTATTCTCTACCTACTCGGTCTTTCCAGGGATAAGTCCACAAACACTCATAATCTTTTTCCTTTTCACTCTAAATTTTTTTATGAAGGATTAAAGTATATGGGGTTCCACCTAAATCCCAATGAATATAAGAAGGTTGATTGGAACTTCCTTAGAAAAAGAAATGAAAAGACATTAAAGGCATGGAGTTTCATATGGTTGTCTAGAGATGGTAGATTCGTTCTCATAAAACTAGTCCTTAAAGCTATTCTAGTTTTTTGGATGTCTTTATCATGGATACCAAAAGGAGTTATGAACTTTTTCCATAAGGCATGTTGTATATTTTTATGGATGTGGTCAAAAGATGGACAGGTTTTCCCTTTGGTTAAATGGGACAAAATTTCTTTGCCAAAGATGTGGGGAGGATGGGGTATAAATATCCTACACTCATTAGCTAAGGTGCTAGCAGCAAAAATTGGTTGGAGGTTTTTATCCACTGATAGTCTGTGGAAAAATGTTGTATCCAGGAAGTTAATCCCCCCTTGTACTCTTGAAGAATGGATATGAGTCCTGAACAAGCATAGGAAAAAGGTTTCAATTATATGGAAAAGCAGTCATAGCCTCTTTCTCAATGATGGAAGAATGTTTGGCCTAGAAAGTTGAAAATGTTGAAAAGGTGAGGATTGGTGTTGATCCCTGGGTGGGATGTAGAAAAAAATTTCATCTTCCTTAAGAGTTGGTTGATTTCCTAAATATAAATGGAAGTATTATCATGAGCCAGGTGGTTGATAACGCTCATACTTCTTTTTGGGCACAGAGATGGCTTGATGAAAACCAGTTAAATTTTCCAATTGAATACTTAGGAAAATGGAAAAAATATACAGCGAGTCTCAATATCTCCTATGTTCGCCTGAGAGACAAGGAAGATTATATATATTGGGTGCACTGTCCTTTTGGGGAATACTCACCAAAATCAGGTTATATGTATATCATAGATGACTAGAGACCATGAGAGCTAGCCTGGTGGTGGAGAAAAATATGAAAGCTTTGTTTCCCAACTAAAGCTTGTTTGTTTCAGTGGTGCATCTAGGAAAATAAGGTTCCTACTAGAGACAATTTAAAAAAAAAAGATGTATGGTTGGGCAAGTTGGTGTGCCCTTTGTAAAATTGTGGAGGAGATAGTGGATCATCTCTTTCTTTTTTGTCCTTTCACCCTTGTAGTATGGAACATTATTTGAAACTACTAGGGATTAGCATCAATTTGGTAGGGTACATCTTACAAATATGCTTAGAAGTAGTGGTGGGAGTAATCAAATCCTAAAAGGAATAGGAGTTTACCACATTTTATCATCTGGGAAATATGGATCTCCAAGAGCAATGAAATATTTCAAGACAAGCCTACCACTCCTGATAGGGTGGCTACATAGTTCATGCCCACTTTTTCTCTACTTTATTTTATTGATCCAACACATCATCGTAGTTGTAGTTGTAAACCGTCCTTATCCCTGAGCTTACTTTGACAGGGCCTCTCTTGCTAGGGGAGAATGTGGGGTGGGGGGGGGTTGTATTATATCTTTGAAATAATCATTTATTCAAGCTTCATATCAGGCTAGGTAGAAGCACAAATAACAATGTTGAGTTACTTAGCCTCGGGCTTCTCCTCTTGTTTGTTATAGAGAAGGGATGTCATCAGTTGTATATTTTTTGTGAATCAAAGATTTTTATAAATTGGTTTAATGAGATTACAAGATGTCACATGCACACATTGTTCCCAATCCTCAAAGAGATTTTATGGTTGAAACATGCCTTTGATTGTATTTCATGTTGCCATATTTATAGGGAAAAAAATTCCAATGCAGACACACTATCTAAAGTTGGCACTATGCAGATTTCGGGAACATGGAAAATACTGGAGTAGATAGATGAAACACCTCTAAATATTATCACAGGCCCTTCATAGAGGACCTGGAAATGGACATATTACCTTACTGACTTCAAATTTTCATTTTTGTACTCTGAGATAAAACTCCCAGCAAACTAGGAGGATATGTTTGTATTTTATATTTATATTCTACATGTATCTAGTATTGATAGACATATATTATGGACACATAAGAGATTTTTAGAGGCATTTTTTTTAATACTTTTTTTGGATGGTTGTAACATTTCATTTTTTAATTCCCTACAATGCATATACCGAATGTAATTTTCTTATTAATTAATGAAAATTATGATTTTTTCCCCAGAAAAATAAATCAAAGTACAACATGTGTGTGTGTGTGTGTTATTTTAGAATGAATGCATGTTGACTCATTACAATTATTCAAGGAAAACCACACCACCTAGAATTTCCCACTGGTGGTCCATAAGGGGATAGGATTTCACTCCTATCAGATGCCTTTGGGTCTTGGGTCGTGTTGAGGCCTCAGAATTCTGCTGCTCCAACATGGGGGGTAACCACCCGATCCAGACCTTGAGGACAACTCCTTTTCCATTTGAAGTGGTGGCTCCGATTGGGGATGATGGGACCAGTTTCCCGATGTGGATTTTAAAATGAAAATGGGTGGTTTTGAAGTGATTGCAGTAATAATAACGATAACTAAATGACCTATTCTATCATGCAAATCTATAGCTAACTTAATCTAATATAAACCCGGTTATTCTATGTGATATGCGATCTAAAAGATATTTGTTTGACATGTGATAATAAATATCATTTACGCATTAAACAGAGATGATAACGTGTAAAGATAATTTCTTTTACTAAATAGTTAGTCAAAGAAATGTATAAACTATATCGCATATATCTGATGATTATATATGAAAATAAACACTTTCAGCTAGGCATCATACAATAGTGCAATTAATACATAATAGAAAGAACATATTCCGTATACAATTCATGAAAATGAAATGTTATCACTAATTAAACAGAAACAGAACTAATCATACAAGATAAAAGTACCATATGTGTGAGGTTCTGCTCATTTGACTAATGACATAGATCAGCTCCTTTCTTTAGATCAAATTATTCTCCAAGTATACAATAGTGCATCAACAAAGGAAAGTAGTCTGATATTCAAAAGAAATGACCATGTTCCATAATTTCATCAAGGCATTCACAAACTTACAGAAGTGCATTCTTTGCAAATGTTTTTGATAAAATTCTGGACCCTTCTCTAAATGCATGAGAAGGGTATAAATATTATCTAACTAAGGTTCAAAAATAGATTATACAAAAATTTGAGGAGGTTTCAAACAACCTTCCTCCTAACTAGAAACTAACTCTAAAAATAAAAATGATTTGATGAGCAAAGGTTATTAAGATGACTTGTTGTCTACCAGCTTCTCGTTTAGATCGCATATATCGGACATCGGTTTCACTTGAGGAGGTGCCCCATACTGCATTCTGACCTGTCCTGCGACAATAGCATCTGTGAGAGGTGGCAGCATACTTTGAGTTGAGTGGAGTGAACAATTGAGAGTCATGATTTAGCTATGAGGTTTGACAAGGAATTGCCAATATGCCTCCCAGTTTGTCTTTGATAACTTTGTGATTGCTTCCCTTTGGATTCCTGCTTTTTCCCTCCAGTTTTTATCCAAGTCATTTAAATCTGGAAGTGATTTCGGGTTACCTTCTTTCACCAAGTTGGTGGTGTGCAAAGTGTTATTTACTACTATTACTATGTTCTTTAACACCCCTGCTACTCTTGCCACTGCTAATCCAACCTACTTGACCTGCACATCCCAATCTATGAATAAAATGTCCTTATGTGTCTCTTTAATCTCGGGCAGATTAGCGCTCCTTCCCTCTTTAGTTTCTTTCCATTCAATGTATTCAGAGATCTTTGTATTTAAATCATTAAATTCAGTTCTTTGGTCAATCGCCTTATCTGTTAACTGATCACTTGTAATTAGATAAGGGGTGATATGAGACATTCTCTGGCAAAATAAATCATGTTGTTTTGATAGAAAGGAATTCAACTCTAATGCTTCTTTGATGAATTCATCGACAGTAGGGACATCTTTATATTTTTACATGGCTTCTTGCAACTCTTGAATTTGCATGTTCTTTGCAGAAATGTCTGCTTCATGGCTTATCTTTAATACTTCCATATTCTACTGCAATTGGGCAATTTGTTCAGTAGCTTGCTGGTTCACATTTGCTTTTTCAATTTGCAGTTGTTGCTCGAGTTGCGCTATCTTTTCTTCCCTCTCCCTTAACAAAATAGATACCTCCATAGCTTTATCCATGGTGGCAGTAGCATATGCCCCTGTAAACTGCGACAGTCTTGTTAAATTTTCAGCTGGATTGGAAGGAATATCCTTCTAGACTATGTCCATCGGCTCATTCCCCATGGGATCTCAGGTGTTTCCACTCTCCTTCTTTTTCTTTGTCTTCTCACTACAACCTTGTGCAGTGGGATGTAGAACACATCTAAAGGAGGAATTTCAGTCACCTTTAGGATAATTTCCGATGTGGGCAAATAAGGAATGATTTACATATGTTGTGAACTTGTCCCTTGCTCATCCATCGGCTCAGACTCTGAAGTTTTCTGAGTTTGTAGAGGAGTGTTATATTCTGTGGTTTCCTGGGCATCTGTTGTCTTAGGAGTGTCTTGTAGTTTTTTATTGAATTGGTCCCACTCCTGTTCTAAATTGTTGTTTTTTATCTCGGAACTGGTATCTTTAGTTAGGTCACTTATGACCTGCTTTTTGGCTAACCTTCTGCTGGATTCTGGTGTATTCTCTGTATCCTGGGCTTTCCCTGTATCTTGGGTTGTATTCTCTTGAAATTCTATGCAATAATTTGGTCCTTGGCTATTAATAGTTACATTGGGTGTAGGTTTGTCCTCAGCTCTTAACAAATGCAATGGATTTATTTCGAGGCTTTGATTTCTGAATTCCTGAAACTTTTCAAAACCTTCAGGACTCAAATTGGCCTTTGCCCAATTGATGTTCGAATGATTCAGCAGATTGTAAAAGATCTTCAGAATTATTAGCTTCATGGTTGAAGGGCTTGATCTTTACTGCAGTAGTAATATTGTGTGCTATCTTGTTTGGGTCAAATTGCCTCTTTGGCAGAGTATGGAGCCTGAGGCTCTCTAGGCTTAGTGATTCCTTGGTTGCATGGTTGAAATTTGCCAACGAAAAAGAACCACACCGAATGGGAAAGGATGGCCACAATGACTTTTTTTTATCTTTTAGGGTCTTGGTTAAGCCTTTACCCACAGTCTGGTGAGCTATTTCTCTTGCTAATAGCTTATCGGAGACATACAAAGGGAGTACATGTGGGTCTGTTGTACTGCCAAAAACTCTGATATATGTAAACCATTCTTCAACAAAATACTTTCCTACCACGAGAAGGTCTGTAGCGACTTCTTTGGAATACCTAGGGGGATTTCTTATTAAAAATCAATTGATGCAATGATAAAATAAGATCATGGCATACTTTATAAAATTGGGGTATATAATGGGATTCCCAAATCTATTTGTGGCTGAGATGGATGGGGTAGGGGTCTTGCAAAGTCCATTTCCAACCCATGATTGGAAATTTAGTACAGAAATAAATGGCATCCATGATATAGGCACTGAAATAAAATGGAGGGAGGTTCTCTATGGAGGTGGATCTCTTTTGACGGTACTCGGAAATAGCAGTAGCTGGGTTATCAAATAGGATAGTGGCTCAATTCATTATGTGGGAATTGACACAAGCATTAAATCCATTCTATGGAAAACTTGGTATTATTAGGTAATCCATATAACCTACATAACATAGAAGCTGCATAGTTATAGGGGTTTTCCAAAGAAGCTACGGGATACATACCCGTTTTATCATATTTGAATTTGTTCTCTAGGACCCTCCAACCCTAGATCATCTTGAAAGGTTCTTCATTTTTCTTTGTGAAGTTGGCCAGGTATGATTTTTCATATATGTCATGAGGGTCAGGTATATGATACATTTGCTTCAGGTCTTCAACTTTGAATAACCCCATTAGCTCCATCTTCAAGTTCCTGAATTGCCTATCTTCAATACTAAGATTTTCGACCACTCATCTAATCATATCAGTGTATGGGAGTATTTCGCTCTTGCTCCTATTCTGTGAAGGAAGGAACAAGCAGCATCTTTGAATTGGACCCCCGAAGGTTTTATTGAGTCAGTTGTTGCCTTTGTGACAGTAATTTTAGGACGCTCATCTTCAAGTATGTTATATATGACTTCCCATGCTGTCGCTCCTCCATCGACGATGCAAACTGTATCAGCGAATATAGGCGACATCTCTGATATCTCAGATTCTGTAATGCTCTGCTTCTTCTGCTTTTGCATCACCTTCCGTAATGACATCTCTTTTGAGTCTTTCCTGAAACGAAAGAGATATATCAACGCACACAATGGAGGGAAATTAAGGCAGAGAGTTCTTTGAAATGACTTTGAATCGTGGGAAGATTTTACATGAGATTTCAGTGTTAACTAGCCATAACTTGAAAACATCAATTCCTCTCCTCGAGCTGCTAAACATTAATTACTCTGTCAAACCACTCATTATTACATTAAAACTCAGTAACTTCCCCACGCTTCACGCTTTATTTGTGCATCGCAACTTTCAAACGTTGCCATATAATGTTATTCGGAGTTAATGTGAAATGCGATTGCGAGAATCGCAATATCGCATTTCACAAATTCTTAAGGGGTGACACAATGACATGCTTTATCAATTTGCGATTTGCGAAGTGTGATCACGTGTTATTAAAGTGTTGTGATCGGAAAATCGCAGCGGGGACCTCATCACATATCGCATTTCGAGATTTTCAATGGAATGTTAACAATTATTACATGGAAAACTGCAAGATGCGATTTGCGATAAGAGCTTTAAGCATGAGTTCCTTTTTGAAGGTTTTTTAAGGCAAATTTGTAGAGTTAGCGTTTATTTTCAAAGGCTAAAAATTTAAAAGGGTCCCCATTTATATGTCAAATATTAACTATTACTCGTATAAATGGGGGGGGTTGTTACATAGTACAACAGGTTGTTAACTTGTTTCCTTATGTTCGCAAAATACGATCTCTTAGCCAAGTAGAAGCATATATATATATATATATATAGAAAGAGAGAGAGAGAGAGATTATTTATTGTATTTATGAATATTCAAAAAAATTATTAAATTATATAATTTTGCATATATAAACATTTTGTTGGGCCTGGATTATGCCCTAAAACTACTTCTACTTGGCTAAGAGCTCGTATTCCGTGGACATAAGGGAACAAGTTAATAGCCCAAGACCGAGAGGCATCTAATGGGAGTGAAAGCCTATCTCCTTACGAACCACCAGTGGGAAATACTAGGTGGTGTGGTTTTCCTTGAATAATGGTAATGATTCAGCCTGCAATCATGGATAGCAACCAAAGATGGTTATTCTCATTGTTGGTTTGACAATCGAGTTAAGATAGGTTTTCCCACTATGTAAAAATAAGCATTTTGTAAAACAATTTACAAAATATTTTTTATCATTATTTAGAGATCGTGGTTGGAGTAAATACAAGTGATTCAATTAAGATATAAGAATGTAATGTTTTTCAAATCTATCTTCCATTTTAGAGATTATCCTAATAGGTAAGATTACTTCGTACTCCTAATAGGTAAGGGAATTTCCTACTCATTCTAGTCTAGTTATTGATATGTGTTAAAAAAAAATTATAATATATTTCTTTTAATTACATCATAATTTTATTATGACATATTTAGAGATTATTTTAATACGTAAGATTAATTCCTATTTGTTACACACCAAAAGTGAGTGAACCCATAGGAGAAAAAAATTCTCCCACACTTCGCATCCAACTGGCCATCCAGCAACCCCCGACAGCCACCATTAGTCAATGACATGCCAACATTCATCCATGCCACCTCCATCAATAATACTCTTCTCACCCATCTCACAAGAACACATGAATAGAAGTGGGTTTTCAATCAAAAGGTATTTTATTCATTTTGTAACAGGTTCTTATGCTTGTTTGTACTTTGGGCTTTTGGCATGGATTATGGGGTGATGAGGAAGAAGGAGGGGTTTTTACCTTGATCTTGTCTCCTCACCGTAAATGGGGTATTAATATTCAACCCTAGTCTAGTGGCACCTCTCCTAATGGCCTAATGTGCATAGGAGGGGTGCTACTTGGGAAGCCCTGATTGAGATAGAGTGTTCCATCTATCCTAATTCCATACTTAACATTTTCCATCTTACGTTATGAGCCCTATATTCTACCTCAATTCTTTAGGTTCAACTAACATTAGTTCTTTTGGATTTGGCACCCATACATCCTCGTTCCTTGGCAGGGCTTGGAACTTGGACCTGGGATGTTGATGTAGCTAAAAGAAAAGGAAAAATCATATATTAGCCACAAGAAAAATAAAATAAAGAATATAAAAATGCAAAATATGGCCAGGACATACACATTAGCATGTAGGCAAAAGCCTAACATGAGCTCTACCTCACCCCTTATGGCCATCACCAAGTTTCTGAGTATCATATTTCTCCAATACATTATGAAAGGAACCCTCACATGTCCAAACCCCAATGGAAAATGAGTTGACTCATCATTGATAGGTAATTCCATTTCCATACATCCTACAAAGCAAGCACTGATCCTCCGAGCTAAGAGCAAGAATACAAAGAAAAATCAAGAAATTGTAAAAGGAACACAAGATGGGTGGAAAAACAAAGGTCGAGTTGGTATCTCATGCATCCATGATTGCTCCCTCCTCACATCTATACACTCAGGATGTGGATCCCCATCATGTTGGTCCCTTTGACCATGGAACTTGGCCATAAAGTATTGTCCCATTCATTACCATCATCGTTCACATAACACCTATTGATTGTAGGGTGGACTAAGGAAGTGTAACATCCCCTTGGGGGTTGGAAACACCTAATAGGGTAGTCCTTTAGCCACTACTACCTAGGAAGGTAACACCATTGCAAGTTCAAAGCTCCAAATTTGGATGGGGAGCCTTATTTGAAGTGTAAAACAACCCTTTAATCTCAAGCTTGGTCCACTTAGATGCAAAAATTATTATTGTACCTAATTATTTGTTTCTTGTTAGACCTTGTGATGTGGTTGTTAGGTGGTTCCACAAACATGACCTTTGCACCTTAACTAGGGGTCAAGCCTCCGAAGAATCATATTGAAACCCATAGATAAAGCATTGGGAGAAATGGGACTCCAAGCAGTAGCAGAGTATCATACACACCCTTCGGCACCTCCAGCACCCACATCTTTTTTAGCACTTTTCCCTACATTTGATGACTTTTTTGGATGATGCGCCTAAACCCAACAAGGCCCAAGTCGGTTGAGCACTTCATAATGGATGAAAATTGGTCCAGCACCTAAATTAGGATGGTCTCACCCTTTGATACATGGGAAGGCTAACAACACCTTGGAAGCCCTCAACATTAGAGCAGAGATTGACATTATGGTCATTTGGAGACCCATGAGACCACCTTTGTGCCCCAAGATGAAATTTTAGGTCTGTAGAGGGATATTAATAGATATTTGAGGGTCAATGCTCAGAGGATGAATTTAGAAGGCTTATACACCTAGCATGGCACAACAAACCTCAATGCATGGCTCACATATCGTTATGCATGGATGATGTCAACATTATGGCTCACACGTGTGGGAAACTCTTTATGATTTATGTCTTGGCTAGTGGGTTGGCTTCAATAACCCACCTCATTTTATGATTTTACTTGTTGATTAGGTCTTTTAGGCTTAATTGTATCTATTCCTCCTCATATAATAGATGAGAGGAATTTTTATTGATCATCACTTGGATTTGGAATTTCCCTGGAGTATTTCTTTTTTTTTTGTCTTTGGAGAATTCACTTTGTTAAAAATTTGATTTTACATGCATGTTGTCTTGTAAGTGCCATGTTTATTGCAAATTTCTTATTTTTCATGTCCAATGTATGTTAAATTTGTGCCTTAATTTATTGAATATCAATTGAATGAAAACTGTTAGAAAATTATATATTACGGAGCAATGGAACACATAAAATATTGCAGAAATATAAACACAGAAAACGCATAAAACAAGAGAGACACAGATATACGTGGTTCACCCAGTTTGGGCTATGTCCACCCCGAACAGCCAGTCCTTCCTTTCTATTATCCAGCAAAATGAAGAGACACAACCTACAGCAAATCCGCTGTAATATCCTTTGTTTTCTCTCACAGTCTCACCTCTCTGTTTCTCGCTCACAGAATACACATCTATTACACAGCCTCAAATACAATGCCCTCATACAAAGAGAGGGGTTTCCTTCTAGGGCAAAAAACCCTAAACTAAACATAAGTTCTACCGTCAGATCATCCGCCTAATGAACGGCCCAGATTGACTAGAAATTGCCATACTTTTACAAGGCAATTTTACAGCTGTTTTTAGCTTCGGGGGCGCTGCCCCCGAAACCCCCCGCCAGGGGGGGGCTCCCAAAGGTCGCAGCCGCCCCCTCTAGACCCCCTGCAGCGAATATTTTACGGGCGGCGTTGCTGCCCCCATTTCGAACTGGGGTCCAATGTGGCGATACCTTTGAATATAGAAGATAATCAGGCTCCACACCCAACAAAAACTAGGCAAAATTATTGCATGCACGACTCATAATATGATATGTGAATGACAATCCCCTTGGTGATGTCATGTTATCTCTCCCAACTGAAGTTTGATCCCTCACAAAGGTGATAGTTAGGGTTTTGATGCTATGGCATCAAAATATCCTTACTCCTTTGCAAGAATAAAATAATTTTAAGAGCCCATAAACTCCATTTATCCTAGGACTAGGCATTGACCTTCCTTGTAAGTGATTAATTTAAATCTTTATCCATAATTTTTTTGTTTCTCCTTCTTGCCCTAATTTTTCCCCTTTAAGGCCAAGCGTCCAAGCTAGGGCTTGGTGCAAATTTCTAGGGAAGAAGGATTTTTGGGATTAGAGAATCTAAATGCCAAGGGTATAGTTGGTTGCCTTAAAATAAACCCCCTTAGTAGGCATTCACTTTAATTTTATCCATAATTGTTTTTTCTCTATTTTTTTCCCTAGGGTAAACCCTAGTTTAGATTAGCTTCATCTTGGGGGATTCTTTGGGGGATTCTTGAGGGTTTCAAGTATCTTGTCTTTGTTGGGATACATTGTTAGAAACCCTTTATCTTCACCTTGAACTTTGGCCATCCCAACTATCAGCTCATTAAACAAGCCCTAGGTCTTATGTTTCATTTAGTAGGACTCTCTCTAAGGAAAGTGTATTGCCTCCTCTTGGAGCCTTGAGCCTAGATTGTGTCTTTCCATTGAAGGCCTCTTGTGTCACCTTGCCCCTTTATACTTAAAATACCTATTAGGTGACCTTTTAATGTTCTGAGACTCTTCCCATTGGTCAAATTCCATAAAGAGTTGGGGTTTTGGTTGTGGTGATAGTGGGCCATCACCCCATTGTTGTCACTTGGTCTAATATTAGCTTTGCAGGGTGCCACTATCCAAGGCATGCTAGATTTTGCGACAACATTACTAATTTAGGTCTTGTTATTGGTATGTGTTAAAGAAAATTATAATATTCTTTTTAATTACATCATAATGTTATTATGACACATTATCGATGAGGTGATATATTATTGATGAGGGCAATGGAGAAAGTCATCATAACTACATTCATGAAATGACCATCGTATACGCATTCATATTAATGATTTTAAACGCATCGAGGTAATATTATATATGTTTGTTTTATCATGTATGTTTGGATAGTTTCTCTTTAGTTAAGGAAATAGGTGCACTCTAAACATTTAATATTTTTACTAAAATTGTGAATTTTAGTTATTTAAAATGTATTTTTGAATGCATAAATGGATTTATTGTCCTAAAAACCCCTTGGGGCACTTGAGTTGTGCGGTTTAGAGGGTTAAAACTTACCATTCCAATAAATATCCATTGAATTTTGAGCAAAATCGACATGTAAATGTCAAAAATGTGAAATAATTAGACTATGCTACAGAAATATATTTGAGACTAATGGCAAGTTCTTCCCTTCTTCCATGGCTAATTTGTTGCTCGTTGATTAATGAATGCAATGCTTATGTTAACCACTGGACATGACTCAAGGTAGCATTGTAAGGTAATTGTCTATCTGAACATAATATTAACACATGGAAAAATGAATTTCACATGGTTACCAATTAGCGAGATGAGCGTTAAAAATCTATAGTTCTAGGCTTAGGCTCGCAAATTCCTAAGGTGATGACCAAGTGTGTTTTTGAGGCACGAGATGGAGCCTTTGGATTATTATTGGTTATATTCCTTGAGCTCAAGCTTCAAAGAATGATTTAAAGAAGCAATGATATATTTTGTCTTTAAAGCATCATTTTTTTTTACAAATTCATCATCTTCTTCTTAAAATCACAAGAACATTGATTTTTTATTCAAGAAAAACCAAGAAGAAATGCAACCTCAAACTTGAAATGACCACCAAAAGCATTGTTTTTAATACTAGAAATTAGTCTTGTTATAGTTCAATGAACATCAAGTATGTCCTATGGTGGAAACTTGCAACCTCAAACTTGAAATGACCATTAAAAGCAATTGTTTTAATGCCAGAAATTAGTCTTGTTATAGTTCAAGGAACATCATGTCCTATGGTGGAAACTTTGGAATGGACTTTGAAAGTTAGCTTTCAGTGAGATTTGTTTTGAATATGAGTTGCCTTGAAAAAAAAATATGCAATATGAGGTTTCTTCACAGGCTTGTTTGTATTCCAAGAGATTAAATGGTCCAAAACTGGTGAATGGTGACAACAAGATGTAGAATACACTAAGTTATGTAGTGTTGACTTCTAGGCTTGGTCTAACAAAGCAATAAAGGAGAGGTGCAATAAGATAAGGTTATTTCTTCCATCCGAGGAAGGTGGCCAAGGAAGAAAGAGAAAGATAACAACTTAAGATGACTAGAAATTTGGTAGATTGAGCCAATGAACGATACAAAGTTATAGCATCATAATGTAAACCTAGGGCTTTTATTTAAAGGATTCCAAAGGAGAAATTCTATTGTCTCGTGTATTTTTTTATTATTTACTTAGCTCCTATAGGTGAATACTTGTATGTAAGATACAGTTAGGTGGTCATGTTTTTCTTACTATTGTTCAACTTTAAAATTTAGGAGGTAGCATTCAATAAAATTTGGTGATATGGAATAACATAGCATGTTGTTATAGTTAAAGTTTTGGTGTCTAGAGGTTTATCTATTTAGTTTGCACTATGTAGCTTTATTAATGTAGGAAGATTGTGTGTTATAGATATAAAGCATAAATTTGAAACTATATATTTGCAAGTAAATTTCTCCTACTTAGTTGAAAAATATGGTTGTAGTGAATCGTATGGCATCATCTGAAAGGTTGGGTATGCAAAAATTCTTACCATGTATCAATATATTGATGGCACCACAGGCTGTGATTTTCACCTTAATTATTTTCGTATATAGCTTCCCTATTATATTTGGTTTTGGGTCAGTTGTCATTTATGCTTGTTATGTATTTCAAACATAATAATTCTTCACCAAAACTTCCAAAACTAATAATCTACATCAAAGCAAAGAAAATACATTCAATGTTAATATTAGTTATTTGTCATTACTTTCTTATGCAATGGATAGAATGTCACTTGTCACCGCCTTCTCTTACAAAGTCATGCATGGCCATTAACAATAACATAACACACCACTTGCTCTAGAAAATTCATGCATAGCCACTAATAATAACATAATGCAACACTTGCTCTTGCAAAGTCATGCATGGCCACACACAATAACTTAATGTGCCACTTGCTCTTGCAAAGTCATGCATGCCCACTAATAATAACTTATTGCACTAAAAAGCGTTAAGGAGGCTATATCATCTACCACATCATTGAAAACCAAAGGAGAGGAGATAGTATCCCCCCATGGAGGCTTCACCTTGTTAGCCAGTATCTTACCACATTTATTTATAAAGGGGGTTTTAAAATTCTAAAAAATGCAGTCAATATCTTGTAAGTATTGGTGGGATTAGGGGCGGCAAAGATGTGAGGTAGGGGGAGTTTATAGGTATTGGGAGGTATAAAAATGGGTATTTGGTAAAAATATGGGATATCCATTAAAAATGGCAGTTATTTTTATTAAAAGGTGTATTGGGAGTAAAGTTCAATAAAAATATTTTGGGAGGTTTTTATCAATATTTAATTAGATTAGATATATTCTATAATATCCCACAAACACAGGCACTTTAACACATATTGACTAAGAGGAGGCCTTATGTATCCTTAGAGGTATCACCAAAGTGACTATAATGTAACTATTCATGCCAGAGTAATTAATATATAATTCATAATGTAATGAATATTTTCAAAATCAACATTTCTAAAAGCATAACTAGCATTGCCAAGATTGTGCCTTTTCATCACCGAAAGTTTAGGGAGGCCTTAGAAATTGAGAAAAGGCCGAGAAATCTTAATAGGGATGATGGCTGGAAAATTAGCAGTTGTTGGATCCCTGCCCTTTCCTCCTAGCCCCCTTCCCCCCCCCTCCCCTGCCCCCGCCCCTTGTGTTGTTATTTTTATTGTGGTTTTCTCTGCCCCTTTCCCCCTCGTCCTCTAGGTTGTTTTTCCATTTTATTCCTTTTCTTCTCTTTGATTTTTTATTCATTAATTTATTTATTCATTTTAATCTTAATTTTTCACTTAAATTAAAGGATTTTATGTTTTTAAATGGGTTAAAAACAATTCTCCTTAATTATTTAACATAATATATAAATAAATAAAAATCTCTTATACCTGATCATAGATAAAAATATTCTAATGAGATAAACCAACTAATCCCATTATACCTTGAGTAAAACAAATATAAATAAATAAAATTATTAATCGTAAATGAAAATAGTTATATTTTTCCATAATTCGTCATTGACTTTTATTTATATTCTAATAGAAATTGTTACATATTTAAATTTATTAAATTAATTAAGTCAAAGAACTGACCAACTAGTTAGGTTTTCTAGTTATTAATCATTTATTATTTCTTCTTTATATTTCATATAATAATATAATTCTTTATCTAGTTTTTGAAGATTTAAATAATAAAAAGTTTATTAGTTAGTTCTTAGTTTACTTTGGTTTAGTTTAATACAATCAATTACAAAAGAAATAAATATAATAAAACTAACTAATTAATTAATTAACTAATTTTGTGTCCATTTCCATTTCTCTTGGTCTCGTCCTGTTTCCCAATCTATTGTAGTCATTTTCTGGTCAAATGTAGTCATTCTTGGTCAAATATAGTCGTTGGATGATCTTCTCTCTTTATTTATCCTGCAGCCATGGTTTCGTTCTTCAACTTGTCCTGATGATCAACCACACTTGTTGGTTCGAAATGCGTCGACAAATGAATTGTGATGTTATTTTCACCGAAAACGCTTCTCATAAAACTTGATATAGATCACAGAAGCCTAAATTCAACTATTGAATCCATGCATGGTATGACCATTGCGACTAAGTTTCATCATTTTGAATGGGCACGCTTGTAGGTTTCGAAGTTGAAGTCAGATGTGGCGTTCCATAAGAGATGTAGAGATTCCTCCATCATCCCGTTTTTGCCCAGGTTAATCATCGCCTCCATACTCCTCAGAACCATCGTGTCTTTGTGAAGGCCACTTTAGCTTTTATGAGATCTGAGATTGGCAGAATTAGAAGGGTTCTAGATCTACTATCTCTGAATCTTCTCGCTTTACATATGGAACTTTCAGGCTTATTTTCCGCCTCCCTTTGGGAAAGGGTTGATGCCTATTCGGCTCTTAAATCTCTGCGAAAGGAAGATTTTTGGAGGCAAAAGCAAGCTTCTAAGTTTCTTAAGTTATCCCCAAGGTCATATGCACTAGAAGGCCCTTTTTTCTCCAGAGATAAACCTTCCCATAGCCGACTTTCGGTTAATCAACATTCTGCTCTTTGTTCATGGGTTTTTAATCATTCTGGTGTGGGCTGCTCCCCTATGCATCCGACTTTGTCAGTTAGCTCCCTTGAAGAGGCCGGCTCCCCCATCGTTTTCCGTCCAGTCTCCGACGCTTCGTTGTCTAACCTGGATCCTATTAAGCCTTCCAGCGATCCAGGCGTTCCTTCTACCGCCGGCTCTATACCTCATTTGTTGTCAGGCTCGTCTAAATACTCGGTGAAGGCCTCTCTCCCTGATCTCAACCCCTCGAATGATAGTTCCTATGTCTTTTTTAGTATAGGGCTCGGTTCTCATCCCTGTGCAGCCAAACCGATTGGGTCTGTTCGGTCTCCTCCGTCGTTCCTATCTGGTTCTGCCAAAGTTCCATTGCACTCTTCACAGCATGGGCTCTTTTCCTCTAATGTGTGTGTTCACAATCCTCTCACTAAGACCGGTATTCCATCCTTTCTTGAGAAGTATAACAGTGTCCGATCCTCCGTCTGTATCCCTAGCGAGCTTCCATTACCTAATCTGTGTTTTAGTTCTCTTTTATCAAATTCTAATAATAAGCATAACAGTAATATTTATTTCAATAGGTTTAACTTAGGTTATAATTTCAACGAATTCGTTAATAATAATAATAATAATGATGATGATGATGAAATTGTCATTAATAATAATAACAATAATGAAATGGTTAATAATAATAGTAGTTTTTTGTTTGATAAGATAATTAGAAATAATAGTGATAGTGACCACAATAGTATTAGTAATGGAGAATATATCATGAATGAGAATTTTAATAATAATAATAATCATCATCATTCTCATCTTTCCTGTAATAATAAAGTTGTTAATCTTGCTAAATTTTCTTTTCCTCCTTTCGTCTTTAGACTTCTAGGAAAAGGCTTAAATTTTGCCCTCGCCCCTAAAAAGATCCCTGTGGAAGACATTATGTGTGACGTATAGTTTGGGATTAGGGGCTTACCAGATAATATTAAGGACATTATTAGGCAAGATTGTGTTGTTATCCTCAGGAAGGCAAAACCACCTAGAAGCAATATTAGCAAGGATGAATTTGATGCCCTCACGTAATTAAACCAAAATAAGGACATCGTGGTTCTTAAAGCCGACAAAGGAGGGGCTGCTGTCATCCTTGACAGGGAGGATTATCGCCAAAAGATGTTGGATCGTCTATGTAATAGTGGTAGCTATAAAAAGCTTAGCAAGAATCCCCTGAAAAATGTTTCTAGAGTTGTCTCTCTAGCTGTCAAGTCTAGTAACACTGTGGGTTCCTTTTGCCTTAAAATTATTGAGAGTAACCCCATCACTCTGAGGATCTATGGGCTTCCAAAGATTCACAAGGAGGGGGCTCCCCTTAGACCCATTGTCAATACCATAGGTGGTCCAACCTACCTCCTAGCAAAATACCTTGTCGGGAAGCTTAGACCCCTTGTTGGCCTCACAAAGTCTTTCGTCAAAGACTCTTTGTCTTTTGTCGAGGAGCTTAAGGGCATAAGGTTTGACCCTAGGGAAATTCTTGTGAGTTTCGATGTGGTATCCCTTTACATTTGCATTCCTATAAAGGAGGCCATTGAGGTCATCAACTGCCTCACCGACCCTTATAACACTCGGTTAGTTGAGATATGTCTCACTTCTACTTTTTTCAGCTTCGAAGGTGAATTCTATGAACAGACGTGTGGGGTTTCCATGGGCTCCCCCATGTCCCCAATTATTGCTAATATTTTTATGGAAGACTTTGAATCCAAGGCTTTGGCCTCAGCCTGTCTCCTGCCAAAGCTTTGGAAAAGATTTGTGGATGACACGGGTGTCATCTAGTCTAATGGCCAAGAAGAGTTAGATCTTTTCTTCCAACATCTCAACAATCAATACTCCTCCATACAGTTCACTATGGAGCAAGAATTTGATTGTTTCCTGCCTTTCCTTGATGTTCTCATTTCGAAGAATGATGATGGTTCTTTCTCCCACCAAGTGTTTCGAAATAAAACTCATACTGAGCAGTATCTTCATGCCAGCTCCCATCATTTCCCTGCTCAAAAGTTGGGTGTTCTCAACACGCTAGCTACTCGTGCGCTAAGAATCTCTGATGAAAAGAACCTTGATAAAGAGAAGGCCCATCTCCTTAACGTTTTTGTTAATAATGGTTACAGTAGGCACCAAGGTCAGAAAGCTTTCCTTAAAGCCAGCAAAGTTCCCTTGGTTAAGAAAGACCCTAAAGATCGAGTCTCAAGGGTTCATCTCCCTTTCATCCAGGGGACGACTGATAAGATTGCGAGAATTATTAGGAAGCATAATGTTCCCTCGACCTTTAGACCCCTTAACACCATCCGTAGATCCCTTAGATCGGTAAAGGACCCTGTTGACCCCAAGGACATGAAATGTGTCTATGTTATTCCTTGTTCCTGTGGGACCTGTTGTAGCATTTTTTGGTTTTGATAAGATAGAATATTTGAAAAAATGTTAAGTTAGGATATGGACATAGTAATAGTGAATAATATGTTAGTAAAATAAAATATATTGATAAATAATGTCCATATCAAAGAAAATGTTAGGGTAGATGCTCTAAAAAATCAAGGCAAAAAAAAATGTTACGTTAGAAAGAAAAGAAAACAAATAAACTCTGAAAGTGAGCAAGTCTAAATGCCACTACTCTGTTTCTGCAAAATAATGGTTGTGTGCAGCTTGTTTTTAAAATGCCACAACCCATGACAGTCAAACTGTTTAATCTTGACTGCTTCATGCTTTAAATTTGATGTTATAGTTAGAGAATAAAGATTTGGCCAAACTGTTTAATCTTGGCAGATCAGTAGTTAGGTAGAGAATAATAAGGTGCTCATCAGTTTAATCTAAGCCCTTGGAGGTTATAAGGGTAGAATTAGATAGTTTGTTTTTGTTAAATAAGAAGAAAGGAAAAGGGTTTGCTAGCTTAAATGCACCCATTAAGTGAAGAAAAAATGATAGGATAAGCAAAGGGTAAGTAGAGAAAGGTTGCAGCAGTTTGATTATTGATTGGACAAAATGTACATTTATCATGTTTTTGTGTCCATGATCCAATTACACAAAGCAAATGAAAGTCTACAACATCAATTAATTAACCTCCCTCACCCTTATTCATTCATATATTTACTAATTTCCCCTTCATACATTCATATTCATATTCATTCATTTCCATAAAAATCCCTTTTCCTAAAGTCAAAGCCCTTTTTACCTAGGAAAAGTAAAAATTCCATGTAAAATCCCTTTTTACACAAAAACCCATAAAAATATCTTTACCCTAAGTATAAATGTTTATATGAAAAGTCAAATCATTCATTAAAAAGAATTATACTTAGTCGCATTTCCCTTCCGATCATATTTCATATTAACATTAATTTAATGTAATAAACCCTTAAAAAGCTTCCTTCCTGTATATATTAACTCCATTTATTTAAATATCCCAAAACCCTTAGTTTTGTTATAAAACTATGTATTTCATAAAAATATCGCATTGGCGAGATCACAAGTCTTTCATATAAATAACCCTCCCCGCATTGCTAACTCCGATTGCGATATACGATGGGAAGTCTAGACCCGACATCATTATATATCATAATATATTGCATTTTGCATCCGCCCTCCATCGCAGTCCCGCTTATAGCATAACCCTCCATGTATTGTGATCCCCGACTGCGATATGGAAGCCCAGACCCGACCAAATATATATTGCAATTCACCGCCATATCGCATCTGGCCCTTATCACATTCCTTTGCGATGGGCCTACCCCCGCCTAACTCTGATTGCGATATGCGATATAAACCCGGACCCGATGTCATTATCTGCCCGAATTCATATTTTTCAAGTCTGCCATATATTGATTTGTGAAGGTTTTTTGTGTTAAATCGTTTTTTCGATTTAAACGAAGAAATGACCCGAAACTCCATTTAAACCGCTAATCACATTTTTAACCATAATTAAGCCATTCCCGCCATAATTAATCCCTTCGTACTCTTTCCACCACTGTTCACCTTCGCCCGATAGTTCAAAAGTTAACTGTTTTTCCATTAAACACATAAAAAGCCATTTTTGCTCTGTTTTGCCTGTTTTACACAACGTAACCTCCATTATGCCTCTGCAGCCATTAAAGCCATTGTTTACCCTCCGATATGCCCCAGACTCCTTCCGATATCCTTTCAAGCTCACATAAAGCCATTGAAGACCTCCTCTGTCACCTTGTTTTTCTTAATGATTTCTGTGTTTTGCAGGTAAAGACTGTTGTTCCAGGTTTATAAACACAAGCCTGCATAACAGTTTGAAGACAAATATGAGTGGTTTACTGTTGAAAAACACAGTAAAACCTGAAATGCACAGTCAAATCTACTCAGCAGGGTCAAAAGAGAGTTACAAAGTTTAAAGAAGTCAAATCAAAGATCAAAATGAAGAAAACAGCGAGCGTAGAGGAATAAAAACAACAAAGTAGCATAAATGGCAAAATATCAAACAAATGAACCAACACAGCCTGAAAAAAGGGGGACAACGAGAAGCAGTTTAAGAGATGCCCCTATCTTCTTGCATGAAGATCTTTTCCTTTCCTTCAATAAATCTTAAACAGTTTTGAGATATTTTTAGTTTTATCATTGTATAAATAACTCTCTTCTCGAGATGTTATGGGTTCGGAGTTGAAGATTCATAGTTCATTGCTTGTAAAGTCTTGACTATTAGTTCTACTTTGAACCTGGAAGTCACCTTTGAAGGAAGCTTTTGCAGACACTTGATGTACTCAGTCTTTCTAGGACCTTAATACAAAGCAGAGGATTCTGAATCTGGTTTTACACAATTTTGTGTTATCCTGTAAGTTTTTCCATTTTTCAATCATTATGTTATTTATTCATATGCTTATGACTTACAGAGATATCTAGGTAGGAACAATCTGTTTTTCAATTGATTCCTATAAGCTCCTGAAGTGATCATCTATTAAGAGAATGGATTAATGCAACTGTCTATGTAGCTAATCCCCTCTAATCAATAAATCATCAGCATCTTGTGTAAGCATTAAGTATACTGCCTTGAACCTTTCGAACGTAGTTTAGAAGGTTTTCCAACTTATGATTGTTCTGTTTTACAGTCTGGAAACTGTGATAATCATATTTTTGTTATCTTCTACTCACCACTATTTTTGATCTACATCACTGTGTAATGCTTTATAGCAGCCCTTTGCTAAAGTATTAATATAACCCAAAGGATTAATTACTTTAATTCTACATCTGTTTTCATTTACTGGTCTTTCAAAAACCCCAAAACAATTATTTTAGATGCTCTGGCATTGGTAGCCTGACCTACTACTATCTCAGAGGTACAAAATCAGACTAGCGTCGTTGTTGGGGATTCGAATTTCATTCAAGTTTCCCTTGGGACAACGATATTCATTCATTCTTTTCCTTTAAAGGTGATTAAAGGATTTAGAAGGTTAAAATCATTCACCTTGGTGACTCCACACTCCCAAGCTGACACCTTTTAAACATACCAAATCTCGTTCAGAAGGTGACATAGTTAGTCCTTTGTCAAATCCTGAAAAGACTCTGATAAAAGCCAGATCTAAAAGGGGACACCAACCATCTTCTTCTTCCTCTTCAGTCCTGCAGTCTGAAAAGTTAGAATCATTTGACCCCTATAGTAATATCCCATCCAATCCTGATTATTCCCATTTATCACCCAAGGTTGCTGAACTTCTAAATAAAGAAGTTGATTTTAAGTCAGCCTACCTTATTCATTCATTAGAATCTCATCCAAGACCCACACTAGCACCAGGATCACCTAAAACTGAATCTGATTTGGGTGTCAATCTACTAGAATATAAACCCACAAATTTCATATCCCCTACCACCTATCCATTTCCTTCCATTTTTGACCAACCTGAAGCTTCTTCTTATGAACAACCTAAAGAGACCTTTTCTGTATATACCAATCCTCTCTTTAAATCAAAAGAAGGTATTCCTTTACAGGTCCCAAAGTTAGTTCTTAGGACTCCTTTGAAGTCTTTCAGGAGATCTCCTCCTTCACCTCCAACTAGTCCATCAACCCCTGAATCACCATCTTCTTCCTCTACTTCTTCTTCATCTTCTATATCCACACAAACACCTCATACTCCACCTGGACAACCTCAAGCACCTCATACACCTCAAGCACCTTGTACACCACCTGTTGTCATGGCTTTCCGACCTATTGTACAGGCTAGATATGCTGCTTTAGTCTTACCTAATAACCTTGATGCATTCCCAGCTGGATACTTAAAATACCTTCCCAAGTACAATGGAGAAACTGGTCCCTCAGCTGAGGACCATCTTCAAGTTTTCCTAGACTTCGCAGACAACATGAATATTGAACAAGAAAACGTTTATATGAGATTGTTTGTACGGTCACTTGAAGGAAATGTGAGGATTTGGTCTAGGCAGTTACCAGCAGCTACCATTAGAAATTGGGAAGAACTTACAAACATATTCAAAAATCAATGGGGTGTGAAAAAGGATCCTCTTTACTTTCTCACAAAATTTGAAGACCTTAAAAGGAACTTCAGTGAACCAGTTTCAGATTTTATCAAAAGATTCAACAAACTCTATCACAAAATGCCTACTGATTGTAAGCCTCTTGTAGCAGCAGCTAAATCTAGATTTTCTAAAGCTTTCGATGATGACTTTGTTGTTATGCTACGAGAGATAACTTCAAGAACTCTTGAAGATATGCAAACAAATGCTATAGAAGTAGAAGCAAATAGGGCAGCCTCAACTTCTTTGAAACTTAAGGAAGAAAAGGCCCAAGGAAACTCAAATTCGTTCAAGAAGCCTCTAGTTCCACTAAGACTAAATCAGAAGACTCAAAATAGATGAAATAACATCTCTTCTTAGAAACCTATCAAATAGGATTTCAAAGATTAAGACTCAACCTAGAACAATACAACAAACAGTTACTAGACCTCAAAACCAAAATCAAGGTCAGTATAAAAGAAACCAACCACTACAAATTCTTCAGAGACCTACCAACGATCAACAGGTTCCTACTCCTCTATTGATAGATGGCCAACAACCTGATGATAATACTATGACAATTATTGAAGATATTAATAGTATGGATTCTTATTCCAATCAAACAGACATCATTCCTCTCTCACAACAGAATCAGGATCTAGAAGAGCAGGAATCTGCACAAGTCTCTAAATATCATGCTTTCTCTGAATTTTTAATTGCATAATTAAACAAGAGGTATGATCTTAGGCCCAGGCTTGGTCCTAGGAGACCTCCAAAGGGAACTCTGATCATTGAACCACGTACCAAAATTGCTGAAGCTCAAACAACTCTTATTCAGTCCTTAGATCATTCAATTGATACTACCCAAACTGGTAAAAACATTTTGACTGCATTTAATGTTGAAAAAGAATTAGAGAGGGTTAAGATCCCAATTCCATTGTCAGAACTTTCTAAAAAACCTGGTTACAAAAGCCAAGTGACAAAATGGATACAAAATACCTCAGTTGATGCTGAAGGTGAAGTCATAAGTCTCCAAGATGAAAAACCAGCATTAGTTTTTGGCCCTAGTTCAGATATGATCGATGAGATAGTGCCTCCTTTCTATGTAACTCTTAAAACAAATGACTCCATGTTATACAATTGTATGCTTGATTCAAGAGCATCACACAATCTTATGCCAAAATCTATCATGGAACATTTGAAACTCGACATCACTAAATCCTACCATGACCTGTACATCTTTGATTCTAAAAGAGTGCCCTATTTAGGATTGATCAAGGATTTAGTGGTTACCCTTGCCCAAATTCCAGTGAAAAGTGTAGTGCTTGATATTGTTGTTACATATATCCCTCCCAAGTTTGGAATGCTCCTTTCTAGGTCTTGTTGTGCCAAACTAGGGGGAACTCTATAGATGGACATGTCATATGCTACTATTCTTGTTTATGGAGGAGAGCAGTTAAGATTATATAGAGAGGTAATATTTGCACATACTGTTTGTAAGACTGACCAGCCAAGGAATCATCCAATTTATGCAATAGATCAAGACTTTGGTTGTTTTCAGCTCACTTCAAACCAACATAAAACTCAAGTCAAAATTGAAGAGGAAGTTGAAAGTCCTGAACCAAGCCAAACTGATATTTGGAAATTTTTCTTTGATGGCTCTTGCATGAAAAATGGGGTAGGAGCTGGAGTAGTTTTAATTTCACCTGAAAAAAAAAAAAAATATAACCCAATCATGTAAATTAGACTTCGAAGTCACTAATAATGTAGCTGAATACAAAGCTTTCCTTTTAGGATTGAATTTAGCCAAAAGCTTAAAAGTCCAAAATTTAAGTGTTTTTACCGATTCTGAACTTATTGTTAAGCAAGTAAAGAATGTTTGCCAGACCAAGCACCCAAGACTTAGGTCCTATCGAAATGAAATATGGGATTCAATTGAAAACCTTTTCAATGCTTTTAATTTGACTCATATTCCCAGAGATCAGAATATTCACGCAAATGCCTTAGCTGTCTCTGCCAACGCTTTTAAAATTCTTGATCATACTAATGTACTCTATCAGATACAAGTCAAATACAGGCCATCTATCCCAGATAATCTAAAACATTAGCAAATATTCGAAGATGATGAACAATTGAAATCATTTCTCCAAGTAATAGATGATTTTTCATTTCTGCAAATTGATGATGACAGAACTGAAATAAGTGAAAACGCAGAAGGAAATGATACTTCAGATTTTAAAGCCCAAATTGCTAATCACGACATTATTCAATTATCTAATAATTTTATTCCAAAGGGACTCATTCCTTTAGAAAAATTATTCGATCAAAATGATGTTTTCCAAAACCCGCAATCCATTTCTTCAGAAGACGACATGGAAGATATTAACATTGGAACTGTTGAAGATATTAAAAACATCAAATTATGTGCATCTCTAGACCCAGAAATCAAAGCTCAGTATTTTAAATTACTGCAAAATTATAAGGACGTTTTTGCCTGGACTTATGCTGATTTAAAAACCTATGATACATCGTTAATACAACACAAGATTCCTCTGAAGCCAGAAGCAAAACCGTATCAACAGAAGCTTAGAAGGATAAATCCAGCTCTTCTACCAACTGTAGAAAGAGAGATTAAGAAAATGTTAGATGCCCAGATCATCCTCCCTCTTAGATATTCTAATTGGGTTGCAAATCTAGTTCCTGTTAGAAAGAAAAATGGAGAAATAATACTCTGCGTGGATTTTAGAAATCTAAATAAGGCATCATTAATAGGTAATTATCCTTTGCCCAAAATGGACCAGTTACTTCAAATGGTTTCAGGAGCACAAATACTTTCTATGCTTGATGGTTTTTCAGGTTACAATCAGGTAAATGTTGATACAGCAGACAGAGAGAAGATAGCCTTTACTACACCCTGGGGTACATTCTTGTACGCTAGGATGCCATTTGGCTTAACCAATGCTGGAGCAATGTTTCAGAGAGCTATGGACATAGCTTTCATGGGTCAGGTAAATAAATTTGTGGTTATTTATCTTAATGACATAACTGTTTTTTCTAAATTTGATCAGAAACATTTAAAGCACTTGATGAAGGTTTTTGACAAGTGTAGAAAATTTGGAATATCATTAAACCCCAAGAAGTCCTTATTTGTTGTCAAAGAAGGAAAACTGTTCGGCCATATAATTTCGAAGGAGCGAGTAGTAATTGATCCCAAAAGACTACCTACCATTGAAACATTGACCTTGCCTAGAAACAGAAAGGAGATTCAAGCTTTTCTAGGCAAGATTAATTTTCTAAGGCGATTTATTCCAAATTATGCAGAGACAGTGAAAGATATAACTGACAAGCTCTGAAAGGACCATGAAATCAAATGGACTCCCTCTTCTAGGCATGCATTTGAACAAATAAAAAAGACTATCTCTGAAGCTCCCACCTTAGCCAGCCCTGATTATACTAAGCCATTTAGTATTTTCTCTTTTGCCTCTGAAACAACCCTTGCTGTTGTTTTATTACAGAAAAATGAAGATTCCCATGACCAACCCATAGCCTTTCTCAGCAAGGTTATGAGAGATGTTGAGCTTAAGTACGACATGATTGAGAAGCAAGCCTATGCCCTCATTCAAGCCCTGAAATCATTCAGGATGTATGTCTTACATTCACCTATTACTGCTTATGTCCCTAATAGTGCTGTAAAAATTGTCCTAACTCAACCAGACACTGATGGGAAAAGAGGTAGATGGATCACTCAAATTTTGGAGTTTGATCTAACTATCAAGACTACCAAGCTAGTAAAAGGTCAAGGATTAGCCAAGATTCTAGTTGAATCCAACTGCAAAGTACTTGGAATCAATTCTGTTTTAGAAATACAAGGGAAGAATACACAAGAACCTTCCTTTCATCCTCAAGGGAAGAATACACAAGAACCTTCTCTCCTTGCAGAAGGGGAGAATCCACAAGAACCTTCACCTTCAGAGCAGATCAGTCCTATGCACATTGATGAAAAATTCTTGTTGTCAAACTGGTATCAAGATATTGTAAATTTCTTGATTCATTTTGAGTGTCCAGCATCGTTCTCCAACACCCAATGTAAAACTCTTAAGTTAAAATCAGTCAAGTACTGCATTATAAATGCAAATTTATATTAGAAAGATCCACTGAACATTTTGTTATTATGTTTAACAGAATCAAAAACTGAAGGAATCATTGATCAGTTTCATACAGGATTTTGTGGGGAACATTATGCTTGGAGAGCAACAGCATACAAGATTCTGAGGGGAGTATTTTATTGGCCCACATTGTTCTTGCAAGTAGGGGCAAAGGTTAGAGGTTGTGTTCCATGTCAAATGTTTATTGGAAAACAAAAATTAGCAGCTCTTCCACTCGTTCCATCAATAGTTTCAGTGCCTTTTTCTCAATGGGGATTAGATTTTATTGGAGAGATTCACCCCACTTCAAGTAATCAGCATAGATGGATCCTCACTGCAACAGATTACTTTACTAAATGGGTGGAAGCAATTCCAGTTAGAAATGCTACTGATTCAGTATTAATTAAGTTTATTGAGGAGAATATCTTAGCTAGATTTGGTTGTCCAACTCAAATTGTAACTAATAATGCAACAATTTTTTCTAGTGTTAAAATGATTGACTTTTGCCAGAAATATCAGATTCTGTTACATCATTCAACTCCATATTACCCTCAAGGTAATGGCCTTGCAGAATCATCAAACAAGAGTTTGGTAAAGGTAATCAAAAAGAAACTAGTTGATCATAAGAAGAGCTGGGATTCACATTTGATTTATGCAGTATGGGCAAATAGAATTACTCCAAAGAGATCAACTGGCAAATCTCCATTTCAGTTAGTCTATGGGAAAGATGAAATATTCCCTACCAATTTGGCCTTCCCTGTTTTAAAATTCCTGCAGGATTCAACAGATGAACCTGATGATTTCTCAAGAAGGATAAATCAGATTATTGAACTTAATGAGAACAGAGATGAAGTTCAATACAAATTGATGAAATATCATAATAAGATGAAGACCCTGTTTGACAAAAGAGCCAGGGAAAGGGACTTTAAGGAAGGTGATCTAGTTCTAAGATGGGATGCCAGGAGAGAAGAGAAATAAAATCATGGCAAATTTGACAATCTATGGTTTGGACCATTAGCAATTGTTGAAGTGAAGGGTAACAACACTTTTGTGCTGCAAAATCTTGAGGGGCTATATTCCACTTATCCTGTAAATGGAAGGTTTCTCAAACACTACATTCAGTACTAAGAAGTTGAAATAGTTTTCATTGTAAATACTCTGGTTTTCTTTTCCTTTCCAAGATGTCAGTGTGATTTTCTTACAGCAAGGACTCCATAGCCCGAGGAGAAGGCACATGGATCTGCAGGTTCTCTGCATCCTATAGGAGAAAGCAGTGCCCAAATGGAGCCAATGTTGTAGCATTTTTTGGTTTTGATAAGATAGAATATTTGAAAAAATGTTATGTTAGGATATGGACATAACGATAGTGAATAAAATGTTAGTAAAAGAAAATATCTTGATAAATAATGTCCATATCAAAGAAAATGTTAGGGTAGATGCTCTAAAAAATCAAGGCAAAAAGAAAATGTTAGGTTAGAAAGAAAAGAAAACAAATAAACTCTGAAAGTGAGCAAGTCTAAATGCCACTACTCTGTTTCTGCAAAATAATGGTTGTGTGCAACTTGTTTTTAAAATGCCACAACCCATGACAGTCAAACTTTAATCTTCACTGCTTCATGCTTTAAATTTGATGTTATAGTTAGAGAATAAAGATCTGGCCAAACTATTTAATCTTGGAAGACCAGTAGTTAGGTATAGAATAATAAGGTGCTCATCAGTTTAATCTGAGCCCTTGGAGGTTATAAGGGTAGAATTAGATAGTTTGTTTTTGTTAAATAAGAAGAAAGGAAAAGGGTTTGCTAGCTTAAATGCACCCATTAAGTGAAGAAAAAATGATAGGATAAGCAAAGGGTAAGTAGAGAAAGGTTGCAGCAGTTTGATTATTGATTGGACAAAATGTACATTTGTCATGTTTTTGTGTCCATGATCCAATTACACAAAGCAAATGAAAGTCTACAACATCAATTAATTAACCTCCCTCACCCTTATTCATTCATATATTTACTAATTTCCCCTTCATGCATTCATATTCATATTCATTCATTTCCATAAAAATCCCTTTTCCTAAAGTCAAAGCCCTTTTTACCTAGGAAAAGTAAACATTCCATGTAAAATCCCTTTTTACACAAAAACCCATAAAAATATCTTTACCCTAAGTATAAATGTTTATATGAAAAGTCAAATCATTCATTAAAAAGCATTATACTTAGTCGCATTTCCCTTCTGATCATATTTCATATTAACATTAATTTAATGTAATAAACCCTTTAAAAGCTTCCTTCTCGTATATATTAACTCCATTTATTTAAATATCCTGAAAACCCTTAGTTTTGTTATAAAACTATGTATTTCATAAAAATATCACATCAGCGGGATCGCAAGTCTTTCATATAAATAACCCTCCCCGCATTATGAACTCCGATTGCAATATACGATGGGAAGTCTGAACCCGGCATCATTATATATCATAATATATTGCATTTCGCATCTGCCCTCCATCGCAGTCCCACTTATAGCATAACCCTCTGTGTATTGCGATCCCTGACTGTGATATGGAAGCCCGGACCTGACCAAATATATATTGCAGTTCACCGCCATATCGCATCTGGCCCTTATCGTATTCCTTTGCGATGGGCCTATCCCCGCCTAACTTCGATTGCGATATGCGATATAAATCTGAACTTGATGTCATTATCCGCCCGAATTCATATTTTTCAAGTCCACCATATATTGATTTGTGAAGGTTTTCTATGTTAAATCATTTTTTCAATTTAAACGAAGAAATGACCCGAAACTCCATTTAAACTGCTAATCACATTTTTAACCATAATTAAGCCATTCCCGCCATAATTAATCCCTCCGTACTCTTTCCACCAATGTTCACCTTTGCCCGATAGTTCAAAAGTTAACTGTTTTTCCATTAAACACATAAAAAGTCATTTTTTCTCTGTTTTGCATGTTTTACACAACGTAACCTCCATTATGCCTCTGCAACCATTAAAGCCATTGTTTACCCTCCGATATGCCCCGACTCCTTCCGATATCCTTTCAAGCTCACATAAAGCCATTGAAGACCTCCTCAATCACCTTGTTTTTCTTAATGATTTTTGTGTTTTGCAAGTAAAGGCTGTTGTTCCAGGTTTATAAACACAAGCCTGCATAACAGTTTGAAGACAAATATGAGCGGTTTACTGTTGAAAAAGACAGTAAAACCTGAAATGCACAATCAAATCTACTCAGCAAGGTCAAATGAGAGTTACAAAGTTTAAAGAAGTCAGTTGAAATATCAAAATGAATAAAACAGCCAGCGTAGAGGAATAAAAACAACAAAGCAGCATAAATTGAAAAATATCAAACAAATGAAGCCAGCACAACCTGAAAAAAGGGGGACACCGAGAAGCAGTTCAAGAACTGCCCCTATCTTCTTGCATGAAGATCTTTTCCTTTCCTTGAATACATCTTAAATAGTTTTGAGATATTTTTAGTTTTATCATTGTATAAATAACTCTCTTCTCGAGATGTTATGGGTTCGGAGTTGAAGATTCATAGTTCATTGCTTGTAAAGTCTTGACTGTTAGTTCTACTTTGAACCTAGAAGTCACCTTTGAAGGAAGCTTTTGCAGACACTTGATGTACTCAGTCTTTCTGGAACCTTAATACAAAGCAGAGGATTCTGAATCTGGTTTTACACAGTTTTGTGTTATCCTGTAATTTTTTCCAGTTTTCAATCATTATGTTATTTCTTCATATGCTTATGACTTACAGAGATATCTAGGTAGGAACAATTTGTGTTTCAATTGATTCCTATAAGCTCCTGAAGTGATCATCTATTAAGAGAATGGATTAATGCAACTATCTGTGTAGCTAATCCCCTCTAATCAATAAATCATCAACATCTTGTGTAAGCATTAAGTATACTGCCTTGAACCTTTGGAACGTAGCTTAGAAGGTTTTCCAACTTATGATTGTTCTGTTTTACAATCTAGAAACTGTGATAATCATATTGTTTGTTGTCTTCTACTCACCACTATTCTTTATCTATATCACTATGTAATGCTTTATAGCAGCCCTTTACTGAAGTATTAATATAACCCAAAGGATTAATTACTTTAATTCTACATCTGTTTTCATTCATTGGACTTCTAAAAAAATTATACCAAAAACCCAAAAACAATTATTTTAGATGCTCTGGCATTGGTAGCCTGACCTACTACTATCTCAGAGGTACAACAGGACCCCCTATGTTGGTGAGATTGGTCGCTCTATTAACTAGAGGATTCAGGAGCACTCAGCTAACATAAAACATGGGAGGACTCGGTCTTCCACCCTGGTAGAACACGCGGAAAAGACTAAACGTCACATTTGTGTTGAGGAGGTCCGTGTTATTGCCAAGATTGCACCTTTTCATCACCGGAAGTTTAGGGAGTCCTTAAAAATTGAGAAAAGGCCAAGCAATCTCAATAGGGATGACGGCTGGAAAATTAGCAGCTGTTGGATCCCTTCCCTTTCCTCCTAGCCCCACTTCGCCGCTCCCACCCTGCCCCGGCCCCTTGTGTTGTTCTTTTTATTGTGGTTTTCTCTATCCCTTTCCCCCTCATCCTCTGGGTTGTTTTTCCATTTTATTCCTTTTATTCTCTTTGATTTTTTATTCATTAATTTATTTATTCATTTTAATCTTAATTTTTAACTTAGATTTAAGGATCATATGTTTTTAAATGGGTTAAAAAAATCACCTTAATTATTTAACATAATATATAAATAAATACAAATCTCTTATACCTAATCATAGATAAAAATATTCTAATGAGATAAACCAACTAATCTCATTATACCTTGAGTAAAGCAAATATAAATAAATAAAATTATTAATCGTAAATGAAAATAGTTATATTTTTCCATAATTCGTCATTGACTTTTATTTATATTCTAATAGAAATTGTTACATATTTATATTTATTAAATTAATTAAGCAAAGAACTGACCAACGAGTTAGGTTTGCTAGTTATTAATCATTTATTATTTCTTCTTTATATTTCATATAATAATAATAATATAATTCTTTATCTAGTTTTTTAAGATTTAAATAATACAAATTTTATGAGTTAGTTCTTAGTTTACTTTGGTTTAGTTTAATACAAGCAATTACAAAAGAAATAAATATAATAAAAGTAACTAATTAATTAATTAATTAATTTTGTGTCCATTTCCATTTCTCTTGGTCTCGTCATGTTTCCCAATTTATTGTAGCCATTTTCTGGTCAAATGTAGTTGTTCCTGGTCAAATATAGTCGTTGGATGATCTGATCTCTTTATTTATCCTGCAACCATGGTCTGGTTCTTCAACTTGTCCTAACGATGAACCGCACTTGTTGGTTCAAAACGCGTTGACAAATTAATTGTGATGTGATTTTCGTTGAAAACTCTTCTTATAATTATATTGTCAATAAGGTTATTGAAATAGGCACCTTCGAAGGTGTTTCCATAAATATTCGAAATGAAATATGTATAGCCCATCGTGTCTAAAAGTAGTAAAAACGTTTAGAAATGATTTGTGATTTGCGAGCAATTTCTTTGGAAAAAAGTTATGAGAAATTACCACCCTGGAAGGGGCTAAATTCATTTTGAGCATTGAATATATCCATCACTCCTATAAATTACCTCATGGTAGTCATATATTGGAGAGTAGTAAAACTCTTGTTCTAAAGATAATAGTTTTGAAATGCTAGTATTTAGATTAACGTGAACCTGTAGAAACCATATTGAGTCAAGATACGAAATTGGCTCACAGATACAGTTAATCTTCTATACATATTCCACATATGATATACATGTAAGCCAAACTTTTCATGCCCCAAACTTTAATAAGCCAAAACTTCTAATTAATTTATTTATGTGTTGTATTGTGCAGAACGGAAGTGTGCAGAAGAACTATGCGGAAGGAGAATGTATGCGAAAATGCAAAACATTGCAAAACAAAGTTTATGTTGCTTTCTCCATATATTTATTCTCCCATACAACACTTCTTCCTTACACAGATTAAAAACACACTTCATTTAATATTGGATAATAGGTGTCCAATTCACAAATGTGAAATCACTAATGCACTTAGTATTCACAAAACATTAATACCAAGGTTCACTTACTCTATTTTGATAGTAAAACATTGGTTGGTAGCAAAACAAGCTAACAAAGTAAATGTTATTGAGCACTTTAATGATGACTTGAATACACATTGATTCACCAAATAAATTCCTAAAAGACTTGTATTTATTGGTAGGGGAACATTAATTAATTGTAGGGTTAAGATAGATCAAACATCGAGTTCAAACTAATATGGAAAATAACACTACCATAAAGAAGAAGTAACCTAGTGCAATAAAATCAATGTTTAAGTGTCATTGTATCGTTACATAAATCAAAATAGAATGAGAATTAGGATATTAATAAAATAGTATGTTGATATCGATTTCTAAATCATGCCAGACGCAGCAATCATTAAATGTAATCCTATGAATTGGACTATCTCGAGTGGGAATTTAAGAAAAACAAATATACTTTAGAGTAACCGATATTGGAACATACTTTTCTGATTACAAATAAAGAAAATAAGTACTAGCCAAATCGATGACAATCAGTGGTTAATGAATACCATTAAAAATGATAACAATTAAATGTCCTTTCAGAAATTTGATGTCAATTCGTGGTTTAGATGACTTATGGCCTCTGACACATCATATGTAGGCCTGTTGACTCAGAAGTGGTTTCTAAAAGCTCTGGGAAAGTTATTTTCCAATGTTCATCTTGTTTTAAGCTTGTTAGCACTAAACTCGTTTCTAAAATCTCTAGGCAAGCAACTTGCTTTGTTTCTTCTAAAAATGATAAGTGTTATCAAGATTTTCTTTATCATTTTTCTATTTATTTTTAAATTTTCTAAGTCTTGTTGATATCATCATTGTCAAAAATATTTTTTAAGTGAAGTGTCTTTTGAAAATGCTTTTGATTTAAGACAAAATTACTTTAAATGGAAACTCTTCCATGAATTTGAGAGACGATTTCGATATTCTTGACGTTATTAATTTGGTTTTGCACTAGACTCTATCGTCAGTTCCAGAGAACTAGTAAGTTGAATGGAGGAGGAGGAGAGAAGGGGGAGGAACAATATGTCAATCAGAATATCACAGTTTAGTTGTTACTATTGCAATACCAATAGTAAGACAAATGGCCGAAGGAAGCAATGGAAGAAGCATACAGGAAGAGTTATACGCAGTCAGCCAAGATAAATTAATGATCATCTAAGATATCTTAATACTTAGCCAAGATATCTTAACACTAATTACTAGCATATTGGAACTTCAGAAAACGATTGGGCAGCTGGAAGATGAACTAGATGCCATAAGAATGTTATTAGAAGAGCTCTTGCAAAACATGAACAAATCAATCAGACCTCCATTCTCACATCACAATTAGTAAAAGTGTCAACATCCAGGAACTATCATTGATTAATAAAGAAATCATTACCAAATTTTGCTACTTGCTTAGCCAATTTTGAAATTTAATATATGCTAAAGGCTATATATTGCAATTTTCTCGACACAGTAAAACAAATACTTTTTTGAAACATATAGTAGAATAGTCTAATAACATTGCATCACCTATACTCTAATCATGTTCATGGAACATAAATTTTGTAAATTATGCCAAATTGGATCATCAAAGTAATGTAAATGTTATGTGTGAAAGTGTTTTTTTTGTTTTCTAATCTAATCAAATTGTAAAATTTCATACAGACTGATCGTGTTCTCTCCTTTAAAAAAAGTTACATGCTAACAATTACAAACAGACGGATATCGTTCCTTCCTTTACGAAAAGTTACATGATAGCATTAACTTGTCTTATTGCTTTGTTTAAAAAGTCATGTGCAATGGAAAGTCTATGCAAACATAAACTATGTGTGAAGGAAATATGTTTTCTAATATTGTTTGACTAATTATAGGATTTGCAAATTTGATAAATCAATAAAACAATGTAAGAAATCACATTGCAAAAAAACAGACACAACATAGTATAATGAACTGACTACACATTATTGTGAATGTTAGAGTATATATAATGTTAGTAAATAGCATAGTACAAAACATGGAACTTAAACAAATAAATTCATTGAAATATGTTTTTGTACAATGTTAATAGCTACAAATCATGTAACCACAAGATGAAATCATATCCCAACCATCCAACAAACCAAAAGAACCCTATGCTCAAATTCTTGAAATAGAAAGTAGAATATGTGGATATGTGGGGTGCAGAAATGTTGACGTCCCCCACCCCTTGCCAATAGTCAATGGGAATTTAGTATTACTAGTTACTAGTAACAGGGATATCCGCACTTTCCGTAGAACACTTATTGACAACTCAACAATAATACCATCTCCAGAATACCATCAATAAGTTGCTTGAAAATGCAAGCAAAGAGAAATATGCCGTCATTAGATTCCTTGAAAATGTAAATAAAGAAAATCGTGATTGTATACGCAAAATCATGTTTGCATGGTTTATTATGAATGTGCCATGGATCTCCAGACTAAAAAACAAATCAATAATAGTTGATTTCTCTGCACAATATTGATTTTGTAGATCAAGTAATACTTTCTCCAGTTCCACGCCTCTTAGAACACAGTATATTGTAGTCTTGTTGTTTGCATGTATAATATAGTTTAATCAATGGAAATAAACAAAGCAACAATTTTCCTTGCAAATGGTACAATAAACCATAGTTTCATCCATAGTTCTAGCAATTGTAATTGGACTACTACATTTCGCACATACAGTCTCAAAGGGATTTATATATGCACTAGTCATCATCAATAGTCCTTGCAAGTACTACAAAATTGATATAGAAAACTGAGACTTAGCAACTTGAAATCAAATATCTCTCTCTCTCTCTCTCTCTCTCTCTCTCTCTCTCTCTCTCTCTATATATATATATATATATATATAGAGAGAGAGAGAGAGAGAGAGAGAGAGTTTATTGTGTATACTCCACTCGCTGAAGAAAACAATTTTCTCATACTTTCCACTTTCTTTTTTGTTTCCAATGAACATATGAACATGGATTGTGAAGTTCGAAAAACTTTTTCTTATTTTTTAACTATATTTTTTAGCAATATGAGCAGAAAAACGTTTTCTTGCAATTGTCTTTGGATTGAAAGATATGTTGGAAGAAGTTTGTCATGTACTTGAACCTGTCACATATGCAATATTTGTAAAACAATACATGTAAACCATATAAGAGACGGACAATAACTTGTTATCATTGAAACATTCAAATAAATCTAAGCTTATTATTTCCTTGTCCTGATCTGCATTCTCGTCTTTGATTTCTAGTACACATTGCATCCCTGTCTGTGTTTTTGAAATTGCAATGGTACTAATTTTTCCAACTAGAAACGAATCTTGACTACCGGATAGATTTGCAATCATGATATTTGGTTAAAATCGATACTCTCTGGAAACAAGACAAACATTTTCTACAATGTTAAAGCTATTTAGTGCAATAGTTTTCTCACAGTCACCACTATCATATTTGTGCTTTAATATTATTTCAAAATTTATAATAGAAACACCAACATTCACAATAAGTTTTGCCTCATGATGTTCAATAAGTTGTTTTGGAACAAGCAATTTTATTGTCATTTCAGCTTTTGTATTTGTCAAATCTACACAGAGTATTGGTTTTTCTTATTTGCTTTGTCTACAAAAGTTCGATATGTAATTAACACAATGCCATGAAAAATGCTTCCAGTTATGTTGTTACCTATATCTTTGATCAATAATGGCATAGACTTGATCTTTTTGTGCCTAGTCATGAGCTTTGAATTCAAATTAATTCAACAAAACAAAAAAGAAATATGTTTTACAGTTAGCTAAGCCTGGACAGAACTACCTTTATGTCTATGTTTCTTGTATGTTTTATGCACCTTTCATTGTATCTCCTATGATATATGTTTCTGTAATTGTGCTCATTTCCATTACTTCTTCGTCCATGTCTATTGTCACATCATTGACAATATCTTTATTTGAGATCGATTAATAATATGATATTTTTTGCATGTTCACAAATATTGCACTCAAATCACTGCTTAAAAGAACATTATAATTGATACTAAGTAGGAATCCACTCATGAAGATAGAACCAGATATTGCAAAGTCATTGCTAATGTATATTCTAATATCAGGTTCATAGTTACCAAATAGAATCTGGTTTCTATGCATATAGGTAAAATACTAAATAGATTTTAGTTTTGAAGTTCCTTGTTACATATATTAAAAAAATATTAATAATAATAAATAAATAAAATAAAATAAATAAATAAAATAAAAACAAAAACAAAACAATATATATATATATATATATAATATAAAAAATAAAAAATTAACAAATGTACAAATGCACAAATGTTTTATAGAAATATTCAAAGTACCTTTTTCCTTGTAGTTGTTCTCTTGGATCTGAATCTCTAAGTGTTACATGTTTCCTGAAAATTGAAAAAGTGTCATTTTTAATTACAATACATAAAAAAATATAGCAAAAAAGCAGAGAGTTGTATAATGTAATAATAAAATGACAATAAATAGAATAGAAATGCACCTCTTAGAAAAGTTATCATTGTCTTTAATTGTATCTGTTCTACTTGTGTTTACCTTCCCTGCTCTGAAGATATGAATTAGATCAAATATCTAGAAATAAGAAAGAAAAAAAGAGGTTCTAATTCCATAGCACAAAAACAATCCAGTCATAATAGCTACATGATGTTAACGTATATTCTATAAATGTTTTTAGCACTCTCATATTATCCACTTTTTGAACTGTGCATCTCATTGCTACAGGGATGTAATGTATATTGTATAAATGCTCTAAGTACTGGCATATAGAAGGAACAACGCACAACTTACTTGAAAAAATATGTTACACATTTTGCACCTGCGTTCGAAATGAGCTTACAAATAAAATTGTTCACATCATGCAACTACCAGAATGACCACCGAATAATTTTGTAACCAACTCCCCCAAAAAGTAATTGAACATGTGTTGGCAACTTATACGGTAAAAATCGCATGATAAACACCTAGCCAATGCTCCTACAAACAACATAACTAGAACTAGTGATTACAATTGTCACATAACTTTTTAAATTTGTATCATACATATTAGATACTAAAAAATATGATGTGTTATTCATAATATCTTATTTTGAACATCTTACCAATGCACCTACAAGGAGAATAAATAGAATTAGTAATTAGAATCGTCACATTACCTTTCAAAATTTTATGATGTGTTTTAGATAATAATAATGATATATTTAAAAAATTGTTAGAATCAGTTGGGCGCAACAAATAATAGAAACATTCATCTACAATGTTTGTACCTCTGAAATAAGGGTGGGTGATCAACTACGTGCACTGCTATGTCAACGTGGGCACATTCTATTTGACATTGAGAAGCACAATGAAAGCTTCATTTGCACCTCCACACTCCGCATAACTTTAAATGATTAAAACATATAACAACTTTCGAACTTTATAGTAAAAAGATCTATAGAAGTTTGAGGCATAAAAAGTTTCAGTAGGCAATTAAATGTCCCCACTACTGTGTCTCCATGGGTTCGTTTATTTTAAGCTTCCTGAATACTAAATGCATTTGTTATTTGACATTTGTCAATTAAATAGTTATCATCAAATATTAAATGAATTGTCTTTGTAATGTATATGAGGAAGGAGTGTTGTGCGGGAGAACAAGTGTGCGAAACAAGTAACAAAAATGTTCTCCCCTTTGCACGATTCTAGAAATGGTCCCTTACACTTAGTATAATTTGGAATACATAACATTAGGTAATATATAAAAGCTCAAATAAAATTCTTGAAAATACACTTTCAATTAGTGTTTTTACACAACGTCTCATAATTCTTTTCAGAATTGGTAAACAGAATCATAATTTGAACACATAGTAATCAAAATTGGAACAAGGATTGAATACAAAGTCATGGTTCAAAGAATAATCTCTGTTGCATAAAGCACTTATCAAAATTCTGATACTTAAATCGTAAAATTAAATGCATTTTCCAAAATGGGCACTGGGATTGGGCTTCGGTGAACCGTAATGTGAGAAAGGCACCTGCAACAAAAAACAAGAAATCGCACCCACGAATTAGATTAGTTCATGATAATGTATCCAGCATGCTAGTCCTCAAAATAAGGGTGGGTGATCAACAGTCTACACTACTATGTCGAAGTGGGCGCGTTTTATTTGATATTGGGATGCAAACGAGCTTTGGTGAAATTTCTTTGTGGGTGGTCTGATGTCCGATTCTCAAAACTATGTTCAGTGGCTCTGATTGCGGAGGCTAGTTTGTGTGTAGGTACAGAAGGAGCACAATGAAAGCTTCTTCCACACCTCTGCATTAATTATTTTAAAAAATAATGTTTTTTGGCTAAATTTGATAGTAATTTATTAAAATTTTAAAATATACATTGTGTCGTGTGTGGAGGAAAAAAATCTTGACTTAATATAGTCCCTGCTCTTTAACAAACTCCCTCACGCGCTCTTTCTCCCGCACTTCCCATGCACCTGATCAAGTCTCAGGGTGAGCATGAGGTCCTCCATCCTAATGAGAGAAAATATTCTTAAGAAGTTCAATTCTTCATTGATAGCCAAAGCAAGCACCCATTCAAATGTTCTCGTTTGCGCCTTTCCCTATCAAATGGTTCCACTTTATTATGCCAGAATGTAATTTCTCGGTCGTTTTGGTAACCCTGTGATATATCAAAAATGTATCAATTTCATATTAAATTAATATATAAAAGCTTCGTCCACATATTTTTTTAACCCCACACACAATTTTTTTGCACCCCTTTCACCTACACTTCCCACACACCTTTTCTCCTTCCTCCACATTATAGATCTGGCGAAATTGCTTTGTGGGATTCTCAAAACTATGTTCGGTGGCTCTTCTTCTGCACTTCCGCATTAATTATTTTTAAAAACCATGTTGTATGACTGAATTTGATAGTTATTTGAACCTATATTGATTTATATAGCTAATTTTTACTTACTTTTTAACTTTAACATCACTTTCACTTTCGCACTTCGCACAATCAAAGAGGTACATGTACGATAGAAGTATGTGAAAGGCAAAAATTTCCTATTCCTTGTTTAAGAAAAGGGAAACCTCAAACACTCGACAATGTTAAAAGCATTTGTAAATGAAACTAACTAGCAATTGTTCTGAACAAGCTTATTAAACATTGAGATAGATCGGTTTCCATCTGATGTGCAAAGTAATTTTAAAATATACTTGCGCTGAGTGTAGAGGAAAAGAGTGTGACTCGATATAGTCCCTGCTCTTTAAAAAACTCCCTAGCACACCCTTTCTCCTGCACTTCCTATACACCCTTTATCCACAAATAAAAATAGTTGTAGTTTCATACTAAATTAATATATAAAAGTTTCGTATGCATATTTGTTTAGAACCACCCCCCTGCTTACATAAGGACCTGCAACCTCATTAGTTCTGGCATCATTGTGCAGAGGACTCACCAACGAAATTATCCTTTTTTGTCCATGCCTTGACTCTGCATATTAAATTAACCCTATGCAAAAGAAGAAAGATTGACTCGATATAGTCCCTACTCTTTAACAAACTCACCCACACACAATTTCTCCACACACCCTTTCTCCTTCCTCTGCATATCCCTCGTTTACGTAATTGACCTGGAAGCTTGTTAGTTCTGGCATCATTGAGCAGAGCAATAGTAGTGTCAAAGCACTCATCGACAGAATGGCCACTCCCAAAATTAGTCTTTTTTTATTTTAAAATTGATTTGTCAAGCACTAAAAAATATAGAAAATAAATCGCCCTCCTCTAGCGTAATTATGTCACATCAAGGCTCGCATAGCCAATCGAAAATTAGAAATAAGATTTCCAGGAATTAGAAATTATTTTTGAATTTATGGGAAAATAGATATATTTAGCATTTTCTCAAAACTTTAGTTAAAATTACAAAAAACTCAGTAAAAATAATAGATAGTCAATGCACTTTAACCATGAAACGATTTTTATAGTCCCTGGCAAGGCAAAGACTAATAAAATTTGAAAAAATTCACAACACTAATTTATAATCCTGTTTCCTTATTTCATTACAACAATTTAGTATTGTGTCAAATAGTTTCACAATACAGTAAAGTGATTTTATTTTTATCTTTTACTTTAGCCATTCATTTATGATTTTTATTTTATAGTATTTAATCTTTTAGAATATGCCATTTATGTAATGATATTTATGTTTTTTAATCATTTAGAATGTTCCATTTATGTAATGATATGCACTTTATATGTGTAAGTACACAATTCAACTTTAAGAAAGCGGGTTGTTAAATGAACATGTATCCTTATGCTCATTGTATATTTTTAATTGATGTCCATGCATATGAAAATGATCAGGAGCTCAAAATTTGTCAAAATTTCGAAGTGTCAGAATTTTGATAAGTTCAGCTTTAGACTGAAGATCTCATTATTATGAATCCAATGGTATGAACGCCACTCAAATCCGAGCTCGTATGCAAAAGTTAGAGCCGGTCAAAGTTCAGGGTTGACTTGATGACATGGTAGGATTGGGATGATGTGGCAAAGGTCCTAGCCAACCGGGAGGTGCCAAGTGGTAGCCTGTCATTAGACCTTGCAAATCGCAAATCATAGTGTTAGATAGGTTGGGTTAAAGAATCGGCCCCCGACACAGTGCAGGTTGCGATGCGATGCAATCACAATCGCACATCGCAGGTTAATGGTAATCGGCCCCCAGTTCAAGCATGGAGTGCGATGCGATCGCATATCGTAATCACATCAACCACAAGTTATCGGCCAAGGTCCAGGTGCAGTTGAGTCCCAATGCAATAACGTCGATGCAATAACGCTGATGCGATAATGCTGATGCAATAACGTTGATGCGATAACGTCGATTGCGATGAGCGGGATGCTATGGACGCAATATCTATCTAAAGTTGCAGTTTATAATCCGACGGGTCCACCTTATCACCAAATCGTATGTTTTATACATTAATTCATGTGTATTACCTCTGGCACAGTCGATTGCGATATTCGACAAGGTTGCAAACCATCGTCGTAACCGCCGGACCTAACCGCAAGTGTGACCACTCCGCTCTTAACCGCGAAATTGGCGGGATTGATGGAAAAACCGCCGATTTCGGAAGAACTACTAGTTTTTTTTGCGGTTATTGAATTTAACTGGCAGTAAGCCAGATTTGGAGGAGGAAATTATGGGGAGACTGGTAGAAGTCATAGCTAAGGCAATTTTCGACCAAATTGGATGCAAAAAGAGGCTAAATAGCCATTTTTGGGCATTCTGAACTCATTGGAACAGGTTTCAGAGTTAAAGGAGCACTTCTAGATAGTTTTTTTAAAGTGAATCCTATGGATTCCTTATTCAACCAGAGTGTTGATTCAGTTTATGGAGGAGTTCCAAGATGGAGATAATCTTGTAGGGGTATTCCAGCCTCCATATGTCTTCTGTAGCAACCATTACAACAGTGTTGTAGTTGTATTTCTTCTTTTCTCTATATGTGTATGGAGAAAGAGACTTGTTTAAGTACTTCAAGTGGATTGTTGTACTTGTTTATGCTCTTGGAATTTGGAGTATAGGGTCTTGATTTGAGAGCCCTTGGTTGCTAATTGTTTCATGACTAACTATAGGTTGCCATATGTTTAGAGTGAAAATTATTTTCAAAAGAATGTTTCCTTGAAGGGGAAACAAGCCACTTTTTTGTCAGCACATTTATGTACTCTTTATCTGAAGAATTGTGAACATAATGAGAAGGGGTCATGCCTTTAGAGTTGATCCAAGGAGATGTAGCCAGGAGGGGTGAACTCCTTTATCAATGGCTGGTGTATATTTGTTTGATGCATGCTTCCATTGAATGTTTTGGTTTCATGTTTTAAGTTTTCTTCATGAAACTATTTTTAAGAAAAAACACATAAATTTATGCTTTTACTTGTTATTTTGGAGTACAACCTCAAGCACATTTTTATATTTTGACAAGGGGAATTAGCATAGCATAACTAATCTGCCGCAATTCAGATTAGGTTGGTATCAAAGCTATGGTTTTTTCTTTGTACAAGGAGGAATTGATTGCTTTTTGCAAGTAAATGTGTTTTGAAGCTCATTGAGGAGAAGGTTTTGGAAAGGAGAGCAAGATTGTTTTAATCTCTACCACCAATTTCTACCTCAAATTGCAGTAGAAGCTTCAAGCAAGCATGTCCCAAGGGGGAAAGCCTGCAAGAATGTCAAGGGATGTGAAGGCTTTCTTAGACATAGTAAAAATGGTGAAAGTCCTCTATGAATAGAGGAATACCAATTTTCAAGGTGAAGGATTTAGACCTCCAAGAGGAGAATGTTCTCTAAGGGAAGAAGGTAACAAGAATGGTGATAAACCACCATTTTCTCCAAAAACTTCATGTTTTTCTACAACTATTATGCAAGATACTAGTGTAGAAATTCCTTCAGAGAAGGCAGATGGACAAGTTTGTACCTTCTATCCACATGATGTGGAAAATGAGGTTCAATCAGCAACCAAGTTTAAGGAGCTGAAAGAAGAGAGCTGAAGAGTCCAAGAGGACACATCTTGAATCAAAAGGGAATTTGAAAGCATCATCGTATGTCAATCAAAGGATGCAACAAATGGTAAGAATTTACACGCTTCTTCCTTATGTGAAAGTATTGATGTAAATTCATTTGCAACCTTTGAAAAATACAGCAAAGGCATTGGATCCAAACTCTTGACCAAGATGGGTTACAAGGGAGGAGGCCTTGGAGTAAATCAGCAGGGCATTAAAAATCCAATTGCAGCCAAAGAGAGGCCTAAATACAAAGGCTTAGTTTATGTCGCCAAAGAAGAATGGACTTCTAATGATGATTCATGGGTCATTTGTTCCTATTGCCATAAGGGAGGAAACGAAGAGGCAAGATGTTGGAGCTTACACCCAGAACTGGTTCCCGTGTGGTTCCTCAAGCGTAAGGAGGATTCGAAGGGGAAAACATCTCCAAAGAGAGATGAAAGCGTTGAAGAAGAGGGGAAGCATAGTTCTTCCAGCCATGTGAGTTCCTCACGCAAGCAACGTAAGCCAAAGGACAGCAAACAGAGGTATAACCGTTCTATTCATTCGAAAATTGTTAATTCGAATGTTGTTCATTCGACTGTTGTTCATTCGAGTTCTGTTCATTTGAAAATTGTTAATTCGAATGCTGCTAAAGAAAATGCTTTTCATGGTGGAAAACAAAATGTGGATTTGAATAACGTGTTAAGGAAAATGTTTCCATGCACCTTTTGCCTTTCATCTAACCATTATGTAGATAAGTGCGATAAGAGGAAAGAAATCATCGAGAAGATGTCTATGTCTATTGGAATTGAGACCGAAAGGAGAAAATCTCATCCAAAGATAAAGGCAAGTGAGTCGAGAGGAGCTCAAAAGAATTTATGTACTCACTGCAATATCAGTGGGCATTGGGTTGAGAAGTGTTGGAAATTGTTTCCACATCTTCATCTTGGTAAGGGAAATCAAATCATGCAAGCACCAGAAGAGGAAGCGACAACAGAAAAAGTGGCGCAAGATGCGACCATCCCTGAAGCAGCTTCAGAAGAATAGAAAGTTCAAATAGAGGGTTCATTCACTTGGTTGGGTAAGAAATGGGTGGAGTATTTGTCCAACTGAAGTCTATAAGTTTCTGTTTTTCACTAGTTGCGTATCCCCATAGTTGGGTAATTTGTAAAAGTGATGTTCATAAATAAATCACTTATATGCAACATTGTTTTTCTTTCAGCATTATAATGCTAGTTTGGTTGTTGATAGTCAATTTCAATGGAGAAATTTGGGAGTCAATTTCATTCCATTTTGTAAAAAGCATTTTAAGGTTGTTGTATGAGTAGTTGCAGCACATTTAGTATGTTCCAAATGTGTGTAGCACTCGAGTTATACGAGTATTCACTATGTGAAGCTTGTTTTGGGTTCATTTGACAAAGTCTTTTAGGATCTTATCCTTGATAAGGATTTTGCAGATAATCTTCCTGGAACTATTCTTGGGAAGGATGTTGTTGTGGATGGTCATAGGGACATGGACAAGTTGAGAAGAACATAAGACTTGAATCTTTTGTCGCATAGTGAAATATGTAATTTGCAAGATATTGTACTATAGGTTTGCAAGGGATGCATGTGTCAGCTCATCGCTTATGGCTCCGAAGAACAAAGGTGAAGGAGAAGGAAGAATGACATGTAGGATACTTGCGGTGCAGATAAAAGTACAGAGCAGTTGCAGATTATTTAATGCTTTTGGAGACCAAAATATTTTTAGTGGGGAAGAGTGATCAAGAGCTCAAAATTTGTCAAAATTTCCAAGTGTCATAATTTTGATAATTTCAACTTCAGCATGAAGAGCTCATCATTTTGAATCCAATGGTGTGAATGGCACTCAAATCTAAGCTCGTACGCAGAAGTTAGAGTCGGTCAAAGTTCAGGGTTGACTTGATGACATGGTAGGATTGGGATGATGTGGCGAAGGTCCTAGCCAATCGGGAGGCGCTAAGTGGCAGATCGCCATTAGCCCTCACAAATTGCAAATCACAGCGGTATACAAGTCGGGTTATAGAATCGGCCCCCGGCACAATGCAGGTTGCAATGCGATGAAATCACAATCGCACATCGCAGATTAATGGTAATCGACCCCCTATTCAAGCACAGAGTGTGATGCGATCGCATATCGCAATCGCATCGGCCATAGGTTATCGGTCCCGGTCCAGGCACATTTGAGTCCTGATGTGATAATGCTAATGTGATAACGTCGATGTGATAATGACGATGCAATAACACCGATGCGATAACATTGATGCGATAACGTCGATTGCGATGAGCGGGATGCGCCGGATGCGATATATGTCCAGAGTTGCAGTTTATAATCTAAAGGGTCCACCTTATCGTCAGATCGTATGTTTTATACATTAAGTCATGTGTATTACCTCTGGCACAGTCGATTGCGATATCTGAGAGGGTTGCAAACCGTCGTTGTAACCATCGGACCTAACCGAAAGTGTGACCACTCGGCCCTAAACTGCGAAATTGGTGGGATTGATGGCGAAACCACCAATTTCGGCAGAACTGCTAGTTTTATTTGCGGTTATTGAATTTAATTGGCAGTAAGCCAGATTTGGAGGAGGAAATTGTGGGGAGACTGGCAGAAGTCATAACTAAGGCAATTTTCGACCACATTAGATGCAAAAAGAGGCTAGATATCCATTTTTGGGCATTCTGAACTCATTGAAAAGGTTTCAGAGTCAAAGGAGAACTTCTGGATAGTATTTTTTCAAAGCGAAGCCTATGGGTGCCCTGATCAACCAGAGTGTTGATTCAATTTATGTAGCAGTTCCAAGATGGAGATAACTTTGTAGCTGTATTCCAACCCCCATATGTCTTCTGTAGCAGCCATTACAACAGTGTTGTCACTGTATTTCTTCTTTGCTCTATATGTGTATGGAGAAAGATACTTGTTTAAGTACTTCAAGTGGATTGTTGTACTTGTTTATGCTCTTGGAAGTTGGAGTATAGGGTCTTGATTTGAGAGCCCTTGGCTGCTGATTGTTTCATGACTAAGTGTAGGTTGTCATATGTTTAGAGTGAGAATTATTTGCAGAAGAATGTTTCTTTGAAGGGGAAACAAGCCACTCTTTTTGTCATCACATTTATGTACTCTTTATCTGAAGAATTGTGAGCATAATGAGAAGGGGTCGTGCCTTTACAGCTGATCCAAGGAGATGTAGCTAGGAGGGGTGAACTCCTTTATCAATGGCTGGTGTATATTTGTTTCATGCATGCTTCCATTGAGTGTTTTGGTTTCATGTTTTAATTTTTCATCATGAAACTATTTTTAAGCAAAAACACATAAAATTCATGCTTTTACTAGCTATTTTGGAGTACAACCTCAAGCACATTTTTATATTATGACAAGGGGAATTAGCATAGCATAATTAATCTACCCCAATTCAGATCATAAAATGTAAAACTTAAGCATGTGGGAGGAGCAAAAGGAGTTGTCTTTAGTGCGACTTTTTGGACTTTCCGGTGCCGGAATCCGGCGAAAAAAAAAAAAAAAAAAAAAAATTGAGGTGAAATCTTGATTTGTGTTATTTACACTAGTTTTTTGACTATATATATGGATTCAGCACATTAAAAAACCCCTTGGGCACTTCGATTGTGCAGGGGTTACCCATCAAGCTTGTGACTTCAATAAATTCTTGCTGGATTATAGAGAAATTAGATAAGAAAAACCAACCGGAAAAGCTTCCAAAAAATCTCACTAAAGACAACTCGAGAGAAAAATACCATGAGTGTCCTAAAAGATGCATAAACATGAGAGCATAGATAAGAGGAAGAGACGTGAAGTCATGTGCATAATATATCGATTATACAACGACTAGCAAACATAAACAAGAGTTACAAGCAACCGTGGTCCCTGTTAGGTCTGAAATCCTTAACTAGTAAGTGTGTGTAATTGAAATTTTTGATAAACATAATGTTCAATCTTGAGACTTTATCTGATGATTGCATTTCTTAAAAAAGCAACATAGGACTGTAGCACGCAAGATCCAAGTTCCCAATGCGGTAGGAAACATATACCTAATAACTTTATTGGGCTTCTCTAACAATTTCCATCTTTTGCAAACCATCTACTAATGTAATTTTTTTCGAGGAAAGCTTTGGCCTTGGTTTGGAACATGGAAACAATATATTTATTTATTTTCTTGCAATTAACTAGGGTTACTTTGGCCACATAGCACTCGTTGAATTGTTTTGGTAAGTCATTGTGGTTATTTTCCCAGTAATTGCACGCATCGTATCGATAGCGAGAGAGTAGGCAACGATTCACTTCATTAAATAAACCCATATCTAAGTAATGAAAAATGTCGTTACATTAGTAACTAGATCCAGGGATATAAGTATAAAGAACAGCTCGTTATTACATATTGAATAAGAAGCGATAAAGATTTAGTTATAGATTATTTAGTTTCAACTTAAAGAAATAAAAGACCAATGAAAGATGGAAGGTGTAAAGCATGCTCTCGCAAGGAATCATGTTATAAGTCTAAAGGAAAAGATGGAATAATCGCATAAGTCGAAACTAAAAGTCTATGTAGACTCGAATTAAACCAAAAACAAAGAATTATTATTAAATTTAACAATATATTTAAATTAAATTATTTATTTGAAATCCATAGGGTTTATAAATATTTCAACTCTCCATACATTTCGTTAAGATGGTGAAATATGAATCTATGAAAACCACTTTTGACCGGAATGATTGGACTAATTTACAACATGATGAAATTGGTGACCCCCTTATTGATTCAATATACAGAGAGATATTTTCATTGCAACGACACTCCACATGGAATGTTATAACAATTGTACTATGCCCTAGATCACCTTAGTAAAAAAATTTATATTAAATATGTATCACTCTTAATATTAGTTACAACATGTCTCAGATCAATTACCACCTGTTAGTCAATATTTGTGTGTTAGTTACCGCTTTTTAGTGAGTATTTGTGTGCATTAATTACCGTGATCTCTCATTAAAACTTCATATGGGTTCGAACAATGATGTAGGGTTTACTAGCATGGTTAAAGAACATAGTAACCCCCATTGATAAGACTCATGATCAGTGTGTGATTCCACTATTTCATAATATGTGAAAAAGTAAGACCAAGGTGCTTTCCAATCTATTTGCAGAATGTCTAGAGCAGGGAAATTTTGATGTTTATGATACATTTGGCATTTAGAGCTAGGAAATCTTACTACTGCAGAATGTTCAAAGTTGGGAAATATTGTTGTTTATGATACATTTGGAATTTAGAGCTAGGAAATATTATTTTTTATGGACACATTTAGCAAATATGGAGCTAGAAGTAACATGGTTTCCAAGTTGGAAATGAATTATATCCCCTTGCCTCCTCAGGCGAGAGCGAACCAAGGGTTATAGAACAACAGTATCATGCATGTGGGGTGGCTCTATGTTTCGCACCACTTATAAGGGTATATGCATAGGTAGGAGTAGAGATGGATAATTCAAAGACCAAAAATTCATGACTGCATTCATGCTGAATAATTTCCCAAATGTTACAAGATTATTGTTTCCTTTTAGTTGAGGCATCACAATGAGGAGGTCATATTTCCATGGGTGATCCAAAAGGAAGTCCATTTTCTCTCAAAAAATTTCTAGCTTTCCTTCTTGCAAATAGTATGAAGGTAGAATCTTCGGCTCGTAACAGTGAATCACTAAATATAGAATCTATTTAAAGAAGAAAGACCAATACAGAGATAGGTGATGTTGGACCAATTTTGCACTGTGAAATTAGTCTCGAAGCATTTTTCAGTAGGCTAGAAGACCAAAGTTAGTTGATGAAATCCCAGAATCCTGGTAATAGCATCGAGCAAGGGAGTCATCAACAAAAAATATAGGGTTAACCCTCGCCCTTGCAAGTCTGGAATTCAAAGTGGTGGCCATTGATGCATACATCGAGCTCCAAAACTTGGACCTTTGATTAGGCCTCAACAACAAGGAAACTACACAGCCACAGAGGTCTTAAATGGTGAGTTCTACCTTAACCAAGCTATAATAAGGGATAAAAATGTATCAATTTTTATTTTTTTTACATTAAAAAATCTAGGTCTAAAATTAGCTTAGAGTTTGGAGGAAATGAATTGGTATGGCTAGTGGATGCCATAAAAGCTAAAATCTAGGCCTAAAGTGTTAGTCGAGCTTTGCTAAACCTTGTAATTCCTATTGTAGAATTCTTAAAAATGGCCTCAATACCCAATTCATCCTAGTCCTCCATGAATTCCTCCTAGAATTATCAAATTGATTAGCCATGGAGTATCTCTTTAATTTGTCACCTCTTTTTCTAGAGTTGCAAGATGTGATTAATCAAATTCCTTGGTCAACTCAACGACTTCCTTGAAGGATACCCCAATATTCATTTGGATTTTCTCTAATAGGTCGATGGAGCTAAGCAGGACTAACCCAAGTTCAAATAAATGGGTTCCATCCCCAGTTTTCTATGAAAATCTGGCTCAACCCACATACGCGGGAAATTTTCAGGCACCCAATTCAAATTCTGAGACCATTAAGGCAATGGTTTTGAATCTCCTTTATGTTGTCTTGTCCTTCAAGGTTACCTATGTAGAACTATTCAAGGTTGCTTATGTACAGTTGCATATTTCCCACACAATGTGACTAACATCCCACACAATGTGACCAATATCCAAGTTGCAAACAGGGCCATCGTTGCTCTGCTCCACAAGCTCTCAAGTTCAATAACTTTTATAAAAATGGACACTCATAATTGAAAATTTTTGGTGCATGTATATTTGTTATGGCACAAAGTATCTACATTAAAAATAAATTTGAAGCGAATAAGTCATAATTGAAAGAGAACAAGTGTTTAGGAAATAGAGGCTCTTACTGTCTCCTCATGTGGATTGGGGGGTATGCAGAAGTTGGTTAGGAAAGCAACCCTATCATCAAAGAGTCAAAAAAAATCTATTTCTAGAAATGTAGATTTACATAGATGTAAAATTTCTAGGAGCACAGATTTACATAGAGGTAGCAATTACAAATGTAAAAAAATTAAATACCTAACAATTGTGTAAATTGTCTCTGTAGCTAGTACTATTTGAACACAAACAAATTTTGGGCAGGATATGACTAAGGTAATTGAAGAGTTGAGGCACAAGTAGAAGAGATATCTATATTTAGAGAGGTTATTTCAAAGGGGCACTACCAACGCAAGTGCATGCCGCTTGCCACGAAGCGATGGGATGGCAACTAAAATATTTTGGATATCCAACTACTTTGGATAAAACAAACAGAGACCAAAACACTTTGCATAAAACTTTGGATAAAAAGTTTAAGTCAGCAATAAGACCAAACTTTGGATTAAAAAAAAACTTGCCAACCTTCATTTAAAATACAACTTTGGATAAAATAACTTAGCCCATCTAAAATAACATCGGGACACGTGAAGTGTGTAATAAGAGGGAAAATTAAAAATTTTGGTTAAAAAATTCATTGAAGGATATTGCCAATCCTGAACTTTGGTTAAAGAGAAAATTGGGGCGAATTTTTGGGTCAAAGGATGAATTAATAGTTGGTCAACACCCGAGTGATCGTTATTGTCCTTGGATTGTCATAAGTAGGGACTAATAAGGGTGATAATAGTTGTGCATAAGAGCTTGGATATGTACAAGAGAATAAATACATATGTTAAATTTATATATGAAATATGTATGTATAAGGGAAGAATAATTAATAATAGTAATTATATTTAATTAGAGATTATAAATAAGATGTAAAGTTTTTGAAAGAAAAAATATACTATATATGAAATGAGAGGGTGTTCAAGTTGAAAGAGAAAATATGATACTATTGTGAATAGCTAAAGGTAGCAAGCTGCCAATAACTCTTTGTTAGCATGTTTAATTGAGAGTAGTGGTAGAATGTCATAAGAGAGTCCTTCGGAACTCAAAGTAATTGTAATTTTTAACCTTTGAAGTGAAACAATGTATACGAATTGTTAAGAAAAATATAAAGAACAATGATGGCATACACATTAAACACAAATAAATATCGAAAACCCTTAACCAAAAAAACCCGAAAAACTTAGAGCCACGACTCTCTTTTCTTCATTGTGTTAACTTGACTATACATAATACAATATTTAGGTATTTTGCAACATCCCAAAAAAAATAAAATTGGGGGATTTTCCCCCAAACCCTAAACATGTGGAGATAACCATGCAAAGAATATAATACATCCCCAACAATAATATGGTTGTAATCTAATTACATCAACGAGACTTAATAGTGTTTCCTTTCTAGAAATATATTAATTCCAAAAGGTATTTGAATGATATGAGTATCGTGTCCTTTACATTGCTAGTTTTCTATTTCATATTAATGTTCACAAACTAGCCTTCAAAGTTCGACCTTGAGTCTCAAAATGTTTTGGGCCCATAGCTTCCACCTTTATGCTAAAGGTATCAAAGCAAGTTAACGTCTTTAGCAGAAGAGTAGAAGGAGGTTCCAAAAATTATGTGAATAACTAAATTTGGACAGTACTTAGAATTGTCATGACTTCAATCCACAATTACAAAAATGACTATGCAATTTAGATGTAAGGGATTAGTGAGGGCATAGATTATCATGAATTTTCACTATTTCATAAATGGTGGTTGTGTATTTTAAAGTTAAGCAACTAGAGAGGCTTAGAGATTTGTCATCTTTGTTGAAGTGGTAATTGTAGAAATGGTGAATAAATTATTTAGAGAACTAAGAGATTGAATGATCAAAGAATATGAATTCCATTTTATGAAATTTGTATATAACAAAATGAATAATGTGAATAGTGCATTGAATAAGAGTAAAGTAGGTTGAAGATGGTGGAAAAATGAAAGGATGCACTTCATTTTCATTTACAAGGGCAGTTTGATGAAAAATATTCTAAAGACATTAAACTCTAGTGCACTAGAGGGAGGAGAGAAATATCATGAGTTCATCAAACAATGCACAAAGATGAGTGCGTCAAATAGGAGGTGTAAACAAGAGTAAGAGGTATGTAGGCATGTGTACAAAAAAAGGACCAATAGGTGTTGAGGAGGGGAAACCAATCACAAATGAGATCTTGGATACACACAAGAGATCTGACATGCATATGACAAGGTGAATTGACACAAGAATACTAATTATCACAAACGAGATGGAAATTCAAGCCTCTTAAGGATACATATATAGCATTGGAAGGAATAGGTTGTTCATGTTGAAGGGAAAAATGGTATTGCTGCAAAAGGTTGAAGACCTCATGCCACTAAGAACAACCTATTATTTATGGAATATGATTAAAGATAAGGTAACCTCAAAATACAAGGTATTGCTTCATATAAATGGATCATAATAGATTAACATGGAGGGTGTGTAACCCACCCTCCCATATTTACCAACTTTTACCAACTAGCTAGGGTAAACATGAAACGAGTGTCATTATGATATGACCTGACCTCCAAATTCCAGTAATGGAAGAGGGGCCAATAAACCGACGACAAATTGATATCCCTCATAGACCACATACCACTCAAGAGGCTACAAACCACCCAGGTGGTCAATCCCTGACCTGGAACCTTTTTCACTGACCTAACAGCACAACCACACCCATAAGACTATATGCATGCAATTATGAGGCTATATCTGCACTCATAAGCCTGCTTCCATGTGGTTATGACCCAAAAACTCCAATTCTGAGCATGTGGTTATGTGATCTGTGCCACCTTTTCAGGCCAGCCTCTAGAGCACTACCCAAAATTGCCTATAACTTTCTATAATGCAATTAAAGGTAATGACAAGGCCAACCAATCAGAACTCAAGTAAGAACTTGACCCAAAGATGCTTAATCCATACTAGACATTTTGTTAAATATATGGTAAATGTGTAAGCTATAGGTCATGAATGCATATCTGATCATAAACTAATAGTCTTGATTTGAGAATCACCCAAGAAGGCTCTGAACCCTATCTAGCTAGTTGTAATAGCACTTTTTGGTCCATGCATTCATAAACCATTCAATAACTTATCAAAACATGATGGAATCCATAGATAGAATACATCATATAACCAACATATAACCAAATTATAAACAGAATGGGAACCATGGCAAATCAACCATAAAATCACCAACGTAATCACTGCAAATTCTCATAGATCACAATAGGAAAATATCTCATATTAACATATGAAAATGCCAGCCAAGTCAGGGACTTTCCACGTACCACCCGACCATAGGTTGGTCTGAACCAAATCTTTATTTTATCCAATCACCCTCGTGCCATATTCCAAGAATGAATGTGGGATCTCATGGAATAAACTAAGATAAAACCAACCAGGGCTTCTAGAGGCCAAACAACCTCAACCCTAAACCATAGTGATTCCACCTCTATGGTCTAGAAATCACTAACATCAACTAGATCAGTCTCTACCCAAGTTGTCCAGGGATCCAAAAACCAGTAACTCAACCCATCAAGGGCTCCAGAGTGTTTTCCCCAACCTATAGTGCCAGGAAATAGTAACTCAACCCAAGTTGTTCTAGGACTTCCAAAGTGTTTATTCCAACCCACAACCATAGGGAACTTGAGCACCAATCAAAAAAACAAGTGGGAACCCCACAACACCATGGTTATCCAGGAAATGGCAAGGCAAATCTGAAATTACTATCAATCCAGGGAAATCTCCATTCGAATGACAACACATAAACAAGGAACCACATGCATATAACATACATCCAACACCAGCATGCTAAATATCACATGCACACTGTTACCTGCAATCCGCAACTAATTTATGTCCTTACTTATCATTGTCAAAGCTTTCTCTTGCACACCCTTACTTTCCTTACTTGCTTGCCCAAGTGCTTTTTCCTTCTCTCCTTTGTTGATCCTAATTAAAAGATGAGCAAAAGTTGTCAACTGATTCTCAGGTGCCTTTTTATCATTGATGTCTCATTTTTTCTTCATTTTCCTTTAGTTTTCCTCTAATTTCCCATGCATGCAAGTTTGTGTCTCTTCACCTTCCTTTTCTCCTATTTTCCTTTATTTTCATAAATAAAATGCCAATTATTGCCTCTTTGTCTTTTCTGATACCTTTGCCAATTTTTGCATCCATAAATAAATCGCAAGTGATCCCCACTATGATGTTTACCCACCATTCATCTTGGAATACATGTCCCATGACCTGGTCTTATTTTATTTACATGGAAAATCAACCAGGGATTGTTACAACCCCGCCCCCCTGGGGGAACACTATCCTCAATGTTCAGTGACGCTTATAACTAGCAAAACATGCTGCCCATGGAGCTTTATAACACATATCGATGTAGCATTTACATCTTTGCAAACTGCTGAAACCGTGAACACCATACTACTTATTGGAGCTTTATAACACAACCCGATGCAGTATTTACAATGACAACACACTTACTTATACACATTTGCTGCAACCATCAAATAGTTATATTGTCTATGGAATTTTATAAACACAACTATATACAATATTTACAATAATATACACATATGCACATTTTCTCTAACCAACAAATAAAAGGATATGATGCCTGCATCAGCAACAAGGGAATCCAAAGGCTCACACCTCCACCCTCAAAGTAGAAACAAGATTCAACTCCTTCCCAAGAAGTCCATAATCCACTGTCAAAATCAAAGTCTGCATCCAATGTCCAACGCTACAATCCTTGTGCAACTTGTTCTCTCAGTGAACAGTAACTGGCTCATTATTCCAGGGCACGCTCCCAATGTGCTTGTGATTCCATCTGGCAATGTTAATGAACAAACAAATTTATTCCCTAGACTTCCCTTCTCTGCTACACAGTCCCTCGGGAAATCCACTCACCCCCTTTTGTGTAGTCACACACCTTCCAAGTTCCACTGGCATCCCCTTCTCAGGCGATCCATCCCTTGGCAAGGCTTCCTCACATTGGAAGGTTCAAAAACCAAGGCACATTCTTGCCTCAAAACCATCATACCAATCATATCATGCTCACGGAAATCAATGGACATTATTGGGTACCATTGTCCCACAATGGCCCTACTCCTAAAAGCTTTACCATCACACTATTGCATGTTCCAATTCCTTTCATTGTTGCTACTAACACTCTCACAACCAGTTCCAACCACCCTAACTGAGCATTTCCATGTTTTCCTATACCAAGCACATAATTGTCATTAGACTCAAAAGGGATTGAAATAAAGTCAAATCATACCTCATTGGTAACTCATCAATAAGGTACACCTACAATTCTGTTTACTTCCGTTCATAGCAAGTCAAATTAATTTTTTGATCAAATCATAATGTATAAACATATCATATTCGGTTAGCTCATAGAATCAAAATCATAGAATATGTGCATAATTAAAGACTGAAATAAAATATTGATACTTATCTTTCAAATGGTTCTTGCTTTTGTCTTTGTTCTTGTTCTTGACGTACACACACTGAAGCGGTTGCCAAACCCGGCAAGCACCTAGTGCCTTCTCTTCTCTTTGACCACATACACACACTGGATCAGTTGCCAAACCTGGCAAGCAGCCAATGCCTTCTCTTATCTTTAGTATCAGCAACAAAACCATCTAGAGACTAAACTGACTCTACCCTCAATATTATCAACTCAATATTATCAACTCAATATTGGTCTCATCCCAATTTTTAGAGGGCTCCAGAGAATTTGTCACAACCCTTGGGCTCTAGGGACTAGTATCTCACCCATAGCCTCCAGGGTACCCAAGCTGTTACAGGGATCCAGAGCGCTTGTCCCAACCCGTAGGCTCTAGGGACTAGTACCTCAACCCACAGCTCTAAGGGAACCCAAGTTGTTACAAGGCTTTATCCCACAGCTTCCATGGATCCAGAGAACCAATCCCCAACATGTACACATACACACAGTGTACATCACAACACATACACCCACACATGGTGTATAACACAACACATACACCTACACATGGTGTACAACACAATACATACACCTACACACGGTGTACCACAAAACATATATACATACACATAGTACAACACACAAATACACATGTCATAATACAATGATTGCATAATACACATGACACAGTACCACATGTACACAAAACAACATGTACAACATGTACGTAACACCATATGTATAACATGTACACAATACAACGTGTACACAGTAACAGTGTTGCACATCCAAAGACCACGCTATCTATATCAGGAAACCTTGCCTCTAATGTCTTTCTCACACCTTACTGCATGCATCCGCAACCCAAGTCTTGGGTCTGTGGTTACTTCTACTATCCATGCTTATCCCATCATGTTGCAGATCACACTGCATTCATTCCGTTGATATATCCTTCAACATTGCCTGCCATAACATAAACATAGGCATAGTTATAAGCATATAATATAAAAATCATATCCATCTGATACTAACCTCGTAGATCTTCCAAGGCTACTCTACCCACTTGATTCCTCAGAACCAAGAACCTTTTCATGCCATTCACCTGCATAAGGCAATCATTCTTCCACAAGAATGATCCCTGATAACCCTTTCAGACAATGGAATATATGATATATATATATATATATATATATATATATATATATATATATATATATATATATATATATTAGCATAATCATGATAACAACATGACTTCCAGTGTTAATAAGGTCAACGTTAAGAGAACTCCCTTTATCTGTGCAATGCATGCACAACATTGAGAACAACATTTCCCAACATAGCCAAAGCATATGATACCTCAAATCCACTTACTTTACCTTACATTTTACCTTTCTCATGACTATCCTGCCACCGTCCATTTACCCCAATGGACCCAACCAACCCAACTGGATATCATATTCTTGCCTTCAGCTTCCATTTAGTCATGCACTTGGCTTCATTCAGGTCTTACATTATCTGTTGGGTTTCATTCATATCTCCTCGAGCTCCATTAGATTTCCTCTTTCCCCAACCAATTCCCATGACCCTCAAACATAAAAGGTAAGAGCAAGAAGCAAACAAGAAGAAAACCATGAAAAAACAATAATAATACAACACCTCAAACAAAGTGGCATGGACATGCACTAGACACAATAAAAAAATGCAAATCAAGCACACACAAAAAATCACAAAACTCTCAAAAAACACCATAACTCAACCCCCACAGTTCCTAGTGCTTCTAAGTGAAATCCCAACCTGAGCCTTCTTTAATATTTCATGGCACTCTCTTTTCCCTACAATTCCTTGCATCATACTGCTATAAATACACAACTATCAGTGCATAAATAAATATAACAATATACTAGTTACCTTGCCTCGTTGTACCCATCACATTGCCTTGCAACTGAACACCTACATATATCATCTCCCAAGGGATTCCAATTCCCTTGATGAATCCAACCATATATAGATATCATTTCTTATGCATGCATCTGATCATCCATCTACTATGTAGCTTCCTCAACCCAAAGTGTCTCCACTTCACTTTACTTTGCTCTATTACTCAATTCCACATCATGAGCTTATTCCACTGCAAGATGCATTGAGGTTCTACCTGGAACTACCCCTCTGGTTCCACTCCCACCTCAATGATGGATATCGAGTGACTTGCCCGCCTGTTATCCACTATTGTATAGATCTGTGGAATGCTCTGACCTACATCCTGAACTGTTTTTGCCTTCTGTGCACTGTAGATCTAATGTCTGCCACGCATCCACTGTGTCACTCTAATACAAAGGGAAATCCTTCCTTTGATAATCTCCACCACAAATTCAATATTTCAAAGGCTTCCTTCCATCACCCTTATTTTGGTCCTCAAATTGAAATCCATGTCCTCTATCAACTTCATTGAAATTCTTATAAGGTGCCACATTCTCCTTATCACCTACATCCTGAGATCATAGAATTCCTTGGTCCTTCTATCACGATATCTTTCAGACAGGTACTTCTTCCTAAAGAGTCTTTTAAACTTAATCCAACTCAATGCTTCTACCTTGATTCCTCTGACACGCTTCACATCTTGCCACTATATATTTTCTCTTCCCTTTGAGACTGAAGGTAGCTATCTTGGCTTTCATGTTCTCTGAGAATCCATGCAATGTGAAGGGCTTCTTCATCCCAAGAAACCATGCTTTTGCATATTCTGACCTCTTCATTTCTCCATCAAAAGTAGGAGACTTGGCTTTCTTAAACTCTTATAGCAAATATTGATTCTTACTTCTCCTATAAGGATGTCGGCGGTAATGAAAATGATGTCTCTCAAAACCATAACTAGAATAGAATCCATGAACGCTAACTCTCTTGTCAGGTGTATCCAACCATCTGCCACCTCTGACTGTATCATCCCTATCCAACCTGTATCTTGATCGAATCCTGCTACCATATGCCCCATTAGTCTTTTCCTCCTGTCCATGACTGATCCTCAATTGTCCTTGCTTCTAAAAAATTGAAAGAATCTGAAGGATGACTATAATAACTTCTGCTTTCTTTTCCTGAGCTTTGGCAAGTCTTTCCTGTGACTCAATCAACTTTTTATTGTCTGTCTTAGAACTTTTGATCTCTGCCTTTAAAATTTTCAATGTGTCTTCTATATCAAGAGAATACTCATCTCCTTGTTGCTCAACTGATCTATAAGGAGATTCATGTGAACTGTAATCCACTGTTCTATTTTTCATCTTTGATCTTCTATCTCCTACAAACATGTCATGTTAGATAAACCGAATATAGACATAATCAAAATCATACCTTAGTGAAGTTCAGGGGAGGCTATCTTGTCAGCACAATCAATCTAGATTAGCATGATACATAATAATATCAAGAACTTAACCGCAATGATAATAATCATCATGAATATGACCACAATGCATATACAACAAGTTACTATCATGCACGACTGATCGATGCACATGAATATGACCACACTAATAAATTAACATCTATCATGCATGTAACCACAAAAGCAATAAAATGATAGGAATTCATATAAACATAATGCGTATAACAACCATTAACCATCATACCTACATGCCAAACATACAAACCCATATACCAATCTGCATTTACCCCGAGGTACAGTGCTACAACCTCACTCTGATACCACTTTGTAACCACCCCCCCCCCCATATCTACCACTTTTACCAGCTAGCTAGGGAAAACATGGGACCAGTGTCACTATCATATGACTTGAACTCCAAGTTCCAGTTATGGAAGTGGGGCCAACAAACCAACGACAAATTGGCATCCCTCAGAGACCACAAACCACTCAAGAGGTTGCAAACCACCCCAGGTGGTCAATCCCTGACCTAGAACCTTTTTCATTGACCTAACAACCCAACTGCACCCATAAGACTACATGCATGTGGTTATGAGGCTATAACTGCACTCATAAGCGTGTTTCCATGTAGTTATGACCCAAAAACTCTAGTTCTGAGCATGTAGTTCCAGGATCTATGCCACCTTTTCAGGCCAGCCTCCATACCACTGCCCAAAATGTCCTGTAACTTTCCAGAATGCAATCAAAGGTAATGACCAGGCCAACCAATCGGAACTCAAGCAAGAACTTGACCCAAATATTCCTAATCTATAACACACATTTCGTCAAGCATATGGTAAACGTGGAAGCTACAGGTCATGAATGCATATCTAGTCATAAATTGATAGTCTTCATCTCATAATCACCAAGAAGGCTCTAAACCCTCTCTAGCTAGATGCAATAGCACTTGTTATTCCATGCATTCATCAACCATTCAATAACTTATCAAAACATGATAGAAGCCATAGATAAAATACATCATATAACCAACGTATAAACATAATGGGAACCATGGCAAATCAACTATAAAATCACCACCAAAATCACTACAAATGCTCATAGATCACAATATGAAAATATCTCATATTAACATATCAAAATTCCAACCAAGTCAGGGACTTCCACTTACCACCTGACCATAAATTGGGTTTAACCAAATCTCCCTTTCATCCAATGACACCTGCACCATATTCCAAGCATGAATGTGGGATATCATGGAATAAACTAAGACAAAACTAACCAGGGCTTCTAGAGGCCAAACCACCTCAACCCTCAACTACAATAATTCCACCTCTACGGTCCAGAAATCACTAACATCAACTAGATTGTCTCTACCCAAGTTGTCCAGGGCTCCGGGAACTAGTAACTCAACCCACCAAGGGCTCAGACTGCTTGTCCCAACCTATGGCTCCAGGAACTAGTAACTCAACCCAAGTTGTTCCAGATCATTTGTTCCAACCTATATCCATAAGGAACCCCATAACACCATGGTTATCTAGGAAATGGCAAGGTAAGGCTTAAACCATTGTCAATTTAGGCAAATATCCATGCCAATGGCAACACATAACCAAGGAAACATATGCATATACCATGCATCCAACACCAGCATGCTAAATCTCACATGCACAATGTTACCTGCAATCCACAACGAATTTTTGTCTTTGTCCTTGTCCTTACTTGCGCACCCTTGGTTTCCTTGCTTGCTTGTCCAAGTGCTTTTACCTTCTCTCCTTTGTTAATCCTGATCAAAATATGAGCAAAAGTTGTCAATTGATTCTCATGTGTATTTTTATCATTGATGTCTCCTTTTTTCTTCATTTTCCTTCATTTTCCCTCTGATTTCACTTGCATGCAAATCTATGTCTCTTCACCTTCCTTTTCTCCTATTTTCCTTTATTTTCATAAATAAAATGCCAATTATTGCCTCTTTGCCAATTTCCATAGCCGCAAATAAATCGCAAGTTATCCCTGTTATGATGTTCACCCACCAGTCATCTTGGAATACGTGTCCCATGACCTTGGTCTTATTTTATTTACATGGAAAATCAACCAGGGGTTGTTACAGGGTGTTCATTTAAGGCCTATTGTGAACATTATCAAATCAACCAGTATTAAACGACTAAATTTATTAAAGAGAAGCTTAAGCATCTTGTTGGTCGCACACTAGTTTATAAAATATTTAAATCATGTTGTTGATAAATTAAAGAATATTAAAACATATGAGGGAATTCTTATTAGTTTTAAGGTGGTTTATCTCCTTACAAAAATTTCAATGGGGAACTATAGAAGGGATATCAAGTGTAATGCCCTCTTCCCACATCTACCCAAGTAATCGGCCAACCAGGGTAAATATGTGACGAGAGGCCACTTTAATGGGATTCAACCTCCTAGGTGATCTTAAGGAAGTGGAATCGACGAAAACCCACAACACATACCTTCTATACCTACTACAGGACTTCCAGGAGCCTTCGCAGTCATCCCCATGACCAGTCCCTAGGTCCCACTAAATTTTTAGACCATTAAACACCTAGACGCTCCCTTGATATGGACAAGGGTGCGTCTGGCAGGCTCCAGTCGTTCCCACAGCAAGGCATGGGTGCGTCTGGGGACTTTTCTCCTCAGTCCTGTGTCTGCGACTCCAGGATTTGTGCCACTTTTTCTGGCCCAAAGCCCATGTCACTGCCCATAACTCCATGACACTTTCAAAACTAAAAGATAACAATAGAATAATGATACAAAGCAATTTCTTAAACAAGGGCATGACCGGACCCCTACTAGCCATGATAGGTATTTCGTCAAACATGTCACAAAATAGTGATCTACATGTTTAAACAACATATCTGAGCATAGGGGTCTCATTCTTATCTGAGAATCGCTAAGAAGCATTATTCCCTTATATCATTAGCTTCATTATCATCTATTAGGTCATAGATACATTTTTCATTCATTTACAAAACAAAACATGAGGAGATCCATACATCATAATTGTCATAATACATGCTTATAACCAGCATAATAACAACAGAAATATCAAGGATACATCAGCCATAGAATCCACATATAAACTAGTCCATTTACACATAAGATGCCAAGGAAATAACCTCTTATTAATTAATGCATAATCCAACCCAGTATGGGACTACCATGTTCCACCTGACCATAAATTGGCTAAGTCAAATCTCTCTTCATCCAATCACCCCCGTGCCATATTCCAAGCATGAATGTGGGACTCAAACCAAAAGAACCAACCAGGGCATCTTGGGGCTAAACCACCTCACCCTCATCAATAAAAACAAGGATTTATCATGATCTCCACCAGATCACCAAGCCAAAACAAGCATGGTGCCATCGAATTTCTCCACCTACACTGTGAGGAATTTTCCTGTCTCCTAGTCTCTAGGATTTACTGCAATCCACACTAGATCACTAGGCCATAACCAAGACTCCACTCTCCAAGATTTACCATACATCCCATCTCGGGATTACTAAGCCTGATGGAGAGCACCCACCTCCAGGCTTTACCGTATATCTCGCCATTCATTGGTCGAGGATTCCTAGGCCCGCCGATGCAACACAAAATATGGTTTTACTGCAACCCACAGTCTGGTTCAGGGGTTCATTAGAGGAATTTTTAGGTCTAAAATGGGCCTCCTAAGAAAAATGTACAACCAAAATAAACTTCATAAGGACCAATAGGGTTCAAGATGATGATGTCAACCTTGGGGAATGATTCGCCATTTTTGGAGTAAAAAAGTAAAAAGATTAAAAAATAATAAAATAATAAAACTACTTTTTCAACTCGTATTTTCAACTTATCTCCCTAATATTTCCCTCAAATTTAAAGCGGGAGTACTCGTTGGATGCAAAATTTAATTTCTCATCCAAAGAGTACCCATGTTGCATAGTTTCGATGGACCTTGCTACAAGAAAAATGAGAAATACATGAAAAAACGTGATTGCAATCACGGTTTTCATGTATTTCTCATTTTTCATGTAGTAGGGTCCATCAAAAGTATGCAACATGGGTAGTCCTTGGATGAGGAACCAAATTTTGCATCCAACAAGTTTTTCGCTCGAAATTTGAGTAAACTCATAGGGAGATAAGTTGAAAATACGAATTAAAAAAGTAGTTTTTTCTTTTTTCCCTCTAAAATTTGATGATGGAACCTAATCTTATTTTATTATTTCCACTATTATTTTATAATTTCCTTAGGAGGCCCATTTTATACCTCAAAATTTGTCTAATGTACTAGGCTAGGTGTTCTTTTATTCAGAGATCCACCTCACTCAGCTTTGAATCCATCTGGCAATCCAACTCAACCAAAACATGAGAACCCCATCACACCATGGCTATCTGGAAATGGCAAGGCTAGGCTGAAAACACTATCACACCTAGAAAAACCCATGCCAATGATAGAAATAGAACCAAGAACACACATGCAACACCATGCATGCCAAATATAGTAAGGAAACCACACATGCAAATTGATACTTGCAAAGAATCTTGTTATAGTAAGCGTAATCATGTTCTTCCTTGCTTGATCTTTGCTTCCTCTTTCCTTATTTGTCTTTCTTGATCCAATTCAAAAGTGCTCCAAGAAAACTATAAGTGTCCAAGAGTGAGAGAGAGAGAGAATAATGAGAGAGCTCCAAAACTTAACTAACAAAAGTTACACATTGATCCTCATAAGCCTTTTTATCAATTAGGCCTCTATTTTCTTCATTTTCCATTATTTTCCCTCATTTTCCTCCTCACATGTAACATGTGACCTTTCACCTTCCTTTTCTCCTAATTTCCATTATTTTCATAAATAAAATGCCAATTAATGCCACTTTGCCTTTATGCAATTTATTATCTTATATCTCAAATTTACTATTACTATCTTAGTGATCAAATTTATGAAAACCGTCGACGTTGGTTTGAACAGAACAAGAAAATAAACACACAATCCACACAAATTAACACACGATGTGACCTAGGAAACCCAATATGGGAGAAATCCCAACTAGAAGATGAGGTCTATGTTCTGCTCTCTTTTTCTCAGCTATAAAATGCAAGTACAGAGAAAGGGGGCATTCACTATGGAGTTGTCATGGCCACTAAAGCTTGAATGGCTACTACAGAATATCGTACCTCCTTTATTATGTTTCAATATCCCACTCCTAGATGACTTGTTCAACTGTGGAACAATAACAATACTAAAACAATGGAACCCTTTCTCTCCTAGTGGCCCAATATTTAACATAGTTGTATAGTCGTTTAAGTTTAAGGTTAGGGATGTTGCATGCCTCAACTCTAAATTAGTGTTAGGGTTTTTTACCCTTTATAATTTTCTTGAAAGTCCACATATGATTAACCCCATATATGTAAGTAATGGGGTTTGGTGTGACATCCACCTAATACTGTCGTGATCATTAACATAGGTCAACTTGAGGGAGGGATAACTTCAACACACAAACTTCCATTAAAGAAATTTTTGCATGGTTAGAAAGGTTTTGATGTATAAAACAATGTCAATGGGGCTAGAGCTATGATTCCAAAATTTTGTCTCCACAAAGTTATTTTTATGCCTCAAACTGGCTTTGGAAAGTTCCAAACACCAAATCATGAAATTGGGACCTACAATCTAATTCCATTTCAAATCAAATCAAAACAATTGTCTTTCTTTGCTACTTGCAGTTATAAAAATTGGTATTGGATTTTATTAGCATTAGCTCTTGGCGCTTAATGTATCATATCTAGATTGTCATGGGTTCTTTCTCCAACATAGAATAGACTATCACATTGAAGAAATCAACTCTGCACACTTCCAAGAAATGAACAAAATTGAACCCTTCTTAGCCCTTCCAAGGGGTTCAAGCCTATCTTTGAAGGGTAATTCAAAAAATACCTTCAAAAAAATGTAAAGGTTTAAAAGAAATTATCATAATGAAGGACAAGAAATATCATAAAATGTCAAAATAAGGGTCATTTTTTCATTAACCCATCAATATTCTCACTTCCAATGCTTAGTTTGGTTAATGAGCATTGGTTCATCATAAAATACATTCCTTTGGCATCTAAGGACTAGAATCATTTTTGTTCTAGTTGGTTCTTATATATTCCATGATATAGTGTACCCTTCCACAATATTGAATATATCACATAGATGACACCTTAATAAATACCCTACTACCATATTGGTGTATGCACTATTTTATGTCACTTAATGAAAGCTTCCCCCAAAAGCTTAGACACCTTGTCTTTGTGAATTCCCACTTGAATTCATGTGTTATAAGCATTGTTGAGTCTTGTTAATATGAGAATTAACATTGCATTTAATTTATTCCCTTCATGTTTTTGAATCCCACACTCACTATAATATTGTTTTCTTTGTTATATTTGTCTTTGGCACTTGTCACAATACCATTTTTTTGTTATATTTGCCTCTATTCTTGGCTATGTAAAAAATAAAATAGATGGACATAGGTTAAGCATGTAAATTATAATGACATTCAGAGCTTAATAGTAAAATTAATTACAAAAGATTTGTTGAATACCAATTTTGAAGAGAAAGCAATACACATCAACCAAACCTAGGGAAATCAAGTCATCTCTAATTTTTCTTGTTTGGATATTTCATCTCACAAATAGTATCCAACATGTTAATTCATTGTTATATTGGTACATTCATAATATTATGTGTTTGCCTGATAAAATTCATGACATGGTTATAGCTTTGATATCTCACATTATTATTATTTCAACACATTGGTGGGTCTCTCAACTACTTAATATGTAATTCATTGCATCCCCACTAATACAATAGATCATGGAAACAAAGTACATAACTAAGAATTAAATGTAAATCTCTCAATAATCTTGGCAATCATGTTCAAGTTTGGTAAATATCACACTAAATATGATGCACAATTTATTATGTTTAGGATTACAAACCTATTTAATGATTATGTTTAGGATTACGAACTATATAAGGTTGGTGAAATTTTTTAACGTATATCTTCTTGATTAACTTTAGATACGAACTTGCACAAAATGAGACTTGTCATCATCATAAAACTTAAGATTGATATTACAATAATGAGAATTGTGTTTTTATTCATTCAATAGCATCATCAAGTTCTCATTCCTTTGTTTTTCAAAATGATCATTACCTTTTTTTTAATTCCATGCATCTTTATCTATCACACTTGTTCACTTTTTTCTTCTTTTTGTAGCAACAATGACATTAATGTGATGATACTCTGCAAATATTTTCAGAATTCCCCATAGCTCTTTTCCCCTTATGTCATCCAAAGCTTAATATCAAGGAGACATACCCTTTGTAGCATTAATGCTTGGAACAACTTGAAGATGGGTGGGACCTAAGAAAGTTATGGAGAAAGTGACATAATCTTTATTATCATCAAACTTATGTATTAGGAATTAAGCTCTAACATCCCCCTTTTCATGCATTTTCACATGGTTTGAGAGATAGAGTGAACAAACAATATCCTTAATAATAATAACATGCTTGGTGGTTTTGATGATTAATTTCATTTAGTTTCATGGTTATATGGATCTTGGGAAGCTCAAGTCATAAACATTTTAACTTACATACTTAACAATGGAAACAATCATGCTAGATTGGCACATTCTTAAAGGCCCATCATGCAAGCATGGTATCTTCATTGCTTTTATGGTATTTTGATAAAATTATCACCCTACAACAAAAACCTCAAAATATATTACAATGTATTCTTTTATAATGAGATTTATAATGAACGTGACTCCCATTGTTAAGCAAGACTGGGGTATGCTCAAAATATGAATATAAGGTGCACTACTCATGCATCTTGTGGATACATAAATTACTTCCTCTCTTATATTGGTGTTCACAAAATTTGCTGATTTGGTGATGTCTAAAGTTTTATATTGTCTCTTTTAATACTTTGAAATTCCTCTAAAGAAAAAGTAGTTCATTGGTTATATATATATATATATATATACCTCATAAAAGGTTATATTTGAAGTTAAAAAATATTCTTATTATTACTTTTTATTCAAATTTCAATTTATGCTTTTTAAATTTTAACATTTTAAATAATTATAAGTGCAATATATTTTTTATGATGCTATTCTCATTATAAGTGTACCTAAATTATTATTGTTAATTGAAGTATAACCAGAAGAGTTTTCTAGATAAACGCTCTTTCTAAACATTATGAATCACATAAGCTTGCACTCAATGAAGTATAACTACTTTTTAAACTTTTAATTATGAAAATGTTGAATGAATATATACCTTCCAACTTAAAATTGAGAATAACACTTCAATTTGATAATTGTTTCCAAGTTGTTTGATAGAAAAGGATTAATTGTTTATATTAATGGTCGATTGTAAAGATATATGCATGTCTCCATTCTTGTGTTCTCATGACACATCTAATCAAAATTAGTCAGAATAAGACAAATTTAAGTTTTGAGGCTCATAGTTTTTACACTAAACAAGTGTTGCATGGCAACTCACTCGACAGAAGTTAGAAAATACACAATGAATAGTCAAACTTAATATGGCTAAATACACACTTAATGGCTTTTATTGATTAAAAGATAAATGATATGGCAAGAATAATACAACAATAATGAGTGATTATTGTTTATGTCTAAAATAAGAATGATTCAAATCCATATCATTAAAATATAATAAATTAGCAATGTTCGTTTATATTTTAGTGAACACCAAAAGGTAGACAAAGATTAGATCTCAAGTAAAACTAATGTATTCTTATTATTATCATTGTCACAAAAAAATAATTATAAATTTATATGGACATTTTCTTTTATACTATTTTTACCAAGTTTGTGGTTTTTTTTTCTATTTTGATTTTATTATCTTTTAATTTTGGATTTTAATTTTTTTTGTTTGGGTGTTTTTCCTATATTTTTTCTTATTTCCAATTTACTAGACCATTAATCCTTTTCACAAATAAAATAATACAAAATTCAAATTATAATATATTGCAAAAAAACATTATATTTAGTAAATATTTGATTTATCAAAATATAAATAATGTAAATTCAACAATTAAATCATTACTATACCCTCAGAGAATGAGTTATTAAAGATGAAATTTTGGATTTTGACTTTAATCAAATGTAAAAATATTTGATTTTGGGTTTTGAGTTTTTATGTTTTGGTATTTTTTCTTATTTCCAATTTACTAATTACTGGATAATAAAATTTTAATTTTATTTATAAATAAAATAATACAAAAATCAAATTTTAATATATTTAAAAGGAAATCTCATTTAAATTTGATTTATGGAAGCATAAATAATTCAAACAACTAATCATTGCTACATTACCCTCAAGGAATGAGTAATTAAGTTGAAAGCTCATTAAAAAATCAAAAGTAGAAGGTTACACATTGAAAAATGCGGATCAACTAGCATACAAAGATATCGGATTAAAAACCTAAAAGTGTGTTTTAGAAAATGACAAAACCAAAATCATTGCTTAACATTTTATTGGAAAAGAAATTGTAATTAACTTGTTAGTATTTTTTTTTTTTTATATATTAGAGAAATTTATTGTTTATTAATTTTAATAATTAAATTTTTTATATATAGATTATGGGGTTTTGGATAGATAGTGATCGGGTGTTATGTTAAGGTATTTTTTTATGTGAATTTATTGGTTCAAAAGTCTTGTCAAGCTTAGTTTTATTTTTAGTCTTGTTGTCTAAACAAATTTTTAAAGACCAAAGCATATAGGCATAAACTAATTTACAACCGAAATGACATTCTTCACTACATTTTTTCTAGTTAATTTTAACCAAAATGTAGCAAGACTTTTAAAAACTTGAGTTCAAGTTGTTTACTCTGTATAATTTGAGTGCCCTAGAGATTATTTAGGGTGGTGAATCCAATTGTACGTTCAAAAATGTATTTTAAACAACAAAAAATCACATTCTTTGTTGAATTTGTTTATGTAAAAGGTTATTTCGTCAAATTAGACAATGCCAAACATATATATATATTTTTATATAAAATATTAAAATATTAAAAAAAATAGAAATATAATATAATATAATATATAATAAATTATTTATTTTATCTATAACTTTTTAAGAGGTTATTTTTATTTATTATTTATATAATATAAGCATTTTCTAAAGTAATTTACAAATTATTTTTATGGTTATTTAGAGACCATGGTTAGAGTACTATAAAAGTGATTTAATTAAGATATAAGAATGTCTTGTTTTTCAAACGTGTCTCCATTTTAGAGATTTTATTTTTTTAATTAAAATACTTTATATCTTCAGAGTGTATAGCTATTGCATTTTGTCATAAGTGGGTATTTTCTCTACCTCCAAAGAATTCAGGAGAATCTTCCATCTATTCTTTTCAAAGATGAGTAGAAGACAAAAACCATACATTCTGGATAGACAATACAAAACATAGGTAGAGTCCAGATATACTAGCAGACTTAATAACCATTAGGAGTCAAAAGATGAAATGGGAGCAGGATCCATTTCATTCGAACTAGGAGGTGTAACAGTATCTGAATCACACTGAAGATGCCCTTCTACATGGGCTAGTCTTGCGTCAAGCCTATCCATGGAGAAACATTGGTTCCCCAACATCCTTTTAACATCCTTTAGTGAAGGAAATATGTTGTACCTTTCCACTTGTTTATATTTCAATACCAGACCAAGTTGAGTCTTCATATGCCAATGTAGCGCTATTGAATTAAGGTATTGCTTTTTTCAACTCTTAGTGTGACTAGGGTCGGGAACCCAGTAAGATAACTCCTTTAGTATCTCAGATTCAGAGTAGGATTGCTTCTTGACACCCACCTTAGTTTCCATTTTTTTAATTTCACATTGGGACTTAGGATGCATCGCATTGAAATATGTTGCAATCGAGTCTTGGGCAAATAATTGAGTCTTGCGTTGTCCCTGTGGGTTGTTGCTACCATCGCCCCTCATGCATCACATGTGTTTCCTAGGAGGCATGGAAAGTGAGAGGGTTTCAAACCTCTGAATATCCAACAAGCGACCACAACAAGAAACCTGGCGAGAATAGCCCCATGAAGCAAGAATACTAACATTGTACAATTAACCTTATAACCAGAGTCGCCAACACACAATCGACACCAAAGTAAGCCTAGAGACAAACTATAATCGTCATACTGCCAAGGGTAATACGCTTCCCTCCCCCCTTGAAATGCACATAAACCTGAGAATTCAAACAGAGATAGAGTCCCCAAAGACAAGACAATCCACACTTATACCTTACTAAATTGAACCAGGACGACGACGCTACATAAATCGACTTAGAAAAACTAGTCATGAGAGATAACACACTCTCGATAGGTATCAACGTTTCCTTCTTATGCCAAGACAAACAAGACTAAAGACAAATTTTCTTCAAACTAACCTCAAACCCCAGCACTATAATTATACCTAACAAATTGACTAGAGCAATACTTACATAACTAGGAAGAGTTTCATCAAATAAGGAAAATCTAAGAGGGACGAAACCTGAGCAGTTGTACCTATGTTAAATGTAGATAACCTTCGCCGACTTCCACTACCAGTCTCTAGAGCCAACTATAAATTCACGTCTTGCCGACCGATTTTCCCCACCCATCTCTGCTTCTCTAACACCGTATGCAACCCAAACCTCTCAACACTCTATCCTAGCACATAATCTAGTGGCACTTTCTTAGCACGAGAGCCAAGCAAAAACACCAGTAACAAGGAGGTTGGCTCCTTGACCTCGCACCTACCCAACCACCCATGTAAACCACCATGAATAAGGATAACTTCGTCAACCTTCCACGCATATTAATAGCCAATCATGAAACTGCATGCAAATGCTTGTCGAGAACAAGTTGTTCCCCTTGCTCTTTAATACTTATTGAATCAATAAGGTGGCAGGCTTGTCCCCCAAGGCCCCATTTTAATCTTTATGCTCACCCCAACGGGGATTATCCCATTTTAGAGATTATCTTAATAGTTAAGAGCATGTCCTATTCATCTTCATTTAATTTTTTTAATAATATTTTTTATATTTAATTTTTTTAATAATATTTTTTTTAATTACATCACAATGTTTTTAGGATCAATTCTTGATTACACATAATTGATTAGGGTGGTGGAAAAAATCATCATAGTGAATTAGGTTATATGTATTTATGGAATAATTGCATTTTTGTTAATAAGTTTATATACATCAAAAGTAGTATTATTATATGTGTAGTATATTGTCAAAATAGAATGATTTAAATTTATATTATTAAAATATAATAAATTAATAATGTCTATTTATATCTTAGGAAAGATTAAAGGATAGTAAGATATAAAGATTAGATTTAAAACAAAGTTAATGTATTTCCATTATTAATGTATTAGATTATATCATTGTTATTGAAAATAATTATAGATTTTTGTGTACATTTCATTTTATATTATTTATACATAAAAATACTTGAAAGAAATTCTTCTTATTATTATATTTCTAGTTTGTATGGTATTAAGTATTTAGTTTTGTTTGGACTAGGTATTAAGTGGTTGACTAGAAAAATTTGTAGCTTATCCATAGTTTAACATTGAGAATACAATTTTTGTTAATTTTTATTATTATTTAAAATTATTTATTTGTAAGGTGATTGGTTGAGTTCTTATTATGAGATGTTTAGTAACTTCCATTTCTATTAGTTACTAATTTTTTGTTTTTTGTTTTATTTAATTTTTTTATTTTTTTTTAATTTTATTTTTCTATTATTTCCATTTTTATAAATTATAGTTTTTTTGTCCATATTTTCAATTTAAGATGACTTATTATTATATTAAAAACATAATTTACTAAATTTAATTTAAAAAAAAAACTAAATTTAAAAAATAAAAATAAAAAATAAAAAATAAATTATCGTTTTTCCATAGTTTAACATTGAGAATTCATTTTTTGTTAATTTTTATTGTTATTTAAATTTATTTATTTGTAAGGTGATTGGTTGAGGTCTTATTATGAGATGTTTAGTAACTTTCATTTCTATTAGTTGCTAATCTTTTGTTTTTAGTTTTATTTCTTTTTTATTTAACTTTTTTATTTTTATTATATTTTATTTTTCTATTATTTCCATTTTCATGAATTATAGTTTTTTTTTGTCCATAATTTCAATTTAAGATTATTTATTATATATTAAAAACATATTTTACTAAATTTAATTATAAAAAATTATAGAAAGAAAGAAAGAAAGAATTTATTTTAACGGCTAAAGATAGTCTATGGGATAGATTGTTTCTTCATCTTGTTGTTGTATTCGACCCTTTTTCTGTGAAGTCTCACAATAAACTCTCCCAACTTCTCGATAAACCCCTCCCTTAATAGATTATCCCAAGAGCTACTTACCTGAATACCTGCATAACTTTCCTGGTTGGCTTTGAAGGCCTCACATTCTAAAATGAGATGTTTTTATGTTTCCACTTTTCCGGAAGAACAAAATAGGCATACTCTTTCTTCCCACACTTCTTTTGGTCTTTTCCAACACCCCTTTGGAGTTAATGAGAATTAGTCCTTAACTGAGCAATAAAGGCCTCACATTCTAAAATGAGATGTTTTTATGTTTCCACTTTTCCAGAAGAACAAAATAGACGTACTCTTTCTTCCCACACTTCTTTTGGTCTTTTCCAACACCCTTTGGAGTTAATGAGAATTAGTCCTTAACTAAGCAATAAGAATTTTGGCTCTCCAAAAAATACTGGCCTCTATGTACGTTTTTGCTCATGATTATGAGTGGGATTAAACATTTCAAAATAGTACTTTTTCTTTTTATATATTAATAAAAAATAAAACACACACACATATATAATAAGCACATATATTAAAGTGTATATATGTTAATATAAACAATTTTAGTTAATCATATTTCTTAATTTTTTGTGATGACATTCAACAATACAATACTTTATTAGTTATTTTATTTTTGTAATGAAATATTTGTCTTTATTATTTTTTAGTTTAATTAATTTATATTTCAGTTAAGCTTAAGATATTTTGATTTTTCTCTTTCTTTTTTTCTTTTTTTTGGGGTCTTTTTCCTATCTCAATTTTTTTTTTTTTACTTTTTAATTTTGTCTTAGTTAAAAAAATTTATATTTCATCTCTTTTCCTAGCATTTTTTTTTTTCATATTCGTCAGAAATCCAATAGAGATTTGTTAGAATAGCAATTTTAAGGTTTGTAGTCTACACACTCTAAGTGTCTCAAGGAATTTTCAAAGCACTAATTACACGCTTTAGTTTTTCTTTGACTTCATATTAGTTTGTCTTTGACCAAAAACTTATGTAGTTTATCCATAATTTAACATTGGGAATTCAATTTTTGTTCTTTTTTATTATTATTTAAATTTATTTATTGGTAAGGTGATTGGTTGAGGTCTTATTATGAGATGTTTAGTAACTTTCGTATCTCTTAGTTACTAATTTTTTATTTTTACTTTTACTTTTTTTATTCAACTTTTTTATTTTTATTTTTTTCCTTTTTCTATTATTTCCATTTTCATTAATTATAGTTTTTTTTCTCCATATTTTAAATTTAAGATGACTTATTATTATATTAAAAACATATTTTATTGAATTTAATTATAAAAATATATACATTAATAAAAAATAAAACACATAAACATACATATAAAAAATAAAAATATATATTAAAGTGTATATAGGTTTATATAAACATGATTAGTTAATCATATTTATTAATTTTTGGTGATGGCATTCAGCAATACAATATTTTATTATTAGTTATTTTATTTTTGTGATGAAATCTTTGTCTTTATTATTTTTTAGTTTAATTTAGCTATATTTAAGTCCTTGTTTTTTTCAATTTGGATTTACTACTTTTTAATTTTGATTTTTCTCTTTCTTCTTCTTTTTTTGGTCTTTACTATGTTTTGTTTTTTCTATCTCAATTTTTTGTCCTTGTTTTTTTCAATTTGGATTTACTACTTTTTAATTTTGATTTTTCTCTTTCTTCTTCTTTTCTTGGTCTTTTACTATGTTTTGTTTTTTCTATCTCAATTTTTTTTTTTACTTTTAAATTTTGTAGTAGTTTAAGTTTTTTATATTTTTGCTCTTTTCGTAGTATTTTTTTAGTCATATTGTTCTAAAATCCAATAGAAATTTGTTGGAATCGCAATTTTAAGGTTTGTAGTCTATACAATCCAAGTGTTTCAAGAAATAGTGTTTCAAGGAATTTTCAAAACACTAAATCTATTTATACATTGAAAAATACATTCTAAACAACTAAAATCATAATCTCACCCAAAATTGTTTCAATAGATTCATACTAAAAAAAATTAAATCATATAAAAGTTAGAGAAAACCTTTAATATTAATCTTTTGTTATTCTTTTAGTGTTTTCCCATATTTATTCCTATTTCCAATTCAGCATTAGTAAAAAGACTTCATTTAACTACACTAATTTAATGGCAAAAGAAAATCAAATATTAATATATAACCAAAAAAATCTAATATTTTATATTAATAAATAGATAAAAATTTATAATCGAAGTATAACTCAAACAAAATCAACGACTAAATTATTAGTATAGTACCAATGTGTTTAGAAAATAAGAAGAGCCAAATTCCTAGTTAACTATTTGTGAGAAAAGATATTGTAACTAATTTAATAGTATTATTTTTCATATATAAAAGAATTTTATTATTAGCTTTATTATTAGCTCTATATAGAGATATATATGGTTTAATTTAGAGGAGAGAAATGTTGTTATTCTTTTTATTAGCTTCATATGACATGTTGACTTCATATTGAGTATTCTAATCTTTATAATGGAGCTTCTTTGTGAAACAATTGAAACATGTATATTTGTTATATGAAATATAAAAGTATTACATATCTATATATATAGATCATTAATTTGTTAAGCCTTAGCATGGTTTTCTAGGTTTTGGTGTTTTTTTACATATTTTTCAATAACCAAAATCTAACAAAGATTCATTAGAATTAAGTTTGAGTTATGAAATCTACATTATCTAAATGCTCGAAGGATTATTTGAGAAGCAAAATCCATTTATTTATTCAAAAATATATTTTTAATAATACAAAAGCAAAATTTTACCAAAAAATTTATTAACCAATTTTAATAAGGAAAAAAAAAACATTAAAAATCAAATCACTTATTAATATATATTTATTAAAAATAATTATTTTAAATAAATTATTTATTTTATTTATGAATAGTCAAAAAAATTATTATATTATATAATGTTGTATTATATAAACATTTTGTAAAGAAATTTACAAATTATTTTTTATTATTATTTAGAGACTATGGTTGGAGTACTATACATGTGGTTTAATTAAGATATAAGAATGTCTTGTTTTCCAAATCTATCTTCCTGTTAGAGATTATCCCAGTAGGTAGAAGTACGTCCTACTCATTCTTATCTATAGGTAAGGGCATTTCCTATTCATTCTTGTCTAGTTATTGATATGTACTAAATTATTTTATGATATTTTTCTTTTAATTATATTAGAGATTTTTTATTTTGATAAGTAATGTGAGTCTTGAGATCACTGGAACACCTAACTTATGGCTTGAGCAACTGCAACCTGGGGGCATCTAAGCCGTCAAAATCACCTGGGGACCGCACCCGACCTTTGGCGACACCAACCCCTAGCATGACTATATTTTTGCCCATAGAGTTTCGAATCGATGACCTTTTCACCACAAAGTATGTTAACAGATCACACTATCACCATCTATTCTATGTCTCGTGGGCATATTTAGAAATTAAGAGTATTTCATATTCATGTAGTTCTCATTATCGATATGCGTTAAAAAAAAAAAAAAAAAAAAACAAAAAACAAAAACAAAAACAAAAACAAAAACAAAAACAAAAACAAAAACAAAAACAAAAAACAAAAAACAAAAAACAAAAAAACAAAAAACAAAAAAACAAAAAACAAAAAAACACTCATAATATTCTTTTTAATTACATTAAATGTTATTATGACACATTATTGAAGAGGTGGTATAGTATTGATAAGGATGATGGAGAAATTCATTATAATTGCATTCATGAAACGATCATCAAATACACATTCATATTAATGAGTTTAAACACATTAAGGTAATATTATGCATGTTTTTCTTTTCAAGGATGTTTGGACGGTTTCTCTTTAGTTAAGGAAATAGGTGCACTCTAAACATTTAATATTTTTTTTTTCTCGGTAAAAGACTAAACTATTATATTATGTACAGGATTCAAAAATACATCATGGTGAAACAAGAGAGAGTCAGGCTCTGGGTATGTCACCCGAGAGCAAATGAGGTATCCAAAAACTAGCCCACGCAGGGGCGCCAGACACAAAAGCCAGACTTCCATAAGAGCACGCCCACGCAGGGGCACCAACCATTTCATCCCACGCAGGGGAGACCGACCTTACCCAAATCATTAACACAAAATTCAGGAACATGGACATTAAACCAGGCACGAAAGAGACCAGAAGCATTGTAACTTTAACTGAGTCAAAAAACAAACAGCAGAAGACCAAACAGAAAGCCATAGGAACCTTGTGTGCGGGCGTCATCAGTCGTCCATTTGCACTTCCTCTACCCGGCACCAGCCATAGGCTTCTCTTTCAGTCGCAGTGGGAAAGGTGTCTTCCTCCTCGCCAGTTCCCGGCCTCTGTTCTTGCTTGCGCTGCATTACGTTTTCTGGATCTGAGGCCGCACCTTTAACCACCTGCTCCTTATCAGCTTCAGAGGCCGCTGCTTCATGCTTCTGTTTGTCAGTCGTCCTCTGCCCCTGTTCATCCAGGGCGTCCTCATCTTCCCGAGCATTTTCTATGAACAAGACTGAGACATGCGCGCTGATCCGCGGATTGTTCATGGCACTGCTGAAATTGAAAATAGCCGAACCAAAGGCAGGCAAGGCATTCGAGCTCGAAGCCCCTGCATCCATGAATTGGCTGGAATGGAGGGGGTTGGCGCCATTGGAGCGAGCAATGTTGCAGTGGCAGCAATGGACAACATTGTCCGCTTCATGACTGCGCGAGATTCCCCCTCTGGAAGTGCCTCGGCGGCTAAGCATGCGCTGTCGAGGTCTCACCATTCTCGTGGGAGGCAGGGGAAAGAAATTCCAATAGACCACGGTGTAGTCCAGACCCCCTGCAACCAACGCCGACTGAGGAATGAACCAGACAGACGGAGAAGAAATCCCGACAGAGACGGAGAGGCCAGGCAACTGCATTACCACCAACATTCTTTGATCCCATACAGCAATATCCCTTATGACTTCACCGGCCCTGCGTTGGAGCTCCCCCGCCATAACTGCTGCCGTCGCCTGAGCCGAATTACCTCGCGGAGCATTAACTAACTCCTGCCAATCCACCTTATACCATCTGCGATCGATGGCTGTGTTATCTACGGCTGCCACGTGATGGCCACGGGCCGGCATGTGGCCATCCCCCATCGCCTGTCCCATCTCAGTTATCACCCGCATCCGGGGAAACATTTAATATTTTAATAAGATTATGAATTTTTATTATTTAAAATGTATTTTTGAATGCATAAATAAATTTAGCATCCTAAAAAACCCGTGGGGCACTGGAATTGTGTAGATTATAGAGTTCAAACTTACCATTCCAAGAAATCCCCATTGAATTTCAAGTAAAATCGACCAAAAATAAATAAATAAATAAATAAAAATGTTAAATAATTAGACTATGTTGAGGAAATATATTTGAGACTAATGGCAATCTTTTCCCTTCTTCCATGGCTAATTTGTTGCTCGGTGATTAACAAATGAAATGCTTATGTTAACCACTTGTCATGACTCAAGGTGGCATTGTAAGGTAATTATCAAATCTCAGCACAATATTAACACATGGCAAAACGAATTTCACATGGTTGCCAATTAGTGAGAGGAGCTTTGAAAATCTATACTTTTAGGCTTAAGCTCACAAATGCTTGAGGTGAAGACCAAGTGTGTGTTTGAGGCACAAGATGGAGCCTTTGGCTAATTATTGGTTATCTTCCTTGAGCTCAAGATTAAAAGAATGATTTAAATAAGCAATTATATATTTTGTCTATAAAACATCATTTTTTTTTACAAATTCATCACCATCTTCTTAAAATCACAAGAACATTAATGTTTTATTCAAGAAAAACCAAAAATAAATGCAACCTCAAACTTGAAATGACCATCAAAAGCATTGTTTTTAATTCTAGAAATTAGTCATGTTATAGTTCAAGGAACATCAAGTATGTCCTATGATGGAAACTTATAACCTCAAACTTGAAATGACCATCAAAATAATTGTTTTTAAAGCTAGAAATCAGTATTGTTATAGTTCAAGGAACATCAAGTATGTTATGTGATGGAAATTTTGGAATGGACTCTGAAAGTTAGCTTTCATTGAGCTTTGTTTTTAATATGAGTTTCCTTGAGAAAATTATATTCAATATGGGGTTTCTTCATAAGCCTGTTTATATTCAAAGAGATTAAATGATCCAAAATTAGTGAATGGTGACAACAAGATGTATAATACACTAAGTTATGTAGTGTTGACTTCTAGGCTTGGTCTAATATAGCAATAAGAGAGAGGTGCAATAAGATAAGATTATCTTTTCCATCTGAAGAAGGTGGCCAAGGAAGAAAGAGAAAGATAACAACTTAAGACGACTAGAAATTTGGTAGATTAAGTCAATAAATGACACAAAGTAATTGCATCATAGTTCAACCTAAGGGATTTTATATAAAGGATTCCAAAGGAGAAATTCTATTGTCTCATCTATTTTTTTAGTTATTTACTTGGCTTTTAGAGGTGAATCCTTACATGTAAGATATTGTTTTTATGAAGGTGGTCATGTTTCTCTTACCATTGTTCAACTTTTAAATTTAGGAAGTAGCATTTAATAGACTTTGGTGATATGGAGTAACATGGCATGTTGCTATAGTTAAAGTTTTGGTGTCTATAGGTTTATCTATTTAGTTTAAACTATGTAGCTTTATTAATGTAGGAAGATTGTTTGTTATAGATCTAGAGCATAAATCTTAAACTATAAATTTGCAAGTAAATTTCTCCTACTTAATTGAAGAATTTGGATGCAATGAATCATATGGCATCATCTGAAAGTTAGTCCATGCAAATATTCTTACCATGTAGCAATTGTTGATGGCTCCATGCTCTGCGATTTTCACCTTAATTATTTTCATGTAGAGCTTCCCTTTTATGTTTGGTTTTGGATCAATTTTCAGTTATGCTTGTTAGATATTTCAAACATAATAATGCTTCACCAAAACTTCCAAAACTAATAACTTGCATCAAAGCAAAGCAAAACACATTCAATTATAGTATTGGTTATTTGTCATTGTTTGCTTTTATAGTGGATAGAACATCACTTGTCACCGCCTTCTCTTACAAAGTCATGCATGGCCACTAACAATAACATAACAGACCACTTGCTCTTGTAAAGTTATGCATGGCCACTGGCAATAACATAATGCACCACTTGCTCTTGCAAAGTCATGCATGGCCACTGACAAGAACTTAATGTGTCACTTGCTCTTGCAAAGTCATGCATGCCCACTAATAATAACTTAGTGCACTAACAAGCATTAAGGAGAAGATATCATCTACCGCATCATTGAAAACCAAAGGAGAGGAGATAGTATCCCTCCATGGAGGCTTCACCTTGTTAGCCAATATCTTACCACGTTCATTTATAAAGGGAGTTTTAAAATTTTGTAAAATAGAGCCAATATATTGTAAGTATTCATGGGCTTGGGAGCGGCATAGATGTGAGGTAGGGGGAGTTTATAGGTATTGGGAGGAATAAAAAGAGATATTTAGTAATAATCGAGGATATCTATTGAAAATAAGGTTTATTTTTATTAAAAAGGTGTATTGAGAATAAAATTTGACAAAAATATTTTAAAATATTTAATGAAACTAAAAATATTCTATAATATCCAACAAACCCATACTCTATAACACATATTGACTAAAAAAACCTTATATTTCTCTTATAAATATCACCACAATAACTATAATATAACTACTTATTTCAAAATAATTCAAAATATAACGAAAATTTTCAAAATTAACATTTCTAAAAACATAATTAAAAATATATATTTATATTTATATTTTTTCACACTAATTTACATCCCAAATCATATTATTAATGATATAGTAAATAAGAAAAAAAATATTTAAATCTAATTCAAAAATATTTACTAACGCAAATGCATTTTAATTTCAACTCAAATAAAAGATACTATTATAAAAAACACTTTACGTCCATGAAAATTGATTCCTAAAAATCCCCACCAAAATTAAAATCTAATACCACCCATTATTACTCCTTATATTTAAAACTTCATATAATTTTTTAAATAGGTTTTTGCTTTAAAAAAGCTTTATCATAAGATGAACATACCCTTCAATGATATTTCTTGGTAAACTCAAATGTATCTTTGGGTTGCAAATTTATTGGGCAGTTTTAAAAACCTTTTCATCAGATGCATTGGAGAGTTAAAATAAGATTTGAAGTTTTTCACAGCACTGATATATATTACTCTTTCCTTATTTAATTACAACAGTTTAGTATTATGCCGAATAGTTTCACAATTCAGTTAAGTGAGTTTATTTTTATCTTTTACTTCAGCCATTCATTCATAATTTTCGATTTATATTTTTTAATCATTTAGAATATGCCATTTATATAATGATATTTATGTTTTTTTAATCATTTAGAATATACCATTTATATAATGATATGCACTTTGTAGGTGTAAGTACACATTTTCATTTTAAGTGGGTTGTGAAATGAATATACTTTTATGTTTATTATATATTTTTTAGTTATTGTTGTAGGTATGGTTGGGACTATATTAACTGGAATGATGGCATTAATATTAGTTTGAGTTGGTTACGGTCATGAATAACGAAAGTTTTTGGGCTCGCGGTGTATTTTCCATAGTGTAATCTTTTTCGCCATCTTATTTGGCCTCTTCCCAAGGCAGGGAGGCTAGAACATTATGTTATATTCATTTGTTTCCTTCGCATTTTAAAGGTGGTAAACTAATGCTACCATTAATTGAATGCATTAAATGTTATGTGAATGAGCGAGGAAAAGTCAGCAAAAAGTAAGGTTAATCGGGTTGTTATATCGAGGAGTAAGATTGATGCTTAGTTGGGAGGGCACCCTCGTCATGTTTAAAATTAAGAACATATTTTCTATTTTTTGTGGAGACACATGAGGAACATAAAGTTAAAAAAATCTCAGGAGGCACATGTTTTCTCCAGAGAGGAAAACATGTGGCGAGCATGCAGATGCAAGGAGCTCCATCGTCAACAAAATTAAACCTTCCTCGGTGAACAAAAAATTCCACAAGATCTTCAACATTGTCCTCCCAACTCCTGGATGGACTCTAAAGAAGAGGAGCAACGAGCAACAATTGCAGCAAGAGAAGAGTATTTACCTCTTTACAGAGGATCCCTACTCAATTTGGAGACTGTAGTTTACCTTGAACCTGGGGTACAAGCTTTCATTCTATGGATAAAAGCTTTACAAAACGCTGAGTATTTTTTTTGTTTTGGTTTTATTTACCTCGGTATATTGTTGCCGCTGAGATTGGCGATAGCTTCTCTTGATGGAGTATGCTTGTTGTTGCCACTGGTGATAGGAGTATTCTTGCTACTTGATATTGGTATCAATGTGACCTGATAGTTTGGACAGAGCTTGGACTGTTGAGTGATAAGTAAATGTAAGTAAACATTAAACATTACTTAAAACAATTGATGAAAGCAAGCATAATTACATATAATATTTCTAGTAAGTATTTTCATAATTTTTTAAAAGACGTGGTATAATTGCAAATACCAGGATAAAAGCATATGCTTAGTTTGTTTCTTTTATGTTTTTTGAAAACACAGAATGTGATTGTAAATTGCAAGAATAGTTTGTTTCTTTTATGCTTTTTGAAAACACAAAATGTGATTGTAAATTGCAATAACAAAGAAATTATATCAATTTTGGTTTTTAATAAAATTTGAAGTATCTACTCAATTTATAAACAAAGCATTTAGAATGGATAAAATTATTAACTTTTAAACTTATGATAGGTTTCAATTTGATCGTGCTTCTATTTTGAGCATTTATTTTTGTCATTTTTTAGATGCATTTGCACATAGCAATCTAAAGACACAGTACGGTTATCCTATGATTTTTGAATGCACATAATGGATTTTTTGTTATCATATAGGTTGTTATTGGTTCAACTAGATCTCTCACTTACTCAACTTATTCAACATAAGCAACAACATTAACTGTCTTTGCCCTACCCTTCCCTGCACATTTCCTGTAGTAGTTTATATATTCAGAACCTCTTCCTGTGGCTTAGATGTGAACATACCACCAAAGAAGTCGTGGGAATTTATGACAACAATGGAGGGTGTTATATTCTATTTTAGCACTCAGAATAGACAATAATTAGAATAGTCAAGTATGATTTAGTTTATCTCGTTTCAATTTCTATATGATGTGAGATATATGCATGGCTCAACAATAACATAGACATGTTGTAGATATGTGATGTGACATGGAATGAGTCAGTACAGGACTTCGTCCATGTTGTAGATATGTGATGTGACATGGAATGAGTTAGTGCAGGACTTCAATGGAGATTGAATAGGAAAATAGATGGGTAAATATGATGTGAGATATATGCATGGCTCAACAATAACATGGACATGTTGCAGATATGTGATGTGACATGGAATGAGTTAGTGCAGGACTTCAATGGAGATTGAGTAGGAAAATAGATACTTACCCATGACATATATGTGAGTGTAGAATGAAATACCAACTACGAAGGATGCCCCGTAACCAGTCCGTGTGGTTCTAACCCCTCCCTGTAAATTGGAGAGACTAGGTGAAGTATTCACTCCAAAAAGATTTCAAGGTGTCATCATACACAATCATGACCTCTGTTAGGTGGCTTTGTTGTTTGTTGCTTCACAAGTTGGTGATAATGCATGGGAACTAAATAGACGAGACTTTCAGCTAAACAAGTCTTTTAAGGTCGATACTAGCGTTTTAATTCCCATTTAAGCAATTTACACTTATTCGTTAACCAAATTTCTATTCTTTGGCCAATCGATGCGTCATTACTCTTTTGGTTTGATTCCTTCTCTAATGGCACTTTGCATCTTTTTGTCCATATCCTTGACTTTCAAGACATTTTTCATTATTCCAACGCTTGTTGAATGTGCAAAATCAAGGGAAACTTCCTCATCTAAAACAACCCTATCAAAACCTAAAATCATGAGTCACCTCGAGTCTCTTTGAATCCTCCATTCATGTCTTTGTTAGGTAGAATTGAAGCAAACATCATGATCGGTCGTAAAACAAAGAGCGGCAGACATAATTTCTGAAACAACAGCGATTAAAGCTCCTTGACCTTTCATTATGAATCAAAATTGAAACGCGAACAAAAATTCCCTTGGCCTGGAAGGAAACAAAATGAGTTGCAAATGAAGAGGGTTTATAAAATCCAACCCTGGCCTGCCCAGTGAAACTGTTCGATAATGGAAACCCCATGAGACAAGCGACACTTATGGTCCATGCAAGTGTTTTGTCGTGTTGCAGTCTTAGGTACAATTAAAAATTAATTAGAGACTTTTCAACAACTGTTGATTCCACTAACACGTTTAAACTATTTTCCCTGCCGCTTGTCTTTTTAAAAACTAGTGTTTGTTTAAAATGAATTTTACTACGTAATAAATCCCAAAATCCTAAGCCACTGAATTAAAATCAAAGGTAATCTACTTCTAACATTATCGTGGATTGTTCAGTTATTCGCTATGTGTTCATAGATTTCTCTTTTCGATCCAACTCCAATCATTAATTTGATGTAATCGGAGTAGGCATTCGCTTCATCCTCTCATTAGTAATTGAGTGAATTAGATATTAATGTGATCCGATACCTGGAAGGTCGAACAATTTCATTGTAATCCGCTCAGGTTCCCCAATCCCTTCCCCCTTACCCAAATGGAGACTTGATGGAATTTTGTCGCTTTATGGGCCAATCTTTCATATCTTTGGGACTCTATTCTGCATCCTTGAATATTAGGGTTATATATAAGATCTAGGACGAGATATTGCTCCAACCAAGTGTGCGTATTAAAAACTAGTGTTTGTTTAAAGTGAACTTTACTACATAATAAATCACAAAATCCCAAGCGACCAAATTAAAATCAAAGGAAACCTACATGGTATTGATATGCATAAACATGGAAGCTATCACATTAACTCTCTTACTGATAGGAATTTACATGGTAATTTTTTATGCATCCTAACTACCTTATAAGTCTTTACTCGAAGGTGATAAGCCGAATTTTCTACTTTTTTGTTTATAAATGTGCCTCTACTTTTGTCACATCAAATAGTTTGAACTTTTAACTTTCGACATTTTTGTTTATGAAGGTGACTCTAGTTTTGTGAGGTCAAATAATTTGAACTTTGAATTGCAATTTCATTGGACTTCATGAGAAAATTTATGAACCCTTGTGTATTGTTTGGCTATAGATCATCCTGCATTTAGCAAACTGAAGAGCCCGTTCTGCAATTAATGTTAGTGTTGCACTTATCATGGACCATGTTGTTGATGCTAAACTATGGTTGTTCAAAATTGTTGAACAATCTTTTACAGCTGTTGTTGTGAAGGAAAATCCCCTTTGCGAATAGAGGCGATCTCTCTAGTCCAATGAGTGGGTCTAGCAACAAACTATACAAACAAACATACACTTTCCTAGCTTATGTTCAACCAATGCAGAGAGAGGGTGGCCTACCTCGCTCTGATGTTAATCGCTCAATCCTTTGGAGATGACTTTGATTCCTTTGCTTCTAGGCTCACTCCTTACTTGTTCTTCATGTCCGAGTACCTGCAAGAAATATCAAAGGGCAATACAAGATACAACAGCATATATGGCATATATCAAACATAAACTTCTTAATAGATCAAGGAGTATTAAGCTAAAAGCATAAACATTTACACAATTATGGAAAGTGAACATCAGATGTATATATTAATAAGCTAAAAAGGGAAGCATACAATATATGCCTTGATGTTGGAGACCTCCTTTTGGTGGATGTCCAAGTCTAATAAAAGACTCTTCGAGCACTACTTCTCCAAGTTAGAATGGGTGGCATTTGGGCATAATCTCAGCATAGGAATGCAGGCAATCAATGACCAACCATTTGGGGATGGAAGGGAGTTGATTTATAGGAAGGGAGAGGGAGTTAGGGATCCACAAAAGAGGGAGGAAGGTCCACACCTCAAGGGGATATCCCATAATGATAAGATCAAGAGCTCCAAATGTGAGAGCTCAACCATATCCACAACAACCAATATCCATCTCGTTGTTCTCAAAGTTTTTAACATACGAAGCTTCTCCCACATTTTGGGAAAACCTGCTAGAAGAGGTTCAGTGCGGGTTTTCATATCAAAACCTGCATTGGTAGCGCTAGGGTAAAGCAATGCAATGTGTGATCAGCATGGGCAGGCAGTGGAGCAAAGTGCGTTGGCCCTAAAGATTAGGGTTTTAGCTAACCTTTTTCAGAATTGACTCAGGGTAGTTTTCCTTTGGTTTTTCAGGGATGTTTTTGTCTATGTATCATGATCGATATAGTTCACAGTTGTCAACATTTTGGAACTTCAGGATATCAAATAGGAAGTGAACAGGAGGTGTGACAAAATATTGTGTAACAGATGCCCCCCAAAGCATGAAGGCAGAACAGGGAGTGATTGTTGAAATGCTTTACAAGCCAAGGCAAGTACTATAACAACACCATCAGGAGACCTGCAAATCAAGCATATATATATATATATATGTATATGTATATGTATATGTATATGTATATGTATATGTACATATACATATACATATATACATATACATATACATATATACATATACATATATATATACATATACATATACATATATATATATATATATATATATATATATATATATATATATATATATATATATATACATATATATATATATACATATATATACATATATATATATATATATATACATATATATACATATATATATATATAGATATATATACATATATATATATATAGATATATATACATATACATATACATATACATATACATATATATATATATATATATATATATATATATATATATATATATATATATATATATATATATATATATATATATATATATATATATATATATATATATATATATATATATACATATCTGAAATCTCTGATAAACATGCATAGTGATACATTAATAGGCATATAATGATACATGAATCCACAGTATGGAAGCAGCCATCCGAATAGAAGGAATCATGTGTATGGATCCCTGGTATGGTCGCAACCATCCAAATAAAGAGGATCATATATATGGACTCACGGTATGGTCACAGCCATCTGTACAAATGAAAACATGTGTACAATCATGAATAACTCATAACTCCACATAACTTGGATTTTATCAGACAGAATCTAGGGTCTTGCGCTCCATATCAACCCGATAAATGTACGAATTATAACATGTGAATAGATGTGTCGAAGTCGAACATGATAGAAACCCCCTGATTACTCATCAATGATGTAAACCATTAACAGGCACGAGAGCAACCACCAATAATGACAATGGTTCTCAATGTACAATTAGCACAATCCACGAATGTGAATAATGAAATTGAAATCGAACACGCGTGGAATCATCCAATTGAAGGTCAATGATGTAAACTTGTCCTCGAATGCAAAGAACTTGACATTGAGGCATGTAAGTTCTAAGGTACAGGAAGGGAGTTCCTAGATCATCTTCCCAGATAATGAGTTGAAGTCGACATGAAGTGATTCGTCAAAGGAGGGCCATAATGAATCCCACATCATCGACACGAAACAAAAGATGTAGTTGAGTATATAAGTGTGATCCAGAACTGTGGCAGAAATTCAAATAGTGTACAAGCAGCAAATAACTGCAAATGGGACTTCTTGAACATATTAGTGACACGACTCCAGAGTTTGGCAACATTTGTCTCAAAATAGGATCAAAGGTCTTAATGACGAAGTGGTATAATCCAATGAGAGACAAAATGGATTTCCCAAACCCAGTAAGGCAAGTGACTAAGTGAGGATGTCCCAAACCTGACACGAGCAATAGATGAATGTCATGTTCAAAAGTGACATGCTGCCTTTACAAAATATAAGATATGATCGCTTTCACCTTTTCCCCCACCTTTTCTAGTGAGTACCCCATTACTTTTTATCGCGAGCTTGAATGGGATAGCATATGCTTTCCATATAAGTTCATCCTTCGAATGAATCCATCCTAGTAAGTTTTACATGCCCTAGGAAGGAGAAAATTGGTCATGTCATGCTGACAAGTCCTACGTCGTTTAAGTTTTACGAGTCCGATGGAGGGGAAACTCGGCATCTTTTTCATGTTTAGAGAGTTTGAAAAAGAAGCAGAAAATAAAACTCCAAAGGTCCCTTTTCGTAAGTCGTCTCTTAAACCCGAAAAGGTAAAAAATAATATCCAAGAGAACCTCTTAGCCATGTTCGACTAAGGTATTCCATTTTCATACAATAGTCTATCTCAGTCTGAAAAAGGGTTAAACTTATATTGAGTAGACGTAATTTCATTTTCTTTAATGAGTTCGAAACGACAAGTACTCAGCAATATTTTCATTTTTCAAGAGTTAGAAAAGAGCTTAAAGATGACTCCAGAGGGTCACTTTTTCGTTTATTTTTTACGAGTTCGAAAAAGTGATAAAATAAAACTCGTTGAATCAGTCAAAATAAATCATTGTCACCAAGTATGCATGACCTGTCGTTGCACAAGGAAACGCACATTACCGATTTCGAGGAAAAATATTTAAAAATGAGTGAAATATGCCCTAATTTGGTAAAAATTACTATTTAAAACTTATAAAAAGCCCAAAAAGTAAACCATTTTTACCATTTCACCAATTTGCAAATATACGAGCATTGTACCTCATTTTACCTCGATTTTCAGGCAAGGAACACGATCAATCCCAGACACCATTCGTTGATTTGTTTGTTGCAGGTAAGAGGTTTGTCCCTTCCCTTCATTTTGGTTCTCATTTCATGCATTTTTATCCCTAGATTAGATTGCAAAGAGAATTTGCAAAAAATTTATGTCGAGCGCGATCGGCATGAGTTTTACCCATCAGACCCACGTTGATCACCTTGTGGTCAACTAGACCATCGTGCTAGCAACGCGTGAAAATTCACACATAGTCGCGTTGGTGCCGAGGTAAAAATTTCTTGTGAAGTCCTCCATGTTGAATGGTCTTTCTTGAATTTTGTTTCCATGGAAGCCCATGAAATGTTGTTTATTGATTTTCCACTGGATAATCAGTCCAAAATGGTGGTTGAATGGAAAGAAAGAGGACACGAAGCTGAAAACCATCAAGTAGCTTAGGATCCAAATTGTATTGATGCCCTACGAGCATGCGAGTTTCTCAAGTTTTTCAGGATTCATGGGATTAGATCTCAGCATGAGTTACTACAGCATTTGATTAGTTGGTGGGATGTGGATCGCCAACTATTCATGATCGGGGACCAAGAACTCGAAATAGATGTCACAAACATTTATTTCATTATTGGCTTGTCTAGAAAGGGACAATGGATTCAATTGTCTAGTTCTCGCACTAGAGGAGAGAGCACAAATATGTTGATTGCAAGGCATTGTCCAGGGACTAAAAATACCCAAAGTGGGAACATAGATATAAATACCATCACAAATCTCCCATTATGAAAAATCTTGCACACTATGGCTCGAATAGTTAGGGATCAAGCATTGCATGAAGCAACAAAATGTCATTTCTAGTACGCAATCGAGTGTCTAAATCCCACGGTCTTCAACTGGTGTGAGGGTTTGTTGGTCTGTATGAAGCGCCAACTTACGAAGTGCAAGTCCAGAAGCCTGAAACAATTTGGTTTCGGATCCATCTTAGTGACTTTCTTTTTGGAACATGTGTCATTGGTTCGCTATTAGTGGATAGAAGTGGATGCACCAGTGCCCAGAGATCCATGATTACTTAGATGGGGTGAGTTGATGCCTCGACATGGAGGCGGCCAGCAAATGTCATTCCCTCTGGCATTTTTTGGATGGTTGCATCAGCAGCTAATCATGGTTGATGATTGGGCATATGCAGGCATGGATTTCCGAGGAGATCCGGATCTTCCACTTCCACCAGGCACACAGTGGACTGATGCAGGTAAAAACTATTTTTTAAGTTTTTGAAGTTTTTTATTTTTTTGCATGTTTTCTGAGATTTAACTTATGATGATTTGCAGATGTGGGACCAGAGATACCTCCAGGGGTTTCTCCAATAGCCAGACGAGTGGCATGCCAGATTGAGGAGGCTCCTTATTAGGAGGGAGCAAATCCGATTGTCGAGGTAGAGCGTAACCTAGAAGCCTTAACCAAGGGCATTCCAGAGTATGCCTCGATAAATGAGGTGCCATTATGGTACCAGAGACACACTGTATGGGTTTGGCAAAAACCCCTACAGTGTGTCTCTGGTATCGCAATGGCACCTCATCTATCGAGGCGTACTTTGGAATGCCCCTGGTTAAGGCTTCCAGGTTACACTCTACCTCGACAATCATATCTTCTCCCTCCTCATAAGGAGCCTCCTCAATATGGCGTGCCACTTGTCTAGCTATCGAAGAAACCCTTAGAGGTCTCTCTGGTCTCACATCTGCAAATCATCACAAGTTAAATCTCATAACACATACAAAAAAATCGAAAACTTTAAAAATAGTTTTTACCTACATTAGTCCATTGTGCGCCTTGTGGAACTAGAAGATCCAGATCTCCTTGGAAGTTCGTGCCTACATATGCCCAATCGTCAACCATGATTAGTTGTTGACACAGTCATCCAAAAAATGTCAGAGGGAATGACATTTGTTGGCCGCCTCCATGTCGAGGCATCAACTCACCCCATCTAAGTAATCATGGATCTCTAGGCATTGGTGCATCCACTTCTATCCATTGATAGCGAAACAATGGCACACGTTCCAAAACAAATGTCACCAAGATGGATCTGAAACCGAATTGTTTAAGGCTTCCTGACTTGCACTTCGTAAGTTGCGCTTCATACACACCAAAAAACCCTCACACCAGTGGAAGACCGTGGGATTTAGACACTCAATTGCGTACTAGAAATGAGATTTTGTTGCTTCATGCAACGTCTGAGCCCCAGCTATTCGGGCCATAGTATGCAGGATCATTCATAGTGGGAGATTTGTTATGGTCTTTATATCTATGTTCCCACTTTGGGTCATTTTAGTCCCTGGACAATGCCTTGCAATCACCATATTCGTGCTCTCTCCTCTAGTGAGAGAACCAGACAACTGAATTTGTTGTCCCTTTCTAGACAAGCCAATAATGAAATAAATGTTCGTGACATCTATTTCGAGTTCTTGGTCCCCGATCATGAATAGTTGGCGATCCACATCCCACCAACTAATCAAATGTTGTAGTAACTCATGTTGGGATCTAATCCCAGGAATCCTGAAGAACTTGAGCAACTTGCATGCTCATAGGGCATCAATACAATTTGGATCCTGAGTTGCTTGATGGTATTCAGCTTCGTGTCCTCTTTCTTTCCATTCAACCACCATTTTGGACTGATTATCCTATGGAAAATCAATAAAACAACATTTCATGAGCTTCCATGGAGACAAAATCCAAGAAAAGCCATTCAACATGGAGGATTTCACAAGAAAATTTTACCTTGGCGCCAACGTGACTGTGTGTGAATTTTCACATGCTTCCAGCGCGATGGCCTAGTTGACCACAGGGTGATCAGCGCAGGTCCAATGGATAAAACCCGCGCTAATTGCCCTCGACATAATTTTTTTGAAAATCCTCTTTGCAATCTAATATATGAATAAAAATGCATGAAATGAGAATCAAAATGAAGGGAAGGGACAGACCCCTTACCTGCAGCAAACAGATCGGAAAATGGTGTCCGGGATTGATCGTATTCCTTGCCTGAAAACCGAGGTAAAATGCTCTCAGATTTGCAAATTGGTGAAATGGTAAAAATGATTTACTTTTTGGGCTTCTATAAGTTTTAAATAGTATTTTTTACCAAATTAGGGCATATTTCACTCATTTTTTAATATTTTTCCTCGAAATTGGTAATGTGTGTTTCCTTGTGCAGTGACAGGTCATGCATACTTGGTGACGGTGATTTATTTTAACTGATTCAACGAGTTTTATTTTATAACTTTTTCAGACTCGTAAAAAACAAACTAAAAAGTGACCCTCTAGAGTCATCTTTAAGCTCTTTTTGACTGACGAAAAATGAAAAGATTGTCGAGTACTTGTTGTTTCAAACACGTTAAAGAAAATGAAATGAAATCTACTCAGTATAAGTTTAATCCTTTTCTGGACTGAGATAGACTATTGTACGAAAAAGGAATACCTTAGTCGAACATGGCTAATAGGTTCTCTTGGATATTGTTTTCTACCTTTTTGGGTTCAAGAGACGACTTACGAAAAGGGACCTTTGGAGTTTTCTTTTCCGCTTCTTTTTCAAACTCTCCAAACATCAAAAAGATGTCGAGTTTCCCCTCCTTCACGTAAAACTTAAACGACGGAGGACTTGTCACTGTCACAAGGTCGAGTTTCTCCTTCCTAGGGCTCGTAAAAATTACTAGGATGGATTCATCCAAAGGATGAACTTATATGGAAAGCATATGTTATCCCTTTCAAGCTTGCTATAAAAAATAATGGGGTACTCACTAGAAATGGTGGGGGAAAAGGTGAAAGCGATCAACACTTGTATTTTGTAAAGGCAACATGTCACTCTAGAACATGACACTCGTATGTTGCTCATGTCACATTAGGGACATCCTCACTTAGTCACTTGCCTTCTTGGGTTTTGGAAATCAATTTTTCCTCTCATATGATTATACCACTTCGTCATCAAGACCTATGATCCTATGTTAAATCAAATGCTGCCAAACTCTGGAGTCGTGTTGCTGATATGTACAAGAGAAGTCCTATCTGCAGTTCTTTACTGCTTATACATTGTCTAACTTTCTGCCACAGCCCTGGATCACAGTTATCTACTCTACTATATCCTTTGTTTCGTGTCGATGATGTGGGACTCATTATGGCCCTCCTTCGACGGATCATTTCCTGTCGACATTAGCTCATTATCCAGGAAGATGATATAGGAACCCCCTTCCAGTACCTTAGAACTTGCATGCCTCAATGGCAAGTTCTTCTCATTCGACGACAAGTTTACATCATTGACCTTCGATCAGATGATTCCACGCGTGCTCAATTTCAGTTTCATTATTCACATTCATGGATTGCGCTGATTGTACCTTGAGATCCATTATCAATATTGGTGGTTTCTCTCGTGCGTGTTGATGGTTTACATCATTGACCGATAATCAGGTGGTTTTCTATCATGTTCGACTTCTACACATCCATTCACATGTTAGAATTCATACATTTATCGGGTCTAGATGGTGCGCAAGACCCCGGATTTTGTCTGATAAAATCCAGGTTGCATGGAGTTATGAGTTATTCATGATTATACACATGTTTTCCTCTGTATGGATGGTTGCAACCATATCGTGGGTCCATATATATGATCCTCTTTATTCAAATTGTTATGACCATACCATGGATCCATACATATGATCCCTTCTATTCGGATGGCTGCGTCCATACCGTGGATTCATGTATCATATGTTTATCAGAGATGTCAGATATATATATATATATATATATATATATATATATATATATATATATATGCTTGATTTGCAGGTCTCCTGACGGTGTTTTTCTAGTCCTTTCCTTGGCTTGTAAAGCATCTCAACCATCACTCCCTATTTTGCCTTCATGCTTTAGGGGGCATCTGTTACACAGTATTTTGTTTCAAATACGTAAGGATATGGGTACCAGTTTCATATCGAACTAGTAGTTAGAAGTGAGTAAGGAAGGCCATTGCTAAAGTGTTGAAGTCATGGTAGGCACCTCGAGGTAACTCGATGTACCATTTTGCGGTAGCACCCATCAAGGTTCGTTGGAAAAGACGTAGACAAATGGAATCATCAACCCAAGAATTGGATGAACACCATAAATGGTAAGTCATAACATGGGCCTGGGGGTCTTCTCCAAACTTTCCTTCAAATTTCGGACAATCGACAGGAATCTTAGTAGGAACCAGAGACCAATACGACGAATGAAGTATTGGGTCATTTGTGAGCCTTGACACATCCGGTAGTTCCAACGTTGCTAGAAATGGAAATTGTGGATTGAAAGGCATAGGGTCCTTTGATAAGGCCTAACTTGTGGATTCCAACCTTGTTGGTATGGGTTCTACCCCCAAAGAGGTGGATTTTGACCATAAGGAGTTTGATATTTCCCCCACTGAGAGGTATTCTAACCATACAAGGGTGGATTTTGTCCCCACAAAGGTGGGTTTTGACCAGGGTAAGGTTGATATTGACCCATCATAGGCCATTGAGAACCATAAGGTGGATAAATAGCTTGCGAAGAGTATGGAGTATAAGGTTGTTGTTGCAACGATTGACCTTGGTGGTAAAATTGTTGACCCTACTGCTACAGGGGTTGACCTTGTTGTTGTAAGGGTTGGCCTTATTGGTACAAGGGTTGGTTTTGCTACTACAAGGGTTGACCTTGCTGTTGCAATGGTTGTTGATAAGGCCCTTGTTGCACATAAGGTCCTTGTTGTACATAAGGTTGTTTTTGTTGGAAAGTTCCTTGTGGAATTTGTTGGGTTCCATGTTGGTACTGATAGGTTCTAGTTTGAAATTGACCAGATGTCCCAAATGAGGGATTTGGACCAGACTGCATTTGGGGTCCTTCTTATTGATTAAAAGGTGGATTTTGAGGTTGTTGTGAGCCATACAGAGGGTACGGTTGTTGGTAGGGTATCTGGGCCGAAAGAGGCTGTTGATACGGGATTTGGCCTGATCTAGATGGAATAGATGATCCACTAGGATAAGGTACACTGCCAACATTTTGACTAACTCCGGTAGTGTGAGTTTGAGATCCACTCACATAAGTTCCACCCGAAACAGGAGGTACATATGGAGGAGGTGGATTTTTCCCCCCATGCAGTGGGATAGGTGGTGGCACATATTGTCCACTTAATGGAGGACCTGAGGAACCTATAGGGACATTAACCATCCCAACCATAACTATCAGTTGTATAAGAACTGAAGAAACTACAGTTTGTACAAGAATTTGAGAGGCCATGCTTGAAACAAATGGACCAGAAGTAGGCATAGTGCCCGACGACCAAATGGGATTATGATAAAGTGAAGACGCACTTGGAGTACCTGAAACCAATTGAGCCAAAGAGGTGTAACCTGGTGGAAACAAAGGTTCACTACTTTTAGGCGGTGGTGGAGGTGGCATACTTCCCACATACAGAAAGCCTTCAGGTGGAAAGTTATATTCAGATTCATCACCAACACCAGGAGTGTGAGTGGTTGAGACTTCTGGAGGAGGATCTCGAGGAGAGGTTGGAATCTCACCTTCTGATGCCATGGGTGGAAATAGTTGGCGAGGGGGAATCCGCAATGATCAAGGAGAAGGCTCCAAAGGTATGTCGGGATTATCAAACGAACTATATGGCCGTTGAGGAGATATGACCAATGGATCAAAAAGTGGATTCAGAGGGAATAATAAATACCTCTGCGGAACCTCAGGAGTTTTTGGATCATATTCCTAAGATGATGAGTCTCGAGGTGGAGGACGAGAAGTAAGGGGTTGAATACTTGGGATAATTCCAAGTTCAAAACCTTGGGCTTCAAGTGACTGTGAAATCTCAGGATGGACTCCTTGTGGTGACCCTTCAGTGTCAGATGATGAAGGGGATATGTAAGGCGAACCCGGTGGTTCAGCCACGATGACCTTCTCTCAAAAACAATAGGAGGTGGTTTATTTGAGCTTACAATTAAAATTTACTATTAATTAGGCAATGTGAGGCCAAGGATAACTGCATAGGTAAGTCATGTTATCGTGGGCAGTTAAATTTTAGAACTTAAAAACAAGAAATAAATCAAAAAGGGTGTACTAGGCAAGAGGGTTTACCAAGTATCCGTGAACCGCTATATACACCTTAGCCGAAACCAAGGACTTAACGTATGGCAGACGATCTCCCCGAATGTTGTGTTCGGTGTATCACATCTACAAGGCAGCTGACTCGCTTACCTGTGGCTAAAACATAGAAACCTAGTGGGGTATCCCAATATATACGCGATGGTACGAGGAGCACAAGTCTATGTTAGCATTGTCTAATGCATAACCGTTCGATGAGAGCATTCCCATATACTTTCCATACGTGGAGTGCCTTTGATATACCTGAGAGTACTGGAGAACGATCCTATATACTTTCGTACGTGGAACGAGATTTCACCCCCGGATATAATGTAGGCAGTTAACGATAGCTGCTAGGTTTATAGACGCTGGAACACGTCTCTAGCCTAGACCTCTAAATATTTGTGTTAAGTTCCAAATGCTCCTTAGGTTAATTGAGTAAATTTTAACGTTGCTCTTGAATTATGTTTCAAATTTTTGGCTCAAACGATGTTGCTCGAATCTTAAAATGCAAGTTTATGAGAAAAGGAAACTTTTCACTTCAATGAAAGCTAAACTAACAAGGGAAGAGAATTCAATCAATTAATGCATCAAACAAGAGAATGCATCAAAGAACATGCCTCCACTAACTTTTCTTTCCAAATGCAATATGAAAAAGCAAAAAAAATCTTCACTATCTTATATGCAATCTATCAAAAGCAAAATGATGTTTACTTCACTAAGATGCACTTTATATAAATGATGTTCTCTTTGATTTTCGGATGCTCTAATGCAATCAAAGCTTCAATTAAAGCAAAAAATGAGATTTTGATTCAAATGCTTCTAATGCAAACAATGCACCAATCAAAGCAACACCAACTCAAATCCAAAAGCACTTAAATGAAAATGTCTTTCACTTTTCTCTTTTGAATGAATAAACAATGCACCCTTTTCAGCTTGTAAACCAAACAACATAATCTATGTTCGATCAATAACAAAGATGATTTTTCAAGTGCAAGATGACCTAATGCAATCGAAAAGAAACTTTGCAAAATACAAGCCAAAACTAATGCAAATTGACGTTTTGAATGATTTTAATAAATAACCAGATTTAATCAATTAGCAAACTACAAAATCAGTGACACTTACAAGCGGAAAGTGACAATCAAATGACCTAAAAACCCTAGAATCAATCCAATTTCACTCCAAACACTTGAAAGCTCAAGAGACAAGAATTGGCTAATCAAATAAGATAATCAAACAAAACACCAATAAATCCAATCACAATGGACAAGAAAAAGGACCTAAGGGGCTGAGACACACTGGATTTTGGCAGAGAAACCCTAATTTATACGAATCTTTGAGATCAGCGCGGCTATAATGGCCAAACTCGTGTTGAGCAGGGGTTCAGCACGACTGTTTTAAAGGAAAGCGCGCTGGTAGCACGACTGTCCGAGTCAAAAACGTGTTGGGCGATGAATAAGGCAAAAAAAAAAAGATTTCAACAAACACTCCATACTCAACACTCTAAGGTAGTAATCAATGACTATGTAGACCTATACATGCTCAAACGAACTGGGAACTCAATGGTCGGTCAAAGTGATCAAGGGATCAAATCGAAAAAGAGATTGAAGAGGTTATAACATCCCCAGTGGAGTCTCCATTTTGTTGTGAAGGCAAATCCTCTCTGTGGATAGAGGCGATCTCTCTAGCCCAATGAATGGGTCTAGCAACAAACTATACAAACTAACATAAACTTTCCTAGCTTATGCTTAACAAATGGAGAGAGAGGGTGACCTACCTCGCTTTGATGCTAACTACTCAATCCTCTGCAGACGGCTTTGATTACTTCACTTCCAGGCTTGCTCCTTACTTGTTCTTCACGTCCGAGTACCTGCAAGAAATATCAAAGGGAAATACAAGATACAAGAGCATATATGGCATATATCAAACATAAACTACTTAATAGATCAAGGAGTATTAAGCTAAAAGCATAAACATTTACACAATTATGGAAAGTGAACATCATATGTATATATTAATAAGCTAAAAAGGGAAGCATACAACCTATGCCTTGATGTTGGAGACCTCCTTTTGGTGGATGTCCAAGTCCAAGCAAAGACTCTTCAAGCACTCCTTCTCCAAGTTAGAATGGGCAGCATTTGGGCATAATCTCAGTATAGGAATGCAGGCAATCAATGACCAACCATTTGGGGATGGAAGGGAGTTGATTTATAGGAAGGGAGAGGGAGTTAGGGATCCACAAAAGAGGGAGGAAGGTCCACATCTCAAGGGGAAAGCCCATAATGATAATATCAAGAGCTCCAAATGGGAGAGCTCGACCATATCTACAACAACCAATATCCAGCTCGTTGTTCTCGAAGTTTCTAGCATACGAAGCTTCTCCCCCATTTTGGGAAAACCTGCTAGAAGAGGTTCAACGCGGGTTTTCATATCAAAACCCGTGCTAGCAGCGCTAGGGTAAAGCAGTGCAACCTGCCATCAACACGAACAAACAGTGGAGCAAAATGCGCTAGCCTTAAAAACTAGGGTTTTGGCTAACCTTCTTTAGAATTGACTTAGGGCAGTTTTTCTTTGGTTTTTCAAGGATGTTTTTGTATGTGTATCATGATGGATATACCTCACAGTTGTCAACATTTTGGCACTTCATGATATGGAATAGGAAGTGAACAGGAGGTGTGACAAAATATTGTGTGACAGTCGTACTTATCAACATAATCACATTAAACTAACAACAAAAATATTCATTGTTGGCTCACTTGATCTCTCAGAGTGGACCCATGCTCCACTATCCATATTTTCCATGATTTTTGAATGTTTATAAGTATTGCCAACTCTGGAGGGGAACGAGGCTTGATTTTCATTTGGCTATTGAATATAGCCTCTCGCAATGGTGGCAACATCTGAATGGAGATGTTGGTAAGTGAATTTAAAACTAACCAATTGGTGTGAGGTTTGACAAAAAAATGCCAATTAGAATCGAGATCAACTTTACGCAACTATTCAAACTTTTCAGTGAATTCAGCCCCCTATTCAAGCCAATTCTTGAGCAAGCTGTCAACATCTGGCAGGGAATCCTCTGGATAGCTGAAGATGAGATTTGATTCAAGTAAGGATTCATTAATGGATTCAACTAGGGAATTTGACATTTCACGATCATCACTGATGAGTTTTTTAACTGAATGTATCCTAGCTTTCCATCCCATAAGAATGACTGATTTATGCATTGCATCGATTTTGGGAAAGTCGTAATTCCTCCCTTCAACATTGTCTTTCCATTCTAACATTTCATTGAGATCCTTCTTGGCTTCATTATAACATGAGATCATTTCTACTAACACATTAGTCAGAGAATTCCATAAGCTGCATTGTTTGTGAATCAAATTCAATTTATCACAAAATATTTCTTGTTGCCTCTGTAGTTGTACATTTAAATCATGAGCCCCATGTTTGAAATTCTTCAGCTAAAGTGTCCTAACATGACAATATATATATATATATATATATATATATATATATATATATATATATATATATATATATATATATATATATATATATATATATATATATATATATATATATATATATATATATATATATATATATATATATATATATGGATTTGGGAATCATGACATATCACATTATGGACAATATGGTTATTTGATTGCAAGAAACATGCAAAGATTTCCTATTTAGCGAATATAAGTTTCCTGAATTCAATTTGAATTTGTCATACTCTGTTCATGGTGTTTTTGCTTACATAAAAAAAAACAAATACACATACTTGAAACAAAAAAATTTTGCAATGCAAAAGTTTAACTTGTGATGTCACAGATCTATGTAATACGACTAATTTTCATAATGAACATATATGTTGCACCTTTTACTCCTATTTCTACTATCATTGAAACAATATCAATTGCCAAATTACACATTCTTTATGTCCATTGTATCGTAATTATTATTGGTGATTTCAATGTCGACATGCATTCAAATAACCTAAGAACAAAACAACTAATTGAATATATGGAATCAATTCAATTGCACGAATTGACATATAATCATACTCCAAATTCAGAAACTCAAATAGACAATATCAAGATACAATTCATGTTATCTTGTGCATAAATTGAACTTTGCAAGAAACGGTTGTAATCATATATCTGTTTTCTTTCCTCTTTGAGTATTAAAAAAAAAATACTAAAGGTGGCAACATAAAATCACTTGTTCCAGGTATTGTTTTCTTTCTCATTGTTTCTTTTCTTGTTAAGAACTTAATATTTAATCATATGCAATGGTGCCAACATTAACCTTTGTAACATGAGTTCAAATATCTATAATAGAAATGTTATAAGACATATTTGTGTTGTTTCAATGTGTATTTTCAAAAGAAAGCATTTATAGAAGTCGTGTTGTAATATAAAATTCAATATTTCTGCACCGTGTACCTTTTTTTTAATGCAAATGAATAAACTTGAACAATGATTTCTCTTTGGTATTACTTGAATAGATTAATGAAAAATGTTTAAGTTACACAATCATTGTTTAAAACATCTAGACCTCTATGCAATGTTTCCAATAGGTATTTTACAATATATAGTTGTGTTTCTACATGTGTAACAATGAAAATGATGTCAACCCACAAAGAAGATAGTGGAACATGTGGAAATGAATCCAGTCATATGGAAAAGTGGTTTGCTCTTTCTTTTTCCAAAATTAAGAACAAACAAGAGTATTCACATTTGCACATTAATTAATTTTTGCATTTTCTTTTGCCATTTTAGTGTTTTTAAAATAGTAAAAAGATACAAACCACTAAGAGAAATATTTTTTCTTTTCACATCCAAGTCAAAGAAAAAACAGTTGCATCATCCATAATTGACATTTCCATGGAAAACTTAACAAATATTTTTGAAGGAGATGTGTTAGTGTTATATGGTCCTGCTTCCAATTTTGTATCTTGCTCACCACCAAAGGCTCAAGCCATGCATGCTGTTCTTGTTGATGTACATGGAAAACTTACAATAACTGTCAACATAAGTGACAAGTTAATTTCTCGATTTTTGTCATAATTCTCTATGTTGGAAATACTGAGAGGGTCAATATTTCGCTTACAATTAGTTAATTATAAAATTTTAGAGCATGAACAATAGAACAATAATCATCAACACATCACAAGAGTAGTACCCAACAAATTTTTAGGTGGAAACCCTTCTGGGAGAAAAACCACATAAGCTTTTCTAATAATCAATGAGTACAAAATTTCTCAGCTCCACTTCCTAGTACCCTAGAAAGGCATTCAATTTATCAGGAAACTCCAACTCATGAAAGGATGCTCCAACACCCTAGTTTACCACTTCCAACTGGAAGGATGCTCCAATGCCCTAGTCTTATCAACTTCAACTGAAAGGATGCTCCAACACCCTACAAGTTCCAATTTTCCCTAGCACCACCTTGCCACCTTGAAGTGTTTTTAGGCTACAACCCGAAGAAGAATTCACTCTCTTGCCTTGCACCACCCAACCACCCTGAAAATATAAGATGAATGAAAAAATTGTGGGCTCTCGTACTAGGGACAATGACCCACTTACAAAGATATTCAATAAAGATTTTTCTATTGATGATACTTTAGATATACAATGATGAGCCAACTTATATAAATCTTCAACCTTCAAAACTACCTCTTGAAATTTACAACTTTCACCTTTCTGATTGCAACAATAAAAATATTCACTTCGTCAATTACTAGCCAATTTTCATACCTTAACTTTGTTGCTGAGAAGTATGCTACTGAGGATTCCTTTGAGATAATATGCTATAGAAACTGATCAAATAAACTGCCCAAAAGATGTCACTATTTTTCTTCAGATCTCTATCAGGTATACTTTAAATATATGATAATAATCAGAACTTCTTCTACTCAATGATTATCATACATTCCCTTCATTGTAATATTGTGAAGACAAGTCTCAAACATATGCCATATCACCAAATGTGTGCCAATAGATGCTAGGATGCCTTCTTTCTATGCTACAGGAGAAGGTCAAATACACTGCCATATTTGAATGAAGTTCAAAACCTCTCCTACCCAAAGTTTGTTGCAAATTTCAAGTTGTATGATGATACCACTGTATGCCTTTAGTTAATAGGTCAAAATAAAATAAGCTTATACCTCAGATGCAATTGTTATCAGTTCCAACATATCTTAGACAAGGGGTTGTTATCAGTGCCAACATACCTTAAACAACGACATAAATTGCATCACAGGTAAACTACCTTGTTTGTTCCTTATATTACAGGAAAAAAGAATTTTATCTACTTTTTTCGATACTGTAAAATTAATCACAACCAACCCTCTACATTGTAGTATATGAGATGTCAACGAGAATACATGATAGTCCACATATGGGGCATTATATTGGCAAATTTTGATCACAAACTTCCACAAAAATATATATAATGATCAAATCTTAAAGTAAATCCAAATGAAGTTTACAAGTTGTCCACAAAGAGTCCTAAAAAAATATACCAAAGTGACTTGGAACAAAACTCAATGATTCCTATAATAAGTTGCAGAAGACCTTAGATCCATGAATATTCTTCATAAAAGAGTGCCTTCCGAGTGTCCTTAAATGTGTTCACAAAGGGTATGAAATACCTTTAGATAGCATGGAATTTTGAACTCGAACATTCCTCAATAGAACCTGGAGTAGACTGCAAAGAAGCTCAATAAAGTTTTTGGATCACCTCATAAAATTGTGAGAGATCAATCTCAAAATTACAAATTTTTCTTCACAACCGAGTGACTTCTGAAAACCCTTATAAATGCACTAAATCATAGAGGAGTCTCCAAATGAAAGGCTAAGATGAATATCTAGGAAATGCCATATTTGACCTTAGAATGTTTCCATAAGAGTCTTGGTCTTGACGCAAATATGACAGAATTGATTTGGCCTTAAAAACTCCATCAAATAAGAGAGAGAGGGATCTTGGATCAGTGCATAGATTGCCTAGGTTTTATGCCATAGAGAATGCTTATGAAATACTTCACATAGCCATTGATTAGGGCTTGAATTGCCTTACCATAGAAGGTTGAAATTACTCAAAGAATGGTAAAAAAAACTTAGTGAATAGTCATAACCAAAGCATAAAAATAAACCAAAAACTTCCTTCAATCTCGACCTTATTCTTTAGATTTTCATGACTACCCTAGGCCACAAAGATCACAAATAATCTATCAAAAGATGTGCTTTCAATATATTTCTTTTGAGGGAAGACAAGTTGCATATATATAGTAGTCATGGAAGCTTCTAGGAGGGAGTCGACTAACCCTTGAACCCTTTGAGTTGACTTGCAAGTTTAAATTTTAAATTGAATTTTGGAGCCAAAAACCCTAACAAACATTAGGACGAACTTAATTCAAATTTTGATCATTTATCCTTGATAAAATCTTCTATTGACTTTGACTAATATAGGCCTATTTTAATTTAGTTTCTTGAATAAACAAAAAATCGCTTGTAGCATCTCCTTTAGGGGTGCTTGACAAAAAACGAGGCTCTTGTCTTTAAAGAGGCATATCTCCTCAACAGTGAGGAGTTATGAGACATACCACCTATCATTGGAATCAACACGATGAGGCCAATCAATTGATGATGGTCTCTATTGCAATATCATTGATCTTTCTTGTCATTTTCTTCAGTAAATGTGGGTCTTCTTCTACTTGGGTTGACATCAATGACAACCATGTTTCAACAATATCCCCCTATGGAATTGATGGCAACACACATGATCCCCCTGTAATTGTTGCTCCCCCTAACTCCATGCCTCTGATCTTCCTCTCCTGATTACTCTCCCCTTTTGACATCAATGGCAAAGGGTGACTCCCCCCCACAAGATACCTTCTTCTCTCATCCTATAACATGTATTTCTCCCCTATCTACGTGGAGGGATAGAATGCATATCAATGTGAACTTGGTAGAACCACAAGCTTTTGTTGAAGATACACAAATGTCTCTCGAGGTAGAGGCTTGGTGAAGATGTCGGATATTTGCTCCTTTGTCCCAATGTACTCCACCTTGATGTTCTTTTCTACAACCTGTTCCCAAAGAAAATGGTATTTAATATGAATTTGTTTTGTTTTTGAATGCATGATGGGATTTTTGGAGAGACTTATGGCATTGGTGTTATAAAAAAATATCAGAATGCACTCATCAAACTTCACATGGAGATCCTGCAGAGTTTGCTTCATCCAAAGAACCTGAGTACAACATGCTACTGTTGCGATATATTATGCTTTTGTTGTGGACAAAGAGATTGAATATTGCTTCTTTCTTAACCATGAAACAAAACAATCACATAGATGGAAGGTTGCTCCACTAGTGTTTTTGCGATCATCAACACTACTTGCCCAATCTACATCTCTATAAGTTATCAAAGTCAATTCATTTCCCTTTGGATACCATAGTCCAAAATGTATTGTTCCTTTAAGATATTGGAAGATCCTTTTCACTACAACAACATGGGATCCTTTTGGTGCTTCTTGGAATTGTGCTAGCTATCTAACTGCTTGCATCACATATGGTCGTGAAGTTGTCACATACTATAGGTTGCCAATAATCAACCTATGCGATCTATGGTTTGATTCCTTGGATTCATCGTACTTACTCAACTTGAAATTGATCACCATGGGAGTGCTAACTAGTTTATAATCTTCCATTTGGAACCACTTCAACATTTATTTGATTTACTTGGTTTGAGAGATGAATACACCATTAAATCCATGAGATATTTGAAGTCCCGAGAAGAAGGTCAACTCACCAAGTAAGGACATATCAAACTCACTCTGTATATTGTTGGAAAATTTCTTACTCTGCCTGTAATCATCGCTGCGAAGTATGATGTCTGCCACATATACTTCAATGTGATTCAAGTTGTCTTATTCAATCTTTATGTATAAATTGCTATCGACACTTCCTTTCTTGAAACCTTGTTGCTGCAAGTACTTGTCTAGACGTGCATACTAGACTTTAGGAGCTTGCTTCAAATCATACAAACATTTCTTTAACCTGCAAACATAATATTTATTTTCTGTAAGCATAAAACCTTCAGGCTACTCTATGTAGACTTCTTCTTCCAATTCACCATTCAAAAAAGTCGATTTGACGTCCATCTGGTACACTTTAATATTTCTTGAGCAAGCATAGGCTAAAAACATTATGATAGATTCCATCCTAGAAATAGGGGCAAACATCTCTTCAAAATATATTCCTTCAACCTGTGCATATCCTTTACATACCAATCTTACTTTTTTCTTGGTCACATGTCCATCTTCATTCAGCTTGTTCCTGAAAACCCATTTTGTGCCAATGATATTTTTGTCCTTAGGTCTTGGAACCAATTCCCATGTTTTATTCTTTTCGATCTAATCCAGTTATTCTTCCATGGCTTTGATCCAATGCTCGTCATGGTTGGCTTAAAAGTTGCTAGGCTCAACTTTGGATAAGAGAGGAAGATGTCCTTCTTTCGGAATGCATATTTGTCAGCTTCTTCTGGTTCCTATTCTTGCATTCATATCACCAATTATTTTTTCTAATGGATGATTCTTCTAGTACCATCATTAGGAGTTTTAGAAGGTGCATGTTGATTATCTTCTACTTCTCTCTAATTGAGAATTGACTCTTTGTTTGATTGTTCTTCTTCTTTAATTTTTCCTTCTTGTTCTCTTTCTTTTATTTCTTGTTCCCTTGAAGGTGAGCCTCCTTGCCTAGTCTTTTGTCCATGAAATTCATCAAATGTTACATTGATGCTTTCAACTATCTTGTTGAGTCTCAAATTATAACATTTGTATGCCTTGATTTTGTGTGAGTACCCAACAAATATGCCTTCATCTACTCGAGAATCAAAGTTTCTGATCTTCTTGTCTTCCCTCTTTATGTAGCATTTTCTTCCGAAGATTTTGAAACGTTTGATGTTTTCCGGTCTCCATTCCCATAATTCATATGGGGTCTTGTCATAGTTGCTTTTAAGCATTCCTTTGTTATGAATGTGCACAACTCTCTCCACTGCTTGAACCCATAATATATCGCTTAATATTAAACCATTCAACATGGTCGTAGCCATTTATTCCACCATTATGTTCTTTCTTTCATCGAATCCATTTTGTTGTGGTGTCCCAGATGCCAAGAATTGTCATTTTATTCCTTGTTCTTCATAGAAGTGTTGGAATTCTTTAGATGTGAATTATCCTCCATTATTTGATCTTAAACACTTGATCTTTAAATCAACTTTGTTTTCAACCATATCTTCATAAATTCTGAAACAATCAAATGCTTATGACTTTTTCTTCATAAAAATTGTTGTTGTCATTCTGGTATAATCCTCAATCATTAGCATGAAGTATTGTTCACCATCCAATACTTTGGTTCTCATTGGTCCACATAAGTTGGTGTGTACCAACTCTAACAGTTTTGAAGTGGAATGTTCCTTGGTCTTAAACTCAACTCTTGTTTTTTTCCATGCCTACAGTGCTTACACATGGTGCTAGTTAGTTTTGAAATTTCTGCCAATTCTATGACAACTTCCTTTTTACTGATCTTTACTAAATTATCGAAGTTTATGTGATCCATTCTCTTGTGCCAAAGACAACTTTCATCCTTCATTTCCAAGAAACAACTTTCCTTTTTGATTTCATCTAGGGTGTATATATCATTTGGATTTCTTGTTGTTGTCACCACTAACCTACCTGATTTCTCCCTTCTTATTTTGCATTTCCTTGAGTCAAATAGAAGCATGTGTCCTTGATCACACATTTGACTCACACTCAACAGGTTATGGTTCATATTTTCAAGGAGCAAGATGTCTTTTGCAGTGGCATTCTTGCTTTCAAGCTTAATTGTACCCTTTCCTATAACCTTAGTTGAACCATCATTCCCAAATGAGATTGTTCCATCTTTTTCTTCATGTAGAAATATACTCTTCTTTTGTTTATCACATGTCATATTTGTTGAGCAGCAACTGTCGACATACCATATGTTTTTCTTGCTTTGAGCTTTTAAGGCAATCACACAACATTCATCCTTCTTCTTCCAGACTCTTGAAGGTTCTTTTGACAAAACATTCGATTCATGCTTTGTCTCCCTTGGAAGAGTGTTCAACTTACAATATTTTGCTACATGTCCAATATTGTTGCATTTGTAGCACTGTACTTCATTACTTAGGGATCCAAATATGTTATAATTTCAGTTGTACCTTTCCTAATATTTTTTAGGATAATAAGAGTAGTATCCATTGTTGCTTTCGTTCCTAGTATAATATTTACAGTTCACAACTTTGTGCCCAAAATTATTGCAAGAGTAACACTAACCAAGGAAAATAGTTTGATACGTGGGAGTGGGGGATCTTTTATGTGATACGGTTTTCCAAAGACCTTCCTTTGCAGATTGTTGATTTCACATCTTTTGATCTTGAACCTTCGATTTTGTAGACATGCTTTCCTCTTCCTTGATAGGGCCCTTGACGATATCTTCTTAGGTATTTTGTTCAAATTCTATCATCATGGAGCTTGAACCTTTAATGAACATGGGATTGTATCCTAATCTTGTCTTGTCATCACATGATCTTTGACTGCTGATAATTTCATCCAAAATTTTGTTGTTGTTTACGAAATTTTGTTGGATATTCCTCTTTTATGCTTCCTTTTGTAGTGAGACTATCTTTGCTTCCAAACTCCCCACTGTATGGGTGCTTTATTCCAATTCCTTTTTTAGTATTTATTCAATTTTATTGGCCTCCTCTAACTGCACTTTTAGATTGATGATAATATTATCTAATTCTAAGGACTTCTTGATGAGAGTTTTAGTGTGTTTTTTTAGTTCACTCAATTCAACTTCCATTGTCTTGACATTCCTTCTTTCTACCTTTAGGTCCTCTAAGGCACTAACAGGTTCTCTTTCAATATCTACTTAGCCTTCCTCTTCATATTATTCGGGAGACTCCTTTCGATCATCCCTTACCATGAATAATACTCTTCCTGTGTCATTTTCACTATCGCTATTTCTTTCTTCTTCGGATGAAGAGCTATCTTATTTTGAATAAAAACCTTTCCTGAAGGCTTTCCTTTTACTTTGCTTCTTGTATTTTTCTTTGATTATTCTTTACTTTCATAGGAGATTCTTCTTCATCATCATTATCCGAGTTCTTTGCATAAGGACACATTGAAGCAAAATGACCAATTTCACCATAGTTGAAACACTTTAAGGGAAGCTTACATTTGTACTTGCCTATTCCTCTTTTCAATTTTCTCATAAAGTTGGATATTTCTTCATATGAAATTTCGTTGGGGCTTTGCTTGGACCGTTGCTTATTTTTATCTGTCTTCTTAGATGTCGTAAAAGTTGCTTCTCTCTTAGATGGATTCTCCTACTCTATTCTCATTTTGTAGGCTATATAAGAATTCCATGTAGCTCATCCATGCTGATAGTCTAAGTCTAATCTTTTTTCCAACACTGAGACTTTAGTGTCAAATCTCATTGAAAGTGATTTCAATATTTTTTGGACAATTAACTTGTTTTCTGTTGGTTCTCCCAAGCCTTGTTTCGTGTTTACTGCTTCATCAACCTGGAGAAATTAAGCTGCAATATTTTCATCTTCATTCCTTTTAAGTTGCTCAGATTTTCCTTTAAATATTTGAAGCTTGGCCTCCTTGAACTTTTTGTCCCCTTCGTATATATTTTGGAGCTTGTGCCAAATATATTTAGTAGATGTGCAATGCATTACTTTAACACACGTCGAATCTATTAGACCATTTAAAATAACATTCCTGGATTTAGCATTACTATCATAAAATATTCTTAGTTGCATTATTTGTGGAAGGAGTTGAGGGTTATTTGTATCCAATCATTATAGAGTGCCAAACATCATATCCTTGTGCTTGCACATACACTTTCATCCTTCCACTCCAAAGCACATAGTTTTGTCCATTAAATATTGGAACTTTGTTATTTGTGCAATCCATGATCTCCCTTCTAGTGGTTAGACTGCTTGTGAAGGAACCTTCTCTGCTACCAGTTTTTGGAAATACGAAGAGGGGGGTGAATCAATATTTCATTTAAAATCAGTTAATTATAAACTTTTATAGCATTAACAACAAAACAATAATCATCAACACATCACGAGAGCAATACACAATAGATTTTTAGGTGGAAATCCTTCCAGGATAAAAACCATCGAACATTTTTATAATAATTAATGAGTGCAAATTTCTTAGCTCCATTTGAAGAGGAAGCTCCAACTTCCTAGTGCTCTAGAAAATCATTCAATTTATCAGGAAGCTCCAACTCCTGAAAGGATGCTCCAACCCCCTAGTTTATTAGCTCCAACTGGAAGGACGCTCCAACACCCTAGTTTTATTAGCTTAAAATGAAAGGGTGCTCCAATGCCCTACAAGCTCCAACTTTCCCTAGCACCACCCTGCCACCCTTAAGTATTTTCAGGCCATAACTTGAAGGATACTTCACTCTCCTGCCTTGCATCACCCAACCACCCTGAAAATATAAGATGAATGAAACAATTATAGCTCTTGTACTATAGACAATGGCCCACTTACAGAGATATTCAATGAAGCTTTTTCTGTGATGATACTTCAGATATACAATGATGAGCCAACCTATCAATCTTCAACCTTTAGAACTGCCTCTTGAAACTGACAATTTTCACCTTTTTTATTGCAACAATAATAATATTCACTTCAACTATTACTAAACAATTTTTGTACCTCAAATATGCTAATGAGAAGTATGCGACTAAGGATGCCTTTGATATTATTTGCTACAGAAACTGATCAAATATATTGCCCAAAAGATGTCACTATTTTGCTTCATATCTCTATCAAGTATACTTTAAATATATGATAATGATCATAAATTATTTTGCTCAATGATTATGGTATAGTCTCTTCATTGTAATACTGTGAAGATGAGTCTTAAACATATGGCAGATCACCAAACGTGTGCCACTCAATGCTAGGATGCCTTCTTTCTCTGCTATAGGAGAAGGTCAAATATACTGCCAGATTTGAATGAAATTTGGAACCTCTCCTACTCAATGGTTTTTGCAAATTTCAAGGTGTATGATGATACCACTGCATGTCTTTAGTTAATAGGTCAAAACAAAATAATCTTATACCTCAAATGAAGTTTCTATCAGTTCCAACATACCTCAAACAAGGACATAAATTACATCACAAGTAGACATCCTTGTTTTTTCCTTAGATTACAAGGAAATAAACTTTTATCTACTTATGTCCATATTGTAAAACTAATCACAACCAACCCTCTATATCGTAATATCTGAGATGTCAATGAGTAGACAGGTTGATCCACAGATGGTGGCCTTATGGCAAACGTCATTGACAAACTTCCACATAATATATATAATGATCAAACTCTAAACCAGAGCCAAATGAAGCCTACAAGTTGTCCACAAAGAGTCCTCAAAAAATATACCAAAGTGACTTGGAACAAACCTCAATGATTCTTGTAATAAGTTGCCAAAGACCTTACATCCATGAATATTCTTCATCAAAGAGTGTCTTTCGAGTGTCCTTAAATGTATTCACAAAGAGTTTGAAATACCTTCAGATAGCATGGCATTATGACCTCAAACATACCTCAATAAAACTTGGACTGGATTGTAAAGAAGCTCAAGAAAGGTTTCATATCACCTCATAAAATTGTGAGAGATCAATCTTAGAACTATGATTTTTTCTTCACAATCGAGTGCCTTCCGAAAGCCCTTAGAAATGCACTATATCATAGAGGACTCTCCAAATGAAAGGCTAATATGATTGTCTGTGAAATGCCATAGTTGACATTAGAACGTTGCCACAAGAGTCTCGACCTTGATGCATATACGATAACCTTGATTTGCCCTTAAAAGATCCACCAAATAAGAGAGAGAGGGATCTCAGATCAGTGCACAGATTGCCTAGTTTTTATGCCATATGGAATGCCTCCAAAATACTCCACAGAGCCATTGATTAGGGCTTGAATTTCCTTACCATAGGAGGCCAAAATTACCTTAGAGAATTCTTAGAATACCCCAGCGAAGAGCCATAGCCAAAGCATAAAAATAACCCAAAAACTTCCTCAATCTTGATCATCTTCTTCAGATTTTCATGACTACCCTAGGCCACAAAGAGCACATATAATCTATCAAAAGATGTGTGTTCAATATCTATCTTTGGAAGGAAAATGAGTTGCATATATATAGTAGTCATGGAGGTTTCTAGGAGGGAGCCAACTAGCCCTTGAACTCTTTGAGCCAACTTCCAAATTTGAATTTTAAATTTAATTTTGGAGCCAAAAACCCCAACAAACATTAAGGCCAACTTAATTCAATTTTTAATAATATATCCTTGATAAAATCTTCTTTTGGATTAGACTAGGATAGGCCTATTTTAATTTAATTTTCTTGAATAAACAAAAAAATTGCTTGTAGCATCTCCTTTGGGGGTTCTTAACCAAAAATGGGGCTTCAATATTTCAAGAGGCATATCTCCTCAACCACGAGGAGTTGTAAGGCATACCTCATATCATTGGAATTGGCACAATGAGGAAAATAAATTGATGATGGTTTGTCTTGAAATATCGTTAATCTTCCTTGTCATTTTCTTCACTAAAGGCATGGCCTCTTTTGGCGTTGCTTGGGTTGGCATCAATAACAACCATGTTTCAACAATCAAGAACCATAGTTTTGCACAATGCACCTTTTTTTAATGCAAATGAAATGATTTCTCTTTGGTATTGCTTGAATAGATTATTGAACAATGTTTAAGTTACACAATCATTGTTTAAAACATCTAGACCTCTGTGTAATATTTTCAATAGGTAATTTACAATATATAGTTGTGTTTCTACACATGTAACAATGAAAAAGATGTCAACTCACAAAGCAGATAGTGGAACATGTGGAAATGAATCCAGTCATATGGACAAACAATTTGCTCTTTTTGTTTCCACAACCAAGAACAAACCAAAGTCTTTGCATTTGCACATTAATCAATTTTTACATTTTCTTTTGCCATTTTAGTGTTTTTATAATAGTAAAAAGATATGAAACACTAAGAGAAATATTTTTTCTTTTCACAACCAAGTAAAAGAAAAAACAATGGCATTGCCCTTAATTAATATTTTCATGGGAAACTCAACAAATATTTTGGAAGGAGATATGTTAGTGTTATATGGTCCTAATTCTAATTCAATATCTCACTCATCACCAAAGGGTCAAGTTGTACATGTTGATCTTGTAGATGTACATGGACAACTTACAATAACGGTTAACATAAGTGACAAGCTAATTTCTTGATTCTTGTTATATTTGTTTGTCGGGAGGAGTGTTCATATAACATAATTCAACATAATAAGAAAAGAAAATATGAAAGGGGCAATGCTAGTCTCTGCATCTCATTGGCTCCAACATTTTTTGTTGAGACAATACTAATGCTTTGTTCTGAACGTCTTCTTACTCCAGATACTATGATTGCAACACTTTTAGAAGCCAATACAGACTATTGAGCTAGACTTTGCAACACTTGCTACATGATGCCCACAAAACAATTGTCAATTTGGAATATATGTCAAAATGATAAAACAAACAATGGCAGTGCCACGATATTCTATCGAGTCTCATGTCTTGTTATGCTTTACTTTCTACTTATCTATTTTTTCCTTCGTCTTCTTTTCCCTCCATTTGTTCATTAAGAAATTCATGTTTTCATTCTCTCTTTGTTGCAACTAATTGAAATTTTCACTTTAATTTTTATCACGTGCATTTTGCAGATAAATACAAACAAAAAATTATTGAATTGCAAAAAGATATATCAAGCAGAAAGACAATCATGCTTATGTTCAAAAACATGGTTCGAAGCGGTCCAAAAGGATCGCATAACATACACACACGTTTACCGAGTTTCTTTTATTCACTTAACGATGAATCAACACAATCTTATTTATAGACTCGCAATAACAAATGTCTAGGCAAGTTTTCTATTGCATTTTAACTTTTTATAGCCTTAAATCTTATTTATAGAGTCTACCAAAAACAAATGTCCATGCAAGTTTCCAATTGCATTTTAACTTTTTATATATTTTTTTGTAACTATCTAATCCTTCTACTACTATTTTTTCTTTCCTTACATTGTTTATGTACCATAAATCTAACAAAATTGTATGTCTATTTTACAAGCAAACTACTGCAAATTATTGGAATTCTCAAACTAGATAATATGTTTTTGCTTGCCATACAAGCCATTTTGCCACGAGTGTAAACAACTAATTAGAACAATGGACTGTCCAATAGATAACATGCTTTATTGCATAAACTGCCTAACAAAAAGTTGTTTTCTTATGAACACAATTTTCAATGTATAATCAAGGATGTAGATGGCAAGCTAGATTACACCCTTTCAAAGGACCTTCTACAAGTCTTCTTCCCAAAGCTTTTGCAGATAACATTTGTAAAATACAAACAAAACATCTAAGCGACGTTTTCCTTTTATGTGGATTCTCGATAACTGGAGCCTTTACAATTTTGATGGACAATATCATTGTTGACATCAAGAAGATTTGACATCCTTGATTACTTTGTTAAAGTACTATAGTCTAGTCTATCTTGTATATCTTGAGTCTACTCACAAATGATGCAATTAATTTTGACATAACCTTTTGTATCAAATGTTCTATGGCTCTGAAGCCTATGAACGTGAACATAAGTACTAATTGACCATGACTTTTCCAAGCTAGATTGCACCCTTTCAAAGGACCATCTTCAAGTCTTCTTCCCAAATCTTTTGCCGAATACAAACAAAACATCTCAACTATTATTTTTCTATTATGTGAATTCTCAATAACTAGAACCTTTACAATTTCAATGGAACGCGAACTCTCACCTTATATATTATATCTAATGCTTTGTTGATCAATATGAATATAAATATTTGACATGAGTTTTGTGTCTCACATATGTGTTCCATGTATAATATTGATTTTAAATCTGATTTGAGTTCTTGCTTCTATGACTCTATTGGTTGTTGTGTCTGATTTTGTTAATGTATACAAAATGGACCCGAATTTCACTATTTCTTGTTTTCGCACATCCCTAAGTTTTGTGCATCATTGTTCCCCACAACACTTCAATCTTGTGCACATTGCTTGTATGCTACCAATTGGGATTACAAACAGGGAAATTGTCTATGTTCGCATCATGGTACTTATGTAAAGATATGCTTTTAGAAATACTCAGTGCAGAAGTAATTTATCGGGACGAACTTGATAATGCATCATTTAAAATTGTGGGGAGCTGCTGACTAACAGGACGCGACAAATTAAGCGCACAATATCTACCATCCAAGGCATCCTACCATTGACCAAGTCAGCGCAACTGAACACTTGATAGAATGTCACTGTGGAAGTAATTCCCGAGGACGAACTCAATAATATATCGTTTAAATTTATGGAAGGCCATTGACTAATAGGATTCGTAAGACGAAGATTTATATGTCATTTAATAGAGTCTAACACTCAACTATTTTCCCTTGTGCATGTTCCCCTTTCGCACACCTCCACTTTCACATTTCCATACATTTTCTTGCCTTTGTACACCATTTGAATCATTTTGACATTGACCAAATTAGCTTGTCTAAACACTTCACACAACGTGATTGGGGAATTAGAAAAAACTAATTTCCTGAGGCAAATTCATAATGCATCCTTTTAAATTTTCGATGACTGCTGACTAATAGGACTCGTGAGACCGATATTTATATGGTATTTAACAATCTAACATCAACTACTTTCCCTACATGTTCCCCTTTCGCACACATCTCCACTACTGCACCTCCATACATATTCCTACCTTTGCACACTTTTTAAAAAACTATATATTAAAAAACCCACATTATATAAGTATTCAAAGCATAATCTACAATACGAAGCATTTTGGCATTGACGAAAGGCAAAATTATCTTACTTTATCTTGTGAATGAAAATATAATTTTGGTGAATTATCACTGAGTCATTGTAGCCGAGAATTCGAGACAATGTGACTGTAGAACTAATTCCCCGAGAGGAATTCATAATGCATCATTTAAAATTGTCGATGGTCGACGACTAACAACATTCACAAGACAAGGAATTATATGTCATTTAACATAAAGTATAACACCAAGTAATTCCCCATGTTCCCCTTTTACACCACAGACGTCATTTAACATTCAATTATATTCAACAAAAACCATCGCGGAAGGAAAGCACATGATATCTACCATCCGAAGCATCCCGCCACTGGCTAAGTCAACCCGATCAAACACGACAGAATGTCAATGCAGAAGTAATTCCCCATGAAAAACTTGATAATGTATCATTTAAAATTATGGATGGCCGCTAACTATCATAACTCATGAGACGAAGATTTATATGTCATTTAATAGACTCTAACACTCAACTATTTTCCCTTGTGCATGTTCCCTTTTCACACACCTCCACTTCCACACATTTATACACATTGCTACCTTTGTACACCATCTGAACCATCTTGACATTGACCAAGTCAGCCCGATTGAATACTTCACACAACATGACCGGGGAATTACGCGAAACGAATTCCTTAGGACGAAGTCATAATGCATCCTTTAAAATTGCCAACAACCACTGACTAACATGACTCACGAGACGGGGATTTATATGTCATTTAACATTCTAACACCAACTGCTTTCCCTCCCCCATGTTCCCCTTCTGCATACATCTCCACTTTTGCACCTCTGTACAAATTCCCGCCTCTGCACACTTTTAAAAAATCCATATATTAAAAAACCTACAATATATAAGTATTCAAAGCACAGTCTACAATATGAAGCATCTTGGCATTGAAAAAAGACAAAATTATCTTATTTTATCTTGTGAATGAAAATATATTTTGGTGAACATTATCACCAAGTCACCATGACCGAGCATTTGAGACAATGTGACTGTGAAACCAATTCTTTGGGAGGATGCCCATCGACTAACAACACTCGCAAGACAAGGAACTATAAGTCATTTAACAAAAAGTCTAACATCAAGTACTCCCAAATACCCCTTTCTCACCACGGATGTCATTTAACATCAAATTATATTCAACAAAAACCAACATAGAAAACTGTTATTTAACATAAATATTGAACCACAAACAAAAACAATTTAATTATATATAACTAGTGAAATAAAAAAAATCACACAATATAACAAATAATTATAAAAAAATGCTATAAATCTATTAAATACTAATTATACTAATACAAATAATATAAAATAAGTAACCTTTAAAATTAAATTAAATTTCCTATATTAATTTAAAAGATAAAGATAAGGACTAAGTGCTTTGTAGCTATTTCCCTTATTAACTTATAGATAAATACATAATGATTCGTATCTACTAATATATCATTAAATAAACTATCACTAATATATCGCTAAATCACAACCTTCTCCAATTTAATATATGACATCATCTAACCCATAACATAGGCGGTTGTTGGCTTATGTTACACGTTGATGTTACATACATTTATTTATGAAGTTGCTTTGTGGGATTTGTATCTTTATTATGAAAAGGCTTAAATATAAATATGGGCAAGGTGGCAATGGTATGAAAAGGGCCCAGACACTTACCGTATGTATGTATGTATCGTAACAATGATAGTGTTCGAGTTAGGCACTATCAGTTTGTTAGAACAAGTAGATTGTGGTCCTTGTCTAATGTGCCGTCTCTTACCATCTCCGTCCGTCTGATCTACCACGAGTCATGGCGTTGGCCACCGGGCATTGGGCATGGATGTATAAATCACCAAAACACTCTCCTTGGAAATGACAGGCTTACTTTTTATATAAAATGCAGTTGGGCACCCTCTGCGATCAGTTCAATATTCATTTTGGTGGTCGAAAGTTCGATTCCTCTACTGAACAACATTGCATACCTACGGGCACGCAGAAAACAAGGGGCGCCAAGAGCAGATGGGCGAGGAGCCTAACATTGCGGGGAGGGTAAGTTTAGGTATCCATTACTGGTGATGGTCACGGTGTTTAGAATTTCTTATCAAAGATGTCTTATTGATATTGTTATTTTCATTGGGTAATGGATACCTAACGAATTTTGGATCGTCATTTCTATAGTTGTTTTTAGTTTTACTGTTTTCATATGAAATTCATATTTATCTTTGTCTATTCAATACAACATACCGGTAAATCTTATGTTGCAGTTGCAAGATAGTATGGGAGATTCAAGTCAGCATTACGATAATGTAAGTGGTTACTTTCTGGTCATTTTTTCACTTGAAATATTAATTGCATTGGTTTTAGTTTTTTATTTTTATTTTAAGCATACATAAATGAACACGACTATTGTGTGGTGCCAATGGTCATCATCAGTGGAGCCAATGCTTGATGTGTTGGAGCCATGAAATTATTGCAAAAAAGATGTCAATGCTCAACCTTAGCATATTTATCATTGGTTCACACAATTATGCAATCAACGCTTCAATAACTATGCCATGCCATTCTAATAGACCCGGAAATATTGTTGTCCAACACTTTTTTCCCTTACTGTTTATCTCCCTTAGGGTATGTTTATAAACCTTTATTATGCCATAAAACAATTTCCTTGTTTCTGTCATAAGAGTGAGGATTTCCACTGACATGCATAGTTGTGCTTTTCATGCCTTCACTCTGCATTGAGAGCTATGCAATCTTGGAAATATTTTGATTTTTGATTATTTTAACATGTATTTATAAGTTTTGCATAACAGCAACATACTATTTCATAGTTTTTACAGCACCTTATGGGGTGTTCATTTCAATACGGTTGAAGGTGAGTCACTTTTTCTTCTCCACATTGGATTACATGTTGCATATTGCCTTGAGTGTCTTCGGACTTCCTCTACCCAACTCCCTCTGTTCACTTGAATGTCTTCTCCTTGTTACCCCACCTCTTTTCCCTCTCCACATTGGATTGCACGGATTGTCTTCAGACTTATTCAATTCCCTCTGTTCACTTGAATTCCTTCTCCTTGTTACCCAACCTCTTTCTCCCCATCTAGAGCAGAAATCTGGAACACGATACGAGCCTGATTTGAAATCTGTGTTTTAAAACTGAAAGAGATGCACGGAAGAAATCTGGAAGCTGGAACTAATAAGGTGCTAATAATAGCACACAACATAAATTGACTTTTATAGCAATAATTTCAGCACTAACAGCTGCAATAAGTTCATAATAACAACAGTTGTTCCGGAGATATTCAGTTGTGCATCTGACAGCAAATTTTGGAGTTGTAACGGCCGAAAGAAAAGGTCCAGCAGTAGCTACTAGTAACAACCACTGATTTTTGAAAAAACACTACAGACCATAAGGACCACAGCTTTCCCGAGTAGATATGTATGCCAAATCAGGCCCAATTCCAAAGGTATTATGAAGTTCCACTGTTGATAATATCGGCGATATATCGCCGATATTCGGAAATATCGCTATATTTTCGGCAAAACGATATATCGCCGAGAAAATATCGCGATATTTTCAAAATATCGGCAAATATCGGAAAATATCGGCAAAATATCGCGATATTTTGAAAATATCGGCAAAATATCGGCTATATTTAAAAATTTGAAAAAATTATTTTTTATGCTTGCCGATATTTGCCGATATTTTCGCCGATATTGCCGATAAGATATTTTCTGGACCCTCGCCGATATTTTGCCGATACCGATATTTTCAACACTGTTATGAACACTCCACCTGCACAAAAATAGTCTCACACTGACTACTTGCAATAACACATTCCCTAAAAAATCCCTACACCAATGCCTAAGAGCGTTTCTATAACTAATGATCCTACTTTGGTTTCTTTGTCATTTTATGTGGGATAACTAGACCTTACGTAAAACTCTGTTAACTAACATATATATTTTTTTTGACAAAAATGAGTAATTATGGCATTAAGTCTCTGCCCGGTCACAGAAAAATATGTGGGAAATTCTTACATTCGGTTCCAAGTTGCAATATTTTCCAAAGGGATCATGAGGGGAATTTCAAAAATTACATCTAACTTGCTACCACGATCATATGTAATGCAAAAATTGCTACAGCTGTAGGCTCGACAAAACTGACCACATAGCAAAATACATTTACAGAATGTGCAAACATAGTTCAAGGAGGAGAGTCGATTGACATCTTATCCGAAGGGCCACCAAGAGCGCTGCTGGCTGCGCTTCGGTTCTCATCAGAATTTCTCTGACAGTGCAGGTCTGCAAGTTGGCGACGAATCCCATCAAGCTCATCTTCAAGCTGGTTCACCTTGGTTTGGAGATTTTGCAATTCCTTGGTCAAGAAGAGGATATTAGTGGACTATTGGCAAACCTGTTGACAGAGCTCACTGTTTTCATTATGATTGTTGACGGGAGGGCGAGGGCAGAGGTTATAATGGTTGGAGTGGCCAAAGAGAGAGGAGGCAATGTCTTTGCTCTCCATAAGGAGCAAAAGCCCAAAACTGCAAAGTGCCACCAAATGAGAGCCAAACATGTCTGGAAGGGAAGGAGAGGATTGGGCAGGGGAGGAACCTCACATTGGAAGGCCCAGGGTAGCACGATACCATAAAAGAGACCCGCACGGATTGAGAGAGGGGGCAGTCAGACTGAGACGACAATTCAAAATAGAGATGAAGGCACCAATTGAGAAATACCTCTAGAGAGCTTGCAGATTCAGGGGAGCTAGGGACAGAGCCGACGGAGAATTCCCCTGCATATGACCACCTTTGACCACTGGGAAGGCTACTTTAAATGCGCAGGGTGATGGAGAGGCCCCAAGATCGAAAGTGGAAACAACAACACCTGCAATTAAAGCTTCCAATTGGATGTCCAGTGAAATGCGAGTAGCCTCCGATGCGCCCGAAGGGAAATTATTCCATCAACTCGTGGGATTGAAGGAGGTAACAGAGCCAAAAGAGGTCAAGAGAAATTCCCTACCCGTGCTTTTGAACAGAGATGAGTTGAACAACCTTCCAACCGCCGAGTAGGAGGCCCCCTAGCTTGGAAGAGCTCTGAGCATTAGAGAAAATATAGGAGCGATACACCCACTAGCTAGTATATGTGAAAATTCCAAACTAGAATCCTATTGCAACAACTGGAAATTATTCTCCTAATTGTTAATTAAATTTAACAATTTATTTACTGTTTCCTACAACAAATACTGAATAACTCACTACAACCTACACAAATAAAACTGTTGAAGAATAAATGCTGGAAGAAATGCTATCACACACACATAAATTAACAAAGTTATTTTTGGACCAATGTCCCTAGAAACACCCAACTTGGGAAAACCGGTGTAGCAGTGAGGATTTTATTTTATTATGCAACAGTGAAGTCTGAGTACATCTATGGATGCTCAACTGGCAATCCAAACAACAAGAAAATCTGGGCAAAATACTGAAGGGAATTACTCTTCTCCCACAAGCAATCTCTGGCACGACTCTGACTATCAAAACTCAGCCTCCTGGAGCTCTGAATCAGCATTTGCGTTGCTGGCTAGACGACTTGCCTCAGACTGGGCTCTGATGAAGTCGTTCTGCCTCTGGATGCTGAGGAAATCATCTCTCGGACTTCTTCCCGGTCTTTGGAACTGAGAACGATTTTTCCTTCCTCCAAATCGAACTGCTTGGCTAAAGAAACTGCGCTGTCCCTTAGCGCTGCCTCTTTGGGATAATTCGACCCTCTTGCGACTGCCTCTCTAGATCTGGAAAATATTTCCTCTGGATCACTGTCCCTGCTCCTCACACTGCTTCGATCTCTCTGACTCTCTCTCCGGCCACTGATTGTTGCTACTCTGGAAATCAATCTGCCAGTAAAATCGAACTCTTCAAGTGTCATCTCCAAGTGCCCATCGACTTCTTCTTATAATCCTATATTGGGACTCCAACAACTAGATTAAATCTTAATCAATGGCTAGGATTAACTAGAAGTCGATCTGTGTGAGTTTTTAGAACATTCACACCTTGACTTAATTAATTCTGATTAATTAACCATATTCCCTGAGTTTAGACTTAGGAAATATTTAAAACTGGCTAATAATCTAATTAAGTCATTTCTAGGCGGAATTTCCAGAAACGATTTCTAGGTTTTGGAGATCTCTTGTATTCCAGCCTCTCCACAAACTTTCGTGGCTAGAACACATTCGATGCTACAAAAACTAACACTCCCTCTTAGCGAGGAATGTGTTCTACTGCTCTACTGCACATCCTGTAGCAACGCCCTGTGTCTGCATCATCTTCTGTCACATTGCTGATGTCTGGCTCTGCTGCCCACCAACCATTGCGCAACTCTGATATCCGCTGCTGCTGACCCAGCCATACCACTGCCAACATTGCACTGCAACTCCCTCTCATTTGTTGCTGTTGAACCTGCAACATCTACAACTGAGAAGCATCCTAAGTACTGAATCAACTGTGATCAGTATAATGCATCTGTCACTAGAGTCTCTAACTACTGCTAGTATCTGCACTGTTAGTGAAGAGTCTGCGCTGCTGCTGACTCTGCACTGTTGCCCACTCTGCATTGCGCTCCCCAACATCTGACTGTTACTAGTCTCTGCATCTGTCACTCTGGCTTCTGACTACATCAACTGTCATTGATCCATCCTGCTACTGAATACTGTGGGCCCCCGTAGTAAGGCATTGATCCATGAGGTGGACCTCCTCAAGGATCCTGCCCAACTGTAGCACTCTGGGACTACAAAACCAAGTCACTCCACCTCACTCCTGGAGGTATATCAACGAACATAGCGAAGTCTTCCTCCAGCTTGGAGGACAACCTATCGATCTCTGCTGATGCTGCCTGTTGGTCCTGCTTCTCCTCCTTATCCTTCTTCCTGAGAGGACACTGGGTACTGTAGTGACCAAGCTCACCACATCTGAAGCACTTGACCTTCGATAGGTCCTTCTTCTTCTTTCTTTGCTCCCCCTGTCCCTGACTGGGACCCTTCGATGTGAGGGCCACATTCTCCTCCTCCTTCACCTGCTTCGATCCATTGCTGCCACTGATGGAGCTCTTCAATAGAGCTCGTCTCAACTCCTCCTGCTGCAAATCGGCCCACATCCTGTCCCACCTTGGCAAGGTATCTCTGCCCAAAATACTTTGGACAAATACTTGCCACTCCTCGGAGACACTGTTTAGTGCTAATCGCACTAGCTCTGTGGGTTGAGGTGCTGCCCCAACAGCTGACAACTGGTCTCGGACCTCCTGAATCCTGGTGAGGAAGGAGTCTATGCCTTTCCCCTTCTGCATCCGGATGAACCTCAACTTCTCTAAGTACATCTTCCGCTACTCGGAAGTTCCCTAGTACAACGTGGAAAGTGTATCCCACATCTCTTTGGCCATTCCCTTGGCCACTATATGTGATACAACATGATCCCAGACACCATCTAGGATCAATCCTTTTGCCCGTGCCATCTCCTTTCTATATTCCTTCAGCTAATCTGCATCCTGGGGAATTGCTACCACTGCATCAATATATGGCTTCAGGCCATATTCATCTAGAAGGAAGGACACCCTTGCATTCTAGATGACATAGTTGGAAACTCCATCCAACTTGTCCCGGTCATGAAGTCCAACAATGGCCATCTCAACAAATGTCGAAAATCTCCTCTTCCCTTTTGCTCAGCTACTGCTCATCTATTCTCATTCCCTTCTGGAGTGAGAAACTTTGCTCACAACAACTGCTGAATTGCAAGGGAAATTGAACTTCTTGAGACTAGAGGTTCCTTGAGGAAAATTTCCCCTCAGTGTGTGCTCTTCTTCCACCCGATGCTAGCTCTGCTCTAGCAAAATGCTGCAAAACTTTTGTGTCCAGCTAGAGATCTGCTCTGCGAAAGTACTGGGCTGCTTTCTTTGCCTCTGGAATCCATCGATCTGGAGAGATCGAATTTTTCTGTCCCTCTCTCAGAAAATTGAATCTCCTCAAGAAACTCGGCCTCTCGGCAAAGTGACTGCGCTGCCTCTGGGGTTTCGATCTGCTGCCCACACTGAACAACGAAACTCCTCTCTTTGCTTCTGAGCTCTCTGGCTGATCAACTGTGTTATGATACCATGTGAAAATTCCAAACCGAAGTTCTATTGCAACAACTGGAAATTATTCTCCTAATTGTTAATTAAATTTAACAATTTATTTACTGTTTCCTACAAAAAATACTGAATAACTCACACTGCAACCTACATAAATAAAATTGCAGAAGAATAAACGTTGGAAAAAATGCTATCACACATACATAAATTAACACAATTATTTTTGGACCAATGTCCCCGGAAAAACCCAACTTGGGAAAACCGGTGCAGCAGTGAGGATTTTTATTTTATTATGCAACAGTGAAATCTGAGCACATCTATGGATGCTCAACTGGCAATCCAAACAACAAGAAAATCTGGGCAAAATACTGAAGGGAATCACCCTTCTCCCACAAGCAATCTTTGACACGACTCTGCCTATCAAAACTTGGCCTCCTGGAGCTCTGCGTCAGCCTCTGTGCTGCTTTGCGTAGCTGGATGGACGACTTGCCTCAGACTGGGCTCTGATGAAGTCGTTCTGCCTCTGGATGTTGGGGAAATTGTCTCTCCGGCCCTCTGGGACTTCTTCCCGACCTCTCGAACTGAGAACGATTTTTCCTTCCTCCAAATCGAATTGCCTGGCTGAAGCAACTGCGCTGTCCCTTTGCGCTGCCTCTCTGGGATAATTCGACCCTCTTGCTGCTGCCTCTTCGGATCTGGAAAATCTTTCCTCCAGATCACTGTCCATGCTCCTCACACTGCTTCGATCTTTCTGACTCTCTCTCCGGCAATTGATTGTTGTTACTCTGGAAATTGATCTACCAGTAAAATCGAACTCTTCAAGTGTCATCTCCAAGTGCTCATCGACTTCTTCTTATAATCCTCTGTTGGGACTCCAACGACCAAGATTAAATCTTAATCGATGGCTAGGATTAACTAGAAGTCGATCCGTGTGAGTTTCTAGAACATTCACACCTTGACTTAATTAATTCTGATTAATTAACCATATTCCCTAAGTTTAGACTTACGACATATTTAAAAACTGGCTAATAATTTGATTAAATAATTTCTAGGTGGAATTTCCAGAAATGATTTCTGGGTTTTGGAGATCTCCTATATTCTAACCTCTCCACAAAACTTTGTGGCTAGAACACATCCGATGCTACAAAAATTAACGGTATATAGATGTTAACTAACAAAAAATTACCATTGACTGACATAAGCTTTAGCTTAGTAGAAAGTCCTTTAGGCTTTAACTAACAGAAAATTAATAAATGAAAAACGAAAAAATAGTAACTAACGTAGAGTATTGATAGCTAACTGCAAAGTTGACTTTTGACTGGTTTAACCAGTGTTGACTAAGCAATAATTTGACTAGGTTTAATTGGTATTTGACTTGTATTATTGGCATAAATTTCTAGACAAATTTCTGATTTGTAAATCTTGTCGAAAGACGATTTCTCCTCAAGAAAACATTGTTGGGTTTTCTCCCAAGGTTGGGTTTCCTAAGGTAAAAACGCTGTCTATTGTGCATGGTTGTCTTTCTATGATATCTCCTATTTCTGCTGCATTTACTGTTGAGATTTTCTGTATATAATTATTCAATGATATCAGTGGCATGAGAAAAATTGTTTGAAAATCATTAGGAAGTAATTATCAGATCAGAAAATTGTATTCTACTGCACTTGCTATAGAATTTCAACACCAAAAAACATATCTTCCATAAAAGACCTTATTGAAGAATTTCTTAGATTTAAGGGAGGACCAATATCTCAAAATTATGAAGATAGCCTTCAAGAGCTAACCCAAGCCCTTGAAAAGGAAGATCTTTTTGAAGACATAGAAGAAGAGGATTACCAAGGAGAAGAAGAAGAAATATTTCTCAATCATCTAGAGGAGCATATTGAAGATGATCCCGAGGAAGATCACGATCTTTGTAAGGATTCTATTATTAAAGATGGATGTATATGAAGAAGATCTTAGTGAAGATCATGATTTCGGTAAAGATATTAATATCGACGAAGAAGATCCTATTAAATATGATGCATTTTCCCATAAAGAAGAGGTAAGCTCTGTCACTTCAAATGCTTTTGAGTTCAGTAATACATCTTTGAAAGCTTGGAAAAGGAAAATACTATTAAGCCATTAAACATTGAAAATAACATTGATGATATTTTGCATTTGGAAAAGGGGAAATGGAATACGAGCTATTATCACTATGATGGAGATCCAATTTATGATACTAATATTGGTCCCATAGAGTCTTTTCCTTTAGGGTAACCATCCTTCATATGGGCTTGTTGGAAAGATTCTTGTGATTTGTTCCAATTGTAAATGTGTGGTGGTGATTAGGGTTTTGAGTGGCATAAGGAGGACATGATCACAAACTTTTTTGAGCCATTTTATAATGTTGATCTTCAATGTTCCCCATATTTAGATTCAAGGGATTGTTAGTATGATTTCGTATACCCTTAGCCCCAAGGGTTAGCTCAATTGGTTGAGTTCCTTTAGTTAAAGCAATTTGCTAATGGGAGGTCATGGGGTCAATTCTCCTTGACGCTCTTGGGGTTAGGCTCTGCTAATGAGTTGGCGGGAAGTGATCCTTTGGGTGGATCTGCTCGGATAGTTTCCATGGACATAGTGGCCATTTGTCCCTAAGGACAATTGAAAGTGTATGGTGTCAAAATGAAGTGCAAATTTTTTTTTAACATAGGGTCCTTTAGTTGTTTCTTCCTTCATGCCTTCCTCAACTTATCCCTAAGGACACAATTGAAAGTTGTATGTTTGGTGTTGAAATGACCATGGGACAAGAATGTCTTCAATTCATAATTTGTTGCACAGATTTCAAGATGAAGGGAAAGATACAATAAGGCTTGGAATTTGAGCAAATTTTTTCTTTTAGCTCTATCCTTCCCTCTTCATCCTTTCTTTGTTCAAAAAATTTCACACCTCTTGTCGAGTGCTTGATGATCCCTTCTCGTCCTTTGGAGTATGATACTAGGGGAGGTCAAAGAGGTCATATTGATCACCTTTCTAACATGCTTGGGATGCATCATGAGAACCTTGCTTGTAGCAAGGGTGAACCATTGTTGCCTTATTGTAAAGCTTTGACAACCCATCCTTGTGGCTTTGGTCCTATACCTAAGCATTGTGAGATGATAATTTCTGATTGTGACATTTCCTTGTTTTATCTCTTGATTAAGCATAAGGGTAGGATGTTTGATCTTGATATGCTAATATGTTGGCTTCACTGATTATATGACTATACTTAGCTCTAGCTTATAACATGTTAGAGTAGGATTGTGTGTCTTTGCATTATTGATTTTACATCCTTTTTTCTATTCTTCATGTTGATTTACCTGCATAGTTGGATAATTTTACTACTTCTGTTACTAAGTAAAATATTTTTTCTATAAGGCAAGGGTGACAAGCAACACCTTGCTTAGTTGCTGTCAACAATTTCTTTTAAGTGTTACTTGTAATAGGTCTACAAGAACTAGAGATTGCTAGGATTATCATGCACTCTATGTTTGAGCACATGGATCATGCGCTCTATGATGAGCACATGTCCCTAAGGTGGAGCTAGATGTTACCCACCTAAGTGGCCTGTGGAGAATACTTTTTTCCCATTCTTTTAGCTTCATGTAATCTACATCTAGCTAGCCTTAAAGGCCCTTTCTCTATGCTTCGCTCAGTGCTTTAGGACATCTAGCTTACTTATCAAATGAAGGTGGGTCATATATCATAAGATACAATAACCATGTTTGTAATCAAGTGCTTTCATTTAATGTTTAAGAACATATTAGTATGAATCACTAGTTGAATTGGATGATTGACTGCTTTTGGTTGTATTCATGTTCACATGCTTCACCTTGGTCGTTATCCTCTACTCCTAGTCTAGTGTAACCTTATTTAAGGCCTTTCTTTTCGTTGTCCAGGATGGGCACAAATAGAAGGCATTGATTGATGTTGCGAGCCCATTGTAACCCATACTTACCACTTTCCATCTTTCCTTGGTTTCAACTTTCATGTCCCAATCTTTGGGTTGATTTTTATCTATCACCACTATTAGTTCACTGATTTCCTCACACTTGAGTAAGGTCCTGGAAACTTTGACCTCATATGTTGATGTGGTAGAAAGAAAAGAAAAAGCATGATCCGTAAAGAGAAAATGCAAAATATTGGCTAAGATAAAACAAATTGTGTGGACAAAAGCCTAACCTGAGCTCTACCCTTGTCATTAGCCCTCACCTAGTTCTTAGCTAATGCACAAGCAAATCAAAATGAAAAGGAAATTTAATATCCCAACTCTGATGAATGATAAATTGCTTCATTTTAAAGGGTAATAAATGCATAAATCAAGCTTGTAGCCCAAGCTATGCAAAAAAAGAAAATCATTAAAGAAAAAGCCACACAAGAGAGGTGGTAAAAATAGGCCAAAGGGGTAACTTAGGTCCCATGATTTATCCCTCTGCACATTATAATGCTCAAGAATGATGGAATTTCATCGCTGGTACACAGATGGTGGCATCCTCCATGAAGTAAACCCCCTACCATACCACTTTTCACTAGCACCTACTGATTGATGGGTCAACCTAGTTTTCATAGCTGGTACACAGATGGTGGCATCCTCCATGAAGTAAACCCCCTACCATACCACTTTTCACTAGCACCTACTGATTAATGGGTCAACCTAGTTACTATTCCTCCCCCTGAGTTTGGAAGCACCTAATAGGGCCACTGGATAACTGTCACATACCTAAGTATGGTAACTTGTTTACAAACCCTAATATAGAAAGACATTTGAAGATGATAATTGTGTCGAGTACTCTTTTGGCTTTTGCATTAAATATGGTCCACTCTGATGGTTATATGATTTCTTTACCTATGATGATGATCTCGCTTAATTTTGAAGGTATGTTACTATTCCTCCCCTTGAGGTTGGAATCACCTAATAGGGCGACTGGATAACCGTCCCATACCTAAGTATGGTAACTTGTTCACAAGCCCTAAGCTAGAAAGACATTTGAAGATGATAATTGTGTGGAGTATAGTATTCTTTTTCCTTTTGCATTAAATATGGTCCACTGTGATGCTTATATGATTTTCTTTACCTATGATGATGATCTCACTTGAGTTTGAGGGTATGTTTCAACCTCAAGTGTTATTCCCTAGGTACAATAGCTATCCCTTGAGGGATGGATTGATGCCTTCTCTAACACTTCAAAGAGGATGTCCAACCCACTTGATGACTACTTTAGGACACTATAGCCAGGACATTGTTAATATTCTAACTAGAGAAATACAGTGAATATAAAAAACATGCACCAAGCTACAAAAAATAAATATTACATGCAAGCTGAAATTCCACGCATGCAAATACAAATTAGAACACCATAGAGCAGGAATAATAATTCTGAGCCGTTTTATTAAATTTGCAAGGCCAATCCGTGTACAAAATAGTGGAATGAGTGCACTTGGGCTTGCTACAGCAAACAAGCAAAACCTAGGTAAAAGAGAAGGATCTCCATGCCGAATTTGGCTCAAACTGGCTATACGCACTGCATAAATTAATTGTTGCTGTTGCTAGAGGCAAACTATAATTTGGACCCTCAAATCTGCTCCAAAAATTATGAAATTTTAGACGAAGGCTCCTCACCCCAAGGCCAATAAAACCCAAAATGTTTTCGGGCAAATTTCGGCTGACCCGGAATGCCCAAAAATAGTGCGAATTCTCCAACTAGTGGCTCTACGCGCAACTAGGAAAGATCTGCTGAGAAATGCCAAGAAACCTCTTGTAAATGGCTAAGAATTTATAGCAAACTAACCTCTGAAATAATGGCAATCCTCCTAGTTGAAATCTTCAAGCAATTCCCAAATCCAATCCTCCTGCAATAGCACTATCTTTCACCCCCTGTGCAGGCACTAGGAAAGGAAATTCGACCCTCCAAATTAGTCCCCTGTCAGCCCTGCAAAACACTGAAAGGTAACTCATCCTCCTCAAAGAGATTTCTCTGCGAATTTTCCCAACGAAACTCCACTATTTCCCGACTCTCCTTGGCTCCACGAAAATTCCTCCTGTAAATTCTTTTCTCCAAATGCTCAAATTCAGCTCTCAAATGCTCCCCTAGGGTGACACTTGAAGTTCACCGAAGAAGAATTGGGATTTTCCACTTGGAAATCCCTTATGCTAAGCAACACTAGTTGACTTGGCTAAGTAGCTCAAACAAACTCTATTTTTGAAATTGCACAATCAAAAGCTCCCAAGTGAGGCTCTCCCTTCTATTTATAATTGCTGCTGACTTCCTTCTTGTGGGCTCCACTAATTCGACCCCCTTTTTCCCCTTAATTCTCTTGTGGTTCAATTTCTCCTAAGGTGTTTGATTTCCCTTTTTGGGTGGCCCCCGCAACCCACTAACAATTTAATTTTCTTTTTCTCCTAAGTGGACCTTCGTTTTCTTCAAAAAATAATTTGTGCCTCCATAATTCACTTTTCCTAAGTTTAAATGCCAAAAGATTTATTAATCGCCAAAATTGCAAAATTGTGAATTCTCCTTAGCAAAATTATTTATTGGGGACATGACAGTCCTCCCCTCCCAAATGTTGCTTGTCCTCAAGCAACTGTAACGCTGGGTGCTACAAAATTTGCTCTCCCTCCTGTTACCCACCCCCTGTGGGTAGTGTCCATAGGAGAAAGTTTTTCTCCTAGATGGTCCTTAGCTGGCAGCCAGTAGCCCCTTGCAACCTCCAGATAGCTCGATGTGCCACCATCTCCGCCACCTTAGCCAACCATGTGGTCCCTCGACCATTTGTTATAATCGTATGATTGAAGGTAGGCCTCCTGATCCCGAAGGTATGGATTTTCATTGGTGTAGTTGAGTAATTTTGTTTACATATCATGGACACTTTGGGCATGGATTGGTGGGGGGAATTCATCGGAAAGAGTGGGCTAGGTTTGTACTCCTGTTTCCTCTACCCGATTTGGTGATTAGTCTTGTATCCTAGTCCCGTGAGATCTCCTTTACTGGCCATTAGCTTTAGGGCTGGCACTACATGGGAAATCCCAATTTTGTTTGCGTGGTCCCACTTCCCAAAACCATATACATCACTCCCCTCCACTCATTTTGACCCCATTCATCATTTTCCAATCCAGGTCCACATTTGTCCACTGGGTCCACAAAGGGTTAGCCTTCCCCTCCCCATGTCCACATTTTGGGTCAGGCCTAGAACGATGCCCCGGGGTTTGATGCGGCTAAAAGAAAAAGAAAAAGCATAATTTGGCCACTCTCAATAGGAAATGTACCACAAAATGCAAAAGATGGTTGGGACATACAAATTTAGCACGTGGGCAAAAGCCAAACATGAGATCTACCCCTTATCTATGGCCATCACCCTAGTTCCTATGGGCCCTAAATGAGCCCCCTCCACATTAAGGAACCCATGATTGTCCCAACCCTTGGTGGGCAATGAACTGCCCCACCTTAAAGGGGGTATCCACTGCTATATCCTACACATCATGCTCTCATCCCTTGGAGCCCCGAGCAGTTATGAAGAAAAATCATTCAAAGGCAAAAGGCATATGAAGAAGGGTGGAAAAACAAATGCCGGGGTAACTCATGTACCACGATTGCTCCCTTCTACACTCATATACTCAAGTGTGGGCTTCCCATATTATAACTACCCTTGTACCATGGCACGTGGCTTGGAGCTTTCCCCTGATCCCCACTTCGTTCCATCATTATATCACATGCCATCTACCACTTGACGGATGAACCATGGACATGTCACTCCCCTTAAAGTCTGATACCACTTAATAGGGTCCTTGGTTAAGCTCCTTATTGAGCTTGGACACTTGTACATGCCAAAGCCCACTATGGAAGGGCATACCACCATGAAGTGCCCATTTGATTCCATGATTTGTAAGCTCTTTTACTTGATTACTCTAAGAGTCTAATGATTTGTTGTACTGGAAGGCAAGGGGACACATTGGATTTTATGCAAGATTGCAGGTGGGTCTCCATTTTGCGTTTGATCTCCCTATACGGGGTCCAATCCCTCCAGAGGGCCACATTGGCACTTGTAGGGTGAGCGTTGAGAGCTATGGGCCTCCACCATAGCAAAGAGCATTTCATGGATCCCCAATGCACTTGAGTGGTTGCTCGTGTCCCACTTTTTTGGATGAGGATGATGCACCTGGATCACCATGCCCAATCGACTTCACACTTGTACCACACACTTGGTAAAGGTTCTAGGGTCCAGATGAGGATGTGTCTCACCGCGGTAGACAAAAGGAGGGCTTATGTCATCATCTTAGCCCTTACAAATGGTTTACAAGCATTATTGATCCACTTGGAGACCCATGAGGATGTCATTGTGCCCCCACACCCACTTGGGGGCACCACATGTGACTTGCTTGGATATCAAGGGGCCAACCGCTCTTCCACTATGTATGGAGTCTATTCTCTCATCTTGGCACATTTTGGACTCCAGTAGGCCTTCTCAATGGCTCAACAACTCATTATGTTTATTATTTTTCCCTCTCGAGAGACTTACTTTTGTATTATTGATCTATCCTGGTGGGCTTGTCACTAAGGGATCTTATTATTGCACATTATTTTATTATTTAGGGCTTAGTTAGGCCTAATTAGGCAAAGCAAACTCTTTAGAGAGGACATAAATTGATGAGAGGCTCATTCATTCCTCTCATCATCACTTGGATTGGATTAGAATCTCTTGAGAGATTTTCGCACTTGTTTCTGGGATGAAATTTTTGGAGTTTCTGGATGCACTATGACGTTTGGATTTTCACTATTGTCTTTGGAGCTTCTTTATAATGCAAAGTTGATGAATGGATATACTCTCTCTCTCATGTAAGTGAAATTTTAATGCTATTCTTGTTATCTTACTTGTCTACTGCATGTTATTGTTATCATTATTCTTGTATGGGTTAAAGTAATGCAAAATTCTTCTGGAGACCTGGAATAAGTGATTTTATGCATGCGTTGCTCTTTGAGGGAGTGGTTGAATGTTCCTACAGGCACCTCATAGGTTGAAAGCCCTTGAAACTTTATTTCCTTTGCAATTCAAAGTATAAATCCCTAAATGACCTTGTTGCTGCACCTTGAGAGGCTAGCGAAAGTCATCTAGGGCTTCTTAGCATATGAAAATTCTCGATCTAAGTATATCTTGACGCCATTCAGCCCAAGAAGTAAGGCATTGATCCTCGCATCCCTTTGGTGGTTAAAATTACGCTTCTTTTTCTCATCTTTTCCAATTCTAGGCCTAACCCTAGTAGGTCACCTAGGGCATCAAGCGAAATCTTTTGTAGCCATCCAAACACCTTGAAAATTGGTCCACAACTACGCTGGAGTCTTCTCAAGGGGTCCTCCAAATTTGAGCACAATTCGACAGTGGAATCCCGAGATATCGCAAGTCCTAGCTCGAGGATCATTTCTTCTCGCTAGTTTGATTTGGGTTAGTGTCCTCATTTGGATCATCGCATTCAAATTTCAAAAGAAAATTAGTCCTTTCATCCTATTCTCCTCCCTAACCAGGTCAAGCCCCTCTAGTGTTGATCAACTCCATATCCTTGACCTAGTTTGGATCCACTTGGGTTCTTTGTGGTCCCACAACTTTACAACTCAAATTCTGCAAGGATTGCATAGAAGCCATTTCTTCACAAGGATTCTTAGATCTAGGAAGCCTCTTGTCAAGAGATATTCCCCAAACCTAGGCTTAAGTATCCTCTTAGCCCTTCCTAGAGAGCCCATCACCTGGCTTCTTAAGCAAGTAAGCCATATAATTGAGTCTCTCTTGTGAATAGGGTTTAGGAATCACTCCATATCTTATCATTGATCCATCTATTCTTGTGATTCCCCTCATACCGGGACTCCTCCCATCTGTGAAAGTCCGTAAAGGGTAGGGAGTCTTAGCTGAGGTGATAGTGGGCTATCGCTCCATTGTTGCCCCTTGACCTAGTAGTTGCTTTGTATGATCCCCTCCTAGGACCCCTGCTAGTTTGAGCAGTAACACCTCCCATGTGACATCCTCTTTAGGTAGGTCCTTCCACCTAATAAGAAACTCCCTAATTGTCCTACTCTTGAGTTTCCTTTCCCTCTCTTGTAAGATAGCCTCCAGTACCAAAACTAGGTGCCCCTCATCATCCATAGGTGGTAACTCTGTAGCAGCTGTCACTTGTTGTCCCAAGGCATTTTTCAGGCAAGACACATGGAATACGTTGTGCACCTTGCTCCTTGGCGGAAGCTCCGACTCATATGCTACCTCTCCTACCCGCCTGGTCACCCTGAATGGTCCATAAAAGCGTGGCTTGAGCTTTTCAACTCCCTTCTGCTTCAACGTGGACTGCTTGTATTGCTGGAGTCTCAAAAAAACCACGCCGCCCAGCTCAAAATGTCGCTCAACTCTGCCCCTGTCTGCATACACCTTTTGCTGGTTTTGGGCAGTCTGCAAGTCATCTTTGAGGGCTCTGAGTATATCCTGGCTCTCCTGTATCCAATCCTTGGCCCTTGGGGCCCTGCTATCTCCAAAGACCATATCAACAAAAGTTAGTGCATCATAACCATATAAAGCACAAAATGGTGAGATACTTATGGACATGTGATAGGTGGTGTTGTAGCTATACTCCCCAAGGTGTAGCCATTTCACCCACACTCACTGCTGTCTGGTCACATAATTGTGTAGGTAGCCCTTCGACCACTTATTTACTATCTCAATCTGTCTGTTCGTCTGTGGATGGTAGCTTGTGTTGAGAGTAAGCTCAGTCCCCACAAGGCGAAATAACTCCTACCAGAATCCCCCCATGAACTTGATATCCCGGTCACTAACAATCTTCTTAGGCAGCCCATGCAATTTGAACACCTCCTGAAAGGATAACTCGACTACCTGTGAAGCTGAGTTCTTGGTTGGAATGGCAAAAAAATGGGCGAATTTTGTCAACCTGTCAACCACCACATAGATGCAATCTCATTCCTGAACTGCTGGCAGCCTTGTAATGAAGTCCATCGAGATGCTCTCCCATTTCCTCTCTGGAATAGGAAGAGGTTGTAGTAAGCCAACCGGATGTGTATTATCCTTTGTTCCTTTGGCAAACATCACACTCCTAAATATGCCTTAGGACATCCTCCTTAAGACCCTATCAAGTTAAACACTCCCTAATGGTCTTGTATGTTTTGTAGAACCCTTGTTTCCCAGCCAAAGGTGAGTCATGTGTTGCACGCAGGATCTTCTCCCTCAACTGTGGGCGTGGTACCAAGTAGATCTCGTCCTTATAGTAAATCACCTCATCCATCACTCAATACCTGTCATCCCCATAAGTACCGTCCAAGATCTCACATGCCTGCCAATCCTTGGAGTACTCTACCAATAACTGCGCTTTCCAATCCTACGCGATATCCATCAATGAGAGTGTCGTGGGCCTTTATGATAGTGCGCCAACTACTGTGTTTTGCTTGCCTTTGACATTTTCGATCTCAAAATCATTTGCTTGGATTTTACTGACCCATTTTTGTTGCCTCTCTTGAAGGTTCTACTGCTCCAAGAAAAATCGAAGACTGTTGTGATTAGTCTTCACCTTGAACCTGTTTCCCACCAAGTACTGCCAAAACTTGGCTAGCGCCTGCATAACGACCTACATGTCCTTATCATAAATAGAGTACAATCTCTCATGAGGCAGTAGTTTTCGGCTCTCAAATGCAATCAGGTGGCCTCCTTGTGTTAGAATTTCCCCAATGCTCTCTCTAGATGCATCACACTCCAGTACAAATGGCCATGAAAAATCTCGTAGGGCCAAAACAGGACAACGACTCATCACCCTCTTGAGGCGTTCAAAGGCCTCTTGTGCAACATCTATCTACTCAAAAGCTCCTTTCTTTGTCAGATCCGTGAGGGGTGCTGCTAACTGGGAAAACCCCTTCACAAATCTCCTGATACAATGTCAAGTGTCAAGGAAAGGAGTGATACGACTCAATTTGACCAATTGTGGCCAAAGTTTGTCGTTAAGTTTGGCAATGTAATAATAATCTTCTCCGACCTTTCCATGAATCTTGATAGGCACATGGATTTTGTCTACTAAAACCACATCCCCAACCTTGTATTCCTTTTTGGGCTTCCACTTCTTGTTTGTCTTGTGATTGCGCCTTTTAAGGATACAGACCTCTTGAGAAGGGAGAATAAGGGACGACTCTTTAGTTTCGAGGATCTTATAATAAGGGATGGGCTTAGGTTTTACCACGTGAGTAGGGTACATGGGTTCTCTATTGTTGATTTTAGGTATGTTCTATGCGTAGAGAAATTTATTTCAATTTTCACAGTTAGCTCAATATCTTTTCCAGATTAGCAATCATATCAGCATTAAAGTAAATTGTAGATAGAACATAAACATAAATCGCAGAAGACAAGCCAAGACAAGACGACACAAGATGTGGCGCTAGCCAGGGACAAACCCCAATGTGGGGAAACCCTTGATCAATTGTTCTTATATGTTCTTCAATAGGTCAGCAGAGAGAGAGAGATAGTACATTTACAACAGAAGTCAACACTTTGACTTATCTAGATAAGAGCATAGATCATCTCTAAGAAGGCGATACATGAAATCAATTGAAGACAAGCTGCTTCAACTGATTCTCCAAGGTGACTCTTTCACCTGTCATCGTGCTGCATCTCATCATCATGCTGCACCCATTATCACAGTGCTGGACCTAATGACCATGCTGTACACTTCATACTACTGCACCTGTCACTGTGCTACTTCCAATCACTGCGCTGCTCTCATCACTGATCTGCACCCAATGCTGCACTCATCATGCTGCATCCATCACTGCATCCAGTATGCTACAATCATTTACACTCACCAGTCTTAGCTGCTTGCTATGGCTTACAGCCTAGCAGAGCAGCTAGACTCCTCCAAAGTGCAGTCAACTAACAGTCACAATGTCTCCCTTGATTTGTCTGCAATTGTCCTCTAAGGGAAGGCTGTCTCTTCCTTCCACAAGACTGTCCTCCATTTACTACAACATGTATATATCTGACATGCCATACATCATACTGAAGATGTCGCTGTCATGTGTTCACTAGATAACATACAACCTAGAGAGCAGATTTCACTGCTTCTTCTTTATGATAGTGAATTCCCAGTCCTTAACTCATGCCTTGTAATTGTTTTATTTAACATGCTGTCACCTACAACACTTAGGTTTCCATGCTGTCACCTACAACATACATAGGGATAGGCCTCCTTGTGCTGTTGATAAGGTTTGCGTATTGTAGATAAAACAACGGCTAGGTATCCTTGCTTGGACTGCGGATTAGGGCCTTTACTTGCTGCTCGTTAGGCCTCCTTACACTGCGGCTAGGGCACCTTTATTGGACTGCGGATTAGGGCCTTTACTTGCTGCTCGTTAGGCCTCCTTAGACTGTGGCTAGGGCACCTTTATTGGACTGCGGATTATCTCCTCCTTAACGCTGCTAGAACTCTCCTTTGACTGCGGCCAAATCTCTCCCTTGCTTGCGGCTAAGACTCTCCCTTACCTGCGGCTAAGACCCTCCCTTACTGCGGCTAAGGTAAGGCAACATCTACCTCCTTTTAGGACTATGTATAGGGCAACATTAGCCCTTCCTTGACAACTGATTTGAGCTCCTAGATTTGACTGCAGCTAGGGCATCTCATCTCCATTAAGACAACGTAGAACCCTTCTAGACTGCATAGAGGTGTCTACTCCTAGGACTGTGTAGAGCCTTCTTTGATTAGCTGCGTTAGGGCTTCTTCATTAGGGCAGCGTAGAGCCTTTCTCGATTAGGGCAGCGTTATCCCTTAGGATCTCTCCTCCTACTAAAACCCAAAGACAAGTAGAGAGGAAGAGATCCCAAGTGAGTGTGTAGAAATGACTTGAAGGCCACCTCTATTTATACTAAAACGTTGAGCTTTAATCTTCTTCTTTGCTTATTAATGCATGTGTGTGTGCTTCATCAAACTGCTATCAAAACATAAAACAAGAACACAAGATGTTGGCTCTCTGCCAGGGCCAAAACCTCTCTTCTCTTGAGAGGAAAACCCTTTAGTAAGTTTCTCTTATTGAAGCTTCTTCTTGATCAATGCCAAACCCTAGACCCTTGACAAGAATATCCTCCAAGCACAAGTCAAATACTTCCTTCTTCCTGCACTTTGTTTCCCGACACTTTGTCCTACTTCTTTCGGCACTTCGTTCCTCGACACTTTGTCCTCCTACTTCCTTCGGCAATTGGTGATAGACCTTCTTATGCTTAGTTCTAGAAGAGATATTTCTCCTTGATCTTTAGTGAACTCTTTCACATAAGATGATGCCTTCCTTCTCTTAACCAACTAAGCTCCTTCTTGATGTGAGGTTGTAGACTTGATGTGACAACACTGCAGCCCTAGTTTTTCGCACGTGTGGGAGGTTTCCCTTAGGTTTTGACTCCTTTCTCCTTCGCTTGTGAGAGTCTCTTCTTCGCTTGGGTAGGAGGCCTTATAGGCCTAAGTTACTAGCCCAAACAAGGAGGAATATATCATTGTGATCTTGCTGCTGTTATATCTGCAGACTGCCCTTCTTTTCTCGCATGTGTGACTGCGTATCCTCCTTAGAACAACCCTATAAACTTCGGTTTGTGTCTCTCCTTCTTCGCTGCACTAGAGGCTCCTTGTATTTCGACTTTCTTCACCCTTTCTTGGTTCTTCTTCTTCGCTAATTTTAGAGGTAGATTGCGTTGTACTTAGAGGAGTGGACAACCTCTATATATAGAGGACTGTCCGTCCTTTAGGCCGACTAGAGGACAGTAGGCCGACTTGACATATATAATTGAGATAGCTTCTTTGTAGGTGTCATTGCATGGAGGAGACTTGTTGACTTTGCTTGGAGGTATTCTCTTGACTCTAATACATAAACATACAAGGTGTAACATGCCCTTAAGGTCTTCAACCTTTTCTTTTGATTATTTGACTCACCTATAACACTTTAACTTGTGCTAGACTTATTTCAATGAGCAAGAAACTCATTGACATATATTATAAAAATAATATTTTTTTTCTTGAATAAATACAAATATCAAAAGTACTTTTATGAAGACTGAACCTAGTTACACTTCCTTCAATAGATCAAAGGAACCATACCATCATAAACTTTCTTATCTTTTGCCCACAGGGGACTACGTTTCTAAAATCAATTGATGCATCTGATAGGGTGAAAGATGCACACTTGCTGTTTCAACTTTTGGATGAGGTTGTTAAAGAGGTGGGGGTGGCTAATGTTGTTCAAATAATCACAAATAATGCCTCTAACTATGTTCTTGTTGGTAAAATGTTAGAGGAAAAATGCAAAACCATCTTTTGGATCCCATGTGCTGCACATTGCATAGACCTCATGCTTGAGGATATTGGTAAAATAGATTGGGTCAAGAACACTGTAGAGCATGCCAAAAGCATAACAAAATATATCTACAATCAATCATAGATTTTGAATCTGATGAGGAAACACACAGGGGGTAGGGATATTATTAGGCCTACCATCACTAGATTTGCAACTCATTTTTTGACATTGCAATCTATGCTTTCCCAACATAGAAACTTGCAAAGGGTGTTTTCCAGTGATGAATGGAATGAATGTCAATGGTCTCGCAAATAGGATGGCAAAGATGTGAGAAAGAAAGTTAATGAAGAAATATTTTGGAAAAAGGCAGCAGAGATTGTGAAGGTTGCTGAGCCACTAGTTAAGGTGTTGCAGTTGGTGGATGGGGAAAGATTGGCTATGGGCTTCATTTATGAGGCTATGGATCAAGCAAAGGAGCAAATAAAGGTAACATACAAGGATATAGTGGCTAAATATGGGCCCATTTGGGAAATCATTGATCAAAGATGGAACAATCAACAACTCCATCACCCTATACATGCAATTGTGTTTTTTCTGAACCCAAGGTATCATTATAAAGCTCTGGAGGTAGAAGCTTTGATTGGAGAGGTTAGAGATGGATTGATTGACTGCATTGACCGCATGGTCCCTAAGGAGAGTGACCAGCTGGAGATACACCGACATATCACTTTTTTTAGCAGAGCCACAAGTACCTTTGGCAAGAACCTAGCAAGGATTGCAAGGGAAGCAGATGAGCCAGGTAAACAAACAATTTCAATTTTCAAATTCTTATTTTGTTAAATTGTTTATAATTTGAAAGTTGGATATAATTAGTTGAGCTACTCATTACACAACTATGTTTTTTGCAGCACAATGGTGGGAGGCATTTGGTAGCCATTGTTCTCAATAGTAGAAGTTTGCAATCCATATTTTGAGTCAAACTTGCAGTGCTACTGGGTGTGAGCGCAATTGGTTTGTCTTTGAGAGGATTCACACGAAGAAGAGAAACCGTTTGGAACAAAAACGATTGAATGATCTAGTCTATGTCCAATACAACCTCCGGCTAAGACGCAACCAATTGCTAAGAAAAAGACTTGATACAGATCCCATTGTGTTGGAAGATATCTATCCAACATTAGATTGGGTAGTGGAGAGTAATCCAACAAAGTTTGATTGTGATGAGGATATTGGTCTTGATTTGGATTTACAGATGGAGGCATTAGTTGAACATAATGTTCAGTTGAATGCAGATCCACTAGTACCAGGCCCAACCCCAAGTCCTCCAGTTGTAGGCACTTCCTCTACTCAGCCACAATGGAAGCGCATATCTCGTCTATCTTAGCGTGCAGCTGCTACGCCTGCTAGTGCTACTACTTCTATAGTTGCAATTGGAGATGTTGATGATGAGGATGAGGAGCCATGGGTTTCCCTGTCTGACTCTGATTCAGAGTCTAAGCCAGATGATGTTGGCTTCTCTAGCAGTAGCTAGTAGTACTAGTGATTAGTGACTAGTGATGTTTTACTTTTGTGAGGTCCAGAGGCCATTTAGAGCCTCCTTGGTTATGTGTTTTTGTTCTAATCTCTATATCATGTATGTACTAGACAGTGCAATGGGTGCCATTTTGATATAATGGATATATTCATGAGCCTACTTTGATTATATGTTGTCTTCTCTCTATATTCTAATGCTTTGTGTTTGGAAACATGAATGGAAATCTTTAAAATTATATTTTTTCATAAAAAATAAATATTTAATGTATTTTTTACAACCACCGAGTCATTGAAATCAAACCGGCCGAGTCGATACCGAGTCGGAGTCGGAGTCGACCCTCGACCGGTTCCGAACTCAAGTCGGAGTTTTAAAACATTGAGGCCAACTTGACTACTTTTGGAGCCAAAAATTACAATTCAAAAATTCAAATTTTCTTCTTTTAAAAGTCGTAATGGGACTTTGACTCAAGATAAATTTTCCTTTTGACTCTAGCATTTAAAACATGCATTACAACAATAAATACTACTACATCAAGTGACCAAATATACATTATGAAGACTGAACATAGTTACAAATTCAACACTCCCTCTTAGCTAGGGAGGTATTCATAAACACTGTCATAAGTGTTCTCAAGTTGAAAAATTTCTCTAAAGAAAAGGTTATATCCAATCATCATCATCTGCTAGTGGCATATCTGAGGTGGTACCATACCCATGGTGATGTCATCAGGATATTATGACTCACTCCTCTAGAGTGATCGGTCCCCATGACCTCTCCCTTGGTCAAAATGCGAAGACCTCAACTAGCTAGCACTCACTCATCCTTCCTGGTGAGCACTCTGGGCTAAGGCCTCACTCAACCCCTCCTAGTTAGTGATTGGGTCTAGATGCTGAAAAGGACTTCACTAAACCCTTCCGGTGTGTGATCGGGTGCAGGATCTCACTCAATCATTCCTTGGTCAGTGATCAGGTCTGGATACTGAAGGATCTCACCACACCCTTCTTGGTGTGTGATCGGGTCCATAGACCTCACTACACCCTTTCCTAGTGTGTGATCGGGTCTCCTCCGAGAGGCACTCACTCAACCCTACCTGTTGAGCACTCTGGGCTTCTCAGACTCATTCTCCTTACCAAGAGAATGTCCATCCATGCTTTAGACATATCAACACCCCCTCTTAATGAGAGGGGTAATCTCCAAAAGCCCCAACTTGTCTTTGAAGTACATGAACTTGTCCTTGGGCAATGAATTTGTCAGAACATCAGTTGGCTACTCATTGGTGGAGATGTACTCGAGCCTTATCTCTCTCCTCTTCGCCATGTCACGGATGTAGTGGTACTTGATCTCGATATGCTTCGGCTTGTCATGGAACACGAGATTCTCTAAAAGCTTCACACAACTTTGATTATCACTGTGTATCACCGTTGGTTCCAACTCTTGGTCGAACAATCTTGCAAACAACTTCTGGAGCCATATTGCTTTTGTACAAGCCTCATTAGCTGTGATGTACTTTGCTTCTACAGTGATGAGTGCAACCAACCTCTACTTCCTGCTCATCCAAGATATCATAGTGGAGCCCAAGCTGAAGCATACTCCCGAGGTACTTTTCCTATCCTTAGCACTTCCAACCGGATTTGCATCTATATATCCTAGAAGCTGTACATCCCTGTTTGCAACATATCTCAAGCTATAATTCACAGTACCACGAAGATATCTCAGAATGTGCTTTGCTGCAATCCAATGCTCATTCCTCGGTTTAATTTGGAACTGGTTCAACGTGTTCACAACAAAGCAGATGTTCGACCTGGTGTTAACCAAGAACATCAGTGAACCAATCAATTGTCTATACATAGTGGGATCTACCAAACTAGATTTGGACCCTCTTAATTTCTTCAAGTTTGTCACCATGGGAGTAGTCATGGATTTACAATCCATCATACTAAACTTGTGAAAGATCTCAATCACATACTTTCCTTGACCAAGGAAGACTTCGCCAAGTTTCTGTCATACTTCCAATCCCAAGTAATAATGCATCAACCCAAGATCCTTCATATCAAACTCAGAAGCCAACTGCTTCTTACATTGAACAATAAGAGGCTCAACACCTATCAGAAACAAATCATCAACATATAACAATAGGATCACAAGTGCATTCTTCACAACCTTAAAATAAAGGTTTGGATCAACTTCACTCTTGGTAAATCCCAATCTCGTTAGATAGCTGTCGATATGAACATACCAAGCTCTTGGAGCTTGCTTGAGTCCATACAAGGCCTTCTTTAACCTGCAAACATGAGACTCCTTTCCATGCACCTCAAAGCCTTGAGGCTGTTCTATGTACACCTCTTCCTCAATCACACCATTGAGGAAAGCAGTGTTCACATCCATTTGATGTAAGTTCCATCCCATCGAAGTAGCAAGAGAGATGATAGATCTAATAGGGGTGTACCTAACAACTGGAGCAAAAGCCTCATCATAATCTTCTCCCTCTTTCTAGGAGAACCCTTTAGCCACAAACTGTGCCTTGTACTTGTCAATGCCCCCATCTGCAGCATGCTTGATTTTATATATCCACTAGGAAGTTACCACCGACTTTCCTTTCGGCCTTGGAAGAATCTCGTAGACATCATTCTTCATGATTGATTGATATTCTTCATTCATAGCTTCCTCCCACACTTGCTGGCTGGCTACTTCTTCATAAGTGGAAGGCTCTGCATAAATAAGGTTAGTCATGAGAGTTGCATAGCTTGAGAACCTCTTGGGTCTCTTAATTTCTTTAGATGTGCCATTAGGAGCTGCATGTCCTTCTGCTTCTTCCAATGTAGATTTAAGCCATGCTAGTCTTTTTCTTATCTCTGCAACGACAACTGGTTCTACTGGTTTATGAGGCCTGTCTGGCTCTACAGGACCTTTTGTAGAACTCGAATGCTCATCCTCATGTTTTACTTCATCAAGAGAGTCCATTAAAACGTCCTTGGACTTCCAATATGCCACTTTCTCATAAAAAATGACATCTCGACTGACCTCGATCTGTCGCTGCTCTGGAATGTAGACTCTATAGGCCTTAGATGATTCACTATAACCAACAAATATGCCTTTCTTTCTTGAAGGCTCAAGCTTGTTCCTCTTATCCTTAGGAACATGGATATAGACAGGACAACCAAAGATTCTCATGTGCCCAACCTCTGGCTTCCTTCTAGAGAATGCTTCTTCAGGAGTCATACCTTCCAAAATTCGATGAGGACTTCTGTTATGAATATATAAGACTGTCAATGATGCTTCTCCCCATAAGAACAATGACAAATCTTGGTCATGCATCATCGCCTTGACAAATTCTTCAATAGACCCGTTCTATCGTTTTGATACACCATTTTGTTGTGGATTATAGGGAACAATCAATTCCCTCTTAATCCCAACTTTCTTATAGAAAGCCATAAGGTCTTTCGAGGTGTATTCTCCTCCATTGTCAGATCTTAAAATCTTGATCTTCTTACTTGTCAAGTTCTCCACTTCAACTTTGAATTCCTGAAACCTTGTGAAGACTTCATCCTTAGTCTTCAAAAGATAAATCCATGTCTTGCGGGAGAAGTCATCAATAAATGTCACATAATATAATGAACCTCCAAGTGATCTTACTGGCATCAAACCACACACATCAGAGTGTATCAAATCCAAGACTTCCATAGATCTGTTGTCACTGCTAGGAAATGGTTTCTTGATATTTTTCCCAAGAGCACAACCTTTACAGACACCTTCATGATCTATTTGTTGTTAAGGGACATCTGAAACTATTTGACTTTGTTAGACACAACCATGGCGAAGACAAGAGTGTGAAAGATAAGCATTGAATACATTATATTATTCACATGATATACATTTATAATACATTGAAGTGACTCTTGGATTCATCTTCCAAGGTCTCTTGGATTGTACAACTTCCACACCATAACCCTTAGTGGATTAGGTGTCCAACATTCCCCCCTTAATCCGAAGGGGTATGTGTGAGTCCAAGAAGAGAGTTGTAATACAAAATGTGCAAAAATGCATGGCAGCACTAGGCTGAATGTGCTCTCTGAAATGTTGGTATAAGGGTGGTGGTTTAAGGATGACCACCAACACTAGAACGCTTAGTGCAGTTCTCGAAACTCTTCCAAATCTGGCAAGAAGCTGAAATCTTCTGCTAGAGGAAGTGTCCCTAATGCTTTGGAGAGGGAGACCTTCAACCTGGAAAAGGGAGGTCTACAACCTGCGGTGGTTTAAGGATGACCACCAACTCTGGAATGCTTAATGCAATTCCTGGAACTCTTCCAGAACTGGCAAGAAGCTGAAGTCTTCTACTAGAGGAAGTGTCCCCAATTCTTTGAAGAGGGAGAAGCTCAACCTAAAAAGGGAGGTCTCAACCCCGCATAGATGGTTTAAGGCTGAACACCAACCAAAGGCATGCTCAGGGGCATCTTTGTCTTTGGCTACAACTCTGAATTGGTATGGCAGGTTGTGGCTCAGGCTCGCTTGATGTGGCTTTGAAGCTTGTAGATGACCATCACTTCCCCCCCCCCGACAGATACAAGGTGAGATGATGGAGAAAACTCAACTACAAGACTTTTCAATACTTTAGAACAAATTCTGACATACGACTGAAATATCTTATTGGCTGTTGAAGCCCATTGCCAAGAAAATATCCATCCAAAGTGAATCTTTGTTCTTCAAGGATGCTTGTTTTTGAAACATTTGTTTGAAGAATGAGTGGTTTTATGACAGTGCTCACATGGATGAAGATCAAAACAGTGATCTTTCATATGGCCAACTCTGTCACAATGTTGGCATTTAACAATTTGTTGTGGTTGTTGTGGAAGAGGAGCAAAATATGGAACAACTGAAGGTGAACTGTCATGAAGAAACCCAACACTATGGAATTGGATGGGCTTTGAGTAATCTGGAATATGAAAGGACACATCCTTGTCATATCCAAGACTAGTTTTGTGCTTGTTATGGACAAGCTCTTCCCAAGGTCTGATGATGGGCTTGGGAAGTGTATGCTGAATTTCTGCTTCTTTTTGCAAATCTGCTCCTTCATTGGGCACTAGATCTGAATCAACTTCAACATTATTGACTTGCTGCTGATGGGAGTCTATCTCAATGTTCTGAACAAAAATAGGTTTAGAATGACAACTCTTCTGTTTTAATTCCTTTTGCTGAAGCTGAGATTCAAGCTCCAAAAATTCTATCTTCTCTTGTGCATTTTGCAAACAGGTTCTAATGTCAGCAAGAGAAATTCTTATTGTATCATGATTAGAGGAATGTATCAGAGTTTTTAAGAACTCTAATACTTCACCAATTCTGGCTATTTTATCCATTGTCAAAATTACACTAAAAACTGATCACAACTATGACCCAATGAGGAAAAGCAACACCCACTCACAGTATAAAGATACTGCAATATCCTCAGTAAATGTGCTTCAGATAACTAGTGTGCAACCAACAAGCAATAATGATTGTAATGCATTTACAATCCATTACATATGCATAACCGTTCCCTCATGACCAACATATAGAATGCAATATGTTCTTAAGGCAGACAATACAAATGATTTTTTTTTTTGTTTTTCCACAAAGAACTGTTTATGCCCAACTCTATTTTATCCATAAGGACAACAACTATGGTGCAACCATATAGTTCAAAGTTTACCCATGCATACACTTCACCGCAATCGATAACAACTCTATTTTATACATAACGCACCTGCAATGGGCAAAACTCGCTGCTTCTTCTTACGACCCACTAAGATTCAATGCAGATTGATGTTAATTTAAAACCCGCAGGTATACATTCCCCCCTTTTTTCAATTAACAAAAAACTTCAATAGGCACCAAAATTTTTAGCACATAGGCACTGTTGTCGCATAGATTGTCACGTCAATGCTTAGACCGGGGGCTGTTACCCTGATCCCCAATCTCTCCGTTTAAGCTGTCTCCCGAGGCTAAGGGGGGTAGACCTTATGGGATGAATGAAGACCAACTGTGGACCAGTTGGGGCGGGAGACACAACAAGGCAATTTAGCACTTGATTGATTTATAAATTAATGTATCAGTGCCTTATGGAGTTAACGATTAAATGATTAAATGTTGCAGAAATATGAACCATGTATAACAAACATTTATCATCGAATAACCCAAGCAATGCAAGATATACAGTAAATTCCCAATGCTTTAACGATGATCCAGCAATTAAACTTCAAGAAAAATTAAATGCTTTAAATGATCATAAAATTTAAACGCTGATCAATTACCACTTTCACATAGCTAACTTTAAATAAACAGTTAAGTGCATTTAGCTATACCACAACAGAAAAAAGACTTTAAAGGATTTCCGATTTTAAATTAGTCTTTCTCAAAATTTTTGATTTTTTATATTTTTTTAATAAAATTTTAAATTTAAAAATTAAACAAAACTAAAATCCTAAATAAAATCGAATCTAAACTGAAGGTTTTTTTTTTGTTTGTTAAATATAAACTAAATTCTAAAACAAGACTAACTAAAAACCTAAGAATTAAACATTCTATGCTTTTGGTATTTTTTTTAAATTTTTTTTTTTTATTTTTTAAATTTTTAAATTTTTTATGATTTAAAATTTTAGATTTAAAATAAAAAATAGAACAAAGCTGAAATCTAAAGTATATAAAATTAAAAGAAACTGATCTAAACTAAGAACTAAAATTAACTTTTTTATTTTTATGAAATTTTCTATTTTTCATGAAATAAAAAATAAAACAAAACTATTCTAAGCTAAGATTCTAAAAGTAATAAAAAAAGGAACTTTTTATGTTTTTTTTATGATTTTATGATTTTATTTTTAAATAAAACAAAAATTTAAATCTAAGCTAAATGAAATTGAAATTTATACAAGTGTTAAATGTATACAAATGAACTGAAATAATTATTTTTTGTTTTATATTTTTTTTTTTATTAAATGAAATCGGAATATTAACAAAAATAATTAAATTCTAAACTAAAAATGAAATCTAATTAAAATTGAAATCCAAAAGTAAAAATCTAAACTAAAAGAAACCCTTTGTTGCTTTTTATGATTTATTTTATTTTATTTTATTTTTGATATAAAATCCTAAGTTAAATATACACATAATCTAAATGAACAAAAGGAAAATTAATATCTAAACCCTAATTATACAAAACGTAAATAAAATCTAACCTATATCTGATCTAAAATTAACCTTTTTACTGAAATGAAATTGAAAGGAGAAGAAATACGCTAACCAAAACAAAATCGAATGAAATCTAACCTTACAGCTAAACTAGATGAAATTTGACGCATATATACAAATAAATAAAGGGAGGTCGAATGTTTTGTTGCAGGTTCTGACGGCGAGAGGAGAACGATAGTGTAGGGAGATACACAGCTGTGTATCTGAAGTTCTATGGCATGGAGGGGAATCGAATACGCAGGTGGACGTTGGAAGGAAGACGCAAGTCTGGCAGATGGAAGAATAGCAGCGTAGATCTGGAGATGGCAGCGTGAATGGACGCAGTTGCAGCAGAAAGGAAGAACGCAGGTTTGGGCAGCGGATGCACACTCAGGTGAATAGGAAGAGCGTGGGAGGATGGCTGAGGGTTTGATTGTAGATTGAAAGATAGCTTCATGTTACGTAGAAGGAGAATGTGTGGTGGAGGAGAGGACGTTGGAAGGGATGGCTGGGTGGAAATGTTGGGCAGCAAAAGGCGTTTTCCTTTTGCAGGTTTGGAGAATGGGCAGCGTAACTAAAGTTTTTTGGAGTGGCAGCAGAAGGGAAAATCGAGCGAAGGCAGAGGGAAAAAAATGCGATGAGGGTTTAGACAGTGATTTTGCAGGTTTGCTGAAGCCGCAAAGGATATAGCTGTATAATCTCGAATTTTTCTTTTGATTTTCTAAGCCTGAGACCAGCGTATGCCCAAAAAAGATTTTAATTTTTTCCTGCGAAATGAAACCCCACGAATAGCAGACAGATAGATCAGAAAACCCTCCAAATTCTCCAGTAAATTTCAAATTGCCTTGCATTCAGATTTGTGCAATGAAAACCCTGAAATTTTTTCAAGATCTGTACCTGCAACCTGCAATGTCAAAAAAAGAAAACCCAGAGGTAAAATGTGCCAAAAACAAAACTGAAAACCCTGAATCAGCTAAATAATTACAGTATTTACAGATTAATGACTCTAAGCAGCCAGATTTGTCAATAATCCACAGTAATATTTTCAGAATTTTAAAATTAATGTGAGATACTAAAGAAAACCCTGCATGCATTCATAAAAAATTTCAGATGATAAGCCCGAGATTAAAACTAGCTGGGCTCTTTCAGAAAACACAATCCGGGAGTTGGCTGGTTCAGCCGACAACTTCCCCGAACGCCCGGTAATCTAAAAAAAGATTTCCTGCACAGCTTAAAATCAACTATTAATATAGAGGGAAAAAACAATAGTGAAATCCAAATCAAATGGAGATACCTGCCATTATATTTCAGAATCTAAACCATCATTCAAACCCTAGAGGTCAGACAAGATACCTGTGCCTGAATCAATCTTCATCAAGCTAAAATCAATAGCTGAAAATAAAATTATGCAGAAAAATAAAACATCTTACAACATTTCCAGAAGAGTAACACCAGCAAGATTTCAACCCCAAAGTCTTTCTTTATCGCACAAAAATGACTACAAGAGAGCTTTCTTTAGCACCAGACTCTCAGATCTCATCTTATCTCAAATGACCCCTAGCACCCTATTTAAAGGAAAAATTCCCAACAGCTAGTTCGAGTGATCCATGTCAATGAGGATTAAGATTTCTTTTAATCTCATCCGTCGAATTTTTAAATGCATTTTAATATATAAAAAAAATAAAATTTTGCATTTATTTACTCAAAAATTTGACTTATTATTATTTTATTATTTATTTTTTAATTATTTTTTAAAATTTTAAAATTTTATTATTATTTTTATCTATTTTTTAATTAATTAATTTTTTTAGGTTTTTTTTTTTTTTTTTTTGGATCCTCGAACTTAGCCTTTGGAAAAATCACCTAGGACCTAGGACTTATGAGTGGATTTAAAACATTTTCTAACCCGCAAGACACTTTACATCATGACTTTTACAATTTTACATCTCAAAGGGGAAAACCCATTTGACATAGACCCTTATAGACCACCCAGTTCTGCGACCAAATATAATCTAGCAGATCAACACACTAGGATTCCTCTAAGATTCTAATGACAAAATTCATTCCGGCTTTGGGGTTAGGCTGAAGGAAAACTCAGCCGATCATGGATCGGTGAGACAAAAACCTTCCGAAACGTAGATTAGCACTAGAAAATTAGGTCCACCTATTACATACATGACTCAACTCTGCTAAGATTATTTACAATTCACACATGCAGACTGGGTTTACAACATAAATTGATTGAGCTGATGATGATAGGCACGGACACGTCGCTTAAGCGCTATTCCTTTTGCGAAAAAGGGGGTGTACTGCTATGGGTAGTTGACACGTAGTGGTCAACAGGTACCAACAAGACGTGTACCAGTGTAATGCAAAAAGGTTTGTCGGTGTTTGCAATGAAAGTAGAAGGTGCTAGATAGTTTAACGAAGGCGGGATAAATAGCTAGTCGGGTCCATGCACGAAATTCAAGAGGCACTCGACGCCAAGAATATAACACAACAACGAGGTCAAATACAAAGTTTTGACTCCAACCACGGGCACGAACTCTTGTCCTCAGTCCACGTCAGTCCGCTTCAATACCACAGACTTGACTTCAACGCTTAATGCAGAGGATCAACACAATATACAGGATGCTGCTCCCTTCAACACATACGATGCATACACTCCATTTCATGTACAGAGAATACATAGTTGCTTCATTGCCAAGCTCCGGACATAAGCTTCACCATATATTCCAAGTTCCAACCAACGCTCACAACATTCAATGAATTTTGATGCAGAGCTTTAATCATATTTTAGCACAAATAACCAATATACACCAGCCTTCAAAAAGAACACACAGGATTCATTCATTGAAGTAAAACGACCAATGCAGAGGAGATATATTAACGCTAATACATATTAATAACTTTCACCCCTCGGCTATGCAGAAAATTAGTGCATACCATAGCTAATGCACAGACTACGACATTCAATGCACAAATGGATAGAACGCATACCAGGTCACGACCTTCAGAAAGCACCACTAGTAAAACTGCATTGTGTATAGGACAGTGAATGGGGCATTTTGACAGCGAAATAGAGCGGACATAGATATTACTGTGTTCAACATGGTGGATTTCTGTGATGGATTGATTATAAAGGCCAGGTCAGAGGGCTGCAAAGCGTGTCACCTATGCCTTAACAATCGTATTCTCAACACAGGATACAACCGATGTGTGAGTGGCACGCTTCCATGAGCTCGTCCCTCGTTAAAAATCACAATAGGAGCACAAGAAAATAATACTATCATCGACCCTTTTTTTATTTAACATAAAATAACGCAGTATGGAAGGAGTTAAAGCATACACCAAGCATTTGCAGGAACTTCACTCCGTTAATGGAACACCAAGCGCAGTCACCGCTCATCTACCTCCCGCTCAGTAATAAGCAAGGAGTTAGAGCGTTAGATCATATAGCAGATTCACCAAAATCGATGTAAAATATTTCACGTCGGGTTCACCACTTCAAGTCAGAGGACCAACACATAACAAAGTTCAAGCCTCGACTGGCAAGGCGTTGCAATTCATGTTGTAGTCGACATTCTTTTCTGGCTCACTATGGAGTTCCTCGTTGAATAAACAAGCAGTCAAACATGCCTTCGAGACTCCACCAATGCTCAACATATTCCGTAAGCTCTAGAACCAAAGGCTTGAGAATGCAAGTGTAGTTTTCAGAAGCCTGGCAATTGCTGTAGAGGCACTATAGTTTGGTCTTGCTAGGGTATATCATTTTGTATTGAAAAACAATGTGGGCTCCAATAGAGATACAACACATGGGCTTTAACAGAGATACAACGCTAATTGGTTTTCATGGAAAAGTAGTCACAGACATTAGTTGGGACATACAGAGAAACGCTCATCGAGAACCCTTGTGAGGGAAATGGTAAGGTGGGACAGGTAATTTTATAATGGCAGAGTCGTCAGAGGACAACCATTAACAAAATAAGTAACATTCAATGCACTATACAAGGAGCGCTTTCTACAATCTTGTCTGACCGGTGCAGATTTTTTTTATTAAACCAAGAGCGCACTCAGACAGAACTGATAATAGTGGCTTTCACACAATTGGCTAGGCTAGGAGAGGAAGCCAACGCTTAAAGAGGACTAAGCCCAAAATGAGTGCGTAGATACGTTAGGGTACAAAGAACATTAGGAGCAGATTGGGCATGTAAAAGAGGCATTACCAAATGCTCAAAGAATAAATTGCTATGCACCGCAACAAATCATAAATGGCCACAAAGGCAGTGGCTCACACAAGATTGAGCAGGTTAGAAACATACTCGCTCTGATACCATGTTAGACATAACCATGGCGAAGACAAGAGTGTGAAATATAAGCATTGAATACATTATATTATTCACATGATATACATTTATAATACATTGAAGTGACTGTTGGATTCATCTTCCAAGGTCTCTTGGACTTCCTTTGACTGTTCAAACTTCAACTTCCACATCATAACCCTTAGCGGATTAGGTGTCCAACAGATTCAATTTAGGAAATGCTCTATAATGAAGATGCTTATACCTTATATGTTATAGCTCACTTGGATTGGCTTCTTCATGAACTAGGGCTTGAGCTGGTTGACTCATAAGTATATACAATCTTCCTTCGCGAATCCCAATAACCCTAGCATTATCTATACTAGATCCCATGGACCATACAAGTACTTTGCCATCCACAAAAACTACTCTATCTCCTTTATTATCCAAACATGAAATAGAGACAATAATTTTTTTCAAACCCGATACATATAGAACATTGTTGAGATGCATGTTATTACCAGGTTCCAACTCTATGGATGCCTTTCCAACTCCTTTGACTACATAGTTGTGATTATCTCCATTCTCAACTCTTTGGGACAACCTCTTTTCCGTTATGCTAGAAAGATATCTATGCTCTCCTGTCATATGCCTTGATGCGCCACTATCTACCAGCTACATGTCATCATCATCTGCAATAGAACTTGTTAGAGCAGAAAAGTAGAAGAAATCTTTGTCACCTTTTAGGCTTCTTGGGGTGTTCCTCTTCAACATCAGCTGCGAAAGCATGTTGTTTTCCCTTTCTCTTCTTGTTATTAACCATTTCAGGACAATCCCTTTTGAAATGCCCAAATTTTTGACAACCATAACATTGAATCTTTGACATGTCTTTGTTCTTTTACTTTTATTCCAATATATCATTTAGTTATTATACTTCAGAAATTCAACCATAAAAAACAATAGAATAGTAGAGATCACAATGCACAAATAGGAGACAAGATTTACCTTGAAAAACCCACCAAGGGGAAAAACCCAACAACCTTATCAATAGAAAAATTCTTTTGTTCAACGAGAGACACACCTAGATCTATGGTCAAACTTAGTCTTCCCCTCCAAGTCAAGCCACCCAATCTAATCCAGAATTTTGCTCTGCTTGATCTAACCTAGAAATTTCAGCCTCCTTGCAGCGACCAGTTGCCTTAGAATTTTGGCCCCTGCAGTTGCCTAGAATTTCAGCCGCCTGCAACAAAATGCCCAGAAAAACTGCCAACTAGGGGAGAGAGGCTATGTCCACATGTGGGAGTTGATGGGAGAGAGAAAGAGAGCCAATTCGTCGTCTCCTTTGTCCTATTCGTCATTCTAATCCTTTGCTTGCTTGCCCAAAACAAGGTTACTTGGGAGCGGGAGCGAGGAGCGACATTTTCAAAAGCTCTCGGGTCAGGAGCGAATTTTTATATAATATATATTTTTATATACTTTGATGCATGTATGTCAACAAAAACATGTAGAATGATGAATTGAATATAAAAAGCATAAAAACATGGATTAAACCATATAACATCAATCATCTAGAAGTTATAATCTTCATCAACCACGTCCACATGTTACAAGTTCTCATTTATATAGCATGTAAGGGTGCACATAACCAAAATAGCATCGAGTGCAATCCATTTTTGAATCGAAAATACACCAACAAATAGGCTCTATATGGCCTCTAACATCCAAAAAATCATGCTATAACAAATAGCTACATATCATCAAAATCATTGCCTATCTTAGGATCTTTGTTATTAATATCACCCTCTAAGCAATTAACATAAGATAGAAAAAATATGGCATGTCAAGTCAAGATTTTGTTTGAGCGATGGTTACATTTTTTGTAGGGTCATGATAAAGGAGTTAGACAACCAATGTCACTAGCATCAAGGTACATAGAGGGTTTGGTGCTCTTGATTAAATACGAGTCCCATACCCTAGTACATGACAAAATCCAATGGAAACATTGCAATCCCCCCAATCTCGAAATCCTGAAAAATTGATAAGTTTGTTGGATTTTGAGTGAGATCTAAAATTCTACTTTCTCCATATGAAATCCAATGAGGTCGAAACCACTCTCAAACATCCTGAGTCATTTCATGGTAATGTTAAAAATTTAAGTAAAAGGATGAAAATGAAAGATAAAGGAGAATGTCACCGTTTGGAGCATCTTTGTGACAAAAATTTTGTGAAAAAACCAGTGAGCGAATTTTTTTTGCCGGAGTGAATTTCGTGAGTGCGCTCTTGGGACGCTCCTAATTTGCTCCCGCTCGGAGTGCGCTCCGGGAGTGATTCGAAGGGGCGGAGGGGGCGCTCCCCCACAACCCTTGCCCATAAAATGTCTTATGAGAGAGATGCGAATTTTTGCCTAGGTGGAGGAGGTTGAACTGCCTTTATATAGTGATCTGTCTTGGCTGAATGTGTGTGTCTTCTGCTAGGGCTGACTTAACTTGGAGGGAGGCCGACTTGACTACTTTTGGAGCCAAAAATTAAAATTCAAAAGTTCAAATTTTCTTCTTTTAAAAGTCACAATGGGACTTTGACTCAGGATAAATTTTCTTTTTGATTCTAGCATTTAAAATATGCTTTACAATGATAAATACAAGTACATCAAGCGACCAAATATACATTATGAAGATCAATCATAGTTACTAATTCAACTAAAAGTAGAGGTCTTGAATCATCCACAACAATATCTTCAATGAACCAAGAAAATAACCGAGATAGAGAAAGCTCATGGGAGTTGATAGGAAAACACAAAAAACGATCTTTTATTAATGGCTTAAAAAATGTTCTTGAAAAATTCACAACCATTTGGAATGAGAGGAGGGCCTTTAATTATAAGTGAGGCTTGCAACTCCTTCTCATTCTTTATTCCTTAATTCTAGCTTAATGAATCACTCAAAAGTGACTTGTCATTCACACAACTTGGAGACTAAGTGTTGATATTTTTGAATCTAACACATTAGAAATTCCCACTGCATTATCTGGTTTATTTCACCTACTTGTTTATTCCTTAACAAGTTATTTAACCATATAAATACTGAAAATAAACACAAATGCAGCCTCAACTCATATACAGATCATCAACTTAAATAATAGACAAACACACAAGGGACACAGTTATTTTTTGGACAATCGTCCCCGGAAAACCCAATGCGGGAAAACCAGTGCAACGGTTCTGAGGGTTTTATTATTAAGTAGCTTTCTTCAGTACAACTAGGGTGCCAAACTAGCTCACCCAACAGAGATTTCTACACAGCAGTAATACCTCTTTTCGGAAGTAGATATTCAACTTCTCAGCACTAGTCTGCCCCACGAAAATCCTTCCGGCGCTTCTCCAAGGCTCTGCGTCAGCCCTGCTAGCCTGTGCGTAGCTCTGGAACCCCCTATGTCAGCCCTTTGCCTCTCTGCGTCAGCTCTTTGGCCCTCTGCGTCGCTCACGTAGGCCCTTCAGCCTCTGCGCAGTCTCTAGCTGCCTTTGCGTGGCTCCTGCTGCCTCTGCGTAGCCTCCTCAGTCACTGCGCTAACCCTCTGGCACTATCTCTGCCTCTTTGTTATGTACTCACTGCCCCTCGCTGCAACTCAGATCACTTGTTCAAATTTTCTCAGCAAACCTCGCTATAGAAATCAAACTGATTGATCAATCTTGGTGTATCTCCAACTGACCCTCAAGCCTCCTCTTATACTTTTCCTATTGAGTCTTCAACGGCCGAGATTAAGTCTCTAATCAACGGCTAAGATTAGATTTGGCTTGATCCATGTCATTTAGAACATTCTCACCCAGTTTTATATTAATACCCATTAATATTTTAATTTTCCTAAGTTTAGACTTAGGAACCCCATTAAAAATATTAATTATTTTAATATCTCTCTAACCAAGTGGAATTTCCCCAAACCATTTCTGGGTCTTGGAGATCTCATGTGCTTTAGTCTCTCCACCATTTTTCATGGCTAGAACACATCCGATGCTACACCAAATCAACACTCCCTCTTAGCTAGGAATGTACTCTAGTAATGCTCCACCACTGAACATCACACTGATCATCCAACACTTGTACCTATGCTGATGCTTGGCCTGCTGCCCAACATCCATTGCACTGCTGCTTCCTGTATTGCGACCTATAGCTCTGTCACTGCCACTACTACATCTGTACTACAGCTCCCTTTGCATCCGTGCTGCTGGTCCTTCCTCCTAGCATTGCATCTGCACTGCAACTCTCTCTCAAATGTTGTATCATGCTGCCCATAGCACTGCCACTGCTAACTGCTGCACTGCAACTCAGTTACTAAGATGTAAGTAACTGGTCTACCCAAATACTGACATCCTTGTTAGTCCAGAAGCCTCCTGATGCTGAAGCTACCTCTGCTGCTATCCTGTGCTCCCTCTACTGCCTCTGCACTGCTGCAAACACCTCTGTGCCTCTCGCACTGCTACAACCACCGCTGTGCCTCTATGCATTGCTGCAACCACCTCTGTGCCTCTCGCACTACTGCAACCCCCATTGTGCTGCTACAGACCCCTGCATTCTAGCATTGCCTTGTCGCTTCATCGCATCTTGCTTCTACCGACATCCGTCATCCTGCTATTGTCACTCGGGGCTTCTGTAGCCGGATATGATCCAAGAGTTTGGGTACCTCAAGGATCCTGCCCCTCATCTTCTGTAGTCCTCCTGACTACAACTTGATGTCTCCCCACCTCTTCTCTAGAGGTGCATGAGCACTCATGGCACAATCGTCATCCGTCTCGACTTCTTTCTCTGCCTTAGCCGGAGCTGCCTTGGAGTTAGAAGCCTCTCCCTTATTCTTCTTCCTGGGACATTGGGTTGCATAATGACCCAACTCCCCACAATGGAAGCACTTCACCTTGGAGATGTCCTTCTTCTTCCTCTTCCCCTGCTGTCCCGCAGATGCCAGAGTTGCATCCTCTTCCTCCTCTTTCTTGATTCGACCTCCTTTGCTGCTACTCCCCGCCTTGGTCAGTCGTCTGATCTCTTCTTGGCGAAGGGCTGCCCACATCTCTTCCCATCCTTGAAGATTAGCTTTGCCCAAAATAATTTGGACAAATGTCTCCCAATCCTTGGAGACTGCATTCAGGGCAGTCCTCACCATGAACTCCTGATCCGACGTGGCCCCTATGGAAGTAAGTTGGTCCCGAATCTCTTGCAACTTGCTGAGGTATAGATCTATCTGCTCCCCCTTCTGCATCTGATATGACCGAATTTGATTCTCCAGTAGCATCTTCCTTTGCATGGAAGTGCCCTGATACAATGTCCTCAAAGTATCCCACATCTCCTTTGCCATATTCTTCTTGGCAATATGTGGTACGACATGATCCTTGACCCCATCAAGGATTATGCACTTTGCCTTCGCCATTGCATCCTCATACCTTTCATTATCAGCTAGGTCGACTGGGATAGCCATGGTTCTCAAGGTGAAGCCCTTGATGCGATGTCTATCCAAAACAGACAAGATCCTGGCCTTCCAGATGACAAAGTTGGAGGCCCCGTCCAACTTGTCCTGATCCCTCAGTCCGTTCATTGCCATCTCCTCTCCTTCTTTTGGACTCCCTTTGAGTCTCGAATTCCCTCCTAAAAGTTTTTTCCTAGACTCCCTCTGAGTCTCGACTTCCCTCTTGGAATTTCTCTCCTAGACTCCCTTTGAGTCTCGATTTCCCTGCTGGAAATCTTCCCGCCAACTGTCGATCCGCTCCTCTCCGATCCTCTTTGCAACTGCAACTCTGATCCGGATTTCTTGGCTAGAAATCCGCCAAGGCAACGCCTCCCTCTACCTTGGTTCTGTCTCGTTAGGTACTGCTTTGCTTTGACAGAAACAACACCCCACCAACTTCCCAATCCACAGTCTGCCCACAACTCCCTATACCCTAGCAACTGAAGAAACTGAGCCTTCTAGCTTTGCGCAATCCCAGTAAAGGCTGAATTACTCCTCTAGCCAACTACGTCAAGCCTACCTGACTGAGTAGGATGACGTGACTCTTCGTGAGCCTGTTCTGCCTCTCTCTGCCTCGAAATGATGACGCATGCCTTCTGCGTCACTCCTTCTCTGCTTAGGAGCAGCTCTGTCTCTCGGGACCACTGCTACTGCTGCAAATACTTCTGATTAAGTTGGTGCCTTCAGTCCTCCTGTGATCTGCAACACTCTGATACCATGTTCATATTTCTGAATCTAACACATCAGAAATTCCTACTGCATTATCTAGTTTATTTCACCTACTTGTTTATTCCTTAACAAGTTATTTAACCATATAAATACTGAAAATAAACACAAATGCAACCTCAACTCATATACAAATCATCAACTGAAATAATAGACAAACACACAAGGGACACCGTTATTTTTTGGACAATTGTCCCCGGAAAAACCCAATGCGGGAAAATCGGTGCAACAGTTCTGAGGGTTTTATTATTAAGCAGCTTTCTTGAGTACAACTAGGGTGCCAAACTGGCTCACCCAACAGAGATTTTTATACGACAGTAATACCTCTTTTTGGAAGTAGATATTCAACTTCTCAGCACTAGTTTGCCCCACGAAAATCCTTCCGGCGCTTCTCCAAGGCTCTGCGTTAGCCCTGCTAGCCTTTGCGTAGCTCTGGAACCCCCTGCGTCAGCCCTCTGCCTCTTTGCATCAGCTCTCTGGCCCTCTGCGTCACCCACGCAGACCCTTCAGCCTCTACGCAGTCTCTAGCTGCCTCTACGTGGCTCCTGTTGCCTCTGCGTAGCCTCCTCAGTCACTGCGCTGACCCTCTGGCACTATCTTTGCCTCTCTGTTATGTACTCACTGCCCCTTGCTGCAACTCAGATCACTTGTTCGAATTTTCTCAGTAAACCCCACTCCAGAAAATCGAACTGACTGATCAATCTTGGTGTATCTCTAACTGACCCTCAAGCCTCCTCTTATATTTTGCCTATTGAGTCTTCAATGGCCGAGATTAAGTCTCTAATCAACGGCTAAGATTAGATTTGGCTTGATCTATGTCATTTAGAACATTCTCACCCAGTTTTATATTAATACCCATTAATATTTTAATTTTTCTAAGTTTAGACTTAGGAACCCCATTAAAAATATTAATTATTTTAATATCTCTCTAACCAAGTGGAATTTCCCCAAACCATTTCTAGGTCTTGGAGATCTCATGTGCTTTAGTCTCTCCACCAATTTTCATGGCTAGAACACATCCGATGCTACACCAAATCAACACTAAGTCAAAATACAATTAAATGATTCTTTTACATGGTTGAAACCCTCATGAAACAGGTGATAAAATCTTCCAAATGGGTCGGATCCTCAAAAATAGTTCCATAAAAGCCTCAAATAATGCTCATCTCAAAATATTCCTTAAATGAATGCCCATGGCCATACCTTAGGTCAAGGAACTTCCATGAAGCATGGTAATGAATTTCCAAGTCCAAAAACTAGTCATAAACCCCCAAAACGAAAAATGACGTCAAACTTAGAAGATCACCAATTTGCTTTAGGAGTGCAACGCTCTGTTTTTAATGTTCTTGGGATGCTTCATTTAGGTGCAAGTAATGTCCCTTTGTCGGCTTTACTCCAACGTCTAGTTAGAATAGGTCTAATGACCTCTCCACAAGTGAAATAAATCCCTCTTTAGGTGGACCACTTTCCCTTTTATGCTAGTTAATCTTCAAACATTGCTTCTAATTCTTCGTGTGATCATAAAACCATTTAAATTGAGTGCCATGTCATATTAGTGAAGTGACACTTTTCTTAAGTGTGATCCACAGCATAAAATTAGCTTGAAAATACCCTCACGACTGCCATAGAAGCCCACATGTGTGGGTTGACCCTCTATAGTAATGAAAATCAGCTGAAATATGTCAAAAACATGAGTGTGTTTTAGCATGTGACATGTGTCTTGTGTAAGGAGGGTTCAAGTGGATGCAACTAGCCTATTTGTGCTTCGTAGAATGTGACCAATGCCTCGAGAAATGTGATATGCCTAAAAAATTGTGAGACTTCCTTGGGGAGCATGAAATTGGATGAACATAGTAGAATCACCTCCAAGTGCTCATGTCCAAAGCATGGAAAATACATGAGAATAAAGAGGGCCCATGTGGGGAAAATAGGTGTGATAAACCAAGGGTGTGACAACCCTTACAAAGCGCAATACCTTTTACACAACAATAAAGTGAGTAACCAGGGCTCCCGTAGATTATGTGTCCTAGTTGATCCATCCCAAGATATTGGGATGCAGAATACCTACCAAGGACATAAAGCCTAACATGATGGGAGTTATCACCATTAAGGGGATGTCAGCATGTAGCATACCTACCCAAGACATAAATGCTTGACATGATGGGAGTTATCAACACTAAGGGATAGTCGGCCGGAGCAATAAAACAAGTACCTTGAGAATGGGACTAATAGGACTTGCCATGACCATCCACCATAGGGTATCTTGGCCACCAACTAGCCAACACTTGTACATCAAATCATCCCACAGGACCACATACATGGAAATCATCACACTTTGGGGCCTGGGCTCATCAACATGGTCACATGTCGTGAAAAAATGTAGGTTACACCTCAGAGGATTTGTGTAATGTCCCCACTTAGCAAGTTTTGCTAGGTAAATACATTTTTGCACAATTTTGGCATTTTGGCATACTTGACTTAGGAAAAGTGGGTTAGGAGGACCCTACTTGACTTTTTGAGGAAGAAGGCTCCCAAACATTAGAAGAGAAGATAAAATCAAGAGTAAAGTGGGATGTGGGGGTCACTCCAAAAGGGAATTCACACCCCTTAGGAGAATTCGACTTGTGGGAAGGAGAAAGGAGGGAATTCGACTTGAGGGACCCACATGGAGGAAGCAAGGGGACAGGAAAGATAAATAGAGGTGGAGGGCCTCATTTTGGGACTTTTGCCAATTTGAAAATCAAACGCCTTGTACGCTTGAGCTGTTGAGCCAAGTCTACAAAGTGTTGTTCAGCACAAGAGATTTCTGGTCAGAAATCTCACCTCCATCTTCAGTGGACTTCGAGTGCCACTCTAGGGGAGATCATTGCTACATCTTAGAGCTGTTCCAGGAGGATTTGCAGGTACATTTGGCCATCATTTGGAGCAGACTGGGCGCAGAAGAAGGAATACGCACCCCTTGGGGAATAGCTACAGTGCACCCTTGATTCCGAACTTTCTGGGAGGAGTTGGTCTTGGTATTTGCTGGAGATTTTGGGAATTTTGTTGGACTGAAATACTGGGATCTTGGAGGAGCATTTCTGGTACGTTTTGGTAGTGCACAGAGGGTCTCTAGCTGTGTCTGCGCGGGGTGTGGAGCTGAGGGAGTTGAGGGGAGAATATTTCCGGGAAATTTGGAGGCATTACTGGGATAATTGCAGAGACATTTTGGAGGGGTTTTCCAGAGGGAGCTTGGTTGATAGCAGCACATTCTTCTCAGCTGTGCATGTTCCAGGCAGAACAAGAAGTGTGCAGTTTTTTGGGCTTCTCGGGCCAGCCGGAAGTAGCCCAATTCCTTGCTGGGTTTTTGTGGGTTCAGGGTCTAGAGGCTGTGGCTAATTTGGCCGAATTTTCTGAGCAGTTTGGAGGGCTACAACAGCAGTTCTTTCTCAGCAGTGCAACAGTCTATTCCTGGTTGGGCATAGTCACTTCAGCACACCTCCACCTGGGTTATTGCCTTGCTTGCTGTAGCAAGCCCAGGAATCTTACAATTTGAGGTGTAATAAGAGGATTGATATACATTGCCAGCTTATAGATATTTTCCATAGCCCTTGTTATCATAGTTTCTTTGTATGCATTTACTAGCCAACTAGCCATTTCAATTTTGGAGTGCACTGTTGTGGATAAGGAAAGTGTTAGTACATCTATTCAACCTGTACATCTCAGTGATATGCTGCTTTTCGAAGTTTGTGTTCATGCATTATGTGTTTGCTTTGTGGGATTGTATCTTTATTGTAAAAGGGCACAAATATAAATATAGATCATGTGCCAATGACGTGAAAATGGGCTAAAGACTTTATGTATGTATCATAATAATGTTAGAGTCAGGAACTATCAGTTTGTTAGCACAAGTAGATTGTGGTTCTTGTCAAATGTGATGCGTTTTTACCATTTTCATCTGTCTGCTCTACCATGAGTCGTGGCACTGGCCATTTGGCATTCAGTACATATATCAGTAAAACTTTCTCGTTGGGAAATGAGAGGCCCACTTTTTATGTAAAATGTAGTTGTAAATCCTCTGTGGTCAGTTCGTTGTCTGTTTGGTGGTCAAGAGTTTGATTCCTCCACTGAAGGATATTTCAAACCTATGGGTACACAGAATTTGGGGTACTAAGGGCAGCTGGATGAGGAACCTATGGTTGTGGGAAGGGTAGGTTAGGTATCCATTACTAGTTATGGTCTGGATCTCATATTTTCTCATTAGTAGAGCTGTCATTTTTCTGTATGGATACGTAATAAATTTTGAATTGTCACATCTCTAGTAGTAGAAATTCTACTGTTTTTGAATGAAACTCATATTATCTTTGTCTATCCAATATAATATACTGATTAATCTTATCTTGCAGGTGCAAGTTAGTATGGAAGATTCAATGCAGCATTCTGATAATGTAAGAGTTTACTTTCATGTCATACTTTCGCCTGAAATATTAATTGCATTGAATTAATAATGAACATGAGTGTTGCATGGAGCTAATGGTCATATCTGTGGAGCCAATGGTCAATGTGTTGCTGTGCTGCAGATTGCGACATAAATATATCAATTATCATCCTTCAGATATTGATTGTTGGTTCACACGAATACGCAATCAACACTCCAACAACCATGCTATGCTTCTACTAGACCCAGAAATATGGTTGTAAAATACATTTTCCTCTTACTGTTTATCACCCTTGGGCAACTTTAAACAAGTACATGAGCATATTTGAGAATTCTTCACAGTCAATACGTTAAAAATGATGCACATGCCTCCTCCTTTTACGGGAAAAGTTTGGATGGGACAAAGTCAAGTCAATGATTCAAGGCTTCCTCAAAATTTTGATTAGAAAGTTGAGTTGTGAAGACTTATTTCTAGTTGTCCACAAATTCCTCAAGAATTCTTTGCCAATTTGCCTCTCTGAATTTAATGGCTTTAATGTCTTCAAAGTTAAGATGCGTTTTTCTCGAGTGCCTGAAAAAATGATCTGAAATGCCCATCTACCTCTCAAATCGACTGCAGTTTGGCTCTTATATGACCATAGAGCTTCTCGAAATATGCCTAGCTTGAGCAGCATGCTTTCACAATTCCTCATTAAAGGGGTCTGATTCCAACTCTAGTTTCACTGTGGCAAGATGCTCCTCATGCTGCTTTTCTAATTCTAGCAACTTGTCTTCCATATCCACACTAGTAAGCTTGATGGTTCTAGCAATTACTTTCTTTAAATTTTCCAGCTTTTGTCGACTAGGATTGGCAAGGTTGGGGAAGGGAACTGGATACAAAATAGTTCTCCTGGAATAAAGGAAGAATTGGCTCTTTAGATGGGGGCAATTCAATTTGAATTTGGTTCTGGGTTGATCATCATATCTTCACCCCAACTGATGACAAATGGATGGGGCTATGATCTGAGAAGGATGCATCACCAAGAACCCTTTTTTAGTTGATAAAATACTTCCCTCACTCTATTAAAAGAAACATGTTACAAAAGTAGGCAGATACAAACATTCACAAGCTTAAAGTCAAGCAAAGAGCCTAACCTAGACTTCCCGATAGACTGCTGACAAAATGTGCAGGCAGGACATACTCCCAGGGCTACATCAAGCAGAAAATCAATTAACAGACAGCAACAGACTGAAATCTTAGCTGCCATACAACGCAGGGAGACCATCATCAACTTGAGATGGCAACCAAAGGCCAATCTTGGCTGCTGATCACAGATGCAGGTGCTGTGAGACACAATAGCACCATGACAAGTGACCACAAGGCCCCAAGAGCAGATGCAGTCCTGCTGGGCCTACTCATATGAGGCTGTTCCATAAGCAATCCCATCCTTTTACAAAACACTGATGCCATGCAAGAGAGAACCATGTAGATGAAAAGAGTCTGTTAAATTATCTTAAAACCAGCTATCTAAGCAAACATATGGGATCTAGTTACTTGCTGGAATTATTAACTCTTGCATGCAACGGAAAACGAGAAAAGCAATCACACAGTGCACAATTATTTTTTCCCTTCTAGATCAGTTCATCATTTAAAATATTTTCAGAACTTACAAGAGCTCCCTTATAGGAAGAATGGCTTTGAGAAATTAATCAAACAAACAGCAAACTTGAAAATTTGAGTATGCACAGAAATTGAGGCAGCCTGCTTTGCAATCCATATGACTGTACAAAATCTGTATGGATGGTTGTACGACCTGCTCTGCTGGGCTGTACGGCTGCTCTTCTCCTTGCTGAACTACTGCTGAAAACTCCTCGTTAATGGCTGAAAATCAGATCTCTGATTTCTCCTTCACTCACGCGACTTGTGAAATGAATCCTCTCTGTGTGTCATTGACCTTTGCTCACTCTTTTTTTTATAACTTTGACATGAGCCAAAAACCTAATCTTCAATGGTTAAGATCTAACTGTGAAATCAATGGCTCTCTTTTAATTAAATCATTAAGTGACCCACCTTAGTCACTTTAATTAAAAAACATTCATTTTATTAATTAATTAATAAAGTGAACTTCTAGAAAAATCATAGGATACATTTAATGATGATTTTGTTAATTTTAGGAAACAATGGTATGTTCTATGCTTTAGAGCAATTTTACTTCAATTTCTCTATTAGCCCAATATCCATATCCAGATTAGCAATCACATCAACATGATAGTAAAATGCAAATAGAACATAAACATAAACAGTAAAAGACAAGCCAAGACAAGAGGACACAAGATGTGGCGCCAGCCAGGGACAAACCCCAATGTGGGGAAACATTTGCTCAATTCTTCTTATATATCCTTCAATAGTTCCGCAGAGAGAGAGAGATAGAGTACAATGATTTAAAGTCAATACCGACTTGCCAAAATAGGAGATCTGACATCAAAGTTCTTAACCATGAAGATGACTCAATGAAGTTGCAATTCTAGCACCAAGGGCTGAAGATTTCTATACTGCAATTCTGAATACTGGTTAGGGCACAAACACAGAAATATGTCAGCCCTAAAACTGCTCCAACAGTCACTTAGAGGACTGCGGCTTTCCTTCCACATGACCCTCCTTCCTTCGCTGCTCTATATGGAACCCTGTTTCAGCTTGTTATGAACAACAGTCCCAACAGAATTCCTCTACAGGCCTGTGGCGAAGACTGCACACAATGCACAGGTGTCCAGATTCTCCTCAGAACATTCGACCTCTGTTTCTACTCAAAAAGGACCCAAAACAGAGATAATGATCACCTTAAATCGTACCCAGATTTTCCTTTAGGCTTGCGGCCTGTAACAGAGATACACGTCACCAAATAGCACAAAAAATCATCCAACAAGCATTCCTCTGACTGTGGTTCTATTCAACAGGAAATCTGTATCCAAAAAAAGAGGTACGCTGCCCAGACAGACCTATCCTCCATGCATGATGCCACAGACCTGCGGCTCTTTTCTCCCAAGAAAACCGAACCCTAAACAGAGATGGGTCTCATCATAAACTCGACCCTTGCCACTTGCGTCCTGCCTCAGATGCCATCCTATTTCAGAGGAGAGGATGAGCACTTGGATGTGTCAAATGAGGGAGAAAGCACCTCTATATATACCAATCGGTGGGGGTCAAGAGACGTGACTATTGGATTAGGTGAGCCGACATATAGAAGAGGCTGACCTTGATAATTTGACCATAATCAAAATAAATTCATAACTTCATTTGTACATGTTGGAATTGGATGATCTTTAGATCAATCCTACACTTCTCGGAGAGAGGAATCCAAGAAAAATATCAGCTGTCATAAATAAGATGACCCATGTGGAGTTTGGCCCTAGTTGCCAATTTTAACACTCCCTCTCAACTAGGGAGAACTCGATCTGCTAATCCATCTGCTAGTCGGTACTATCTCTACCATCAATGCACTGCTTTGCTCTGCCCTACTCTGCTGAACTATGAAGAAGAAAAAGTGATCGAGAATGTTTCATACCATTCTCTATTGACCCGAAGTCATTCCCAGATAAAAGAGTTTCTCATACCACTCTTACCGATCCGAAGTCAGTTCCAATTGATCCCAAATCAATATCGGTCATCCTAGCATAGGGAGTACAGTAGTATACGATGCGTCCATCGGTAGTACTATGGTCACTATCCTCATTTCCCTACTCATTAGCCAGATGAGAGGTACTTCCCATGAGTCCTAGACTGCATGGGTAGGATGTATCAGCAGGAGAAGGATGAACCACTCATCCTACCTACTTGTCGCCAGGGGTATCACAGCGGAAGGCTGAACCACTCACCCTGTACACAACAAACCACTAGGGGAAGGTTGAACCATTCACCCTATGGTTGCTCATCGCTCCAAGAAGTACCCCAAGCCCCCTGGAGCTCCTAGAGCTCAATGTCCATATCATACAGGACCCTCACAAGAGGGTCTCTCCACGACTCCAAGTCGTTCTCGGAAGGCCAAGAACTTGACCTTCCCTAGGGGCTTTGTCAGAATATCGACGACCTGCTCATTAGTCCCAATGTGATGGAGCCTTATTGCTCCTCGTTGTACCATATCTTGGATAAAGTGTTACCTGATATCTATATGCTTGGAGCAATCATGAAACACAGGATTCTTTGATAATCGGATCCCACTCTGGTTGTCAGAGAGGATCACGATGGTATCCAACACATGTCCAAACAGCTCACTGAAGAGCTTCCTCAATCAGACAACTTCACATGAGGCCATACTAGCAGCTATGTATTCGGCCCCAACGGTGCTCAAGGCAACCGATTTCTGCTTCCTGCTCATCCAGGATATCGAAGCAAAACCCAAAGAAAACAACATCCAGAAGTGCTCTTGCGATCCACCACATTGCCAGCCCAATCAGCATAAGAATAAGCATGCAGCGTCACATCTTCGGCGGTGTATCTCAGTCCATGAGTGATTGTGCCCCGAAGATATCTCAGAAGATTCTTGGCACCAATCCAGTGTATATGATGAGGTTCAACCATATATTGGCTCAACGTGTTAACTGCAAAACATATGTCCGGACGGGAGTTCACCAAGAACATCAGTGCTCCTATGAGTTGACGATACTCAGAAGCATTTCCCAATTCAGGTCCGACAACACTACCACATAACTTCTTAAAGTTAAGTTCCATCGGGGTAGTCACAGGCTTGCAGTCCACCATCCCAAATCTTTCCAATATCTTCACAACATATTTTCCTTGAGATAGGAAAATTTCTCCTGGCTTTTGCCAGACCTCCAATCCTAGGAAGTAGTGCCTAGGTCCTTCATCTCAAATTCAGAAGCCAACTCCCTCTTGCATGAGAGGATCTCAATAAACATCATGGCTCCCTTTAAACATTGGAAATGTATGCTTGTTCAGAGTATATCCATCAAGCCATCTGCACCCTGCTATTCATCCTTCGGTCTATACATCAAAGTCAGCCAATCATGCTGCCTCTTAAGTAACAAGGATATCATTTTTAGAGTCATCAGATATCATATTATAATCAGCTATCATGAATCAACACCCTTTGACATGGTTATCTTTCTTGAAATACTCTATGGCTCCCTCTGAAGCCATACGTCAGATGGTCATTTAGCTTTCCACGATGAGCTCGCTAAATGATTTTTGCCATGTGCATGAAACTACTCAATAAGGATGATTTTCTCATCTAGCCATTTGTATCCATATGACCATGATAAGTGACTTCCGAATTTCATCATCTTCCTTCGAATTGAGGAAGTATAACATCAACTACTGCACCAGGAATAAGCAATGCTGCTATATCAAGGATATCCAGTTTCAAATCATCTGTTGAAATGAACGATATGCCAAAGCCATTCCTAACTAGGATATTCCTTTATGTTGTATTCCTCCCAAAACTTGTCACACAGCTACTTTTGTACTTCATCAAAAGTTGTTTGTGCAAGATGTCAAGGACAAAGAATTAGATCTGTCCTCAAGTTCATCAGACTATCTCGAACTTACACATCTTGTTCACAACTTCGATTGTGAACAAGATCCATTGCCAATGCTTCTGTCATTTATGACCTTCCATGCTTGATGTTGAGTTTCTGAATATAATTGCTAATGTACTGAAGTACTTTTAAGATTCAATGTGGCAAATAGTTAGTTGATGAAGAAGAATTCTGCCCTCCAGGTTTTGATGCTTGCCATTAAATGATGGAGTTGAGAGACTGTGAATTGGTGTCACAGTTCAATACAACTTGACTTATTTTGCAGGCTAATGGAGGATCCAAGCTGACTTCTTAAGATTATCAGCATGAGGAGAGTAAGCGTGATGTTTTATGTCATATGAAACAATCTTCAGATTTATGCATCTTCAGAACACTTCTTTTAGGGCATCAAGGTAAATCACTGATTCTCCTCAAAATTGAATGAAGATCGATATTGTAGAATTCCATATAACTGCTGACACTATAGAAGGAATACATCATGTATTCGATTATGAACAGAATTAACACTGCCCATGCAATACAATGATCAATAATGGCAGCAGTTCTGATATGTAGCTACATCACTGTGACATTTTTGTATGGGATTCCTGATGCCATACAACTTGAGCTCAGCAGCCTGAATATACGATTAAAGAGATTGTCACTGCTCTGAGTATAGAGTCAGCTCAGTGCATAAACAGTGAAGAGGTGTCATTAATAAAAAGCATATATCCACTGTACTGTTGTATCTGACATGCCCTTATATATATACGTATTGTACTGAGACCATCATACATAGCTGGAATGTAATTGTTAGCCCTGAGGTGCAGCGCTGCTATTTTGAAGGCTAAAGGAGGGAAATGGTTTGCTCTGCTGTCGTGGAGAAGTCCTCATATGGTCCATCACTTCACTTTTCTCACTCATCTACTCTCATCCACTCTCATCTACGTTCATTCATGTCCTAACGCAACCCTCACATCATAACAAAACCCACTTTCGCCTTGACCCTACGTAAATTAACCCATTTTTGCCTCGAAAACCTTACCTTTCCGCCCATATGCGCCCCTTTACACGTTTCTCGAGGTCATCCCGTACCTCCGTGTCCCCCCGCTGTTAATCTTCCCACTGATCGGACAGTCCGCGCTTCACCCGACCGACGTAAGATGCTCGATCAATCATCGCCGTTAGATCATTCTCACCAAGTCTAATGGCTATCGCGCATATTGCTCGGGCAACAAGCGAGAGGGATACCTGCCCGATAAAGGGGGTTTCCTCTCTCTCCTCCGCTGCTACGTGGCGCCAGATGAATGGAATCGGGCGGGCTCCGACCCTTACCGCTTATCGCCCGATGACCGCTCTATAGAAACCATTCCCGCTCGAATAAAACCACTCCTGGGCGTTATCCTTCGAGCACCTCCTCCGCCCGATAACCATTTGATCTACTCATCTGAGATTTGACGGCTCGGACTTATTCCGCTCCTGCCACGACTTTAGGCCTCTAGCATTTGATCTCCTCCGTCCATTCCTCTTGATCCAACGACCCTCGTTCACGATCGCTCGTCCTCCGCCGCTCGACCAACGTCCTGACCGTCGATCCATCCCATCCAACGGCCCATATGCCTTCGTACCCCGCTTCCCATTAGTCACCCTGTGAGGAAAGTTGTTGGCTCTGTCAGTGTTTGTGACAGTCGGACAGTTGAATTGAAATATCGGAAAGCATGGCCGAAAGGGGAAAAACAACCACACGATGCAGCCGAACCAACAGAAATGGTCATGGAACGCCGCTGGCACGAGAGAGTCACCTGACAACACGACGAAATTACCAGAATTTGGTTACTGTGTTTGTTAGGAAAAGAGACCTTTGAGCTCATGTTTGCCTAGTTATGGCATCAAGTAGTTAGAAGACAAAGGGGATGGATTAAGACATCTCGAGCCTCAGAGGGTTCGAGAACATTGTAAAAAAAAAAGCCTATAAATGGCTGAAAGTTAGAAGAAACAGGGGTTCAACTTTTGGAGACTGTGGATACTCTGTTCCTTCCAGCGTCTCATCTTCATTCCAGAAATACAAGCTTCTTTCGCTGTTACATGTTCAGTTGCCATCTTCTCCTCTGTTCTAAGCTTGCACTTGAATAGGTTATTCATGTTTTCTTCTATGTCCAATGCCAGATAACTGTCATCTTATCTCTGCGTTGATAAATTAGATCTGCAAGCTTCATTTACTTTCTGTAGCTAGCCATTCATATGTGTTTATATGTGTATCTGCTGGTACAGTTAGGATTCTCCATTATTCATTAAATCTATAAACTATTGAACATTAGTGGTCTAAAGCCTTGTCAAGCTGAGGGTGTTCATGCATGTCTTGAGTGGAAACAGTGTTGAAATAGTAATCTGACTTGATCCAAACCCCAATGCATTCCAATAGTTCAGAGAATGATATTGAAGATTTATATGTTACTAGGCATCTCCAAGCTACAACCTAAGAGAGTTTCTTGGAGTGATAACATAATTGGCGTCGTTGCCGGGGAGAGGAGATTGAAGCTCAGCTTCCCTGGGAGATGACACAGATCCAACTTTGATGATAGACAAAGTCTGGGCACTTTTTTGGTTGTAATCATCTATCTGGCGACTCTACTGGAGGACGAACCTCTTGGCGACTCCACTTCATAGTTCTGGCTCAGTTTGTGAGGCATACTCGGAGAAATCCTCAGAAGCCACAAGCTGACCCAGTATCTGACCCTGAAAAAATCATCAAAGAAAGAAAGGCATTGCAGAAAGGAGCATCAGGTTCAGGTAGCTCTAAACAATATTCTATATCTCTTCAAGAAAATCCTGTAATAGAACAAATACATGTTGAGAGTATAGCATCTAATACTAGCAGTGAAGAAAAAATCTCAGAGATTCATAAAGCTCCTTATTCTTTAGGCTCTTCTTTTGTTGTAAGCCCAAAGCTATGTTGCAGAAAACGTGGGGCAGAAGGGCGTTTCCGTACGGAAACGGGTACGAGACGCTGAAACGCGTTTGGTACGGCCCTGAAACGCGTTTCAGGCCGTACTGCCACGTTTCACGAAACTGAAACGTGGCCAGTACGGCCTGAAACGCGTTTCAGGGCCGTATGACCCACGTTTCAGCATTTACTTGTGTTTTATTTTATTTTATTTGTTTTCTAATCTATTCTTACGTTAGCCTAGTGACTTCTAGTTGCTTCCAGATGCCTGTCTAAAGTTATAAAAGTGAAATTTTGCCCTAGTGTTGATATGCAGTTCATGGTAATGTTAAATTCTTAAAGTAAAAGTGATATTCTCCTTTATTTTTCATTTTCATCCTTTTACTTAAATTTTTAACATTACCATGAAATGACTCAGGATGTTTGAGAGTGGTTTCGCCCTCATTGGATTTCATATGGAGAAAGTAGAATTTTAGATCTCACTCAAAATCCAGCAGACTTATTTGTTTTTCAGGATTTCAGGATTGGGGGGATTGCAATGTTTCCATTGGATTTTATCATGTACTAGGGTATGGAACTTGTATTTAATCAAGAGAACCAAGCCCTCTATGCAGGGGAGACTCCTAATAATCAAGAGAATGTAGGGTACTAGGGTATGAAACTTGTATTTAATCAAGAGCATTAAGGTTGTTCGACTATGTAGGAGGAGACTCCCAATCAAGCACGAGACAAGAAATTAGAAATTTCTCGTGGCTGATTTTGGATATTTCTATTTTCATTATGTGATTATTCATGAGTAAATGTGATGCAAATTTAGATACTTATAGTTTATGCATTGACAATTGACAGTTTTATCATAATGTAATAAATTAGAATGTATCATATATGCTTTATGATTGCACATATTTCTTAAATGTCCTAATATATATATATATATATATATATATATATTCACGTTTCCCCGTTTCCAAAATTTGGGGAGGTCGCGTTTCGTATCGCTTCCCGTTTCGGAAACTCGTACCCGTTTCCCCGTTTCGTGCAACCTTGGCCCAAAGGAAACCTTTCCTCTTATCCATCATACTCCTTTAGTCCTATTGTCATTCAAACTTCCAGTACCCTTATAGCCATCACAACTATGGTAGGACCACAAGCACCTACCAAAATGGAAAGAATCATAACTGCTAGGTATGGACCTCTAGTACTGCCCACTCCTTTGAATGCCATGCCTACTGGAGAATATCAGAAGTATATGCCTAAGTTCACTAGGACTGAAGGTGTTACAGCTGAAGAACATCTTGAATCATTCTATAGCTATGCTGATAACCTGGACATTAGTGAAGATGATGTGTGGATGAGAGTCTTTGTCCAAAGCCTAGATGGAGAGGCTAGAAAATGGTTCAGAGAACTGACCCCAAGGTCTATAGCAGATATTGAGGCTTTAGATGATGCATTCCTAAAGCATTGGGGGGATAAGAAGGATTTGCTCTACTATCGCCCTGAGTTTGGGAACTTAAAGAGGGAAAATGGTGAGTTGTTGTCTGATTTTAATAAGAGGTTTAACCACATGTACAACAAGATACCAGCTGAAGTAAAACCCACCACTACCTCTGCTAAACTCACCTATGCCAGTGCCTTTGATTCTGACTTCTGTCTACTATTGAGGGAGAGACGATGTGCTACCTTGGCTGATATGCAGGATGCAGCCTTGGAAGTAGAATCAAACATCATGGCTGCAGAGAAGCTCAAGGGGAATGTTGATAGAAGGAGACAGAGAAGCGAATCTTCATCGTCTTCAAATCCCAAGATAGATAAAATGACCAAGATGATAGAGTCATTAGCCTCTGAAATCTCCAAATTAAAAGTTGAGCAACACCCTGGGAAAGGAAGAGTTCCTAATACCTTTGCTGCTAGAAATCCAAATCCATATAGAAGAGCTAATGAGCAGTTGCAGATTCTGCAAAGAATCAAAGATGCCAATGAAGACCAAAGGGTGAAGACCCCTTACTAGAATGTAGTCATGGAAGAAGAGCAGTTTGAAGAAGATGAGGAGATCCATTTTCTAGAAGAGAAAGGCAGTGCCTCCTTTTTGACCTTAGCTGCCTATGAAAAGTCATTATTCAATGACCAGATCAGCCAAGAGTGGGATGGTCGAGCTGTTCTGCAAACTGGTGATCAACACAGATATGATTTGAGGTCGAAGATCAATAATACCAAGGAAACTCCTATTCAAAAAGCTGTTGTCCCTGCAATATAGCAAGCTAATAAGCAGAAATGACTGACAGTTGATCCCATCATCCTCAAAGCTACAGCTCACGAGGTAAGAGGCCCTGACAAGTCTCCTTCTCCTTTCAGTTTTGAATCAGAAATCCAGAAGCTAAGAGGCCTAGTGAAGAATGAGTCCTTCAAGAAATCTATCCTCGAGGCACTTGAGCCTAAAGCCATCCAAGCCTCCACTGACTATGTACATCTGCAAGATGACAAACCAGCTGTTGTTCTCAGCCCAATGATTGAAAATTATGATGACAGCTCTCCATCATTCTATGTCTCTCTGACTATTCATGACAAGGTCCTCCACAATTGCCTTCTGGACATAGGAGCCAGCCATAATCTAATGCCCAAGGTTGTCATGGATGAGTTCGGTCTTGACATTACCAAGCCTTATCATAACCTATTTTCTTTTGACTCTAGAAAAGTGAAATGTTTGGGATTAATCAAGGACCTAGCCATCACCTTGTCTTAGCTGCCCATGAAGAGCATGATGATGGATATTGTGGTAGCAGATGTACCCCCCAAGTTTGGCATGTTGCTCTCCAGAGGTTGGATCAAGAGATTAGGTGGAACATTGCAAAATGATTTGTCCTATGCGACTGTCTCAGTTTTTGGTGGTGAGAGTAGGAGATTATATAGGGAAGCTCAGTTGGCTTATATAATCAGTGATGAAAGGAATCCCACTAATCATCCCATCTATGCTGTTGACACTGATTTTGGAGCCTGTATTCTTCAGATTGAAGAATCCCAGTTGGCCTCCATGCAGCTTAAGAAACCGATTTGCCAGATCACAGAGGAAGAAGGCCCACAGATTTGGGACATGTTCTTTGATGGAGCTTGCTCTAAGGAAGTTGCAGGGGCAGGTGTAGTCCTTGTGTCCCCCACACAAGAATGCATTCATTTATCTTTCAAGTTAACTTTTCAGGTCACAAATAACATAGCAGAGTACGAAGCCTTGATATTGGGCTTAAACGCTGCTAAAGAAATGGGCATCAAAGGTCTGAAGGTGTTTGGAGATGCAGACCTTATCATTCAGCAAGGGAATAAAACTTTCCAAGCAAAGCATCTAAGGCTGAAAGCATACAGAGATGAGGTATGGAAGCTCAAGGGTTCTTTTAATAGTTTCAGCATTTCTTACATCCCTAGAATGAAGAACCAACTTGCTGATTCCCTTGCTGTGTCTGCTAGCACGTTTATTCCTCCTTTGCCTCTTAAATTGACTTATGAAGTTCAGGTGAAATATAGACCATCTCTGCCTGACAATGTCAAATACTGGAAAGTTTTTGAAGATGATGATGAAATTAATAGGTTTTTACAAGTCATTGATGAATTTTCTGAAATGCACATTGACCAAGAAAACGAAACCATTGAAGAATGCAGCCAATCCAAGCTAAAGGATGAGATTGTTCAGAATAGCATTGCTCAGCTGCCTAGTAACCATATACCCAAAGGATTGGTGCCCCAAGAGAAGCTGTTTGACCATAATGATGTACCTTATAAGCCTGCCAAAAAAGAAGATGAGTCTGCAGTTCATAGACATAATGTAGGTAGTCCAACCCATTCAAAGCACATAAATCGGTCCACTCACTTGTCTTCTGCCCAAAGTTCCTAGTATTGCACCCTGATGAAACAATTTGCTAATATTTTTGCTTGGGAGTACAGTGATCTTAAGACCTATGACAAAAACATCATTCAGCATAAGATTCCACTGGAAAAGAACACCATCCCTTTTAAGCAGAAATTAAGACCTATCAGCCCTCTCTTATTGCCTTTGATTGAAAAGGAAATCAAGCAGCTGTTGGATGCCAAGATCATAGTTCCCCTGAGGTATTCAAAGTGGATAGCTAACCTTGTAGTAGTAAGAAAGAAGAATGGAGAAATCAGGCTTTGTGTTGACTTTAGGAATCTGAACAGATGCTCTAGAAAAGACAACTACCCCCTGCCTAAGATGGAACACTTGCTGCAAAAAATTTCAGGGGCTAGAGTCATGTCTTTCTTAGATGGATTTTTAGGTTACAATCAGATTGCTGTACATCCAGAAGATCAGGAAAAGACTGCCTTCACTACTCCTTGGGGCACTTTCATGTACTCCAAGATGCCTTTTGCACTGATGAATGCTGGGGCTACTTTTTAGCGGGCCATGGACATAGCCTTTGTGGGAGAGAAGGACAAGTTTGTCCTTATTTACCTTGATGACATAACAGTCTTTTCTAGCAGTCACAAGGACCATTTGCAGCATTTGAAGAAGGTGTTTCTAAAGTGCAGACAGTTTGGAATTTCTGTGAACCCAAAGAAGTCACAATTTGCTCTAGAAGAAGGCAAACTTCCGGGACATATTGTTTCTGTTGAAGGTGTGAAGATCGATCCAGCAAGGGTTCAAGCAATTCAGACATTGTCCATCCCAAGGTCAAAAAGGGACATTCAATCTTTCTTGGGTAAGATTAACTTTGTAAGGAGGTTCATTCCAAACTTTGCAGAGCTAGTGAAGCACATCACTTCCATGCTGAAGAAAGGATTAGAAATAAAATGGACAGATGCTGCAAGAAACTCTTTTGAAGCCATCAAACAAGCTATCATGGAAGCTCCCACTCTAATCAGCCCAGATTACACCAGGGAGTTTTATATCTTCTCTTTTGCCTCTTATGATACACTTGCAGTAGTTCTATTGCAGAAAAATGATGAAGGTGTAGAGCACCCTGTGGCCTTTTTCAACAAAACTCTGAGGGATGCTGAACTAAGGTATGACCTTATTGAAAAACAAGCTTATGCTCTCATAAAATCTTTAAAGGTATTCAGAATTTATATTCTGCATTCCAAAGTGGTTGCGTATGTACCTTCAGCCTCAGTGAAAGATGTCCTAACTTAGCCAGATATTGATGGAAAGAGAGCTAAATGGATTGCAAAATTCATAGAGTTCAACATAGACGTGAAGCCCACCAAGCTTGTCAAAGGCCAGGGCTTGGCTAAGCTTATGGCTGAGGAAAATTGCAGTTTTCTAGACATAAATTGCATGGATTCAAATTCAGGTGGTGAGCAGACAGAGGGAGCAACAGAATAGCAAGAGCAGAATCAGTCTTTGGCTGAAGATCTAGCCACCTGTGAATGGTATTCCAGTGTAGTTCATTTTTTGCAGAAGTTAGAAGTCTCTCCAGGGCTTAGCTCAAGTCAAGCCCGGGCCATTAAGCTCAGATCAGCCAAATTCTGCATTAATAAAAACCTACTTTATTGGAAAGACCCATCAGGGATCCTCTTGAGATGTCTAGATAAAGGACAATCTGTGGAAGTCATGCACCAGTTCCATTCTAGCATCTGTGGAGGGCATCATTATTGGAAAACCACAGCCCACAAGATCCTGAGAGCTGGGTATTATTGGCCTACTCTGTTCTCTGATGTGTTTTCTTTTGTGAGGTCTTGTGACAAATGTTAGAGGTTTGTAGGAAGACAACAACTAAAATCTCTGCCCTTGAAGCCAGTGCACACCAACGGTCCCTTCTAGCAGTGGGGCTTGGACTTTATAGGTGAGATCAATCCACATTCCAGTGGTCAGCACAAATGGATCTTGGTAGCCACTGATTATTTCACCAAATGGATTGAGGCTATACCCACTAAAAATGCTAATCATCAGGTTGTCATAAAGTTCTTGAATGAGAATATTTTCACTAGATTTGGTTGCCCAACCAAACTAGTCACTGATAATGCAACAGATTTCAGGGCAAAAGAATTGGTGGACATGTGTGAATCCATGGGCATTCAATTGGTGCATTCTACCTCATATTATCCTCAAGGCAATGGCCTAGCAGAATCATCTAACAAGAGTCTTGTAAGGATAATCAAAAAACTGTTGGAGGACAACAAAAAGAGCTAGGATTCCAAGTTGAAGTTTGCACTGTGGGCTGACAGGGTTACCAACAAAAAGTCCATAGGAAATTCTCCGTTTAAGTTGGTTTATGGCGTTGATGCTGTTTTTCCTATCCAGCTGATTCTCCCTGTGGCCAAATTCTTGCAAGAAGAACAGGATGAAGAGAATGACATGGCAAGGAGAATGAGTAACTTGGTTGAATTACAGTAGATCAGAGAACAACTGGTTGAGAAGTCAAGAATTCATCAGAAGAAGATCAAAGAAACCTTTGATAGAAAAGCAAAGATGGATAGTTTTCAGGTTGGTGACTGGGTTCTCAAATGGGATGCATTGAAGGAAAAGAAGGGAAACCATGGTAAATTTGATGCCTTATGGACAGGACCATTTGTCATTGCTCAAGTTCAGATGAACAATACTTTCATTCTGCACAATTTAGAGGGGGAAGGTGTTTTTGATGGCCCAGTCAATGGGCGGTTTTTGAAACTTTACTTCATATGAGGCTTTAAGGCCTTAATATTGTAATAGGTTTTTTAGTTTTTGTTTTTATGCAAATAAACTCCATGCCCAATGGAACACTAGGAGATAAGTTTGTTTGGGTTGTTACTGGAAAGGCAGTAGTCTGCAGTTCTTGAAACCTCACAGGGAGGTTTTCATCCCCAGAAGGAGCTTGTGTTAGCCCTGAGGTTTAGCCCTGAGGTGCAGCGCTGCTATTTTGAAGGCTAAAGGAGGGAAAGGGTCTGCTTTGCTGTCGTGGAGAAGTCCTCATAAGGTCCATCACTTCACTTTTCTTACTCATCTACTCTCATCCACTCTCATCTACGTTCATTCATGTCCTAACCCAACCCTCACATCATAACAAAACCCACTTTCGCCTTGACCGTACATAAATTAACCCATTTTTGCCCCGAAAACCTTACCTTTCTGCCCATATGCGCCCCTTTACACATTTCTCGAGGTCATCCCGTACCTCTGTGTTCCCTCGCTGTCGATCTTCCCACTGATCGGATGGTCTGCGCTTCATCCGACCGACGTAAGATTCTCGATCAATCATCGCCGTTAGATCATTCCCACCAGATCTAACGACTATCGTGCATATCTCTCGGGCAACAAGCGAGAGGGATCCCCGCTCGATAAAGGCGGTTTCCTTTCTCTCCTCCGCTGCTATGTGGCGCCCGATGAATGGAATCTGGTGGGCTCCGACCCTTACCGCTTACCGCCCGATGACCGCCTGATAGTAACCACTCGCTCGAATAAAACCACTCCCGGGCGCTATCCTTCGAGCACCTCCTCCGCTCGATAGCCGTTCGATCTACTCATCTGAGATCTGACGGCTCAGACTTATTCCACTCCTGCCACGACTTCAGGCCTTTGACGTTTGATCTCCTCGTCCATTCCTCTCGATCCAACGACCCACGTTCACGATCGCCACAGTTCGTCCTCCGCTGCCCGACCAATGTCCTGACTGTCAATCCATCCCATCCAACGGCCCATATGCCTCCGTACCTCGCTTCCCATCAGTCACCCTGTGAGGAAAGTTGTTGGTTTTGTCAGTGTTTGTGACAGTCGGACAGTTGAACTGAAATAACGGAAAGCATGGTCGAAAGGGGAAAAACAACCACACGATGCAGCCGAACCAACAGAAATGGTCATGGAATGCTGCTGGCACGAGAGAGCCACCTGACAGTGCGGCGAAATTACCAGAATTTGGTTACCGTGTTTGTTAGGAAAAGAGACCTCTGAGCTCATGTTTGCCTAGTTATGGCATCTAGTTAGAAGACAGAGGGGATGGATTAAGACATCTCGAGCCTCAGAGGGTTCGAGAACATTGTAAAAAAAAAAAGCCTATAAATGGCTGAAAGTTAGAAGAAACAGGCGTTCAACTTTTGGAGACTGTGGATACTCTGTTCCTTCCAGCGTCTCATCTTCATTCTAGTAATACAAGCTTCTTTTGCTGTTACATGTTCAATTGCCATCTTCTCCTCTGTTCTAAGCTTGCACTTGAATAGGTTATTCATGTTTTCTTCTGTGTCTAATGCCAGATAACTGTCATCTTATCTTTGCGTTGATAAATTAGATCTGCAAGCTTCATTTACTTTCTGTAGCTAGCCATTCATATGTGTTTATATATGTATCTGCTGGTACAGTCAGGATTCTCCATTTATTCATTAAATCTATAAACTATTGAGCATTAGTGGTCTAAAGCCTTGTCAAGCTGAGGGTGTTCATGCATGTCTTGAGTGGAAACAGAGTTGAAACAGTCATATGACTTGATCCAAACCCTAGTCCATTCCAATAGTTCAGAGAACGATATTGAAGATTTATATGTTACCAGGCATCTCTGAGCTACAACCTAGGAGAGTTTCTTGGAGTGATAACAGTAATAATACCATACTGGAGCTGCTTTAGCAGAGACAGTCATATGTAACGTAGAGTGAAGAAGTTTGAGTATATACGGTGAATCTTGATACCCATCATTTCTAATATCGGAAAGCCATATCACTGTGAATTGATGACATACATATGACAGAAGTCGATGTATAACTCATTGAGTTGATGCTAATTGTGACAATGTCACAATGCAAAGAAGCAGGTTCATATGCCAAAAAAAAATATGATCATATGTCATTACATACCAGGATCAGGAGCATAGCCATATAGCAAACGTCCAATCAAGAGTAGATCTAAAAGACTCCTTTTTGCTGTTAGAAAGGTCTTCATGACTGTGTGCAGAATGCCTCCTGGCTTTGCTAAACTGAGTACGGCTCTTGCTGACCTTGTTTTCTGTCTTTTCTGAGGCTTGAAGAAACTACAGGTCTAAATCTCCTTTGCACATCTTCGCCTTCCACATCAGCATCTGGAAGATCTTCCTTGACTATGGAAATTTCATTGATCACATCGTCCTCGTTGATGAACTCTGATTTGCTCCCTTTATCCATTCCTACCATACATTCAATGGCCCTTTACAGGGAAAATAGAAAACAGAGCATTCTTCTTCTAATGTTGATGCTAGTGGTGCTGGATACATTATTACTTATGCTCCTAGCTTGAGTGACAGTGCTACTGCTTGAGGTGGCTATAGGTAAGGATCTCGCTATCCTCTTGCTCTCAACCTAGATATGAAAATGTTACTACCTTGGTTGATAAGAGAAGTCCGCATGCAAGCTGTAGCAACAACAATCCACTTGCACCTTTTACACCAAACCCTTTACCCTAGGTGGCCCTTCTTTTAATTGAACTTAGGAAGAAGCCATGAGAGGGAGACTAGGAGCCTTTAACATTCAACGCCTTGCTGCTTTAAGGATTGAATCCAACTTGTAATGTTCCTAAACAAGAATGTAAGTGATATACAAAGCATGCAAACAATCCAACAATCAGAAAAACGAAATATACATTAAGCACCCATGGAAACACTGGAAATAGAGAACCGCTGAGCCATTTTATTACTTCTTCAGGAGAAAATACAATAGTAAAATAGAATGGTGCACCTGGGCTTGTCTCAATGGACAAGCATGACAAAACCCAGGTGAGAAAATGCTGAACTGAAGGCTGCTACAACTGCTGCACCAAACTAAACTGCGTTGCCCCAGAAAACTACTTTGTTTGCTGACTTCGAAGGGCTGGAATCACTGCTTCCCGTGCTCAGAAAATTATGAGATTTCAGCTCCTTGCTCCTTGGCCTAAACCCAAAAAACCCACGAAGGAATTGGCCAAATGTTGACCTCGGAATTTTGGCCCAAATTCCCCTTAGCTCCTCTAGCTGTTGGCTGAGTTGGGACCCATGTTTGACCCCTTAGATCTGCCCAGAAAATTCTATAAATTTAGGAGTGTGATCCTTGCCCAAAACCCAGAAAAACCCAGAAAGGGATTCCTTTGTTTCCAACCTTCAAAAATTGACCCTTCACAACATGGCCCTCCAATTTCGAATTCTGTTGCTGTGACTGATCCTGTCAATCTCTTCTCTCCCAACTCTAGCAATCCTCCTCAATTGGCCCTCCAAGTGATCTCCTACTTCTCCCGGCCAGCTCCATCTCTGCAATTCCTTCCTTCAACTCCCATGTGAGCCTAGTGATGGCTCTCTGCGCAGGCCCAGGTAACTGTAAATCGGACTGCTGGGATGCTGGCTCTGATCACTCCAAACTCGCAAGAAAGGCTAGCCCTTTGCTGCTCTCCCAATGCTCTAACTCTCACGGCAAATGCTTGGTCACTGATAATTCCAAACTCCCCTTGCGTATTCTCCAACTAGCCAGAAAAACGCACTCCCTGTTGTGGCTGAATGGTAGTGCTGTAACACACTCCCAAAACTCCTGAAATACTTATGGAGCTGCCTCTCTAGGGCGGGCACTAATGGTCCCCCGAAGTAGAGGTTGAATCTCCTGCTTGAGAGATTTGTGGCTAAACAACAGAGCGAACAGTCAAGTAATTTTGGTTGCAAGGTGTAAGAATGAATCCAAAATGAGAGCTGTTTCTTGCTTATAACTCCTTAGGCCTCCCTAGCCTCATGTGGGCCCCTCCATCCACCTATTCGACTTTCCCTCCAAGCTATTCGAATGGGCCAATTCGAACTCCCATGTGGGTGGCCCCCACATTCCACTAGCAACCAAATAAAGTCGAATTGCCTCCTAAGTCCCTAAGTCGAAAATTATGGGTTCTCTTCCTTAGCCAAAATTGTGCAAAATTGTGTAGCAGCACCCTGTTACAAATGTGTTTGAGAAGGGACATGACACAACTAAGCCTTAGCGCTTTTCACCACAAAACCGATTTTGAAAATATCATGCCAGATCTTTGAAGAGGAGATCGAATTACTAAAACATTCTTTGTCAACCACTTCTGGTAGATCACAAAGATTAGAAAATTCTTAGTGATTGCATTCTCTCTTGCTTGGGCTTGTCCTCACCTGAGCTCTGATACCATGTTAATTTTAGGAAACAATGGTATGTTCTATGTTTAGAGTAATTTTACTTCAATTTCTCTATTAGTCCAATATCCATATCCAGATTAGCAATCGCATCAACATGATAGTAAAATGCAGATAGAACATAAACATAAACAATAGAAGACAAGCCAAGACAAGAGGACACAAGATGTGGCACCAGCTAGGGACAAACCCCAATGTGGGGAAACCCTTGATCAATTCTTCTTATATATTCTTCAATAGTTCAGCAGAGAGAGAGAGATAGAGTACAATGATTTAAAGTCAATACTGACTTGCCAAAATAGGAGATCTGACATCAAAGTTCTTAACCATGAAGATGACTCAATGAAATTGCAATTCTGGCACCAAGGGCTGAAGATTTCTATACTGCAATTCTGAATACTGGTTAGGGCATAAACACAGAAATATGTCAGCCCTAAAACTGCTCCAACAGTCACCTAGAGGATTGCGGCTTTCCTTCCACAAGACCCTCCTTCCTTCGCTGCTCTATATGGCACCCTGTTTCAGCTTGTTATGAACAACAGTCCCAACAAAACTCCTCTACAGGCCTGCGGCCAAGACTGCACATAATGCACAGGTGTCCAGATTCTCCTCAAAACATTCGGCCTCCCTTTCTACTCAAATCGGACCCAAAACAGAGATAATGATCACCTTAAATCGTACCCAGATTTGCCTTTAGGCTTGCGGCCTGTAACAGAGATACACCTCACCAAATAGCACAAAAAATCACCCAACAAGCATTCCTCTGACTGCGGATATATTCAACAGGAAATCTGTATCCAAAAACAAGAGGTACGCTGCCTAGACAGACCTCCTATCCTCCATGCATGATGCCACAGACCTGTGACTCTTTTCTCCCAAGAAAACCAAACCCTAAATAGAGATGGGTCTCATCATAAACTCGACCCTTGCCACTTGCGTCCTGCCTCAGATGCCGTCCTATTTTAGAGGAGAGGGTGAGCACTTGGATGTGTCAAATGAGGGAGAAAGCACCTCTATATATACCAATTAGTGGGCTCAAGGGACGTGACTATTGGATTAGGTGAGCCGACATATAGAAGAGGCTGACCTTGATAATTTGACCATAATCAAAATAAATTCATAACTTCATTTGTACATGTCGGAATCAGATGATGTTTAGATCAATCCTACACCTCTCGGAGAGAGGAATCCAAGAAAAATATCAGCAATCATAAATAAGATGACCTAGGTGGAGTTTGGCCCTAGTTGCCAATTTTAACAAATTCCATAAGTAGACACCCTCATGGAAAAACTTGTCTAAGCTACACTCCAAGCTTGTCTTGAAACCAGACAAGCTTTCCCTTCACCAACGGTTTGGTGAAAATGTCTACCAACTGCTCCTTTGTAGAAATACATTCGAGCTTGATTGCTCCATTCAACACTCCGTCTCTAACGAAGTGGTGTTTCATCTCAATGTGCTTTGACTTGTCGTGAAACATTGGATTCTATGAGAGTTTGGTACAACTCTAGTCAACACTCTGTCTCTAACGAAGTGGTGTTTCATCTCAGTGTGCTTTGACTTGTCGTGAAACATTGGATTCTATGAGAGTTTGGTACAACTCTAGTTATAGCAGTGGATCACTATAGGCTCAAGCTTCTGACAAAGCAATACTATGAGTAGCTTGCAAAGCGAAATGGCTTCATAACTAGCTAGACTAGCCGACATGTACTCTGCCTTTACTGAACTTAGTGCTACTGAGGTCTGCTTCCTGCTTAACTAGGAAATCACTTTTGACCCCAAAGTAAAGCAACACCCAGAGGTTCTCTTCCAATCTGTGTCACTGCTTGCCTAGTCGGAATTCGAGTACTCCTGCAACCTCACACCATCTCCACCAAGGTACTATAATCCATATCCTACTATGCTCTGCAAATATTTGAGCATGTGCTTTGTTGCAACCCAATGAACCTCCCTCGATTCCACCTTGAACTGACTCAAGATGTTAACAACAAAGCTGATTTCTGGTCGAGTTTTGACCAGATACATCAACGAGCCAATCAACTTACTGTTTGGAGTCTGCAAACTCTGAAATTGAAGAATCAATCTTCTTTAGGTTGGTCACCATTGGAGTGGCCATCAATCAGCTATCCTCCATTCTAAATCTCTCTAGGATCTCTAGAGTGTACTTCCCCTATTCAAGGAAGATCTTGCCCGGTTGCAGTAAAACCTCAAGTCTCAGAAAGTAATGCATTGGCCTGATATCCTTCATCTCAAATTCTGAATCTAGATTTGACTTGCAACATGTGATTAGTCTCTTTGCACTTGTCGAAATACAACAAATGAGGGGCTCAAATCCAACCAACAAGAAGTATAGGTTGGGATCTACCTCACTCTTAGTGAAACCTATGACCTGCAGAGAGCTCCCTATCTTTGGGTGCCTTTTTGAGTCCTTAAGGGGCTTTCTTAAGCCTGTGTACATGCATCTCTCTATCATGGACCTCAAACCCCCGTGACTACTTGATGTAGACTTCTTCCTCAATGATGTCGTTGAGGAAGGTGGTCTTCAAATCCATCTAGTGGATGCTCCATTTTGTAAGTTTTTGTAGCTCAGATAGGTGTTCTAGACTCTCATGGTCTCTATGAGACTAAGGAACACAAGTGGATTAATTATCTCCAATACCTAGAAAAAGTTTCCAAGTGAAATTGTCCTAATTAAATCAATTAGCCAATTTTAATTATTTTCCTAAGTTTAACTTATGGAAATGGGTTAATTAATCAGATTAATTGAGACAAATCGATTTTACTCTAGAGACTTCTAGAAAAGTAATTTTTAGATGTCGATATGATCTTGGCCATCGATTGGAGTTGGATCATGGCCATTGATTCGTCAACGAGAAATTATAAAAGGAAGTCAATGGGACCTTTGAAGATCAAATTTGTTACAATAATAGCAAGGGCGCAATGACAACGTGGGAGACACCAATGCTACAACTCAACCTACTAGGCCACTAGCCTACTACAAATCACTGATCGACATGATCACTCATCAAACTCATCACCACTACTATACATGGGATCATCACCAGGAGCTACATAAACATCATCTAGGTCAGAGTTTGAGGACTCCTCAAACTCCTATCTAGCCTTAGTAGCAATACTAGTAGTAGCATGAGGAACAACACTAGGCGTAGTAGAACTAGAAGGACGAGTTCACCGAGCTGCATGACTATTGCTTCCCTCACAAGTCACCATGTGCCATGCTTGGTCTTGTTGGTTCACTTCAACTCTTGGTTCAACTACCAAATCTGCACTGGGATGAACTCCTCCAACTCCACTAGACAACTCCAAACTGGCTCCAAGATGACAAAGAACCTCCAAACTTGTTATTGTTGCTCCAAAACTCAATGTTGTTGCAGATTTATCCAAGCTTTCATATGCACATAAACACTAGAAATCAAATGTGTGAGGAAAATAAGAGCTTAGGCATCCTTTTATAGCTTAGGGGGCCAGATTTAGAAGGGAACCTACCATGGTTTGCTAAAAACCACCTCCAAAAACCACCTAGGAGTCCCATCAACATGTCCAACCATGTGGGTTCCTAACCAGCCCTTTTTTTACAAAAATTTGTTGGTCAAGTACCAAAACCAGCCGAATCAGACGTTTAGTACATGTTACCGCTCAAATTAGCAGGGGTCCTAGGAGGGGGGTGTTATAGGGCAACTACTAGGTCAAGGGAAACAATGTAGCGATAACCCACTGTCACCTCAGCTAAGGCTCCCCGCTCTTTACGAAACTTCGACGATGGGAGGAGACCCAGTATAATGAGGATCACGAAGATGAACGGATCAATGATAGGGTGAAAGGTGATCCTAGAAGCCTATTAACAAGAGAGGCTCAAATATATGGCTTACTTGCTTGGAAAGTAAGATAAAAGGCTCTCTAAGAAGGGCTTAGGGGAATTCTAAGGGCTAGGGTTTGAGTATATGACTTGTCAAGGAGATTCCTAGCCCCTAAAATCCTTGTGGAAACTTGGATTCCAAGTGGTCTTCTTGGATTGATCTTTAAAATGTTATGGGACCACATGGGGCTAAGTGGACCCAGAGTTAGGTCAAGGGGTGGAATTGATCAACCAAGGGTTTGCTTGACCTAATTGAGGGGGAGAAAGGAATTAAAGGAGAAATTTTCTTTGAATTTAATGCAATAATCTCAATGAGGTCACCAACAAAGGGAAACCTAGGGCAAGAAACGTTCCTCGAGCTAGGGCTTGTAATATCTCAAGATCCCACTGTTGGATTTGCTTCAAATTAGGAGGGCATCTAGAGAAAACTCCAACCCAGTTGTGGACCAAAAATTGAAGGTATTTGGATGGCTAGATTATGAGATAAGTGATGCCCTTGGTGACCTATGTAGGCTAGGCCTAGAAAGAAAGGGAGAAGGTGAGAAAAATATGCTTTAAGGTGATCACCTATGGAAGACCAATGCCTATTCCTTTGGGAGAAATGGAGTCAAGAAGATTCCAATGATTAGGATGGTTTCATTCAATCAAGGAGGCCTCTAGAACAATTTCGCATGACAATTAGGGCATGAGGAAAATTGCTTCAAGGTCTTTATACTTCAATGTGCAATATGTGATGACTTATCAAGATAAATTTCAATGAAATATCTCTAGGAACATTCACTTATTCAAACATGGCCCATAACATGATGCAACGCTAATAAAAGACAAATTTATACCTTTTTACCAAAGAAAAGCAACAAAATTTCGGCCTAGTATAGCAAAAATCCCAACATCATTTATGTGACATAGAAAAGAATGAAAAAATAGCATTAAAAGAGCACTTACATGTGAGAACAAGTATATCCAATCATCATCATATGCCAATATAGAAGCTCCAAGACAAAAATGAAGATATCCAAACATCAAAATTCATCCATCCATCCAATTTCGTCCTCCAAAAAGAATAGCGAAAATCTCTTAAGAGAGAATGATCAATCCAAGTGATGATGATCAAATGATTCCATCACACTTCTATTTATACACTTCCTAATGAATTCGATTTAGCTAATTAGGCCTAATTTAGCCCCTAGAATAAAATAATGTGCATAATAACATTAAATTTTGGTGACAAGCCCACCAAATAGCTCAATAATACATGAATAAGCCTCTCAATAGGGTCAAATGATCAATTGAGTGAGTCATTGGACCTTTAAGGAAGCCTAATGAAGTCCAAAGGGTGCCATGATGTAGAAATGGACTCCCAACAGAGTGGACAAGGGGTTGGCCCCTTGTTTTCCAAGCAAAAACCTGTGGTGCTCCCAAGTGGGTATGGGGGCCCAAGGTTATCCTCATGGGTCTTCAAATGGATCAGAAGTGCCTATGGACCATATGTAAGGGCTGGAATGATGACATAAGCCCTGCCTCTGTAGTGGGGAACAATCCTCTAGACCTTGGAACATTTGCCAAGTGTATGGCGCATCTGTGGAGCCGGCTAAGCATGGTGAAACAGGTGCATCATCCTCGTCCAAAAGGTGGAATAGGAGCAATCAACGAATGCTGCTGGGGATCCATGAAGTAATCTCGATTATCATGGAAGCCCATGGCTTTCAACGCTCACCCTACAAGTGCCAATGTGGCTCTCTAGAGGGCTAGGACCCCGTATAGGGATTCCAAGCCCCAAATGGAAATCCACCTGCAATCTTGCATAAGATCCATTGCGTCCCCTTGCCCTATAATACAACAAATCATTAGAATAATCAAGTAAAAGAGCTTATAAGTAATGGAATTAGTGGGGCACTTCATGGTGGCATGCCCTTCCATAGTGGGCTTTGGTATGTATAAGTGTCTCCAAGCTCAATAGGGGGTTAGCCAAGGACCCTATTAGGTGGTTTCAACCTCTAAAGGGGGTGACATGTCCATGGTGCATCCTTCAAGTGGCAGGTGGCAAATGATATAATAATGGAATGGAGTGGGGATCAGGGGAAACATCCAGGCCACATGTCAAGGTGCAAGGGTAGCTATAACAGGGGAAGCCCATACCTGGGTATATAAGTGTAGGAGGGAGCAAATCGTGGTACATGAGTTACCCCGACCTTTGTTTTTCCACCCTTCTTCATATGCCTTTTGCCTTTTATTGATTTTTCTTCATAACTGCTCGGGGCTCTAGGGGATGGAGAGCATGATGTGTGAGATGTAGCAGTGAATACCCCCTTAAGGTGGGGCGGTTCATTGCCCACTAGGGGTTGGGACAATCATGGGTTCCTTAATGATAGAGGCGGCTCATAGAAACCCACGGTGATGGCCATGGGTAAGGGGTAGAGCTCATGTTTGGCTTTTGCCCACGTGCTAAATTTGTATGTTCTGACTATCTTTTGCATTTTGTGGTACATTTCTTGTTGAGAATGGCCAAATTAAGCTTTTACTTTTATTTTTAGTTGCATCAACCTCTGGGACATTATTCCAGGCCCGACCCAAGTTGTGGACAAGGGGAGGGGGAGGCTAACCCTATGTGGATCCAATGGACACATGTGGACTCGGATGGGAAAATAGATGAATGGGGGTAAAATGAGTGGAAGGGGAGTGATGTAGGTGGTATCGGGAAGCGGGACCACGCAACCAAAATCGAGATTTCCCGTGTAGTGCCAACCCAAAAGCCAAATGGTCAATAAAGGAGACCCCACAGGACTAGGATACAAGGGTAACCATGAAATTGGGCAATGGAGACAAGAATATAAGCCTAACCCATTCTTTCCGCCGAATCTCCCGACCAATCTATGTCCAAAAGTGCCCATGACAAGTAAGGAAAATTACTTAACTATACCAATGAAAAGCCATAACTTTGGGGTTGGAAAACCCACCTTCAAACATACATTCATGACAAGTGGTTCAGGGACCACATGACCGGATTAGGTGGCGGAGAAAATGGCACTTCGAGCTATCTGGTGGCTACAAGTGGCTGCCAGCTGAGGACAAGCTAGGAGAATTTTTTTCTCCCATACACACTACCCACAGGTGGTGGGTAACATCTGGCTCCAACTAGGACATGAGCTCTCGGAAAAGTGCATGAAGCTACTCGAACGGGAGGTCATGAGAACACCAACAATCTCTTGGTTACCGTAGACTTGTTACCTGCACATACAAAGACTAAGCACACGGGGAAACATGTTTTTGTGGTGTCTTATGATCACCCATGCTTAGTATTAGGCCGTAAAAATCAACAGGAAAGAAAAGATATGCAAATTTAATCTAAATGCAACTTAATCTATCATGAGAAATATCATATGATGTTAGTTCTAATGAGAAAATCAACATGCAATGCATCCTATCCTAACATGCATATAGTAAGGCTAATACTAAGTGTAATCATAAAGCCAATGCAACCAATATATCATCTCATCAATATACATATGCCTGCCAGTATGATTACTCGTAGCAAATCCCAAATTGAATGTGGACATGGTCACATAGAGGATGAAGCGGGAAAACATGATCTCCATTCGAGGTAAAGGGAAGTCCAAGGAGAAAGAAAATAAGTCAATCTAGAAGTGTCAGGATTTCCTTCTAAGTACACAATGTTGGAATGAATGATCAGTCTCAAGAACTCCTTATCACAATCATTGTTTATAATATTATGCTTTGTAGATGCCACAAGGTTGTGATGAGAGGGGAACGAAGGGTGAGGGAAAGGAGGAGTGCAACAAATAGGTTGCTCATGGTGATGGTCACATTGGAGAGGGGAGGCTATAGAGTGATCATAATCGTGAGGGTGTGTCAAGGGAGATAAAGTATATTTAATGAGGGGTTCTTCCTTGACACCATACTCAGAAGGGGGAAAGGGCTCATGCTCATGGTCTCTTGAGATCATCTGAAAAGGGGCGAGGGAATCACTTGTAAAAGACTTAAAATGACGAACAAAAGGAAAAGGCAAAGGGGAGGGTGAAGTATTATATTCAACAGGTTTTTCTTCTTTAAAATCATAATCTAAAGGCTCAAGTGATTTGAATATAGAATCATAGGTAGGAGCCTTGTCGATTTCTTCATTATCAGTATCAAAGATTTGGTTTTCCCGAAGAGGAGAGTCAATTACTTCCCACTGCCCTTTTTCATTCAAATTAAAATAACGATTCTCCTTCACAAGGGTATCAATGGGTATGTCATCATAAATAATGCCTGAGAGAAAGGGAAAACCCATCTCAACCTCATCCTCTTTGTCAGTATCATAAATGGGAGAACAATCAAATTGAGGACCAACGATTTCCCAATTCTCCCTTTCAGTGTGCAAATAATCTCCAATGTCATCTTCCAAGGAGTTCATGGGATCACCTTCCTCAAGGTTTTCAAAAGGAGAGTCACCAGGAGTGATATCCTTGAGAAAGGTAAGATCATCCTTAGCTTCACTTTCCATGGCCTCACCTTCCCTAACACTTGTCTTCATAAAATCATTTGGTTCATCATGTGGACCCAACAAAGATTCATCTTCCTGCTTATCACTTAGATCACTAAAGTTATCTCCAACCTCTTTAGTGGGACCTTCCTTTGGGGCTTTATCACACGTACCACGAGGAGTGTTTCTCCTTCTCACGTTTACCAAGATTACTCATTTCATTGCGTAGCTTTTCACAGAGGCGTCTCTAAGAGCCTCCCACTCTTCATGAGGGATGCCACCCCATATTTATGGAAAAATACCTTCACAATTGTCATAATTAGTGGCAATCTCATGTGGGAGGGTGTCATACCAATCTTTAGCCTGACCTTCAAGTAACAAGGCCAATAATCTCATAATTGTATCTTCATTGTTAATCCTTACTGGGGCTAAGACCTAAAAGAAGTGGTCAAGATGTTTATTGGGATCTTGGTTAGGACTCCCTTTGAACTTAGGCATCCAACCCTTGATCCATGCTTCGATTTCTGGGCGCTCTAGAACTTCTTCAGTTGTAAGGTCATTATAGGGAGAAGGGGGGAAACCATGCTCCTTCAGATAGTCCATTTCTTATGATTTTTATACATTAAGAGTAACAACGAAGTGGCCAGGGTGAATGTAGAGACACCTAAAAAATGCTTGCTTCACCCTACAAGCATCGACCTTAAAGTTCAATGAAGAACTAGGGCTTCGTTTTTACAATGGAGTCGCCAATAATGATATGTCAATATGTTGTATGGGGAACAATACACGTCTCGTGTCCTCGGCAACGACGTCAAAATGTTACCACCCAAACTAGTAGGGGTCATATAGGGAAACTACTAGGCCAAGGGCAACAATGGAGCAATAACCCACTGCCACCTCAGCTAAGGCTCCCTACTCTTTACGCATTTTCACCGATGGGAGGAGACCCGATATAATGAGGATCACGAAGATGAATGGATCGATGATAGGGTGAAAGGTGATCCTAGAAGCCTATTCACGAGAGAGGCTCAACTGTATGGCTTACTTGCTTGGAAAGCATGATGAAAGGCTCTCTAAGAAGGGATTAGGGGAATTCCAAGGGCTAGGGTTTGAGTATATGACTTGTCAAGGAGATTCCTAGCCCCTAAAATTCTTGTGGAAACTCAGATTCCAAGTGATCTTTGTGGATTGATCTTTAAAATGTTATGGGACCACACGGGGCCGAGTGGACCCAGAGTTAGGTTAAGGGGATGGAATTGATCAACCAAGGGTGTAATGATCCTTAATAGGAATACAAGTGATACACGCAAATAATACATGCAACAAATTACAAAAACGAAATATTCAACAAATACCCATATAGAAGTTGCAAATGGAGAACTTCTGAGCCATTTTATTATATTTCTACAAGTCAAATACAATAGATGATGGAATGGTGCACCTGAGCTTGCCTGAAAGGACAAGCAGGACCAAACCCAGGTAGGAAAATGGTTGAGCTAAAGGCTGCCTAGCTACTGCACCAATCTGCACTGCGCTGCCTAGAAACCACTGCTCTGCTGAAGTTCGAATGGTTGGAAGGTGCACTGAAACTGCACAGAAATTTATATGCTTTTAACCTCAGACTCCTTGGCCAAAACCCACAAAAACCCAGAAATGGTTTGGCTCGATTTGGACTTTCCAAAATCGACCCCCAAAGGCACTCTTCAATCCCCAGCTATTCTACATTGTATGTTGCAAAGATATGGCTTAAAACCCCACCTCCGGTGCTCAGAAAATTATGAAACTTTATATTTGGGATCCTTGTCAAAAACCCAGAAAAACCCAGAAAGGATTTTGGTTGGTTTAGACTTCTGATTTTCGACCCCCTTGGAGCCTCATCTCAGTGCTGGCTGCCAATTTTGACTTGCTGGAAATTGCCTGTAAATCCACTTGAAAACTTCTCCAAAATTCTGATTTCGCCCGTGCTATCCAATCCTTGACTCCCTGGATGATCTCTTGGCCCAACTCAGTTGCTGCCAAGTACCACGGAAATCTGTTGTGTGGCCTCTATGCTGTCCCCTAGCCCAAAAGTTCGAATTGCTAGAATGCTGGCTCAACTGGCTGTAAAACCCAGCAAGAGCGCTGGTCTAATGCTGCTACCTCAGCGCCCCAACTCCTGGACAAGCAATCAAATCTTTGCTTACCTCAATTTCCCTCTGCGTGTCTCCTGGCTGCCCAGAAATAAACACTCCTTGCTCTGTGCTGGTTGGTGGTTCTATGTCACTGCCCTAGAACTCTTGAAATCCTTGTAGAAATGCCTCTCTAGGGCGGGCACAGATGGTCTCCCGAAGTAGAGGTTGAATCTCCCGTTTGAGAGATTCGTGGCTAAACAACCGGTTGATTTAGCTAAATAACAGAGTGAACAATCAAGTGATTTTGTTTGCAATATGTATGAAAAAAATCCCAAAATGAGAGTTGCTCCCTCCTTATAACTCCTTGGGCCTCCCTTGCCTCATGTGGGCCCCTCCATCCACCTATTCGACTTTCCCTCCAAGCTATTCGAATGAGCCAATTTGAATTCCCATGTGGGTGGCCCCCACATTCCACTAGCAACCAAATTATGTCGAATTGCCTCCTAAGTCCCTAAGTCGAAAATGATGGGTTCTCTTCCTTCGTCAAAATTGTGCAAAATTGTGTAGCAGCACCCTGTTACAAATGTGTTTGAGAAGGGACATGACAAAGGGTGTGCTTGACCTGATTGAGGGGGAGATAGGGATTAAAGGAGATTTTTTCTTTGAATTTAATGCAATAATCCCAATGAGGTCACCAACCAAGGGATTGCAATATCTTAAGATACCATTGTTAGATTTGCTTCAAATTTGGAGGGTCTCTAGAGGAAACTATAGCGCAATTGTGGACCAAAAATCGAAGTATTTGGATGGCTAGATTGTGAGATAAGTGATGCTCTAGGTGACCTATGTAGGCTAGGCCTAGAAAGAAAGGGAGAAGGTGAGAAAAATATGCTTTAAGGTGATCACCTATGGAAGACCAGTGCCTATTCCTTTGGGAGAAATGGAGTCAAGAAGATTCCAATGACTAGGATGGTTTCATTCAGTCAAGGAGGCCTCTAGAATAATTTCACATGACAATTAGGGCATGAGGAAAATTGCTTCAAGGTCTTTATACTTCAATGTGCAATATGTGATGACTTATCAACATAAATTTCAATGAAATATATCTAGGAACATTCACTTATTCAAACATAGCCCATAACATGATGCAATGATAATAAAAGACAAATTTATACCCTTTTACCAAAGAAAAGCAACAAAATTTTGGCTTAGTATAGCGAAAATCCCAGCATCATTTATGTGACATAGAAAAGAATGACAAAATAACATTAAAAGAGCACTTACATGTGAGAACAAGTATATCCAATCATCATCATATGCCAATATAGAAGCTCCAAGATAAAAATGAAGATATCCAAACGAACGTTGCACGAAGCGGGGACGCGGAAGCATCATTTCCCAAAAATCTAGGAAGCGAAGCGTCTTGGGAGTGTCTACTATATATATAATATTTTTTATATTTTTTTGCATTTATATTAAAAAAAATCCAAAATACCAAATTAGTTGTAAAAGATATGGAAGCATGCATATTTGTACATCATTCAAGATAGATATGGCATCCATTGTACATTAATGATTAATTATTCGAGCATCAACCACCTAGAATCTAGATTCTTCTCCTCGTCTAGCCTTTGCCTCTACCTCGATTATCTAGGGATATTAGTCAACATTGCCAAATTTTGATCAAACTACCTAATCCAAGCCTTAAAATATGGTAGAAAAAGCTTAACATGCTTGATCAATGATTTTGACTTGATTGAAAGGTAATTTTTTGCTAAGGGCATGACAAAGGAGTTCAACAATTAACACCACCAACACTAGGGTACATATAGGGCTTGGTGCTCTTGATTAAATGCTAATCACATACCCTCATACATGATATAATCTAATGAAATGCCACAATCCCATTGATCCTGAATTCTTGAAAACTGTTAAGTCTGCTGAATTTTGAATAGGATATGAAATTCTATTTTCTCCATATGAAGTCTGATGAGGTTGGAACCACTCTCAAACATCCTGAGTCATTTCATGGTAATGTTAAAAATTTAAGTAAAAGGATGAAAATGAAAAATAAAGGAGAATGTCACTTTTACTTTAAGAATTTAACATTACCATGAGGGAGCATCTAGGAAGCATCTAAGGAGCATCAAGGGAGCACCTTGGGAGTGTCCGAGAAGCCCCAACCCAACTTAAGTCAAAGAATTTTTACTTTTATTTTTTTTAGAACCGTATGAAACCTTGTGGAACCGCCAGTCTCCCTTCGGATCCGCTTGGGATCCATGCTTGATTTGCCGCGGATCCGGGAAGGATCCATTGTCGGATCTGTGGTTGGAAATCCGGAACCGCGGATCGAGCTGGCATGGTTCCGAATTTCTAGGAACCGTTTTTGTCGCCCTGGTCTGTGGTTCCAAAATTCCGAATCACGTATCCGACGACGGATCCCCCACGGATCCGTACGGGACGTGGTTCTTGGTTTGGATCCTGGGGGGGGAGCGTTTCGTGCAACACTGATCCAAACATCAAAATTCATCCACCCATCAAATTTCGTTCTCCAAAAAAAATAGCGAAAATGTCTTAAGAGAGAATGATCAATCCAAGTGATGATGATCAAATGATTCCATCACACTTCTATTTATACACTTCTTAATGAATTCGATTTAGCTAATTAGGCCTAAATTCTAATTTAGCCCCTAGAATAAAATAATGTGCATAATAACACTAACTTTTGGTGACAAGCCCACCAAATAGCTCAATAATACATGAATAAGTCTCGCAAGAGGGTCGAATGATCAACTGAGTGAGTCGTTGGGCCTTTGAGGAGGCCAAATGAAGTCCAAATGGTGCCATGATGTAGAAATGGACTCTCAACATAGTGGACAAAGGGTTGGCCCCTTGTTTTCCAAGTAAAAACTTGTGGTTCTCCTAAGTGGGTGTGGGGGCACAAGATTATCCTCATGGGTCTTGAAATGGATTAGAAGTGCTCGTGGACCATCTGTAAGGGCTGGAATGGTGACATAAGCCCTGCCTCTGCAACGGGGAACAATCCTTTGAACCCTGGAACATTTGCTAAGTGTATGGTGCAGATTTCTTCAAAAAATTGACTTTGACTTAACCAGCAAGGTCCAAGGGTCCAAATTTTCTTGAAAAAGACAATATTCTTCATTGATTCTTTCAAGACCCACGAATTTTTCCATTTGGAGAATTTCTTTTCCTAGACAATTTAATTTTGACTCTAATTAATTAATTAATTAATTTTCTGGCTTAGGATTTAATTTTATTTTGCCAGAAAAATAATTAATTTACACATGAGGGGATTAATTATTTTTCCAACTCTTTAATACATATGATTTTTCTTTTACAAGACTCAAAGAGGGAATACACATTCGTCTTAGACCCTTAAGACACATAACCCATCTGCGACTCAATATGATTTAGTAAACCAAGTGTTTTGTAATAAAATAATTTAGCCAATTAGCTTAAATTATTTCCAAACCACTTTTACATCAGACTCGACTAAAACACTAGTACTCACCTAATAATTCGACAATAAATTTCACCCTAGCTTTGGGGGTTTAAGTTGGAGGGAAAAAATGCTGCTGATTAGCTGTGTTGAAAAACACAGGTAATCAATGAGTTTAAAAAACCTCCTAGGATGGAATTCGTCTATTATGTTAATATTAGGTTGTTACATAGACTCATTGTGTTACTAAGATCATTTACAATATATAACTTGCAGAATGGGATGACCATGACACACAAACTGCTGATATATGATCCGATCCTTGTTGAAAAAGTTAGTACTTCCGCTTCCTAGGAACTTTGACAATTTGAGTGCAACAAGTCCTAGGAATGAAACCCTAGGTATGTGTTCATCTTGTTGAAACCCGAGCTTGGTCTAGATCGATACATGTCTAATATGTTAATATTGCTCGACATGTGTTATGGCTATGATTGACATATGATGTGCTTATGATATACTGATGAATTCCTAGATATATGTGTTGACTTAAGTGTTAATGGTCACGAGTCCTAGGGTTTGGAAACAAGCCCTAGTCAAAGTTTGATGGTCTAGGATGATGTTGTTTGAAAATCTAGGGTTTTGCAGCTAAACCATAGAGTAGTTAAAATTCTCTAGTATATGTGATATGACAATTTGGAATCTTTGAATCTATATAGTGATTGTCGAGAATTCATAGATGGAAATCTAGGGTTTACATCAAACCCTAGTAGATGCTAGTCATGATGCTAATTAAGCTGTGATTGGTTTTGATTGATTAAAGCTCATGTATGAAATCTAGGATATGTATGAAATCTTAGTGAAGAGTCTAACATATGAATTCTGAAAGTTGTTAGATTTATTGATTTGATTTGCTTCTAGGGTTTGCTATATGAAGGAACTTGTCGTTGAAAGAATATTGAAACCCTAGATATAATGAGCTTAATATCTTGATGAGATGTGGATGTGATTTAGGGTTTGTAACAAAACCTGGGCAAGAAGTTGAAGTATAGTCTCTTGTTGATTATGTCTAATGCTTCTTGTTGGAATTTCTAAGTATAACCCGTTAGAAATTCTTCCTGTACTATCTGGTTTATTTCTTTCTACTTGTTTAATTACTTAACAAGTTATTTACCATGTAAATACTAAAAATAAACACAAGTACAATATCAACATTTACAGATCATCAACTGAAGGAAAAACAAGCACACAAGTGACACCGTTATTTTTGGACCAATGTCCCCGGAAAAACCCAATGCAGGAAAACCGATGCAGCTATTTAGAGGGTTTTATTATTATGCAATTTTTAGAATACAACCAGGGTGCTAGAAATGGCTCACCCAACAGAGAATGCCCTCGGCAGTAGTACCTCTCCTCGGAGACAGATATTCCGACTGATTAATCACCAGATGAACAATCCCACTGTAACAATTGCAGCTTCCACTGCTTTGCGTCACTCTAATAGGCATTGCGTCACTCTTCCCGGCTCACCAGCACCTAGTTTGCCCCATGAAAACCTCCCAGCGCTGCTGTGTCTCTTGGAGCCTCTGCGTCAGCCCTTAGACCCTTTGTGTCACACACGCTGGCCTCTCCTGGCTCTGGGCAACTCCTAGCTGCCTCTGCGTAGCACCCAGCTGCCTCTACGTAGCACCCAGCTGCATCTGCTTCAACCTCTCTCGGATCTGCGCTGTCTCTCTGGTACCAACTCTGCCTCTCTGCTATGTATTCACTGCCCCTTGCTGCTGATCACTGATTCTATCTCTCTTAGCAAACCTTGCTCTAGAGAATAGAATGACTGATCACTCTGGTGTATTCTCCAACTGACTCTCAAGCCTCCTCTTATACTTTTCTCGTTGGTCCATCAACGGCCGAGATTAAATCTCTAATCAACGGCTAAGATTAGATTTGGCTTGATCCACGACTTTTGGAACATTCTAACCCAGTTTTATATTAATACCCATTAATATTTTATTTTTCCTAAGTTTAGACTTAGGAACTCCATTAAAAATATTAATTATTTTAATATCTCCCAAACCGGTTAGAATCTGCCCAAACCATTTCTGGGTCTTGGAGATCTCATGTGCTTTAGCCTCTCCACCAATTTTCATGGCTAGAACACATCCGATGCCACCCCAAATCAACACTCCCTCTTAGTGAGGACTGTGCTCTAGTAATACTTCACGCTGAGTATCACCCTGATTATCTAACACCGGTCTCTGTGCTAATGCTAGGCCTCCCTACCCAACATCCTCTGCACTGTTGCCCATGGTCCTTACACTACCACTGCTGCATCCGTACGACAACTCCCTCTGCATCCGTGTTGTTGCTGGTCCATCCTCCCAGCACTGCATCCCTTCTCATCATGCTGCATCGTGCTGCCCATAGCACTGCCACTGCTAACTGCAACTCAGTTACTGAGAAGTAAGTAACTAATCCACTCGACTTCTGACATCCCTTGTCAGGCTAGAAACACTCCCGATGCTGAAGCTCCCTCTGCTGCTAACAAGTGCTCCCTCTATTGACCTCTGCGCCGCTACAACAACTCCCTGCATCTCGCACTGTTGCACACCTCTCTGTGCCATTCTGCACTGTGTATTACTTCCGTGCCTCTTGCACTGTTGCAGCCTGCTAGCCTCGCGCTGTCCTGGGACTCTCGCACTGTAGCATTCTTTGTCGCTCCATCTGCATCCGTCTCTACCGACATCCGCCAGTCTTGTTACTCCTCTTCGGGGCTCCCGTAGCAAGGTATAATCCAAGAGGTTGGGCACCTCAAGGATCCTGCCTCTCATCGCCTGTAGTCCGTCTGACTACAGCTCGATGTCTCCCCATTTCTTCTCAAGTGGCACATGAGCACTCATGGCACAATCGTCATCCTCCTTGACTTCTTTCTCCGCCCTCACTGGCGCTGCCTTGGTCTCAGAAGCCTCTCCCTTACTCTTCTTCCTAGGACACTAGTTTGCAAAATGACCCAATTCCCCACAATGGAAGCATTTGACCTTGGAGAGGTCCTTCTTTTTTCTCTTCTCCTGCTTTCCCGCAGATGCTAGAGCCGCATCCTCTTATTCCTCCTTGATTCTGACCCCTTTCCGCTATTCCCCGCCTTAGTCACTCGTCTGATCTCTTCTTGACGAAGAGCTGCCCAAAATTCCTCCCAATCTAGAAGGCTCGACCTGCCCAATATGCTCTAGACAAATACCTCTCAATCCTCAGAAACTGTGTTCAGTGCGGTCCTCACCATCAATTCCTCATACGGCGTGGCCCCTATGGAAGTTAGCTGGTCACGAATTTCCTTCAAGCGACCGAGGAAGACATCTATCTGCTCTTCCTTCTGCATTTGGTATGCCCTTAGCTGATTCTCCAGGAGCATCTTCCTCTGCACGGAAGTATGCTGGTACAATGTCTTCAAGGCATCCCACATCTCCTTTGCCGTTTCCTTCTCGGCAATATGTGGTACCACATGATCCTTGACCCCATCAAGGATGATGCACTTAGCCTTAGCCATTGCCTCCTCGTACCTTTCATTAGCTATCGGGTCAACTGGGATAGCTATCACTCTCGTGACGAAGCCCTTGAGGTGATGTCTATCTAGAATGGACAAGAGCCCGGCTTTCCAGACTACGAAGTTGGATGCTCCGTCCAACCTATCCTAATCTCTCAGTCCATTCACGGCCATTATACTGCTCTTCTTTCGACTCCTCCGAGTCTCTCAACTTCTCGCCTGTAAGTCCTTTGTTTGACTCTTGCTGAGTCTCAATTTCTCGTCTCGAAGTTCTTGGTTCAAATCCCTCTGAGTCTCGATTTCCCTTCTGGAAATCCTTCTGCCAACGTCAAGTTGCCCCACTCCGATCGTCTGACACTGATCAGGATTCCTTGGCTAGAAATCTGCCTCGGCAACAACTTCCTCCACCTTGGTCTTGCCCTGTTAGGTACTGTTCTGACCACAGTACCCCACCAGCTTTGCTCCGCAAACTACCCACAACCTCCTATGCCCCAGCAACTGAAGGATTGAGCCACTTGGCTCTGCGCAATCCCGACACTGGCAAATCAGCTCCCTCAGCCAACTGTGTCAGCCCTCCTGGCCTCTGCGTGAGCCTGATTCTGCCTCCCACAGCCTCTGCGTTGGCCTCTCTTTGGCCCAGATTGATGACGCAGTCTCTTTGCCTCACTCCTTCCTTTGTCGCCTTCTGCACGGATCAACTCTGTCACTCGGGACAGCTGAATCTGCTGCTACTGCTATGCTAGATGATGCCTTCAGTTATGCTGTGATCTGCAACCTCGCTCTGATACATGTTGGAATTTCTAAGTTTAGCCTGTTAGAAATTCTTCCTGTACTATCTGGTTTATTTCTTCCTACTTGTTTAATTACCTAACAAGTTATTTACCATGTAAATACTGAAAATAAACACAAGTACAGTATCAACATCTACAGATCATCAACTGAAAGAAAAACAAGCACACAAGTGACACCGTTATTTTTGGGCAAATGTCCCCGGAAAAACCCAATGTGGGAAAACCGGTGCAGCTATTCAAAGGGTTTTATTATTATGCAGTTTTCAGAATACAACCAGGGTGCCAGAAATGACTCACCCAACAGAGAATGCCCTTGGCAATAGTACCTCTCCTCGTAGACAGATATTCTGACTGATTAATCACCGGATGAACAATCCCACTGTAACAATTGCATCTTCCATTGCTCCGCGTCACTCTGATAGGGACTGTGTCACTCTTCCTGGCTCACCAGCACCCAGTCTGCCCCACGAAAACCTCCCAGCGTTGCCTCTTGGCCCTACGTCAGCTCTGCTAGCCTTTGCATCAGCTTCTGTAGCCTCTGCGTCAGCCCTTAGACCTTTTGCGTCACACACACTGGCCTCTCCTGGCTCTGTGCAACTCCTAGCTACCTCTGCGTAGCACCTAGCTGCCTCTGTGTCAATCTCTCCCAGCTCTGCGTTGTCTCTCTGGTACCAACTCTGCCTCTCTGCTATGTATTCACTGCATCTCGCTGCTGATCACTGATTCTATCTCTCTTAGCAAACCTCGCTCTAGAGAATAGAATGACTAATCACTCTGGTGTATTCTTCAACTGAACCTCAAGCCTCCTCTTATACTTTTCTCATTGGTCCATCAATGGCCGAGATTAAATCTCTAATCAACGGCTAAGATTAGATTTGGCTTGATCCATGACTTTTGGAACATTCTAACCCAGTTTTATATTAATACCCATTAATATTTTATTTTTCCTAAGTTTAGACTTAGGAACTCCATTAAAAATATTAATTATTTTAATATCTCCCAAACCGGTTAGAATCTGCCCAAACCATTTCTGGGTCTTGGAGATCTCATGTGCTTTAGCCTCTCCACCAATTTTCATGGTTAGAGCACATCCGATGCTACTCGAAATCAACACTTCTGTTATAAGATTTATGTTATGGCTAATTCCATGCTTCTATAATTTTGGTTGTAGTTGCTATCTAAGTTGTGCAGGTACATCATCTTCAAATTGGTGAAAATGATCGTAAGTAAAATTGATGTGATAAGCATGATATATGAATGACTTTGATAAGAAGGATGGAAGCCATGGAAGATTCTCTGATGACAAAAAGAAGAAGCTGATTTCCCCAAGTTAAGAGGGAGCCTGAATAGAAGAAATCTCCCTGAGTTAAGAGGGAGCCTGGATAAAGGAAATCTCCCTGGTTGAGAGGGAGAGCATAGTTTTGATTGGAGAATGAAGGATATGTTGCTACATGTGAAGTAGGAAAGGAAAGTGTATGATTGAGGAATCTTCTGTCAAAGATTCGATTGATAGTCCTACTATGAAAAAGTTGAGAAGCAACATCAAGTTGTCTGGAAGACCCTGGAGGTTTGTATTTGATTATGTACATGTGAAAGTATATTATTGATTGGGGTTGTGTTTGTACATGTAAATCTCTCGAAGGTTTTGATAGCATGCTGGTTATCGATCAGTTTGATCGGGAGAGATTTGTTGTCCTTGATCTGCTGGATCAAGGGGTGATGAGGCTTTGTGAGTGAAGCATTGCCTGGGAGGACATATGGCCGACACTTTGTGTTGATGTCTAGGTCTCGAAGTTGGAAAGGTGGTGTTGGTCATTGAGCTCTAACATGCACTTGGATTCTTGGGTTGATGGTTAGTAAGTAAGCCTAATGGTACCTAGAGAGGCTAAAAGCTTGAGTCCATCTTTGTCCCACTTGGATAGATTTCCCTAGTCAGGAATCAAGTCCGTGGCATTCCGGTGCCTAAATTGTTGAGAGATCAATGGATAGATTGCCCTGGTTAAGAATTTAGTCCATGGCATTGTGGTGCCTAAACTTCTTCATAGATGATATGGTTTGAGATCTTCCTTGTACCTCCTTGGTTATATGTAAATATGAATACCTCCCTAGTTAAGAGGGAGTCTTGGAAAATTTAAATAGGTTTGGTCTTCATAATTGTACTTGCAGTCAAAATGTAATATATTTGTCAAAAATAATTTTATTATTATTGAAATTGACTTATTAAAAGCATGGGTTTCATGCTTGGGTCATTTGTATTAGGTCAAGCCTCCATTGAAGGCCTTAGGTTATTTGTCAAAGTCATTTATTGTTTGACTCCTCCATCAAGTCATCCCCTTCAACATAGTAATCTACTCGGCCTCTTCAAAGTCCTCAAGGAAGTCTTTATCAAGTCAGCCTACTAGTCGACCTAACTTAAAATGGAGACAAACCTTTCATGAAGACATGTCGGCTCATTTATATGGAGGAACCACTATATATACCAAGCTAAGGTATTCGCATTAGTATCATCTCAGAAGTTCGGATTTTCAGAGATAAAGGTTCGATACAGTAGCTCGCATTCCATAAGGAACAGAAGCTCGGATTTCAGAGAGATTCAGATATCTCTGTGGAGAATTTCGGTGACCACAAAACAATTTGAATAAGCATTTCAGAGGCATGTATTTCGGGGTTACTACAGATGTTCGGACAAGGAACAAGGAGGATAGGGTACAAGCATACTCTCGGTACTGTTGCAGGAAGGTGCTATCACTTGGTGTTATCACAGTAAAGTATTATCTCAGTTTGGTGCAACTACAGTGATGAAGGTTAGATGCCACTACAGTAAGGAAGGTTCGGTGACACTATATTTCGGTGTCATCACAGTAAGAAGATCTAAGTTGTATTGCAGTGATGATGCTAACACAGTGAAAGGAAGGAGGGTGACTTGATGGAGGGAGTCTAGTCTAGTTTGTAAAGGTCTTGGTCGTCTCATCTTGAATCTAATGAAGGAAGAATTTGTGACTGGGTTTTCCCCTCGAGGGGGGTTTTGCCCTGGAAGAGTGCCTATATCTTGTGTCCTCTTCTTTTGTTGCTTGGCATTAATCTTGATGATAAGAAAAGATAATTAAGAGATCTAATACTAATAATGAAAACATCACAAGTTAATGTCATAATAAGGAAAATCTTTTTAACTGCCATCTCTATGGATTTTCCAACATCAACTACCTCATCATTTTGTGGTCCTAGAACCACACCTACTACACAACCTCCTATAAGGTCGACACATAAAAAAAAGAAGGAAGAAGCTAACAAGCTGGTGGGATGTGAAGACCATGTGTCTTTCACCGAAGTGGTGTGCTTCATCTTTTAGTAGCAAACCGGAGGGAGAGGCCATATGCAGACTAGTTTCATATCAAGAGAGATTTTGGGCAGGAATGGGGGAGGTGTGTGCCATTTCTGAACCTTTGGTAAGGGTTCTTCGATTTGTTGATTGAAATAATCCCACAATGGGCTACTTGTATGAGGCCATGGATAGAGCCAAAGAAGCCATCCATGTCTATTATGAGGGTGTTGACGGTGCTGGACCTGCCAACATGTCAAGGGGATCCCCTCGTTAAGAAGTCCCAATTAGACCTCAGACCGTTTGGTGTAGGAGTCCCAACAGTGGGTTGTAAGGTAATGCCTTGATCGCGATGTCACACAGAGGCAAGTAGGATAACTCTGTCAGTAGCAAGGGTGTGACTGCTGCAGTGAGTCAAGGAAGATGTATGAGAGGTTCTAACACAAAAGGGGAGAAAAGGGTGAAGGTGAGTTCTAGGTTGAAAGGGATCAATCCCAACTCGGCTAGGAACACACAACACAAAAGGACATACACAGCTTCCGACGGAGTAGTCCACTCGGATGCGGTAGTCACAACATACAAGGTAAGATAACACGTACAGCACTCACGGATCAGTCCGAATGAGTGCAACGGTTGTTACAACAAGGTTCATGTGAAAGGTCTGTCTGGTGTCCGGTAGAGCAGTCGACATGGATGGTGACAACATTAACAACATATACAACACATTAACAACAAGATTCATATAATTGCATGCGAATCAGTTCATACAAAAATACGTAAGTTAAACAACATATATCATTAAGGCAATCGGAGCAGTCCAACTACAATAACAACATATGCATGAAAATGTGCTGGCTCTTATTATATTAAAGTGTAAGTTCCAATCATACAATACATCCATGTAAACTTGCTAGCCCCATCAGTGAAACGTTACAACCACATCCACCTGCTCCTCCAAAGAGATGTACTAGCTCCGTGCAGTGGAGAAGCCAAGGCGTGTTACAATACTGTCCAAGCCTTCTTCAAGACAGTCTTAGTAGAAGCTTGGTTGACCAAAAGCCTATACAATGAGTTATGAGGGACTATTTATAGCAAAGGGTGGGGTGACCCTTCACATTCCGCTTTGTGACAGTTCAACTACCCTCATGACTCTTCACCTACTCTATGATTGTTGCATCCAAATGTTGACACTCAACTTACACTTGACATGACTCAACATTACAATGCACATGTACTCATGTGAGACAACATGGCTTGAGAAAGCCTTGCAAGACATCACTGACACTTGGTCCGCTGTGGTGAGACTAACTCTTTGACATGCTTGTGATGGTGAAGTTGGTGAGCTGATGCCAAGCTTGGTCATCTGTGATGGTGTGCATGTACCTCATGGTGACATCATGCTGAGCAACTCTTGCCTTCGTTGCAATCGGTGCATTGGTTCGGCCCCTTCATCCAACTCGTCTGTTAAGATGCGCATGGTCTTCTTGGGTATGGTTGAACCGACAACACACTAATGCATAGTGTCCGTGCTGATGGTCATGCGCATCAACTTGCCGAAGTGCATGTTCAGCCCTTGTTGGACTTGCTTCTTGTCTTTGCCTTGGTGAGTGTGTTGAATGGGTTGGATTGCATGCGTGCGCTCAACGATATGCATGTTGCTGAATCCCTTGCATGCGATCAACAACACTGCTCACCATGTCTGCTCTGTGTCAACTGTTGGGATGGATCCTTAACTTGTACGGGCGCAGTTTCCTCCGTGAGTGCATGTTGCACCCATTGTTGTTCCTGTTCCTGTTGCAACTCATTCGTCTGTTTATGCAGCTTCATGTTCTTCGTTAGTTGCTGCTTCAGTATATGCAACTCCTTCTTTATTCCATCTTTTGCCTTCGCGCGATCTTCATGTCGTGTCGTCACTTCATAGCCTGAGTCTCCAAAGTTGCTTTCATTATTAGTGGATCTGCTTGATCTTGCAACTTTGTTTCGCCTCTGTGTTGTCAACAACCTTCCTCTTGCATTCGCTGCATTCACTGCATTCGGTATGCTGCCTTCAGCTGCTGTTCATGATGCTGCTCGTTATGATGCTGCTGCTTGATGTCCTTGTCTACGAACAACTTGATGTCTTTGTGGGTAGGCAAGTCCATGGACACTTGATCGACTGCATCCCCAAGTGTGCTCTGAACGGTGTCTTCGTCTCTGCTCTCTTGGAAACCATTGTACCTGTACTGCTGAGAGGTAGATGAACACCTAGGATACCTGAAGACATGGCAACACTCATGAAAAGCAATCTGTCAGTTGAAAACCAAAATGAACATGAGAACTGACTTGCAACATACCTAGGTGCATGATCATGAAGGTTGCGCAATTTCGGCCGGGAGGTCGGGAGACCGATTGCCAAGACTGCACAAGGCACAGTCTGGGCTGCTGGGAGACTGACTGACTGCTGGAACTACGCAATGCACAGTCCAGTCTGGCTACTGATTGCTGGGATTACGCAATGTGCAATTCCAGCTGGGAAGGACTATTGGCCTAGGGACAGATTTGCGCAATTTCTTGGGCCAAGCAGCCACTGTCCTCTAGAAATGCGCAAAACAGTCCTAGAGGCCAGTGCTGGGCAGGAATGTGCAAATCTGGAGAGGAAGGTGAACCTTCCTTTCCCAAATTGCGCAATGTAGCCTTGGTGAAGGCAGAGCTCGGGCCAAGGTTGGCCCGACTCGTCGATGGGCAACTGAAAGCAAGTAAGTCAGTGAATGCATGGCGACACTAAGTGATAGCAGAAGTGATTAACAATGCATGCAAAACATGAATGAAAGATTCAACAAACAGATCAACATGCATGTGGGTGAGGTAGTTCGCCAGTTGGGCGAACGTCCATGCAAAACAGTTTCATGCATGTGACAATAGTGAGATAGCAACGAAAATTGAAACAGAGCTAGGACAAGCTAGTATACATGTAAACGACAACAAGCGTTCAAAGAAATCAAGAAAACAATACTCCCACAAGCAAAAACACAAAAAGCGACAGAAATGCAGCACAAGGCATGGGAAGCGGGCTTACCCCAAAACAACTAAGCTGAATGTGCCGACTGCTCCTAGATGTGATGTGGGATGTCAGAGCTACAAGGTTGATGTGAGGAATGAGCTCTGCAGTGTCTGGTTGATGAGTTTTGATAACATCGAGGTTGTGACGCGCATGCCACGAATCTAGGGGAAGTGACACTTGGTGGGAGGTTTCGGAATTGCTCCTTGCATGTAACCTCCAACTGCTAAACATAGATCCCTAAAACAAGGGATGCCTTTGCATGCTGCCTTGGGAGAAGCATCCCATGCATGCAAGTTTGTTTTGCTCAGTCCCAGAGGGAACTGGTCAACTCAGCTGCACATGCAAGAGACTGCTCGACTGTTGGAGAAAAATGCGCATTTCTGGCTGGGAGCTGGGCTGGCTGCCCAGGAGATTTGCGCAATTTTTGGGTAGAGCAGCTGACTGTTGCCCAAATTTGCGCAAATTCTGGGCTGAGCAGCCTTGCTAGGGAAATTTGCGCAAATCCTGCTGGGAGTGTTGGCAGGTAGGATTGTGCAATCCTGAAGCCCAGCAAGCTGTCAGAGAGGATTGCGTAATTTCCGGAGGGAAGGTTGGTTGCCCTCCAGAAATGCACAATTTTCAAGGGGAAGCTGCTCAGCTTGCAGCTGGACCAAGTCCGGGTGAACAACCTGTGAGGGGAATGGATCAAGCTGTGACCGACAGGCTGCCTTTGTGCAAGAAAGACACTGAAGCTTGTGAACTTGATGAAGCAAGGTAAGCTGCTGTGAAGGTTGGAAGGGAGGCTCCAAAACGAGGCTAAGGCAAAATTTTGAAGGGTGGTTGTAGCCGCTACAACAGAGGGGTTTGAGAAACAACAATTGATATGGAGGCTGATTGATGAGTGATGGAACAATACCCTTCATTGCCCCATTCATGCTACAGGGATCTACCTCAACCTTGCGTTTTCTTACTCCTATGGTTTCAAATTTGATGTTGAGGTGATGGATGGATTCCTCACGTGTTGAGAGGATGTTGCTATCTGAGCAAGCATGTGAAAATATTTTTAAAGAAATGGAGATATTTAGGTTGGCAGGTAGCACATTTAGCTTTAGTATGGCTATTAAAGATAGGATGACCAAAATGCTAGGTAAGCTTCAATTTGTTTCAAATTTCATGAATCTTCATAATTTGCTTGAAGTTTCAAATTTCAAGTTTTTTTCTTATGTTTCTCTTATTTGTTTTAATTTTTAGATGCTTGGTGGACAAACTATTGGTGCAAAGTACCCGATCTCCAAAAGCTTGGCCTTCAAATGTTCAGCCAAACATATAATTCCTTTGGATGCAAGTGCAACTGGAGTATATTTGAAAAAATACACATCAAGTAGTGCAATAGGTTAAAAAAATTCAAATTAAGATTTTGAATTCATTATAAATTGTAATTCATTATTTTTAATATTTAAATTTTATAATTATTAATTTATAATTTATGACCCTCATACAGATTGGAGTCCTAGCGCCTTAAATGACATAGTCTACATCTACTAGAATCTCTAATTGTGGGTGAGGCAACTTCAGAAAACCCTTGACGTGGATGCCATCTCATTGGGTCAGATTGACACCACTGCTGCATGGAGGGTTGAGACTGAGAGGTTTGTCATGGAATCGATCCCTAATTGGTCAGAGGAGGAGGAACCAGGGGAGGTAGCAGCTGCAAGGGAGAGAGAGGTAGAGTAGGAGGAGCAGGAGGTGGAGGAGGAGGTGACACCACCTATCATGGTCACTTGCAGAGGACAACAGGGGCTACCTTCTATTGCTTCTTCTAGAGGACGCTACAGTCCAATTCCAGCCCAAAAGCCTTCTTCTTCTAGAGGAAAAACCGTTACCTTTTCCCATAAAAGGTGTAGAGGAACTCACTAGTTTATGTACCTAATCTGATTATAGAGGATTGATGATGATGGGATACATTTATTATATTTTTTGTTGATACTTTGAATCTTAAAACTCAGTCAGGGTTCGGGATTAAGGACATGATTCACTGTTGATATGTGATGTAGTGCTAGACTTCTTATACATCTTATATATTAGTTTTTTCTTTTTCATATTTATGTGGCAATGCATTTATCTGATGTTGTGGATAATTTAGATGCTAAAAAATGAAAAAATGAATATTTTTGTATTTTTTAAATTTTGCCAAACCCTTGCCGATTTATTCTCGATGCCGATTTTTTCAACATTGATTAGAACATCCTTTAGGTGATCTAGTGATGCCTTACTTGTGGTTAATACCACTAAAGAGTAGGAGAAAGGTTGTTGAGGTGACATTGACAACCCTTTCTTGTTGCCATAAGGTTTGGCTCTGCTCATGAGGCTTTGCACCGGGCCTGCTAGATTTCGCAGCAACAAATCCATACTCATGTGACTGTTCAACAGTTCACCATATTTTTTGTATTTTCCTTTTTATAGTTCCGGTCCCCGATCCTTTTTTTCTTACATTCCATGTTTTTATCATTTTGCGTTTTTTCTTTATGACATCTATCCGCTTAATTTTCTACCTATGTTGCACGAAACTTCTAGGAACGCGACGTTTCGGGCAGTACCCATACCCGAAACTCCTAAACTCGGTTGAAACTCGGCCGAAACTCGACCATCATGTAATCATTTACGAGAGTTAATATAGACTTGGTTTTCCTTCTAAATTGTCATCTATAGGTCTTATTCCCTCTTTTCTTGCAAGATAATGTGTTATTCACTTATTTATAAATTTCTTTTTGTATATATATACATATATGACGTTTCAATCGACGCTCGGCTGACGTTTCCATTTTTTGGAGGTGGCTTTTCTAAACATACCCGTTTTGGAAACTCCGAAACGTTTCAGCGCTTCATGCAACTTAGTTTTCTACCATATATGTTGTTTTTGCTCCATAATGCATATTCCAGTAACACAATCTTTGCCCCCATAGAAAATTATGGGGACAATTAGTTTTGCTAAGAGATAATACTCTGTAGTATGAATAGGGACACTGAATTGAAAGTGTTTGACTAGAAAATAAGTTCAATAAGCAGAACTTTCAAAACATCGAAAATGTTGAGGAAGATGAGGGAAATGACCATGGACATCGTACTGATGAGCGCTGCTTTTTTACCACTTAAATTGAATGATTTCGAATTGAGGCAATCATTTTGCTTGATGGACAATAACTTTTCTTAGATGATAAATATCTGCCGAATAGATAGAGAAATAGGAATTTGCTGGAATATAGAATAGAAAAATAAGCTGAATAAACTGACCAGTGAGAATGAAACTAGTTAGGTCGGAAAAAAATAGAAATAATTAATTAACAGAGTCTAGACATTGCTGGTAAAATAACACTTGAAATAGTAACAATTCATTCAACCCCACAAGGAAAGCCACTCGAGAGTCAAAAGTAACTAACAAAATATTGTCAAAAGATTATAGTCTGCCTTAGGGGACCATGCTTGTGACTACCTGGCATCACAAAAATCAGGAATTTGGTTCTTTGCATTTTTAATGTAAGAATCAAGTCAATTAAATCCTCAATGGAATTCAATCTACTGTGGCATGATGCTCAGACTGGCCATGAGGGAACTTGATATGACAGAGACATCTTGCTTGGAATTTTTAAGGAATTGAAAATGAGAACTGGTCTATCTAATTGATAATGGAAATGGCTTTAGTAGGAGACTGAAAATGACATGGGAAGGAAAAACTGAAGTACATGGACCATAGCCTTATCTATTATTTATCAAGAAAATAAGGTTTATGACAGGCATAATCATTGATCCTTGGATATAGACATGAATTTATATCCCAATAATAATGAGAACATTCCACTATAAAGGTTTGGATTATGGGATATGCCATCTGTGTCGTAGCTTTAAATCTTGCTAACCATGCCACTCTGTATGGGGCTAGGCTATATAAGGCATATCAGTGACCCTTTTTATTTGTGTGGTAGTTATAAATCTTATGTGTCCATGCCACTGTATTGGGGCTGGGGATATAGCTTGTTTTATATAATCACAGTTCAAATGTTTTGGATCTTTTGAGTTAATCAGATGTGCTGAACTAGAGTCTTAGTTTTTAGATATTTCCGTCATGACAAAATATTTGGTAATATCAAAGACAAAGTTAAGACAGTTAACAATGGCATGTAAAATGAATTATAATATGCAAGCTAGCAAAACAAATTGTGTTGGACCTTAAAGGAACTAAGAAATTAAATTCTGATTATGTAATTTGTATTGGCTTTCATCATAGTTTTTTTTTCTCAAAAATACTTTATTTGTGTAGATACTTGATCTTTATGCTGCGGTGGAAGAGTTGCATAGCTACAGTTCACAGGAAATAAAGAAATTGTTGGAAGATTCTCATAATCTGACATTGTGCTTGATTACTCAGAAAGGCTCTTTGATAAAGGTGTGGCTATCTCTCATTTTTTGATTATGTGCACATCCAAAGTTGACCAAATAGATCTGAATAATATACACATTGTTGCATGTAGGTTGATATGGAAAAGGTAGCTTGGCAGCTGCCTTTGCATCTTTTAGCTGTTCTTGTATCTTCAAATGGTGTTGAGTTACGTCTCCAGTACTTGCTATGTGCTGTTCGACTTTTGCATACCCTCAGTGATTTAGCTCCACAACATGTCAAACTTGAGCAGGTTATGGCCATTTTGATTTTCTTTTAGTGTGAGAAAAGTTAATCTTCTCATATTTGAAATATTGCTAGGGGGGATACATGCTTATTTGAAATGTTGGCTCAAAGAAATTTTATGTTCTTTATTAGCATTATATTAGAAAAACTTTTGATGTTAGTAGAAAATGAGCATGGGAACGTAGGTATGAATGTTAGCCCCCGTACTCTTAACTACCTGATTAATTCTACTACAACCCTCCAAAATGATTTCCAACTATAAATCAATAATTAAAGAATTCTAAGATGATACCATAAACATGTATTCACATAAGTGTATAAGAAACTAGAAATGAACACGAGAAAAAACTATAAGTGATGATAAATAGATGTAATAAGGGATCTATTTGAGAGAAAGCACCGGCACCAAGATGCTTTGAGTGAATGTAGTGAAATGAGTCTATATGCCCAAGGTGTTTGTTGGAATATTCTCCAATATTCAGAGGGGAGTGAATCAGTATCAGACACTTTTTACCATTGCAAATTATCATGTAAAAATTAGAAATTGACAATACCATTCAACAATGCACAACATCACACATAGTACACAAGATATTTTTACGTGGAAACCCAAATGGGAGAAAAAACGGAACGTTTTTAATATATGTCTTAAAGATTACATGAACAAGAAGCTCCAACTTCCAAGATTCTCCAACAACTCCTAAAAGGAGGCTCCAACCCCCTAGTTTTATCAGCTCCAATTGAAAGGGTGTGGCAACACCCTGGTTTTACTAGCTCCAACTGGCAGGATGCTCCAACACCCTGCTAGCGTCAATCTGCTGCCCTAGCACCACCCTGCCACCCTGAAGTGTTATCAGGTTCCAACCTAAAGGAGATTTCAATCATCGCCTTGCACCACCCTACCACCCTGAAAATAGAAGTTAAAAGAATAAGATAGATCACGCTGGTCACATTGATCAACCACTACACTCACTTCTCTAATCACTGTCCAACCACTGCTGTCAATAACCTTGTTGCACTGCCTCTACTTATGTCCAACTGTCATAATAATGTCACGATACTGTTGTCAATGCCACTGCTGTCAACAACCTTGTTGCACTACCTCTACTTATGTGCAACTGTCATAATAATGTCACGATACTGTTGTCAATGCCACTGCTGTTACTGTTGTCGCCAATGAGATAACTCTCCTCAACACTGCCCTTTTCACAGAATCAAAATCATGTCACTACTAGCTTTTGCCCACATGCACAATCCGATGTGCCATAGGTCTGCCTTGTGCCCAACCTTAAGTTGTCTCAACTGCTGCCTTGGGAGACACAAGATCATAAAAACACCAAGCCAATTCCCTCTTTGCAATGCAAGCCCTAGCTCAATAACTCTGCTCAACACATTTCATTGTCAAACCTTGCCATCAACAACATAATATACAAGACTCTTTTCATGGCATCTTTGTGATCAACGACAACCCTGAGTAATCAAAACCTAGCAATACAAGCAGACCTCAGAGAAGCACTTTTAGCAACATAACCATGTCAGCACTACTCAGTCATCAAGAGGATTTTGTCTTTGTAGTGGCAACTCATCATCATATAACCAATTCTGAATCAACAACTTTGGTTAGCATTGTATAAAGTACAAGCTTGCCATACATACCCAACATACCAATGTATGAATCAATACTATTTCACTCTACAACAATACCATATATATAAGAGTCAACTAGCGATACATCAATAATATAAACTCTCTGCAACAACTCTACACCATCATCAAGCAATTTAGATTCTATCTGCAAACTAGTGCATCCAAGCTGCAACAATTATAGAACTACAACAACCACAACACTTCATAAATTCGAAAGGAGCATAATCAACAAGCTCTAATCTCTTTAGTACTCAGTCACAAAACACATCAACAATACTTTCATTGTAGCCAGCTCAGCCATAAACTAGCTCCTGGTTAGCCCTTGACTGAGGCTTAACTAAAGCCCCAATAAGATCTTCAAGTTGCTGCTTTAATAGGCCTTAAAAGGGGACTCCTTTGCTGCTAGACCTGACAGAAAACATGTTCCTTGGTCTGCCTCAAACATACCCTAATAAACCCTTTCAATGATTAAAAAAGGGCCTGATTAGTCCTTTTGCACTAAGGAGACCTTTGTGCTGCCAAAATAGGCCTAGAATTGGGGTCTTCCTGTGGCTGTCACAAGGGTATTGTGACCCTACAACATACCCTACTATGGTCCCTTTTCTGCGGCCTTAAACAGGCCTAACCGCGACCCTTCCTGTGACTTCCATAGGGATATTTGGTCCCTGTCCTGCGGCCTACACAGGCCTGAAGTTCAGCCCTTGTCCTTCAGCCTACACAAGCCCCTGTCCCGCAGCCACCCCTGCGGTCTGCTACAGGGCTAAATTCGACCCTAATTTCCTACGATTTCTTGCTCAAACTCGACCCTTTTCTCTGCCTCGGAACATAACTTTAATGGCCCTCAAAGAACTTGGCCTGTCAAGTGAATCACCACACAGAAGGATAAAACAATAAAACCAAAAACCCTTAAGAACTTGTCCTCTGCTACAGATCTTCAATAACGCCCTTAGCCTCATAATTTCAGAGTTAATCAAATGAAGAATCGAGAGTTGAATGAATGCATTTGGAGGGCATATGAGTGCCCTATTTATACACTTTCAAAAGGATCGAAAGGAGGGTTGACTTGCCATAAAATGCCCTTGAAAAAGGAGCTGACCTGACCATTTAGCAAAAATTTAATTTGATAAATTCAAATTTTAAGAGGCTGACCTTAATTCTCCTTTTGACACCATTTTCAAAATATACAAATCTCCTTTTTGAGCGCTGACTTGGTCAACCATTTGTAACAACCAAGACCTACATAATTTATCAAAGTCCAATATATTTTCATTTAATTTTCTATGCCAATAATTTTCGTCCAATACATCATTCATTTGGGGCATCATGACCAAACTTTGGGGCTTCAACTTTAGAAGGGCATATCTTCCCAACTGTGAGGAACCATGTGGCATGCAACCTACCACTGGAAACAACATGGCGAGTACTATCAAATGATGATGGTCTTGCTTGCAAATTCATTGTTCTTCGCATTCATTTACCTCAACAAATGCAAGACATCTTGATTACACCGTAGGGGCTTCTAAACTTTTGGGCTTCCTTCACTTTCAGGGATTCTTGTCCATTGGAACTTCCAATTGGTGCAATCCTCTAACGTATATATAAAAGCGTTCAAGTTAAAGCGTCCAAGCCAAGAATTTCCATATGGAGGATGCAATCTTAATGCTGATCACCAATGGCTGCCTTTGAAATCAATGACAACACCATTCAACACTGTTGAGCCTCCTCAAGATATGGTGGCCCAATTTCAAATTTTCTAGGATGTCAGGTCTTCTACTTGATTTAGGGTGACTCAACTTAGATTCATGTTTCTTGTGATCATTCTCTTACAAGGTCGCTTACTACGTTGTTGGATGTAGTAGATTGAAAAATCTTCATGTCAATTTTTTGAATTTGTGTGAAGCTGGTGTATCTTGCTTGTTTTAGGGCACTCACAATTTCCTTATTTGTTGAGATTGTAGAAGCATTGATTTTATAAGTCTCCATGCTGTCTCTTGCTTGGATTGTTTTTTGTAAGCTAGCCAGAAATTTCTATTAAACTAAAAGGAAGAAAATTGTACATAAAGTAGTTCTATTGGTCTTCCATGTTATCTTCTTATAACCTAGTTACAAATTCGCAGTTCGACAAATATTCACATAATAGAAATAAACAATATTATCTAGTCTGATTTGTAACATCAAATACTCTGGGTTATTTAACCAGATAAATAGTAGAAGCAAAATCACATGAAACTAATCACATGCAATGAAATAACACAGATTTACCCTGGAAACCCCTGTGTGTGGAAAACCAACAAACGTTGAGCTTCTTATTCAGCTTCAAGAGAAATATTTTTTTACAATAGTCTCACAAGAAATTGTTTCGACGATTTACACAACAAATCAAATTGATCTCAACCCTCACTCGGTCCTTCTATGACCCACACGTTTGGCCTAGCAGAAGCTCTTCTACGCACAGGGAACTCAGCCTACATGGCCCAAGAGTAAATCGATCCTCTTCCATTCAATCTTGCCTTGATCTCGCCTCTTGCTAGCTTGACCAAGCTCTTTCTCGCTCTCCAAATACTATGCTCCACTGAATACCCAACTCGTGCCACTCGATATGTTTTCTATGGCTTGAGTTCCCTATTTAAAATGCTCAAGCGCTAATCTCAAGCGGAATTTTTAATCTCAATGGTTGAGATTAGATCTCGACTCGCTGAGATCAATGGCTACGAGTTAAATTGTCGTTGACTTTGCCATTTTACAAAAAGGTAACCAACAATTAAACTAAAATGCCGTATAAAGTCCTGATGTAGGGAATTCATTAAATAATTGCTGTAGAATATAATTGAGGTGGTTCACCGTTCATTGCATGTCATGGCACTTTATCCATGCAAAACCACCTTCCAAGCTACAAATTCAATAGTCCGTCTTAGCGAGGAAGGTGTTTTGCACAACACAGAACTTATCCCTAAAGAATACAAACTTGCCCTTCATCAAGGCCTTGGTCAAGATGTATACTACCTTCTCACCTGTAGGAATGTATTGCAGCTTCACTATCCCCTTCTACACACAATCATCTATGATGAAGTGGTGCTCGTTCTCAATGTGCTTCGACTTGTCATGAAAGACTGGATTTTCAAAGAGTTTATTGCAACTTTGATTATCACAGTAAATGACAGTCAGATCTAGCTCCCGATCAAAAAGCTCAACAAGAAGTTTCTGAAGCCAAATAGCCTTGCGTGTCACCATACTCAGACTCAAGAGCCTTTGACATCTTTAGCTCCATTGCCGGATCTACCTATGTCACTCATTCTTTCTTTACAAGCCATTGATTATTTGTATCATGCCACAATCTTTTATATGTGTATTGCGACAACACTACCACTTTTTCTTTCTTTCTTTATGTTATTTTCAGCATTTTCTAGGAGCCGCGCTTGCACTCCCACATTGTATTCACATTGATTGCACTCTTCTTCTATCCCACAGACCTATTTTTGTTGTCATTTTTTGGACATTAATAAGATTATCTTATCTTTATTTGTATGTTGATACATGGGATTGAATTATAATAGAAGTATGATTTCGAAGTTTGTAAGCTTGCAAATCTGTTAATTGAATTATTCTTGAGGCCATGGCTGTCTGAACTTTGAAGTATAGACCTAAACAGTGTGATTATGTACTTTTTTTCTAGTTTGAGTCAATATAAATTGTTCCTTACCAAAAAGCCATTTACAACTACAGGTACTGCTCGTTGCAATTTTGATTGGACAACTATTAGGTTGTAGAGCTAGTCCCAGAAGAATGGACAAAGAATACTAGCCCGCAGGGGTCTTTACCCATCATAAATCCTTTCAATGCTAAAGTCTTACATTATTTAGCATTTTACATCACTTGTTTTGTCAATCATGTTGAAATTTGGGCAGTTTCGGGATGAATTTCCCCAAGAGAAATCTAATTACCCCAAGGAGAAGCCCAGCTACCCGAAGGAGAGACCATCTTGCTCCAAGAAAGAATTCAAATTAGCTAAAAGAAAATTATTATTATTTAAGTGTTCAAATTGACTTGGTATTCCTTTTATTAAATAATCAATGCTGGGCAAACAATCATATTAATCAAGTCAGCCTCTTTTCCTAGCAGCAAAGAATATATCATAATTGGCTCTTCATCAAGTCGGCCTTACTAAATGAAGGGTCACATTGGCGCAAAAGGCACCCCTTTGGCTCCTCCATTGATTAGTATAAATTAGAGGCCTCATGGTTCATTTGAAACACATCATCCAGTGCAATAATCATTAGAGAAGAACCCTGAGGCAACAACAGACCTAGAGAAGACATTCCAAGTGAAGGAAGGAAAAAATCTGATCTCTTTTCTCTGTTTTGGTTTGAACGTGTTTAAGCGACTGCTGGCCAAATTTGGAGACACAATTCTGGGCAGAATCTGTGCATGTTTTGGAGGCGTGATTCCATGTACAACAGGCCGAAGTTTCTGTGTCTATTGTAGGAGGGCCGAGCCCTAGTTGAGCTGATTTGAGGTTTGGAACAACAATAAAAGGAGACTACATTATCCTAAAATATTAGCGCAGAGATACAGGGCTTGAGAAGACAGGATAGTACAATATTGTGAAAGAGGTTAGGCCCTGATCTAGGGCTGACATGGGTGTCACCGGAAGCCCTAATCAGGGTAGAAAATCTCAGGTATATGTGCACAGGCCCCAAGTGTTTGAAGGCAGAAAAGAAGTCTTCCAAGTAGAGGTTTTGTTGTCTTTCCTTGTTTGATGTTTTGCAAGATGAAATAGGTCCTGGTTGGACAGATTGTATGGCAATTTGTGTACAGTGTTGAGGGCTGTTAGAGAGTTGCTAGGAGAGATCTAGTACAATGGACAAATAGGCAGACTTGTCACTATGTGTGGGCAATTTTGTGAAGCACTAAGGATTGACCTTTGAAAGCTAAAGGGCAGCCAAGAGGGCTAGTTATCATGCCCTAGTTCATTGAGTTGCAGAAATATCATCTTCTGTGATTGAGCAATGATGTATGGCAGTGACACTTGTGCTTATGGCAATGATATATGACAGTGACACTTGTGCTTATGACAGTGATATGATAACAATGACATATGCTCCTATGGCAGTTGTGCATGCTATTTGAGACAGGGATATATGCTACTTGCGATAGTGATATGGAGACCTATCAAAGGTCTTGTGGAGGTCTTATTAATACCTCCTTGATAGGTATGTCTGCTGCCATCTTATGAGGATCTTGTATGATCCAGGGTTGGCCCTAGGAGGCCTAATGTGATTGCTGTTGAAAGACTTGTGTCTCATTATAATTGTACATTGTGTCTCAGCTGAACATTTAATGCATATCTAAGAAGAAGAATTGATTTTGGCTTCTCTCGTGGTGTTTTGCCCTGGTCTCTGACCAAAATCCTGTTGTCTCTATTGTGTATGCTTTTCTTCTATCATTCCTTACTGTTCCGCTGCATTGTTATTGTTAATGTTTTCTCTATATAATTGCTTATGATGATATGGGATGACTATAACATGAAAAATGTTGGAAATGTTTTAAAATGCAATTATCTACAATAAAGAACTATTTAGCCCTAAAATTAACATGGTATCAGAGCTGGGCTGAAGAAAAGTTATTGAGATCACCATCGTGTAGACACCTATGATGGATTTCTTGATCAAGCGGAGTGAAAGAGATGAAGATGTTGGAGACCTAAAAGAATGCTAGGTTTTGGAGGAAACCCTAGGGCACCCTTGTTCTTACAAATAAAGGTTAGGGTTTGGGAGGAACCCTAGGAGTGGTGTTCAAGAGGAAGCATTTCTTCTTTTGTAGAGGACATTGACATATGGTTGATGGACAGTGGTGACTTATGGAAGTAGGATCAAGATGGTGCTGATAGCTTCCTACAATCCTCATTAAAGTTAAGTACTTTCAAGACATGTTATTTATTTGTGACACTGTTCTTGTTGAGATTGATTTATCTTCTTAAGCTATTGTTTATTATTCCTACATGAGTAATTGACTAACCAAATGCTTCTTTCCTCAACTTCTTGGATGAGAATGTGATCAAGGAAAGCAGATCCATCTTGAGGATCATCAAGATGAAGAGTAATGCAGGAAGAGTTAGCTCCAAGAGGGAGATGGTGCAGGAGAATGAAGGAGCCACTCTCATATCTAGAGAAGAAAGACAATAGTATCTTTTGGATGAAGCTTGCAACAGATGATGACAACATGAAGAAGCTCAAAATGTAGAAGATTCTCTTGATAGAAAGATTGGAATGTGCAAAGTCCTATTTCATCATCATTTACACTTTCATTATGTTTATTTACTTTGTTATTTTCTCTTGTTTTGCGGTCAACAGCTACATCAGACGGATGTAAGGACCAAGTCCTCAATATCGAGATTGAGGAGGATGTAGAGCCACCCCATGATTAGAGTGGCGCTTGAAAATAAATAAGAGCTCAGACCTTGAAGGAAGGATTGTAGTCTTCTAGGTTGATGACTATGACTGATGAGGCTTTCGTTACAGAGGGAGCAACAATGTCATATGCTTCTACGATAGAAAGTTCAACAATGATAAGGATTATGCTCTCAGAGGGAGAGGACTATGATGAGATCCTAACATCCATTTGCTAGATGCACTATTATTAGATGTATGTGAAGTTGGCTTCCTCCATGATGTACTTAAGGAAGAAGCATACTTGGAGCTACCTCAAGGCTTTGAGGTACATGAGAAGGAGACTCATGATTGCAGATTGAAGAAAGCCCCATATGGACTCAAGCAAGTCCCCTGGGCTTGGTATGCTTGGATTGATGGACATCTGATGCGAACACCAACCTCTCTTCAAGGTTGAAGGTATGTCTTTGATATTTGGGTTTATATAATAATTTATTTCTGCAAGATCATATCATCTCATCATTCAGTATTAGAGGGAGACGACCTCTGAGTCCAAGGTGATCCACTTCTTGAGATTCGTAGTGTAACAAGGAGATGATGAGGACTTCCTTGTCAAGGGAAGTATAATATCAAAGACTTGACATGATAGATTACACTGAAGCAGTTGAGAGACTTCTCTTCAGATTTAGATTTGGTGGATCCCACGAAGAGTAGGCAGCTAGATGGATCATTGCTCTGCAATGTGTACCCTGAGCCAGATAGAGCGTAGACATGTATATTGGGATATTGCAAAGTTGGTATTGAGATACCTACATGATACAGTTAGTCATGGATTGAGACAGTGCTATGATTGAAGAGATATGCCAATGCCAAGTGAACTTGGAGTGCTGTGAACAAGAAGAAGACATTGAGGTGTTGCTTAAGTATGGGTCTTGCTTTCATTTCCTGGATGAGTAGGTAGCAGACTTCCATTGCACTCAGTCAAGCAGTGGCCGCTCATATTGGAGCTTGTATCTCTGAATTGCGAGCAGTGTGACTTCAAAATCTATCCACAGGATTGTCAAACATGGTGCCACTAATGGAGCATTGAGGCTCTAACATCGAGGGAGCAATGAGGCTCTAGCACAAAGAGAGCAGTGAGGCTCTGACAACGACTTGTTGCAGAATTGAAGCAGTGAGGCTTTAGCAGTTGAGCAGATTGCAGACATTCTCTCGAAGCCTTTGACGAAAGTAAGGTTCTTATTAGAGTGCAGGAGAATGTATACCTCTTTGAGAGGGAACATTGCTAATTGAGAACACTGAGTATATGCCTTCCCTCGTCTTTATGACTAGCCATGGACTTGGTGAAGGGGGGATGAGAAACGAGGCTCTTGGGTGAGGGTACTCCTTAGAGCCATCGACTTCGCTGAGTACATACCCCAGTATGCATCCTACCTGCAAGTCACCTTTGTGTCTTTATTGACTAAGGGCCATATTGAAATGGTTAAGCTTGCTGGGATTGCCACCTATCTAGCCAGTGTGTGAGGAGACCTAGGTGCATGTGATCTTTACCAAAGTCAGACGCGACTTCCATGGAATTGATTAAGGTAAATTGATCCCCCTAAGTATTGGATGCAGGTGTTTTGCCACTTGAATACTGAGGATCAAATTGGGTGAGGGTTAGTCAGTGGACATAGGGTTTGGATGATATTTACCAAGGTCATTTTATGACTGCCATGGACTTGGTTGTGGTAAATTGATCTTCCCTATTGTCGTGTGGATCATTCTTCTTCTTCTGTGGATCAAGTCATCATTGTTCAACTGAGATGAGATGAAATGAGATGGGATGAGCTTCCCTCATGTTGAGACATGTACATCCGGAATGAGACTTATGTTGCAGCTGGAAATTCCTCCCTAGCTGAGAGGGAGTGTTGAAATTTGGGCAGCTTTGGGATGAATTTCCCTAAGAGAAATCCAATTACCCTAAGGAGAAGTCGAACTACCCCAAGGAGAAACAATCTTGCTCTAAGAAAGAATTCAAATTGGATAATTTTATTATTATTATTACTATTTAAGTGTTCAAATCGACTTGGTATTCCTTTTATTAAATAATCAATGTTGGGCAAGCAATCATATTAATCAAGTTGGCCTCTCTTCCTAGCAACAAAGAATATATCATAATTGGGTCTTCATCAAATCGACCTTATTAAATGAAGGGTCACATTGGCACAGAAGGCACCCCCTTGGCTACCCCATCTATTAGTATAAATTAGAGGCCTTGTGGCTCATTTGAAACACATCATCAAGTGCAATAATCATTGGAGAAGAACCTTGAGGCAGTCGCAGACCTAGAGAAGACATTACAAGTGAAGGAAGGAAGAAATATGATATCTTTTCTATGTTTTGGTTTGAACTTGTCTAAGATACTGTTGGCTGAATTTGGAGACACAATTCTAGGTAGAATCCATGCATGTTTTGGAGGTGTAATTCCCTGTTCAACAGGGCAAAGTTTTTGTGTCTATTGCAGGAGGGCCGAGCCCTAGTTTGAGCGGATTTGACGTTTGTAACGAAAATAAAAGGAGGCCACATTATCCTAAAATATTAGCGTAGAGATACAGGGCTTGAGAAGAGAGGATAACACAATATTGTGAAGGAGGTTAGGCCCTGAGCTAGGGCTGACGTGGGTGTAACCGGAAGCCCTATCCAGGGACGGAAATCTCAGGTATATGTGCACAGGGCTGAAGTGTTTGAAGGAAAAAAAGAAGTCTTTCAAGTAGAGCTTTGTTGTCTTTCCTTGTTTGATGTTTTGCAAGATGAAATAGGTCCTGGTTGGACAAATTGTATGGCACTTTGTGTACAGTGTTGAGGGTTGTTAGACAGCTGCAGGGAGAGCCCTAGTACAATGGACAAATAGGAAGACTTGCCACTATGTGTGGGCAATTTTGTGAAGCACTAAGGATTCACCTTTGAAAGCTAAAGGGTAGCCAAGAGGGCTAGTTATCAAGCCCTAGTTCATTGAGTTGCAGAAAGATCATCTTTTGTGATTGAGCAATGATGTATGGCAGTGACACTTGTGATTATGGAAATGATGTATGGTAGTGACATTTGTGCTTATGACAGTGATGTATGACAGTGACACTTGTGCTTATGACAGTGATATGATAACAGTGACATATGCTCCTATGGAAGTTACATGTATGCTATTTGAGATAGGGATATATGTTACTTGTGACAGTGATATGGAGACTTATCAGAGGTCACGTGGAGGGATTTTTAATACCTCCTTGATAGGTATTTTTGTCACTGGAATTGTACACCCAATGTGACAACGCATAGGGCAGGGGCTGTCATTCTGATCCCTGCCCACTCTATTAAAGTTATCTCCTAAATGCAGGCTAAGGGGGTTAGTCCCTACAGATGAAATGATGAGAAACTCGTTGGAAACCAACAAGTTTAGGAGATACAACTGAATGTCCTAACAACTTGAATTAGAGTTATGTGACAAACAAGATTATTAAGCACAAACAAAATAGATTTTTAAGATATAAATGATTGACCAGTGCCTTAAGATTAATTACTTGCACGACAAAGATCAATATGTCAAGGTACCGGATGAACAAGTGCTGCAAGATGAAAAATCTATCCTGGATGAAGTGCATGACCTAATCTAATGTGAGATGCAAGATCTTGGGTATTTTTAATTAAATGTCTAATCTAGGTGAATCCTTCCTCTCAATTATTTTGAAGCTAGTCGCAAACATAAGTTCTAGAGAGAAGTCCACAGGAAGGACGCTAAGGCCTCATTAACAATACCTCCCCTGGATTTCTAAGCACCCAAGTGCCTCCGTTCCTGTTACCCACCACTTGTGGGTAGTATACATAGGAGAATTTTTTTCTCCTAGATGGTCCTCAGCCGGCAGATAGCAACCCCTTGTAGCCACCAAATAGCTCGATGTGCCATTATCTCCGCCACCTGAGCCAACCATGTGGTCCCTCGCCCACTTGTTATGATTGTATGTTTGAAGGTGGGCCTCCCGACCCCGAAGGTATGGCTTTTCATTGGTATAGTTGAGTAATTTTCCTTACTTGTCATGGGCACTTTTGGGCATGGATTGGTGGGGGGATTCGGCGGAAAGAGTGGGCTAGGTCTGTACTCTTGTCTCCATTGCCCGATTTTGTGGTTAGCCTTGTATCCTAGTCTCGTGGGATCTCCTTTACTGGCCATTAGCTTTAGGGTTGGCACTACTTGGGAAATCTCGATTTTGGTTGTGGTCCCGCCTCCCGACACCATATACATCACCCCCTTCCACTCATTTTAGCCCCATTCATCTCTTCTCCTATCCGGGTCCACATGTGCCCATTGGGTCCACATAGAGTTAGTCTCCCCCTCCCCTGTCCACACCTTGGGTCAGGCCTAGAATGATGCCCTGGAGGTTGATGTAGCTAAAAAGAAAAGAAAAATCATAATTTGGCTACTCAACATAAAATGTATCACAAAATGCAAAAGATAGTTGGGACATGCAAATTTAGCACGTGGGCAAAAGCTAAACATGAGCTCTACCCCTTATCCATGGCCATCACCCTGGTTCCTATGGGCCCTAGATGAGCCCCCTTCGTCATTAAAGAACCCATGATTGTCCTAACCCCTGGTGGGCGATGAACTACTCCACCTTAAGGGGGTATCCACTGCTACATATTACACATCATGCTCTCATCCCTTGGAACCCCGAGCAGTTATGAAGAAAAATCAATTAAAGGCAAAAGGCATATGAAGAAGGGTGGAAAAACCAAGGCTGGGGTAACTCATGTACCATGATTTGTTCCCTCCTAGACTCATATGCCTAGGTGTGGGCTTCCCTTATTATAGCTACCCTTGTACCATGGCATGTGGTTTGGATGATTCCCCTAATCCCCACTCCGTTCCACGACTATATCACTTGCCACCTGTTAGCGCTCGAAATTTCACCTCAGGCTGAGAAAGGTAAACCTCAAGGCTACATCAAACCATTTAGCCTCGTAGCTAGCCCTACGGGGTAGGAGAAGGCTCTCTCCGGTCAATCTCGGTAGATCTTCAATGGGATGAGATGACCAACAAGGTAACACTGATATTAGGCTAGTAAACTGTTTAAAAAGGTTGATTTGGGGTTTTTGGTGGCAAATTGAGGAGCTGCAATTTAGGGTGCGGGGATTGGACACAGTTTCTGCAGGGGGGTCTTTGGGGCGAGGTAGGAGCCTGTATTGATGTCTTTAGCTGAAGTGGATGATTAGGAAAGAAAGATAAGAAGGCTAAAGAGAGAAAACAATGAATTTGAATTCTCTTTAGACAGAAGAAAACATTGAAATTAAACAAATTTAAAAGCAGAGCATGGCTAGCATGAATTCATACTTTATCACTTCATTTGTTTAATGTGCAGCAGTAAAGAAAGGAAATGAATCACATAACAAAGCTTACAAGAACATGAAGAAACACACCATCAACACATGAGTCCACAAGAATCCCAAAGATGACTGCAAAACCCTGGTCTTCCTTAGCCAAAAATTGCAGAGATACAAGTGATAATACAATGATAGCTTCTCCCTCAAGAGTCCAACCTTCCAACCCCTGAAAATGATTAAGAAAATACATAATATAGGCAAGCCAACCTCTTCCCTTGCCTCTAGGGGTCGAGCTCATCCTTCTAGGAGCTGTTTCAGCTAATTCTACACTGAGCACTAAAATCTAGGCAGTCAAAACAACTTGCCTGTATAAGCTAGGAAACCAATCCATTCATTAAATATTTACCCTTGACATGAATGAATCTTCTAGAAGTGTTAAACAAGAGTAAAAGTGTCTTAGAGTTACAAAAATTACATCAAAGATAATCATCTTCAACCCCAAAAAGTCAAACTGAGTCAAATCTGCGTTTTCTGGGCTGTACAATGCAATCTGGCAAAATCTGCTCAATGGGTCGCGCCCCCTTGCTCAACGGGTCGCGCGCCTTTGGAGCGATGTTTGAGGCACTTCCCGGTGTCAGAATCAGGTGCAGGATAGCTCGTTGGAAAGGTCTTTGAGTCTACTTTCCAACCCAACTGGAATTTTTCAATTTGGAGTTCATTTGCCCTGTCAAAAATCAATTCTCCCAAGACAGCTTTCTGCAGTTCAAAAAAGTGGCAGAAAGTCAAATTTTTCATGTATTTTGACCTTCTGGAGGCCCAAAACTCCATAAAAACTCAAGTCCATCCATGGGCATATGTAACTTTGCATAACAAATCAGGAAATGCTGAGTTTTTGTGAAAAGGAGTTGCCATGACAAAGGGTCTCACCCCCGGTGAGACCCGTTGAGGAGCCAAAACCTGTAAATTTCCAAAAAATGCCAAAATTACCCAAAATTCTCAAATTTTTTTGGGATTTGAGCTGTGACTAGGCTAATGAGTGCCATGATCCTTGAGAGAAGCCTCAGCCAAGATACAGAGGGGATCGGGCCTCTTTCTCCTTTTTTGTGCCTTGGCCAACCGCCTTGGATCCGGTGATTGTAATTTTGACATTTCTCTAAAACCATGACACCTGTGCAAAAAGTGAAGGAGGTTTTTCTTCTTTGGCATGTTGTGGACAAAAACCTCTCTCATTTTTCCAAAATTCATCTTTTATTGCTCTAGAACATCATTTGAGTGCGACTTGTCCCGATGTGTGAAACAAGGAATTTTGTCGAAATGGAGCGAAATGAAGGGGATAGGGGGCTTCTAAATTCTTGGGGAAATTTTTGGAAGTAGGGAGGGATGTTAGGAAGCAGGGGAAAGTGGAATCTCAGAGATTGAGTGAGGGGAAGGGGTCCAAAAGGGCAAAACACAGGCCCAACCTAGAAAATTGCCAGGTTGTAGCTAGAAACTAGGGTTTGTGCAAAAATGAGGAATTTGGCGGATCTAAGGGATGGGAAGTGTTTGATAAGGTACTTTAAGGATAGGGGAAGGTGTATGAACATCAGGAAACAAGTTTTGCCGATGATTTGACCGTCCAAGAGAAATTGGCTTTCAAAACCCTAGGAGAGGGAAATGACCTTGCCAAGGCACAACTGACGCATGAACAAGATGTAAAATGACTCATTAGACACTGACATGACAATGAAAACCCTATGAATGATGATAGACTCAGCTGAATGATGACATGGACTGACATTTGGGCAAACCCTAGACCTAATGCCTAGTGACCAAATTTTGCTTGAAGACTCACTGAAATGACAAAATTTGACCTTGACACTCTGAGACCACTTTGTAAGAGCATATTTGATCACTGTAGGAAGGCTGGAAAGACTGACACTAACACCACCTACCATTTGATGGATGTACCATGGACATGTCACCCCCTTTAAATGATGAAACCACCTAATAAGGTCCTTGATTAACCCCCTTATTGAGCTTGGAGACACTTGTACATGCCAAAGCCCACTATGGAAGGGCATGCCACCGTGAATGCCCCATTGATTACATGATTTGTAAGCTCTTTTACTTGATTTTTCTAATGATTTGTTGTATTGAAGGGCAAGGGGATGCATTGGATCTTATGCAGGATTACAGGTGGGTCTCCATTTGGGGCTTGGTCTCCCTATATGGGGTCCTAGTCCACTGTTATGTTAATCTTCAGATCTGGACTATTTATGAGAGTGAAGAATAGAAAGGTGATAGGGAGAGAGCAAATCCTTTAGGCCTTATGGCCTTGCTTCAATGCCAAATGAGAGAATTTGAGGCACCAAAGAGGAATGATCTGGCAATGGTTAGGCCCTCAAACACCTGCAAACACAAATGATTTGTGTGAAAATGTTAGCAATATTTAATTTGTTGTAATTGATAATAAGATTCAGACAAGATTCTGAATGTAATATTTATATATATATTTGATAAAAATTGAATGATGAATACAAGGCTGGGGCGGTGCTCCTTAAATAGGAGTTGACTGGCCACACCTAATCAGAGAGACATGTCCTTTGGGACTAATGTCTCTTCATTTAACTAATTATTTGCTAATTAACTGATTATAATTAATAATTTATTTATTTAAATAATACTTTTAATATTAATATTTTATTTAATTTGTTATGATTTTAAGTTCATAACATTGCCTTCCCCTTAAGATGCTTTGTCCTCAAAGCATAGGTAGGCCTGGGTGTTGATGCATGAAACGTTCTGATTCCCAAGACGAATCTTCCTCTGGTAACCTCTTCCACTGGATGAGGTATTCCTTTATTGTCTTAGATCGTAAAACTTTTTCTCGGGTAGTAAGTATACCTTCAGGTTCAAGGATTATTCTTCTTTCTTCATCGGTCTCTGGTATTTCTGTTTATGCTGTTTGATTTTGCCCTAATACTTTTTTGAGACTTGATACGTGAAAGCCTAAAGGTATTATGGATTCGGCAATTGTTTGGTAACTTTAGCCCATAAGCTACACTACTTATCTTTTTAATTATTTGGTATGGTCCATAGTATTTAGGTGACAATTTATTCTTCCCTTGTTGTTTTAGTGATAGTTTCTTATAAGGTTGGAGTCTAACAAAGACCCAATCTCCCTCCTCGAACTCTCTTTCAGAACAGTGTTTGTTGGCTTGTTGTTTCATTCTATTACGGGCCATGGTTAGATTTTCTTTTAGTAAGTTGATGATTCTTTGACTTTCTCCTAAGTGATCTTTAACAGCTCGTACCCTAGAATCAAGGAATGCAAAGTCTTTCCACTTGGGTGGTTCGTAACCATATAGGGCTTGGAAGGGTGTCATCTTAGCTGACGTGTGGTATGCGGTATTATACCACCATTCGACCAAGTGTAGCCACTGTGTCCATCTGTTTTGTTTATCTGTAACGAAACAACGAAGATATGTTTCCAAGCATTTATTAACGATTTCGGTTTGCCCATCAGTTTGGGGCAATGTTGCACGAAGCGGGAGCGAAGCGGAAGCGCGGAGCGCGGAAGCGTCATTTTCCAAAAATCTAGGAAGCGAAGCGTCCGCGGAAGCGTCTGCTATATATATATATATTTTTATATTTTTTTGCATTTATACTCAAAACAAACATCCCAAATACCAAATTAATTGTAGAAGACATGAAAACATGCATATTTTTGCATAAATCAAGATAGATATGGCATCCATGATTCCATTGTAGTTACTAGTATGTACAACAATCATCTATATTCTAGCTATTACAAACATACATCAAATTTTTAAGCATATTATAAAACATAAAACATTTAAGCATATTATAAAACATAAAACATAGAGCATATTATGATTTATCTAGCAAGTGAGCAACTGTCAACATTTGTCATGTCCAAAATTCAAATAATAATGTTTACAAAATATGTCACTTGGTCACCGCCAAGCCAAAAAGGTTCAAAATTCAAATTCACAAGTCTACAAGTCTAATGAGTAATCTATGACAAAAAGAAGTAGATTGTGAATATATCTACTAATCTCTCCTCCTTCCACCACGAATAGAACGTGATGGCGGGCCTCCACGTGGTGGCAATGAAGAAGATGGTCCCTGTGTAAGTCGTGGCACTGGAACTGATGAAGAAGAACCCCCTGCCGTTGGTGTTGAACCATGGAACCTAGAAACCAAGGGACCAGATGGGGGTGGGGGTTGTGGCATATCAACACCCGTGTCATCATCCTAGAATCGCTCAAAAAATTCATGCAAAAAAAAAAACACTAGTTAACAAAAAAATTAAAAACATGAATTAGAGAAATGCTTTATAAGGGAAAATTGGAAAATTCATACCACAATGGACATACCTGGATAAGAGAATCCTCTAATTGCTCTAGTCGCAACACTCCATCCTCCAAATTGGGCTCCTCTGGATTCTTGTCCCAAGTCAACAAGTCTTTATTAGACTTTGCATCTTCACAGTAATGGGACAACAATCGCAAGTTGTAATGAACATAAACCAAGCTCTCTGCCCGGTCTAAATTCAACCTGTTCCTTTTAACACTGTGGATGAAAGAATAAGAGCTCCAACACCTCTCTGCAGAAGAAGTGTTTACCACCTATGATAGCACCCGCAATGCCAAACTCTGTAGAAGTGGAGTAGGCCCTCCATGCATGTTCCACCACTCAAGAGCAGAAAAATGCTCTCGATCTTGAATTGCATGCATGCTCCCAAATGGACCAGTGTTGCTCGTATAGTTGCTCACCTGTCTCCGTACCAATGCAGCCTCCTCATTATCAGGGATTAATCTACTCAATGCAGCCATATATTTTTCGTGAACCTCTTTATCTTGGTGTGGTTTTTTCCTGACTCCCCCCCCAGGTGCTGGTTTTGAAAGCCATGATGGATGATAGTATTTAGGTGTCAAAACATATGCTAATGCATGCAATGGAACATTTAGCATATCCCATCGGTTTTCCACCTCTTCACGAATATAATTGTACAAGGTGGTATCTCTAGGCCCAACAATGTCTTTAATCTGCCCCAACATGCTATCCATTTGCTCATACACCTCCCCAATTACTGGTCGATCTGAATCTGCAAACTTGATCATGTAATAAATTGGTTTGGTGAATTGCAAAACATATTTAACCTGTGACCAAAAGTAACTGTCAAGAACAGTGTCCTTGATTGCATTAGCACCATCTGTGTCAGTGTTAATTTCATCCCATGTTTCAGCACACACCAGATTAGTTAAAGCTTGTCTCACCCTCACTAGCCGCCTAAAGGTGAGGTAATAACTAGCAAATCTTGTCTTTGCAATTTTAAGCAATTGCAACTTGGAGTAAGTGCCATAGAAGTAGTTTACCCTTGTATGCCCTGTGATGAATTTAATGAGCTGCTTCCCTTTCCTGTAAACCTCAACAATCCACCCACAATCTTTGTGTTTCACAATATCATGCATCAAAAGGTTCAATGTGTGAACCAGGCACCCAGACCAAAAGATGTGTGGATGAGTACGCTCAATAATTTTTCCTGCTAACTTACAATTTGCTGCATTATCTGTGATCACTTGAACCACATTATTCGGACCAACATCTTTGATTGATTTCAATAGGAGATCTGCAATGTTTTGTGCAGTTGCACTGATGGAGGAGGAGTCATGAGATGCAATAAATACTGCACCACTAGAAGAAACACCAAGAACATTTATCAAATGTTGGTTTCTAATATTTGTCCACCCATCTGATACAATGGATACCCCAGAATCCACCCACTCATGTGTAAAACGTGTCAAAGCTCTTTGAACCTTAGCTTTTTCTCTTTCTAATAACACTGTTCTAGCTTTCTCATAGTTGGGGGCCTTGTATCCTTTTGGGGCTTCATTGATGGCCTTTACCATTTCATGCCAATAGGGAGAGCGAAGCACATTGAATGGTACACCGCAAGCACAAAGAAAACGGACTATCTTTCCATCCACATCATCCCTCCCAGCAACATTAAGGAAATCCCCTATTGTTTTTCTACCTCCAGAGGTTGCAAAAGTACCATGAGGAGATGGGCAACTACCAAATTTAGAGGTTGCACTTGATTCAGAATGAGTTTTTTGTTTCTTGTTTTTTCGTTGTGCAACCATCTCTATTTGGATGTATTTTTCTCTTTGTTCACTTGAAATGTTTGGGCAAATGGTTACCCCCACAGAACCCTTTTTTTCATCACTCTCCAGCACCCCACAAAGATGCCTCCTCAGACGGGTATATGAACCCGTATATGGTTTTCCTCCATGACAACCATGAGGGCACAAAAATTTGTAAGATCCACCACCCTTTCCCCCTTCAAGTTTGGTCACATAGTTCCACAAGGGATTTGATGTACCTTTCCCATCTTGTGCTTCAGTGTCCCCTTCAAGTTCATCCCCTTCCTCTTCAAACCCTTCCTCCTCATCATACATTGGGTCACCAAGTTCATCCCCTTCCTCTTCCCCTCTATTCCTCACCCTTGCCATCATTAAAACCAAGAGTGGAATGATACATAGAAGCCAAAAGAACACCATCTTGGAATATGGATATAGGTGGTGGACAACCTGTAAATAAAGGAGCAAGTAGAAACAATGGGAAAGAGTAGGAGAGGGAGGAGAAAAATACAATTTTTTTTTCAAAAAAACAAGGGAGTTTGGGGTTTGAACTTACCTCTTTAGCTCTTGTAGATGAAGTCCTCCAAGCTCTTACTCCAAGCTCCTCCTCCTTCTCCTAGCTCCTCCTTCTTCACTCCTCCAAGCTCTCCTCTCTTCTCCTCTCCTTTCCTCTCTTCTCTTCTCCTCTCCTCTCTTCTCTTCTCCAACTCTCATAAACTCAAAGTGAGAAAATGAGAAGAGAATGGGGGCTTTATTCTTTTCTAAACTCACCCTAAAGTGACCCTAACCCACCCCTAACCCACCCCTAACCCACCCCCTCATGCTTAGTTAAGTTAAATTTTAAATGAAATTAAAAAAAAAATATGTTATCCGCGGGTTGCGTGCGGGTTGCGCCCGGGTGGCGTGCGCTTCCGGGCAGGTTGCGTGGCGCCACCTCATGCCAGAACCGCATGCCGAAGCGCGATTCCGGGGGGGCCGCAACCTCATTGGCAGGAATCGTTTAAAAAACAAGGAAGCGCGCAACCTCAATTTCGGAATCGCGATTCCTGTGGAGATTCCGGAACGCTTCCGCACGGGTCGCGGTTCCGGGTTAGGATCCGGGGGGGGGGGGGGGGCCATTCCTGCAACCCTGGTTTGGGGGTGATAGGCTGAACTCATATTAAGTGATATTCCTGCTTGATGGCAGAAATCCTTCCAAAATTTCCCTTTAAACCTTACATCTCTATCGCTGACTATGACCTTAGGAAACCCATGTAGTTTGTAAATGTTTTTACAAAACACATCAGCGATTTGTTTGGTTGTGTTAGTCTTTTTAATAGCCATAAAGTGGGCATATTTAGTGAGCCTGTCGACTACTACAAATATTTTATCCTTCCCGTCAGATGCAGGTAGTCCTTCAATAAAATCCATCGAAATCTCTTCCCACTTCTGATTTGGAATGTGTAGTGGATGTAGCAACCTTGGAGTTTGAAAATTTTCGCTCTTGTTTCTTTGACAAATATCACACTCTGAAACATATTTCTGAATTTCCTTGCTCATACCCTTCCAATAGAATGACTATCGGACGTTGTAGTAAGTCTTGTAGAATCCGACATGTCCAGCTGCTGGTGAATTGTGAGACTCCTTTAGTATTTTTACCTTAAATTTGGATGCAGGTGTTAGATAAATTCTCCCCTTGTACCATAAGATGTCATTTTTCCACTCGAAGTTGGTATATTGACTGATATTGTTGATCATGGAGTCACAATCCTTATCCTTGGCATATTCGGCTCGTATTTCGTCCAACCATTCCGGAACGACTATCATGGCGACACATGTTGTGTGATCATCATCCTTACGTGAGAGTGCATCAGCTACGACATTCTCCTTTCCCTTCTTGTGTAATATTTCTAAATCGAACGCTGACAACTTCTCCATCCACTTCTGTTGTTTTGTTGATAATGTCTTTTGCTGAAGTAAGTATTGAACGCTATTGTGGTCGGTTCGGATTGAGAATTTACTTCCAAGCAAATACTATCGCAATTTCGTCAAAGCGTGTAAGATGGTGAGCATCTCGTTTTGGTATGTTGATTTTAAGCCCTCTTGTTTATTAAGTTTCCTGCTCTCAAATGCTATAGGGTGGTTGTCTTGCATCAGTACAGCTCCAATTCCCAACCCAGAAGCATCACATTCGACCACGAATGGTTTGGAGAAATCAGGAGTTGCTAGTACTGGTGTGGTTGACATCACTTCCTTTAATTTCTCAAAACACTTGTTTGTTTGGTCATCCCATTTAAAAGCATTTTTCTTTAACAAATTCGTCAGAGGTGCTGTCAAGTGTGCGTAGTTTTTTATAAATCTTCCGTAATACCTTGTTAAACCCAAAAATCCCCTTAGCTTAGATATTGTCAGGCCAGGCAGTAACTCCATAAGGCAAAAATGATTCGACTGTTTTATTCCTTCAGGTAGGTCTTCATTATATACATGAGGGAGAGACTGTTCAGTTCGTCTCCCGATGACTGTTCATATTTCCTGTTTATCTATTTACATTAATTCACCCAATCACAAGGATTAGGTGTCAACATTCTCCCCCTTAATCTGAAGGGATGTTGGTGAGTCCAAGCATCATTCTGAATCGTTCAAGCTTTTCCCTTCCAAGTGCTTTGGTGAAAATGTTTGCAATTTGCTCATTTGTGGAACAATGACGAAGATGGATTGTTTTGGCCTCAACATGATGTCGAATCACATGATATTTAGTATTGATGTGCTTCGTTCAATCATGGAACTTTGGGTTCTTGACCAACTTTATTGCAGAGGTATTGTCAATCATGAGTGGACTTGATTGTACTTGTTTTACCTGCAAATCTTCAAGAATTTTCCTGAGCCACACAATTTCTTTTGTTGCTTCAGCTGCTGCCACGTATTCTGCTTCTGTTGTGGAATCTGCTAGAACTGATTGTTTGCGTGATCTCTAGGAGATAGCTCCTGATCCAATCCTCATAGCATATCCTGAAGTTGATACCCCAGTTTCTTTGTCTCCATCGAAGTCTGAATCAGAGTATCCAATCAAACTGAAGTCGTCCACCTGTGTATACTTGATTCCAAAGTCTTGAGTTCCCTTCAAGTACCTTAGAACTCTTTTTGTTGCAGACCAATGTCCCTCACAAGGCTTTTGCATAAACCTGGAGAGGATTCCAACAACAAACGAAATGTCTGGTCTGATAGTAGTTAAGTAGTTGAGACTTCCGACAAGCTGTCTATACTTTGTTGCATCCTCAAATTCTTTTCCTTCAATAGATGTGAGCTTTAAGTTTTGTTCCATTGGAGTAGTGAGAGGATTGCACTCTGTCATGCCAAACCTGTCAACAGATCTCCAATGTGTTTCTTTTGAGAAAGAAATATGGACTTTGGATGTTGGGTTACTTCAATGCCAAGATAGTAATGAACATAGCCCAAATCAGTCATTTCAAAACTTTTCCCCAATTCCTTCTTTATGGATGCAATGTAGCTTTCATTGTTCCCTGTCATCAAAAGATCATCTACATATACCACAAGATATACAATTGTTTTGCCAACTTTCTTGACAAATAAAGTTGCATCATCAAGATCAAAATGTTTGAAATTGAGTTTCAGAAGATGCTCAGTTAGTTTTTCATACCAGGCTCGCGGTGCTTGTTTGAGGCCATACAAGGACTTCACAAGTTTGCATACTTTATGTTCATGTCCTTTCACAGCAAATCCTTCAGGCTGGGACATAAAAACATTCTCTTTTAGATCTTCATTCAAGAAAGCAGTTTTTACATCCATTTGATGGACTTTCCAACCGTTCTGAGCTGCTAGTGCAAAGAGTTTCCGGATGGTAGCCCATTTTGCTGTGGGGGCAAAAGTCTCCTCATAATCGACCCCTTTTTTCTGTGCAAAACCTTTTGCCACAAGCCTAGCTTTGTGCTTGTCAAGTGAGCCATCAGCTTTATACTTGTTCTTGTAGACCCACTTGCAGCCAATTGGTTTGGTTCCAAATGGAGGATCAACTAGCTTTCAAGTGCCATTCTATGAGGGCATCATACTCCTTTTGCATCGCTTCTTTCCATTCATCATAAGAAGCAACTTCTTTGAAGGAAGTTGGTTCAAAATCTGTAGACAAGTTGAATTCACAATCATAAGAAACATCCATATCAACAAGTGAATTAGAGTCATCTACATCACCTCCATTTTGCCGGTTTGAATTTCTAGTTCCTGTCGTTCCAACCTCATCAGGATGAACACTTTCAAGTGTCTTTGTCAGCCACTTTGGGGGACTTTTCTGGGATGGTCCAGGCTGCTCTGTTGATTGAGTTGGGACTGAATCAAGATTGAGTCTCCCAATTCTATCAATTACATCCTAGGAAACCGGATTCGTCCTAAACCCCCTGCGAATCCCGAATCCGGCGAATCCGACACGATTCGGTCAGGATTCGTGTCCAAATCACAGGACACGTCGTGTCCGTTTCGGACACGTCGTGTTCGAGGGCGTGTCGCGATTTTCAGGGGCGTGTCGCGATTTTAGGACACGTGTCCGGTTTCCAGGACTCGCTAAGCTCAGCGCGGGTATGAAAAGGGCGTGTTTGCTCATTAATATTTTCATTTGGTAAGTGATTTGTGCTGTTGCAGCAAGGAGTAGAGCATTTTGGCAGCTTCATAATCAAGTCTAGGCCCTAGTATTGATATGCTATTCATGGTAATGTTAAATTCTTAAAGTAAAAGTGACATTCTCCTTAATCTTCATTTTCATCCTTTTACTTAAATTTTTAACATTACCATGAAATGACTCAGGATGTTTGAGAGTGGTTCCGGCCTCATTGGATTTCATATGGAGAAAGTAGAATTTTAGATTTCATTCAAAATCCAGCAGACTTATCAGTTTTTTAGGATTTTAGATTTCATTCAAAATCCAGCAGACTTATCAGTTTTTCAAGATTTTAGGATTGGGGGATTGCAATGTTTCCATTGAATTTTGTCATGTATTAGGGTATGGAACTCGTATTTAATCAAGAGCACCAAACCAAGAGCTTCTGAATATGTCGCTCCCGCTCCCGTTTTCGCTCCCGCTCCCCGCTTTCGCTCCCGCTCCCAAGTAACACTGTTCCTGATGATATGGGTCTGGACACCATTGTTGAGTTGGCATTGGCCAACATGGATCTCAATGATCCAGTGCTAGAGCCTGTTAGATTTGATGACTTAGAGGGGTCAGCCTCCATACCAGCAGATGCAAAGGCGACTATGGATACAGGGGAGGAGGAGGATGTAGAGGAGAGCAGTGGGGACCATGATGATGGGGACAGTGATGCTGATTCTGATGCTGATTGATGCCTTGAGGCTTGTATACCTGTAGTTGTTTTATATTTTCTATTTCTATTTGCCATTGGCATTGCACCAACACTACCTATGTAACACATTTTGATTTGATGACTTAATGAGAAAACTACAATTGTCAGTGTGTTTATCTTACTATCTTGTAGTTGTAAGTTGTCTTTCAGTTATGAATTATGAATCATGATTTAAATTTTTAATAGATTTATCATTTATGTGACCAGTACCACTGACATTTATTTGAATTTTGTATGTACTATGCATGCTAATAGCTATAGATGAAGATCTATGTTTGAAATCAATAAATTTGTATCATTAATTAAAATTTGTGTAAGAAATATGATAATATCTAATTTTTAATATATATATATATATATATATATATATATATATTTTTAAATATATATTATATATATATATTTTTTAATAAAATAATATATAACGTGTCCTAACGTGTCCTGTTCCGGGGGGTTAGCGTGTCTCGAATCCGACACCACGAATCCCGAATCCTACGTGTCCCGAATCCCCGTGTCAGGTGACTTAGATTACATCACTTAAAGCATCATCCGTTGTTGGAGTTTCTTACGGGGGAGAGTTTTCTTCAGAAGAAGATTCCACATGTTGATCCAGTATAGGAATCCCCCCTTCAAGATGTGGAATCTAATTATCAAATTCTTGAAATGATTTTGCTTTTGCGAATCTATCCAAGCGATCAAGTTGCTGCTCAACAACATTGTCAGTTTTGGATGATTCAAGAAAAATTACATCTCTAGATACAACAAACTTCTTATTTACTTCATCATAGAGGCGGTATGCTTTGGAGGTGTTTAAGTACCCCAGGAAGATACACTTGCGTTTTCTAGCACCAATTTTGTTTCTATGTACCTTTGGTATCAAGGCATAACAGGTGGAACCAAAGACCCTGAGATGCGTTCCCGAAGGAACATGTCCATACCACATTTCATAAGGAGTCTTGTTTCTAATAGCATTAGATGGACATCTATTCTTTATATATGCAGCACATAGAACAACATCAGCCCAAAACATTATCTTTACATTTTTGAAGAAGAGCATGGATCGTTCCATATTTAAGATTGTCCTATTCATTCTTTCAGCTACACCATTCTGTTGGGGATTATAAGGCACAGTTGTTTGATGTTTGATCCCATGTTGGCGAAGATAGTTTTCAAATTCATTTGATGTGTATTCTTTTCCATTATCAGTGCGAATAGACCCAATATGAGATTGTGCATCATTTTCAATCCATTTATGAAAATTCTTGAATGTTTGAAAAGCATCAGATTTGTTCTTCAATAAATAAACCCAACACATTCTGGTGTAGTCATCAATAAATGTCATGATATATTTATTTCCATTTGCAGAAGGAACAGGCATGGGACCACATAAATCTGAATGAATGAGTTCAAGTTTTCTATGTGCTCTTGAATGTGAATCATGAAAACACTGTTTGCTATGCTTTCCTAGAATACAAGCATCACATTGCTTAAGTTTCCTAGGAATTGTAGGCAAACCAACAACACCATTTTTCTTCAACAAGCGGAGACTGTCATAGTTCAAATGTCCAAATCTAGCATGCCATAATAAACTTGATGGAAGTGTACCTTCTTCATGATGAGAATTGTATGAGAAATGTTGTGCATGAGCAGAGGTTCCTTGCAGTTTGAGAAGCCTTTCTTCTTCTATTCCCTTCATGTCAAGTGAGTGGTCAGATGCTTTTCTTACCTCAAGCTTGCCATCAAACATATGAATGGAGTGACCTTGCTGGCGGATGTGGACCAAGGACAGCGAGTTTCTCTTGAGCTGTGGGAGATATAGAACATGATGCAGAAGAAAGTCTGGAAGACCAAGCAGCTTAAGCCTGATTGTGCCAAGCCCTGATAGCTTGATTTTTGATTGATCTACAAAGTATACTGCTCCATCAACATTGTCAGTGAAATCTTCAAAAAAATCTTTTCTATGAGTCATGTCGCAGGTTGCTCCTGAATCAAGCAACCAATCATTTTTCCAAGAAGCAAGTGAAGCATTAAATAAATCTTCATTTACTCCAATGTTACATTGTGCCACAACATAGTGAGCGGATTCAGGTGCTTTACCTTTGTCTGTATCATCAGTTTTACCTTTCTGTTGGTTTCTTTTCTGCTCAAATTTGTCCCATGGTAGCTTGCATGTAGAGGCATCATGTGATCCATTTCTTTTGCAACGTATGCAGTGCAAATCTGCCTTTTCTCCTTGAGAATGTCTGAACCCCCTGCCTCTGAAATATCTTCCTCTTCCTCTTCGTCCACCTCTTCCTCTTGTAGAATCTTGAGCAGGATGTTTTTCTTTATGAGCAAGGCACACAGCCTCTTCAGAAGATTCAAGGGCTGTATTCTTTCCAAAAGCTTTCTCTCTTTCAGCAAACTTTTTTACAAGAGAGTCAAAGGTTATATCTTTGAGATTTCCATTTGCTTGCAATGACTCAAGATAATTTGAGTAAGTAGGATAAAGTGCCTTGAGAAAAGAAGAGGGAGGAATATCCAATTCAACTTTAGTGGATTTGATATCATGCATTATAGACTTTACTTCAGATGCAAGAGCAAGAGGATCATTATTTTGCAGTTCAAGAGTGAAAAGTTTAATCATGAGTTGAACAACTTCGAGTGCAGAATGTGAGTCATAGAGTTCTTTCAGCTTTTGTAAGGCTTCAAAGGTAGTTGAATATGACAAAATATGGCGACTCACCTCTTCATTTACAGATGCTGCGATTAATGCATAAGCTTTGCTGTTCTTGTTTTCCCAAATGACGAGCTCTTTGTCTGAGGTAGGCTGTACTGGTTCATTGTCTCCGTCTCCGACACACACTCCTTTCCACAACTCATTGAAAATGAGGGTGTGTTTTATCATCCGGGACCATTCAGGGTAGTTCTCCTTGCCAGTGAGAACTATTCCCACCATGGATATGATTGAATGCATTCTGTAAAAAATTACTTCTACTGATAGAAAAATACTTCTGCTGAAAAAACTGTATCAAATGCAGACCAGAGATTTGTCATTTCTATTTATACATAGGCTTTGTGCATGACTGAATTCCTCAAAGCTAGGTCTCTGCCTAGAATTGTGAAACAAATGGAAATGAACTTGACACCTACGGCTATATGCGGTCTCAACTGCCCAATTATTCAGGAAAACAGTGCCAACTATTAAAGCAACAGTCCTTTTATTCTATTTTTTTTTTGAGAAGTATATATTTCGTTAAACCTTTCAGAAAAAGACAAGCACAATAACCATCACCAGTAAGCACATGCGGGAGCAACTACTCTTTGCCTTTTTGCTCAGCACCGCCAATCTCCTTTGTGCGCGCTGTAGCCGTGAGCCTGTTCCATCGACATCTTGGTCTAAGTTATCAAGAAGTCGAGTTTGCAAATCCAATTCTTCATTGACAGCCAGTGCAATGTGCTTGGTGCTTATTACAGTCTCCTCTAGTAAATTACAACTGTCAACTTTAAAAAAACAGGCGCATTGTGCTGTGAGGGGACTGTATGGTCAGGCGGCGCCACTGTATGGTCCGAGTCCGAGCGGTGGTGGACACAACGTTATATCTTAGGCAGAGGCGTATTGGCTATATCAAGGTATGGGAATCTCTTCCCGGAGAAACAGCGGAAATCAATATTAAACCGTGGGAGAGTTTGGAAGTAAACTGTGGGAGAGTTGAGCGATATTACACATGAGTAATGAACAGCAGAGGCAGCGTGGTATCAACCTGGAGTATTAACAACAAAGGCAGCGTGGTATTAATCCGGAGTGTGGTGCTGTGAGGAGCGATCAGACAGGACGCTGCGAGATCGATTACAATGGCGGTGTGGTGCTCAACGTTGTTTGGAATATTTTAAAAATGCATATGACAGCGTAATGTGGTGAGTTATCACAGTAAAATGGAGCAAGAGCGGATAGGTATGTTAACGCACGCCTTTTTTTTTTAATGAAACGTTCATGGACAATCCAGACAGCGCAGGTAAACAGTGTTTAGACCTGGCATCGACTGTGGAGGGAGCAGGTCTATATAAATGGAATATGGCAGACAGAGGGCACAACTAACTGTATGGAGGAGCAGCGCAGGTATATGAGAGCAGACAAGGGAGTTACAAGGGACAAGAGCTTAAAAGGAGCTGGCTCTGATACCATGTCAGGCCAAGCGGTAACTCCATAAGGCAAAAATGATTTGACTGTTTTATTCCTTCAGGTAGGTCTTCATTATATAAATGAAAGAGAGACTGTTCAGTTCGTCTCTCGATGACTGTTCATATTTCCTATTTATCTATTTACATTAATTCACCCAATCACAAGGATTAGGTGTCAACAGATATGTTCTTGGGTTTTGGCCACTCTTTGATTGCCTTGATTTTGTTGGGATCCACTTGGACTCCTTCCCTTGATATAATATGACCTAGGTATTCAACTTCCTTATGCCCAAATGTACATTTTGATAGCTTGGCGTAAAACTGGTTCTTTTCCAAAACAGACAATACCTCTTCTAGATGTTTGAGATGTTCTTCCCACGTCTTATTGTACACTAAAATATCATCGAAGAAAACTAATACGAACTTCCTAAGGTAAGGATGAAAGAGCTCATTCATGGTGGCTTGGAAGGTCGCTGGTGCATTTGTTAATCCAAATGGCATGACCTTGAACTCGTAATGCCCTTCATGAGTCCTGAATGCTGTCTTTTCGATATCTTCTAACCTTACTCGTATTTGGTAGTAACCTGATCTTAGATCTAACTTGGAAAAATATTCTGCACCGTGTAATTCATCTAACATTTCATCAATGAACGGAATCAGAAACTTATGCTTAATAGTGATTTTATTTAAGCCTCTGTAATCTATACATAATCGGAAAGATCTGTCCTTCTTCCTGACCAATACTACGGGTGCAGCGTATGGACTTCTACTCTTCGTAATGATTCCATGCTTCAATAGGTCTTGAATTAAGCGCTCTATTTCTGTCTTGTGGTGATGGGGATAACGGTATGGCTTGACATTAACTGGAGTTGAGTCGGTTTTGACTTCGATAATGTGTTCAATTTGCCTTTTTGGGGGTAACTTCATTGGTAGATCTTGGAAAACCTTCTCGTATCTCTGGATCAAGGATGAAATCTCTGATGTTTGACGAGTCCCTTCTGTTGATAATAATTCCAAGTGCTGACATTGCGCAACAAATGCTGGTGCCCCCTTGCGAATAAGCTTCTTCCTCTGTTGAGCAGAGATGACTTGTGTTGGTGGTGCTTGAAAACCGAACAACCAATATTTCCGTCCATCCCATTCGAATCTAATGAATTGTTTTATGTGGTTTGCTGAATAAGTGCCTAGTGTTCTTAACCATTGTACACCTAAAACAATATCTACTCCTCCTAGGGGAACCATATAAAAATTGGACTCTATTGTATAATCGCTTAATTGCAACTTAACTTTATGGCACTTGTCAACTCCATCTATTTGTTTTCCATCTGCTACCATAACTTTTAAGTCTGCTACTAGATAAGCAAATATGTTCAATATTTTTGCAACATTGACATCTACAAAGTTGTGCGTACTTACCGAGTCCACCATCACAATAACGCTTTGCTTCTTGATGTAACCTTTAAGCTTCAGTGTTTGTGGTTGAGCTATCCCTGTGATGGCTGCTATGGAAATTCGTGGCATCTCGTATTCTGATTTTGGACTAGGATTTGCATTTTCTTCATTTTCCTCTTCGTCGGAGCTATCTTCTGAGTATTCCTCTTCTTGCTTAGCTTCACAGTTGTACAATTTTTGAGTTGTGCATTTGTGTCCTGGATGATACTTGTCTCCTCACTTCCAGCATTTGCCGTCTTTGTTTCTTTCGACATTAAATTGTTGTTTTTCTTCATTTCGTAAGGGTAGTGGAACGTACTTACTAGTATTCTCTGACGCGGTTTTACTCGCCTTTCCTTTGAATTGGCTGTTAGTCCTGTCGTTAGTGACATATGGTGGTTTGTGAAGTTTATATTTTCGCTCGATAATTATGGCTGCATGTCTGGCCTCCTCAATAGTTTTAGGTTTATGCAATTTTAATTCTTCGCGGATATAATCTTTAAAGCCACAACGGTACATTTTTAGCAGCTCCTCATTTGAAAACCCTCTCTGCCTTACTGCTAATACTTCCCAATCATGAGTGTATTCACTCACTGATCCTTTTTGCTTCAGGTGAACAAATCTCTCATAGACATCATCCTCCTCTTCGTCATGAAACCTTTTTAACAGAGCGCTTTTAAGGTTTTTCCAATTGAATGAGCAACTCGTGCATTTAGATGACCACCACAAAAACCAATCGTACGCTTCTGCTTCTAAGTAATTGGATGTAGTAACGACTTTTTCTTGTTCACCAAGCGGAGGGTCTGCTAAAAAAATTGCATCCATCTTATTTACCCATACGACGATGCCTTTAAAGTTCTTTCCATCATACTTCAGTAATTCATTTTTGATTTTAAGATGGTTCTTTCCGGGAGAATGCGTATAATATTGGCTCCCTTCGAAGTGAATTTGGGGTATTTGTTGCTTCTCATGCCTCATGAAGCCCTGCTCTAGGGAAGTCTCCCCTTCTGGAGTCTTGGGGCTTTGTGTAGCTGAAGGTGGATCGATCTCTCCGGGGTGCCGATTCATCAAGCTTTTTAAGAAGGAGATCTCGTTGGCCATCTAGTCCTGCTTACTAACTGACTTTTCGATGTTATCCATGCATTTGCATAGCTTACTGATGTCCTCTTGGATCTTCTTCATAATGTCATTGTTGTCGTTTGTCATTTTGTTCTGATTTTTTTTTGAAGACCCATTTTCTTTTAATTAATTAATTAAAAGATATTATTTTAATTAATTAATGTTACGTAAATATATATTTTTTAATTATATAGTTTTAATTCTATATAATTTAATTAAATATATGTATGTGTTATATACGTCGACTATTTTATAACCTATTTAATTATTCAATGGGCAGTCACGTCCCTTACCTCGCCGAGAAGTCACGTTACTGAAGAGTCACGTGCCGAATGCTCACATTACTGTTTGACGGTCGACCCTTCGTGCGGATATCACTGCAGAGACCACCACAACGGAACCGCAGGTCACCACAGAGGAAAAAAAACAACGCAGACTTCCGCCGGACAAACGTTGCGTGGTTTAGTTGTGGGTTGTGCTACGATTTGGCATAGCTACGTCCTGCAACCATGTGATAGCTGCTGTTTAGCCGCAAGCTGTGACCACACACTCTAGGCAGAACACGCATAGCCCACACGCACTACGATTTTATGGAAAAACCCGTGGGGCCTGATGGCCAACAGAACTTGTGGGTGTCACCAGTCTAAAGTTGGCTCTGATACCACTGTTAGCAATATTTAATTTGCTGTAACTGATAATAAGATTCAGACAAGATTCTGAATGTAATATTTATATATATATTTGATAAAAATTGAATGATGAATACAAGGCTGGGGCGGTGCTCCTTAAATAGGAGTTGACTAGCCACACCTAATCAAAGAGACATGTCCTTTGGGACTAATGTCTCTTCATTTAACCAATTATTTGCTAATTAACTGATTATAATTAATAATTTATTTATTTAAATAATACTTTTAATATTAATATTTTATTTAATTTGTTATGATTTTAAGTTCATAACAGAAAACAAAGGAGCAACCCCTCAAACCCTCACTGTTAGAGCTAGTTTAGCCTCTTAGGCCTGCGGTTCTCTTTGGATGACTGGTATGTCAATTTTCAGGCCCCAAAAGGTGATGTATAGCCTTTAAAACAAGTGTGAGACCCTTGCAAACACAAAGTATTAGCCTAGACCAAATAGACAATGGATCACTCTCAAAAAATGCTTGCGGCTAGGCCTAATAGGCCACTTGGTGCTTGTGGCAAGATGAATTAGTGGTCCTAGGCCTTACGACTAGGGCTAGAAAGGCTAAAAATGATGGTACAATGGAAAATCAACCTTAGAAACCCTTCTCCAAATGAATGCTAGCCATGCAAGACAAGAGATTAGCCACAACAAAGCCAAATCTTCAAGCCCCAATAGCTCAGTGTAATGTCCCTTCCTAAATTATTTTGGAACAGGATTAATTACTACATTTTGGGACCAATTTTGGAGGTGACGGGGCCCATTTCATTTTTATTAGAAGACTTTGGGGTTAGAAGTAAGTTACTTTGGGATATTGTTAGTAGCATGTGGGGCCATCCACACAAGGAAATACACACTCCCTAAGCGAATGGTTTGAAATGCATGAGAGGGAAAATCAAAGGCTTAGTGAGGGACCCACGAAGGAGGGAAAAATAAGGGAAAAAGGCTCCATGAAATCTATAAAAAGGAGGCAACACTCTTCATTTGACATCTTTGGCATATCGAATTTCTTCTTAGTTGCTCGAGCTACTTAGTCGGGTCACTTGCTGTTTAGCACGAGTTTTCCGAGTGGAGAACTCACCCTTTCTTCGGGGGACTTAAAGTGCCACCCTAGAGAGGTTCTTCCATAATCTTCCGAAGGTGATTTTCAGTGTGATTTCCAGCATTTGCATTCAGAGTTTTTCCGGTGGTGCGTATTTCTGGAGGACGCAGTGGGGAAATCGAGTTGAGGTCCTTTGCATTCTTCAGAGGTGCTATTGTCGGGAGAAATTTTGGGAGAGAAGCTTTGGTGATTTGCTGCTCACTTGGGTGAGTTTTTGGGCTGAAGGTGATAACTTTCTTCAGTGAGGATTTCGTAGTTCCTAGGGCTAGTGCAGAGGGCAGAGATTGGGCACACATGGGTGGTGGAGACTCAACCATTGGAGCTGTTCCTTTCCCGGAGAAATAAGGAAAGAATTGGTGGAGGTGATTGCTACCTTTCTTGAGTATTTGGGGAGTATTTTGCTAGAGTGTTGACAGTTAGTGTGTTTCAGCAGTTTTGGAGGTTGTAGGGCTTTTTGGGGGTCGATTTTGGAAGGTCAAAATCCGGCCAAACCCTCTCTGGGTTTTTCTAGGTTTTTGGTGGAGTGCTCAAGATTAATTTGGCGGAATTTTCTGATTTCATTCTGCAAGGCAAGAAACAATTTGGTTGGGTCATCGAATTTCCTTGCATGAAAATTGCATGGAACCATCAAACTCATCAAACCATCTCAAAAGCAAGCTCAAGCATTATTGAGGTATATGAAAGGGGAAATAAGGGCTCAAAGAATCCTCATAGAATTAATTAAGGATTCCTTCATCCCTTATGTAGCAAAATTTAAGAAATCGAAGGATATATATGAGAAGTTGGTAGAATTCTGTTCTGTAAGCACTACACGAGAAGTCATATCATTGAGAACCGAATTATACAAAATGAAGTTATCAAGGGAAGAAGTGTTAAAATTGGCAACTAGGGCCAAACTCCATGTGGGTCATCGTATTTATGGCAGCTGATATTTTTCTTGGATTCCTCTCGTCGAGAGGTGTAGGATCGATCTAACAATCATCTGATTCCGACATGTATTCATGGTGATATGAATTTATTTGTATTTCTTGACAATTTGTCAAGGTCGGCCAACAAGTAAAATTGTGTTGCACGCCCCGAGCTCAACCCCTACGTGGCATATAAATAGAAGAGACCTTGAGGCATTAGCTCACTCATCTCATCCACACATCTCCTCTTTCCTTGTCTCTTGGGTATACGAAGGAAGGAGGATGCAGCTCTCACATGGGAAAAGAGGACGCAATTAGGGCAGCAAGGACACAGGAAGGTGCAGCAAGTGGTTAAAGACTGCGTTGACCAACGTATAGGCAACATTGACTGCGGATTTGTGTGGGCAGCCTCTCCTAGGCTAGCTGAAGTGTTGGACAAGTCTGCGTTGACTTGTTGGAGGGTACATTTGTGACAACGTTGACTGGTTAGGGCTGGTTGCAGTATGCTGTAGCATTGACTGCTGTTTTGACCTTATTACATTGACTGATTTGGGGCTGCTATTACTTCTGTTGGAGACTGAGTTCTCCTAGATTGTCTTGAGGACATTTGGCGCTGATTGATCAGCCTTGACACAACTAATCGAGGGTATTCGTTACTGCTATTGTAAATCACAGATTTGTGATATTGTACTATCTCTCTCTCTCTTTGCTGAATTCTTGAAGAATATAGAAGAATTGATCAAAGGGTTTCCCCGCATTGGGGTTTGTCCCTGGCTAGCTCCACATCTTGTGTCTCTTGTCTTGGCTTGTCTTCTGTTGATTTGATTTATGTTCTATCAACATTTTACTTTCATGTTAATGTGATTGCTATACTGGAAATTGACATTGGGCTAATAAGAATAATTGAAGTAAATTGCTCTTAGCATAGAACATACCATAATTTAACATGGTATCAGAGCTGAGGTGAAGATAAAGCCCAAGAAAGAGCAAGCGCAATCACCGAAGACAGTTGGAAAAAGTGAAAAGGCTTCATGGGTTCCTCATCACACTTCCCCGCCGAAGACAAGCTCCGTGAGAAATCTGACTATCACGGATGGAAGATGTATCTTGATCTGACGTTAGAAGAGTAGGAAGTGTTGGACCATGTGAGGGGTAGAATTACGGAGCCTCCATCAAATGCACTAGCTGCTACAAGGAACAAATACACTAGGGGTGAAGTAAAAGGGAAGAAGATCATCTGGGACTCAATTGACAAGCGTCTGGTGGCCTACATTTCCGAGTTGAACACCTCCAAGGAGATCTACGATAGGCTGGTAAGCTTGTTTAAGCTTAGTGATGCAAATCAAGTTTTGTTCTTTAAAATTAAGTTGAAGGATATTAAGAAGGGCAAGGATGAAGATATTCAATCCTACTTCCTAAGGATCACTGAGATCAAGAATTATCTTCTATCGATTGGAGAAGTCATTTATGACAGGGAACTAACCATCACTACCCTTGGAGGGCTCCCATCCGAATGGTATGTATTTAGAATCACTCTTCTCAACAATGATCGAATTTCAGGATTTGAGGAATTGATGGTGAGATGCATTCAAGAAGAGACAAGGATGGTGGAGCAAGAAATGCCTTCAAGCAAAAGCAATCCCACTGCTTTCTCCTCTCATGCCAAAAGGAGAAATAATTCTGGGTCTAAAAGTCACTTCAAAGGAAAGACCGGATCGAAGGGTGGAAGGAAGGGAAGATGCTTCGTTTGCAATAAATTTGGCCACTATGCGAAGGCGTGTCCAAATAGAAAGGACTCATCACATGACGATGATCAAAATCACTCCCGGGGCAACTCCAACCACAATCAAAGGAATGGCAGGTTCAATGGCAAAGGAAAAAGGAATGTGGGAAATCAAGGAAGTGGTCAACCCTCCAAGAAAGCAAGGAAATCCAAGTATGAATCAAATGTTGTTAACAATAAGCAAGATGAGTATTATCTGATATCCAACCCTCTCCACTACTTCTCCTCCAGACTCGTTGGGAAATTGGCTTATTGATAGTGGTGCCTCAAGGCACTTCACTAGTTACAAGGAAGCTCTCTCTAATCTGATAGAGAAGGAGACAAACTTGGAGATTATTCTTGGAGACAATTCCACCTATCCCGTAAAGGGTGTAGGGAATGTTACTCTTCAATTAAATCAGGGTAACACAATTCATTTGCAAGAAGTCCTATATGTTCTTGGTCTCAAGAAGAACTTGGTGTCCATTTTGGCAATGGAAGACAAAGGCTACAAGGTGGCCTTCATCGATGGCAAGGTACGTGTGTGGAAAAAGAATTTTAAAGATGCTTTCACTCTTGGGTTTCAGGTTGACTCTTTATATCAAGTTGGAGGAAGTCCGTTGGGAGTCATGTCTTGCGACACAACTCTACAGTCTAAACTATGGCACCGGAGGTTTGCTCACCTTCATTATAAGGCTCTACCCGATGTGAGACAGATGGTGACAGGGATGCCCGAGTTTAAAGTAGAGCAAGAAGGTGTATGTTTGGGATGTGCCGAAGGAAAGCTCAAAAGGGGACCATTCCCCTCTAGCCATAGCAAGACCTCTGACATTTTGTAGTTGGTTCACTCCGACATATCTGGTATGATGCCTGTGAACTCTTTGGGAGGATATCTATATTATCTCACTTTTACAGATGATTATTCTCACAAGACTTGGATATACTTCTTGAAAAAGAAGGATGAAGTGTTTTCTTGGTTCCGTCACTTCAAAGCCTTGATCGAGAATCAAATTGAGAAGAGGATGAAGATCTTAAGGACTGATAATGGGACCGAGTATGAATCCAATGAGTTCCATGACTTTTGCAAGGAAGATGGCATTAAGAGGGAGACCATAACACCAACACTCCTGAGCAGAATGGTGTGGCAGAAAGGAAGAATCGTACGATTATGAAAGTTATGCTCCATGATCAAAGGCTTCCGAAGTTTCTATGGGTCAAAGCTGCAAATACTGCTGTATATGTTAAAAATGATGCCCTCATCAAGCATTGGATTCCAAGACCCCCGAAGAGATGTTCGCTAGTAAGAAACCTGATGTCTCTCATCTTAGAATTTTTGGAAATCCCGTATATTTTCATGTGCCGAAAGAGAAAAGAAACAAATTGGGTGCATCTGGAAAGAAGGGAATCTTTGTGGGCTATACCGAAAATTCTAAGGGCTATAGAATCTATGTGGCTGGTCAAAGGGAAGTCGAAATAAGTCATGATGTCACCTTTGTCGAAGATATGGCTCTTAGCAAGGTTGACAATCTTCCTATTCTAAGGAAAGATAAAGACGTTGACTCCAGGAAGCTGGATGAGAAGGAAGATTAGACGATGCCTGATGTGGAAGAACTTATGGATCCTATTGATCCCCCTCCGCAAGAGCCTTCCTCTTCTAGGAAGAGGCCCTCATGGCTTAGAGGGACACTTGATGATGCCGAAGGACATATTGCACCTAGAGGGACTTTCCGTGAAAGTAAGAAGCCAACCAGGTATCATGGATACTTGACCATTATGAGCATCATCATTCAAAATGAGTCTTCATCATTCGAAGAGGCCGTGAAGCATCAAGTATGGAAGGATGCTATGAATGAGGAATACGAGTCCATCTAAAGAATGATGTTTGCGATGTGGTCCCCAAACCCCAGGACAAAACAGTTGTCACCTCGAAGTGGCTTTACAAAATAAAGCATGGAGCCGATGGGAGTGCTGAAAAGTATAAGGCTCGCTTTGTTGCTCAAGGCTTCTCTCAAAAGGAAGGTGTGGATTATGATGAGGTATTTGCACCTGTTGCCCGGTACACCACCATCCGCTCAATCATAGCATTTGCTGCTTCGCAAGGATGGAACCTATATCAGATGGATGTCAAGACCACATTCTTGCATGGTTCGATTAAAGAGGAAGTCTATGTGGAACAACCTGAGGGGTTTGAGATCCATAATCGGGAATCTCACGTATGCAGGTTGAAGAAAGTCTCTATGGGCTGAAGCAAGCACCCTAAGCTTGGTATGAGAGGATCGATAGCTACTTGATGAAGCTGGGATTCACTAGGAGTGAAGCTGATCCAAACCATTACTTTCAGGTTGAGGATGATAAGCGTCTCATACTGGTGCTGTATGTTGACGAACTCTTTTTGACAGGTGCAAACCCTCTCATTCACAAATGTAAGAGGGAGTTGGCTTCCGAATTTGAGATGAAGGACCTAGGACTGATGCACTATTTCCTAGGGCTAGAGGTCTGGCAAAAGCCAGGAGAAATTTTCCTATCTCAAGGAAAATACGTGGTGAAGATATTGGAGAGATTCGGTATGGTGGATTGCAAGCCCGTGACTACCCCGATGGAGCTTAACTTCAAGAAGTTATGTGGTAGTGCTGCCGGACCTGCTTTGGGAAATGCTTTTGAGTATCGTCAACTCATAGGAGCATTGATGTTCTTGGTAAACTTCCGCCCGGATATATGTTTTGTAGTCAACACGTTGAGCCAATATATGGTTGAGCCTCATCACTCACATTGGGTTGGTGCTAAGAATCTTCTGAGATATCTTCGGGGCACCATCACTCATGCGTTGAGATACACTGCCGGAGATGTGAGGCTACATGGATATTCCGATGCTGATTGGGCAGGTAGTGTGGTGGACCGAAAGAGCACTTCGGGTGCTGCTTCTCTTTGGGATCTCCCTTGATATCCCGAATGAGCAGGAAGCAGAGGTCGGTGACTTTGAGCACCGCTGAGGTAGAGTACATTGCTGCAAGTATGGCCTCCTGTGAGGTTGTCTGGTTGAGGAAGCTCTTCTGTGAGCTGTTTGGACATATGCTGGATACTATCGTGATCCTCTGCGACAACCAGAGTGGGATTCGTTTATTAGAGAATCCTATATTTCATGATCGCTCCAAGCACATCGATATCGGATACCACTTTATTGGGATATGGTATAACGAGGAGCAATAAGGCTCCATCATATTGGGACTGATGAGCAGGTCACCGACATTCTGATGAAGCCCCTGGGAAAGGTCAAATTCTTGACTTTCTGAGAACGACTAGGAGTTGTGGAGAGACCCTCTTATGAGGGTCCTGTATGATGCATACATTGAGCTCTGGGAGCTCTGGGGGGCTTGGGGTACTTCTTGGAGCGACGAGCGACCATAGGGTGACTCACTCTCCCCTAGTGGTGCGCTATGTACAGGGTGAATGGTTTAGCCTTTCTCTGTGATACCCCGTGGCGACATGTAGGCAGGAAGAATGGTTCATCCTTCTCCTGCTGAGACATCCTACCCATGCAGTCTAGGACTCATGGGAAGTACCTCTCATCTGGCCAATGAGTAGGGAAATGAGGATAGGGACCATAGTAGTATCGATGGACGCATCGTGTATCTACCGTACTCCCTATGCTAGGATGACATTGATCTGGGATCAATTGGAATTGACTTCGGGTCAGTAAGAGTGATATAACTCACTCTCTTTTGGAACTGATTTCGGATCAGTAAGAGTGGTATGACACACTCTCTTCATTGGGATTGACTTCGGGTTAGTAAGAGTGCTATTGGACACTCTCTTTTATCTGGGATTGACTTCGGGTCAGTAGAGGATGGTATGATACATTCTCGATCATTTCTTCTTCTTCATAGTTCAGCAGAGAAGAGCAAAGCAGAGCAGTGCATTTGATGGCAGAGATAGTACTGATAGTCAGATGGATTAGCAAATGGAGTTCTCCCTAGTTGAGAGGGAGTGTTAAAATTTGGCAACTAGGGCCAAACTCCATGTGGGTCATCTTATAATTTATTTATGGTAGCTGATATTTTTCTTGGATTCGTCTCATCGAGAGGTGTAGGATCGATCTAACAATCATCCGGTTCCGACATGTATTCATGGAGATATGAATTTATTTGTATTTCTTGACAATTTGTCAAGGTCGGCCAGCAAGTAAAATTGTGTTGCACTCCCCCAGCTCAACCCCTACGTGGCATATAAATAGAAGAGACCAATGTTGCAGGAAGCGTGCCCCCCCTGGTTCTAAGGCCCGAAGCGCGTCCCGTGCGGATGCGTCTAGGAAGCGTCCTCGGAAGCGCGATTCCAAAATTCGGAAGCACGGTTCTGCCTGTTTTGGATGCTTCCTGGAAATTTCCGAAGCTTTCCTCCGCTTCGGAGGGGGAAGCGTATGCTTCCCGTATGCTTCCAAGTTCCGTACAATTTCGGAAAAGCGCCGCGCTGTTGAGAAAATCGTTTTTTTTTTTTAAATTTTAGGTGAGTTTGCTTGTTGGGGGTGGGTCCACCTTGGGTGAGGGTGAGGAATGAAGGCAAAAAAAATATAAAAAAATATAAATATAGCAGATGATCCCTCATGGTAATGTTAAATTCTTAAAGTAAAAGTGACATTCTCCTTTATTTTTCATTTTCATCCTTTTACTTAAATTTTTAACATTACCATGAAATGACTCAGGATGTTTGAGAGTGGTTCCAGCGTCATTGGACTTCATATGGAGAAAATAGAATTTCATATCCTATTCAAAATTCAGCAGACTTAACAGTTTTCAGGAATTCAGGATCAATGGGATTGTGGCATTTCATTAGATTATATCAAGTATGAAGGTATGCGATTAGCATTTAATCAAGAGCACCAAGCCCTATATGTACCCTAGTGTTGGTGATGTTAATTGTTGAACTCCTTTGTCACGCAGCACGCCCTTGGCAAAAAATTACCTTTCAATCAAGTCAAAATCATCGATCAAGCATGTTAAGCTTTTTCTACCATATTTTAAGTCTTGAATTAGGTAGTTTGATCAAAATTGGGCAATGTTGACTAATATCCCTAGACAATCGAGGTAGAGGCAAAGGCTAGACAAGAGGAGAAGAATCTAGATTCTAGATGGTTGATGCATCTAAATGGTTGATGCTCGAATAATTAATCACTAATGTACAATGGATGCTATATCTATCTTGATTTATGCAAAAATATGCATGTTTTCATGTCTTCTACAACTAATTTGGTATTTGGGATGTTTGTTTTGAGTATAAATGCAAAAAAATATAAAAAAATATATATATATAGCAGACGCTTCCGTAGACGCTTCGCTTCCTAGATTTTTGGAAAATGACACTTTTGCGTCCCCGCTTCCAAAAAACGTCCCCGCTTCGTCCCTGCTTCGTGCAACATTGGAAGAGACCTTGAGGCATTAGCTCACTCATCTCATCCACACATCTCTTCTCTTTCCTTGCCTCTTGGGTATACGAAGGAAGGAGGACGCAACTCTCACGTGGGAAAAGAGGACGCAGTTAGGGCATCATTGTGAGAGAACGCAGTTAGGGCAGCAAGGACGCAGGAAGGTGCAACAAGTGGTTAAAGACTGCGTTGACCAACATATAGGTAGCATTGACTGCGGATTTGTGTGGTTAGCCTCTCCTAGGCTAGCCGGAGTGCTGGACAAGCCTGTGTTGACTTGTTTGAGGGTACATTTGTGACAACGTTGACTAGTTAGGGCTGGCTGCAATATGCTATAGCATTGACTGCCGTTTTGACCTTATTACATTGACTGTTTTGGGGCTGCTATTACTGCTGTTGGAGACCGAGTTCTCCTAGATTGTCTTGAGGACATTTGGCGCTGATTGATCAGCCTTGACATCGCTGTTCAAGGGTATTCATTACTGCTGTTGTAAATCACAAATTTGTGATATTGTACTATCTCTCTCTCTTTGCTGAATTATTGAAGAATATAGAAGAATTGATCAAAGGGTTTCCCTGCATTGGGGTTTGTCCCTGGCTAGTGCCACATCTTGTGTCTCTTGTCTTGGCTTGTCTTCTGTTGATTTCATTTATGTTCTATCAACATTTTACTTTCATGTTAATGTGATTGCTATACTGGAAATTGACATTGGGCTAATAAGAAGAATTGAAGTAAATTGCTCTTAGCATAGAACATACCATAATTTAACAAGAAGGGATAGCCTCATACCTTATGAGGGTGTCACAAATAAGAGATCGACTACAAGATCTAGGAGAAATAATGTTTGATAAAGAGATGACCACCGTTGTGCTCAATGAACTACTTGATGAATGGGGCAACTTTGTATCAAGTATCTATGTAAAGAAGGAAGCCACTCCATTCAGTAAACTTTGGTCATTATGTAAGATTGAAGAAACTAGGTTGAAGGGAAAGAGCGATGTTGATGAACAAGTTCAAGCTTATGCTGCCATGACTAGGAGAAAAGGAAAGTTTGGTCCTCGAAAAAAGAAGAAGATGGATAGGTCAAAGATCCAATGCTATGAATGTAAGGAATATGGGCATTTCAAGGGAGATTGTCCTAAACTCAAGAAGGGAAACAAGAGAAGGAAGGAAATTAATGAAGCTCATGTCACCAAGGATGTAGAAGAACCTGGTGAGAAGAAATCCAAGAAGGAAGAAGTGATAGATCTTCACTATTAAGGTCTGTCACACATTTTATCTTTAGGTACATTGCAAGGAGAAGTAGGAGATGAAAAGATCTCTACTATGATTAAAGATTGCAGCCATGATGAGAAGCATTGTAAGTATGATAAGATGCATCATATTAGAAGATGGCATCATATTAGAAGCATACGATTATAGCAGAAAATAGCTCATGACATCATTATAGAAGCATGAAAGGATAACCAAAGTAGAAATTGATATAACACAGTCATCATAGAATGAAAGTAGTTCATGGCATGGAAGGTTATCTAAAGTAGCAATCTGAATGGGTGGAGTAAGCCATCTAGCAAGAATAGAAAAATTAAAGCTTGTCACATCATCATCATTAAAATGAAGCATTTACAGATTGAGGATCATCATGATCCTCCATTGGAATTTTTATAAGGAGGTTCACCTCAACTTGGAAGAAGCAAATGGCACATAGATGATCTACATAGTATGATCTATAATTTGGAAGGATGATGGTATGATGACAAATGTATGTAGCATGTCAAGTTGGTTGAAGTACTTTCATCTTCAAGCAAAGAAAGGAAGCTACTAGAAGGAAGTCTAGATGACCAAAAGAAGGAAGAGGTATGTGTATATATGGTAATAGATAGATAATGTCATGTCATAATATGGTTGCAAATAGCATGGTTAAATGCTCTATCTCATGAAGAAGAAGGATCTCTTAGAATGTTGCGTGAAGGCATGTAGACAATGTGCCTTGGAACTCTTCTTCATATTGGTATGATGAAATCAACATAATATGACCTCATATAGAATATGAGGTGGTTGACAATCATGGTTCCTTTCATGGTTCCTATGTTGAAAGAACCATGTAAAGAAGATCTTGAGGAATGCAATATGTGAAGAAAAGAAGAAGAGTTCGTGAAAAATGCAACTATAGTCACGTAAGATAAGAGAAGTGATCAACATCTGATAACTAGAAGAACTAGCTATGACATCTCCATGGAGAAGGTATGAAGACCCTGATAAAGTTTGAAAAAGAAGGAGACCCTTGATATTGAATATTTGGAGATGGAATCATTCATGTGCAGGATGTTGATGTTACATGAAGCTAATGTCGAGACGAAAGGCCATCATAAAAAGGTAATTTTGGTTTGATGTTCATTTTAATTTTTGAAATCATTTGGTTGGGTTGAAATAGGCTACCAAAAGACAGTTGTAGATGTCACCTACAACTAGTACTCGTGATTGGATTGAAGATCCTGAAAGAAACATGACTTGGAAAAGGTTGTTGTATGAAGAAAAGCCAGATGTGGACTAGAAGATCACTTTCTGATGAAAAGAAGGATGAGATGACTATTGGTTCAACACTATGGTTCGTTGAAGGGAAAGTGATTGAGAAGATGGCTGATGCCCTACGATAAAGTAATGTTGAAGAAGGCTCCATGATGAAGCATATGAAGTTCATGACATGATGTAGAAAGAGGAGACCTACAAGCAGCTGATAGTACCATGATCTCCACCAGAGAATAGATAGATGCTGTTGGAAATAAGTCCCTAGTTGAGAGGGAGCTTGAGCAAGTCCCTAGTTAAGAGGGAGCTTGAGTGTATTCCTTTTGTAGGAATGAGTATATCCTCCCTAGTTGAGAGGGAGAGATAGATACATCATTCTTGTCTTCATGTTATGAATAAAGAATGGAGGATTGGGTAAGCATCTGAGATTGATTTCGATACTCTTTGAGCATGTCGTAGGGCATTTGATAGGCAAGAGTAGTCGAAGAGGAAATTCCTTGAGGATGTGTTATTCCAAGACAGGAATTGTTCTAGAAGGATATACCCTTTGAACACCCGGGTGGGGTATGTGTTGAAGAAAGTGTAACTAGGTTCGGTATTTACAAATGTAATTTTGATCTTTGTACTTGTCAAGAAAAAGAAATATTATTTTTGTAAATTATAAGAATGAGTTTCTTGCTCATTTCATAGGTCTAGGAAAGTTAGAGTCAAAGAGCTCTTCTTGAGGATATTTGTAATCTATATGAGTCTACCTAGTAGATTAGCCCTCCAAGACAAGCATAATCCTCATGAAGAAGACAACAACAAAACGATGAAGAGAACAATCTCGTCAGCCTAAAAATATATATATATATAAATGTCATGTCGGCTCATATAAGAGACATACCGATTCACTTGGTCAATTCGGCTCAAAATGGAAACATAACCACTATATATACCCAGCTAGGGTCACCGCAAAAGAGCAGAACAGGAACTCACAATTTCTCTGAGATGATTTAGTTGGGTACAGGACTCCAATCTGCATTACAGGAGGGTAACAATTCAGACTCATCCGCAACTTCGGGTGAGGACAAAGACTTGGATTCTCTGTGACTTCTTGATGGTTACCGGGTACAGGTCTGAGATCCTCACAGTTCGGGTGGCAAAACAGTGAGAAAATTTCGGATGGATGCCACAGAGGTATAGTCTCGGCATAGGTGTAATGGAGAAGGTCTCGGATCTTTGTCTCAACATACAATCATAGTCTCGAAATACCTTATGAATATTCCTCACAGTGACACACACTATCTTAGCTTACATACTGTCTTGGCATAATACTTTATCAACATACTTGACACAGTCATGTTCTTGACATAATAGTCTTGATCATAGCACTATCAAAGACAAGGTCATAATGATGACCACGTTGATATGGTGAAGATCTCTATGAAGATGCAACAATGATGTTCTCAGTGATGGTAGTAGTAATGAAGATCTCAGCAGTACAGTGATGATGATCTCAGTAGTGACAAAGAAGAGGATTGGTGTCTTGGTCTTGGAGTGGCTTAGAAGGTCAAGTGTCATGGCCTTGGTATTCGTCAATTGGAATCTCTATAAGAGGAATTTTGTGTGGATTTTCCTCTCCAAGAGGGAGAGGTTTTGGCCCTGGCAGAAAGCCAAAATCTTGTGTTCTTGTCTCTTTGTTTTTGGTAACTATTTGATGAATATAAGAAGACACACTCTAATAAGAACAAGTGAAGAATGTGCTAAGAAGAAAAATTAAAATACCTCACAAGCTAAGTCACCTGACACGGGGATTCGGGACACGTAGGATTCGGGATTCGTGGTGTCGGATTCGGGACACGCTGACCCCCCGGAACAGGACACGTTATATATATATATATATATATATATATATATATATATATATATATATATATATATATATATATTATATATATATTAGATATTATCATATTTCTTACACAAATTTTAATTAATGATACAAATTTATTGATTTCAAACATAGATCTTCATCTATAGCTATTAGCATGCATAGTACATACAAAATTCAAATAAATGTCAGTGGTACTGGTCACATAAATGATAAATCTATTAAAAATTTAAATCATGATTCATAATTCATAACTGAAAGACAACTTACAACTACAAGATAGTAAGATAAACACACTGACAACTGTAGTTTTCTCATTAAGTCATCAAATCAAAATGTGTTACATAGGTAGTGTTGGTGCAATGCCAATGGCAAATAGAAATAGAAAATATAAAACAACTACATGTATACAAGCCTCAAGGCATCAATCAGCATCAGAATCAGCATCACTGTCCCCATCATCATGGTCCCCACTGCTCTACTCTACATCCTCCTCCTCCCCTGTATCCATAGTCGCCTTTGCATCTGCTGGTATGGAGGCTGACCCCTCTAAGTCATCAAATCTAACAGGCTCTAGCACTGGATCATTGAGATCCATGTTGGCCAATGCCAACTCAACAATGGTGTCCAGACCCATATCATCAGGAACAGTGTTACTTGGGAGCGGGAGCGAAAGCGGGGAGCGGGAGCGAAAACGGGAGCGGGAGCGACATATTCAGAAGCTCTTGGTTTGGTGCTCTTGATTAAATACGAGTTCCATACCCTAATACATGACAAAATTCAATGGAAACATTGCAATCCCCCAATCCTAAAATCCTGAAAAACTGATAAGTCTGCTGGATTTTGAATGAAATCTAAAATTCTACTTTCTCCATATGAAATCCAATGAGGCCGGAACCACTCTCAAACATCCTGAGTCATTTCATGGTAATGTTAAAAATTTAAGTAAAAGGATGAAAATGAAGATTAAGGAGAATGTCACTTTTACTTTAAGAATTTAACATTACCATGAATAGCATATCAATACTAGGGCCTAGACTTGATTATGAAGCTGCCAAAATGCTCTACTCCTTGCTGCAATAGCACAAATCACTTACCAAATGAAAATATTAATGAGCAAACACGCCCTTTTCATACCCGCGCTGAGCTTAGCAAGTCCTGGAAACCGGACACGTGTCTTAAAATCGCGACACGTCCCTGAAAATCGCGACACGCCCTCGGACACGACGTGTCTTGTGATTTGGACACGAATCCGGACCGAATCGTGTCGGATTCGCCGGATTCGGGATTCGCAGGGGGTTTAGGACGAATCCGGTTTCCTAGCTCACAAGTAGTTGTCATGCTAGAAGAATCACATTAACTATGCTTGCCCTAGATTCTTCAACAGTATGTGCCTTGAGAGATAATGATGATGGTGTCTATCAGTCATTTGTCTCGCTAGCATTCTGCTCTGATCTTGTGGAGAGATAGAACTATTAGTCAAGGCCTTGCTATGTGACAACGCTGGTTGGTATGATGAGATGCACTAGTATAAGCCGAGAAAGTAGCTTTTGAGATGGCTTACCAATCCGACTCTTCTTATGAGAATTCTTCAGTATGAGAATGTCCAAGTACCTTGTATAGATTATGAATACCTCCCTAGTTAAGAGGGAGTGTTGAAATGTGTAACTAGGTTCGGTCTTCATAAATATGAAATGTACTCTTGATTCTTGTATATTGTAAAAGGAAAGAAAAATTTATTATTATTATTTTTTTGTAGCTTGGTTTTCATGCTCAAGGTCATAGGTTAAGCACCCATTGAGTGCTTCTAGGGTTTTTCATAGAGTTAAGAAGTCAATTGAGTCATTGTCATATATGGAAGACCCTATTGGGCATGTTACATCATGTAAAGAAATTTTGTAAAGAGTCATAAAGACCCTCCAAGACCTTGTCACGGTGCTACAACTAGTCGGCTTACCAGGAGGAACAAGTCGGCCTATTAGGGTACTCAAAGAAGGCTATAAATAGAAGCTCTCGACCTCATTCAAAGGACATTCATTCAACTCAAGAAGTTCAATCATAAAGCACAAAAAGACAAGGAATAGCCAACGAGGAAAAGGAAAGACAAAAGGAGCGAAGGATAAAAAGGGACTGTTTTGGGGCTGAAATCTCTCACACGTGCAAAGTAAATAGGGCATCCATCTGCTGCAAGTAGATTGAATTATAGAGCCATCAATAAGTCTCGTTTTTGGTGTCAAGAAGACTAATTTAGGAAGCCAAATTAACAAGAAATAAAGTACTTTCCAAGCGAAGGAAAGAATCGATCAAATTGCCCCAAATCTATCACACAGGCCAAGTACATTAATTGCGGGAGGCTGAAAATTGTAGGTATGAGAGGCCGAAGTTGCAGGTCTGAAATCTTGGTCAAAGGAGAAGTGGAAGCTGCTATAAGGCAAATTTAACATGGGTTGACTTTGTGACAAGGAAGTACTTCAAGTAGAAGTTTGACTTGGTCTTGGAGGGGTCTTTGTCAAGGGTCATAGTTCTTGGAATTCGTCATTTGAAGTTCTAAAAGAAGAGCAGTTTTTTTGGGTTTTCATCTCAAGAGGAGAGCTTTTGGCCCTGGCTTGCAACCTACATTTTGTGTCCTCTTGTCTCATTTGATCTTCATAGTTTGGTAGTTGTTTGATGATAAGAACAACAATAATAATCAAGTGAAAGAAGAAACTAATCAAGTTAAGTAAAATAGCATCACAAATAGTTATCAAAGAATGAGAAATCACCTAATTTAACTGCCCCTAGTTTTCTCGAGAATAAGGCTACTTAGGGCTGCGACTAGGCTTCAAAGGCCTAGAAACCCCTGCAACTAGCCTCAATAAGCTCTAACAATAACTATCACCCTGCAAAGAAACTTCAGATGGAAAGAACTTTATGGAAAACCAAGATTTTAAGTGATTTAGCCCTTCTAGGGCTAGTGACTCCCTTCTTAAGGTTTGGCATTGAGATTTGATGGCTTGGGTCTTTTAGATCAAGGCCTCTGAAGCCTAGATCTATTGAAAAATGTAGCTAGGTTTGTTCTTCATAATATCTTATGTATTCTTAATTTTATATATTTGATGGAAAAGAGAAAGAAAAATTTATTATTGTTATTTTCAATGTTGAAAATATCGGTATTGGCAAAATATCAGCGAGGGTCTTGAAAACATCTTATTGGCAAATATCGATGAAAATATCGGCAAACATAAAAAATGCATAATATACTCATTTTTTTCATATTTTTAAACATATAAAGCAATAACAACATGAAATAAACACATTGGCACATAAATATGAAGAAAGCATTGATATATATGATGTAGTAGATGTAAAATAAAAATGATACATCAAAGGCGATACCAAATCCTGCTGATCCCTGATAATTGTCCAATCAAGGGTTCAAATGTGGAGAAATAATACAAAATAACATCACATATATAAATGTATCTCATCATCACGAGTTATATGTAGCAGATTAAATAAAACTAGCAGCTAGCTATCTGAGATCAGTGCCCTCTCCCCCTTTTATAGGAAAACATGATGGGTTGTTTGCTAGGCTTGCCCCTAGCAGTAGAAGGCCCTGACTCTGCACCTAATGTCAAATAATGACAACTGGGTATGGAGGTGTGCTCTCCTATATCTATAGCAGATGGTGCTGACGCTGATGCTCCCACAGTGTCCTCCTCCTCCTTTTCTTCCTTCTCCTCCTCCTCCTCATGCTGCTCCTGTTGAAATTTGTAACTAGGTTCGGTCTTCATAAAGGTATTTGAGATGTACTTATCAAAAGAATGAAGATTTTATTATTATTATTATATGACTTATTAAAGCATGGGTTTCATGCTTGGGTCATCATGTTTTAGGTCAAAACCCCCATTGAGTACTTCTAGGATTTATTCTGAGTCGTTAGAGTCATTGTACATTTAAAGAGACCCTTCTTGGGCTTTCAGATCATGTAAAAGTAATTATTTTTGAGTCAAAAATGAATTTAGTTTCCTCCACACCAAGTCAGCCTCAAGAAAATCAAGTCGGCCTCAAGGCAAGTAATTCAACCTCACAGAAGGGCTATAAATACAACGAACTCAAATTCATTTGAAGCATCTCATTCTCTCTCACATAGTTCGATCTTTGAAGCTAGAAGTTGGAAAAGTGCGAAATTGTTTAAGGGCTAGAAAAGAAGCTGGAAAGAAGTGTGAGTTTCTAGAGGAAGATAGAAGGGCTCAAAATCGAAATTTTGGGACAAGTCTCACTCCATTCCAAGGTGTATCAAGGGAGATCGAAGTTCTCCAAGTTTGGTCGAAATTGCTGCTGCTACTGCTGCTGGGTCGAAGTTGCTATTGGTCGATGTTGTTTGTGAAGGATTGTCATCTGCAAGAAGGATTGAGGGTTGACTTGGTGTGGAGGGAATCTCTGTCTGGGTCTAGAGTCTTAGATTATCTTGAGAAACTATTGAAGGAAGAATTGTTGACTGGGTTTTCCCCTAGATAGGGGTTTTTCCCTGGCTATCCGCCTTTGTTGTCCTTGTGTTATTGTTTTGATAATTGTTTGACGAACTAAAAGATAAAAGAACATAAAGATAAAAGAATCACAAGTAATTATCTATCTAAGAAAATCTTTCTGCGTTTTTGATTTTCTAACATGGAATTAGAGCTAAGGTGAAGGAAGAAAAAGGCAGTGTTGAGCATCTACTAGAAGGAATCTAAACGATTTATCTAGGGATCACATAAGAAGTTCTTGTAAGAGAAGAAGCTCACTATCTTCAAGGACAATGTCTAACACATTAAAGAGTGAGAACAAGTTGGAAGGAGCATCAAACTACAAATCTTGGAAGAAGAGGATTGACCTCATTCTTGAAAAGAACAAGGTCTTGGATGTGGTCAGAGGGAAGGTGAAAAAACCTACCAAAGAATCCAGTGATGCAGACAAGGTGAAGTATAGGAAATTGGAAATATTGGCTATGACTTTGATGGTGGAAAGCATTAAGGACAATCTAGTCCCATACATTTCCAATATAGACCATGCTCAAGAAATGCATGAAGCATTGAGAAAACTATTTACTATAAAAAATATTGGTTAAGTAGCAAGCTTGAAGAATGAGTTAAAGACTGCAAAGATGACAAAGGATGATACTGTGGCTTCCTTCTTTGTAAGGATATCAAGGATTAGAGATGAACTACAAGCCATAGATGAAATAGTACCGGAGAAGGAGCTAGTAATCACTGCACTATTGGGATTACCACCTACTTGGAGCTATTTTGCTTCAGGTCTCAATAGTTGGAAAGAAGCTCCCACCTTTGAACAATTGTGGAATGCTTGCACCCAAGAAGAAATGAGAATTTCTTTAATATCCAACAACGAAGAAGTGTTGATTTGGGGTAGCATCGGATGTGCTCTAGCCACGAAAATTGGTGGAGAGGCTAAAGCACATGAGATATCCAATACCCATAAATGGTTTGGGCAGATTCTAAACAGTTTGGAAGATATTAAAATAATTAATATTTTTAATGGAGTCCCTAAGTCTAAACTTAGGGAAAATAAAAATTTAATGTGAATTAATATAAAACTGTGTTGGAAGGGTCCAAAAGTCATGGATCAAGCCAAAGTTAATCTTAGCCATTGATTAGGGACTTAATCTCGGCCATTGATTTGTCAACAAGAAAAGTATAAGAGGAGGCTTGAGGGTCACTTGGAGGACACACTGAGGGAGACCAGTCAGTTCAATTTCTGGAGCGGGGTTAGCTGAGAAATTCGAACTAGTGGTCTGGTGAGTAGTCAGGAGGCAGCAAGTACGGAACAAAGAGAAGGGATCAGCCACTGGAGACCAGCGTTGAGGCAGGAGAGGCAGACGCAGAGGCAGTAGGAGACTGCGCAATCACTAGAGGGCCTGCGTGGGTGACGCAGAGAGGCCCAGGGCTGACGCAAAGTGTTGGGAGCCACGCAGAGGTCAGCTAAGCTGATGTTGGGACTAGGAGAAGTGCTAGAGAATTTTTTCTCTTTGTGGGTAAGCCAGTTTGGCACCCTGTTGTACTGAAGAATTATTGAATAATAAAATCCTCCCTTGCTGCACCGGTTTTCCCACATTGGGTTTTTCCGGGGACTATTGTCCAAAATATCTGTGTCAATGTGTTGATTCTTGTACATGTGTTTGTTTCTGTATTACGGTGTGATATCTGCAACAAAATTTATTTTAATGTTTATTGAAGGAACTTCATAAATAACTTATTGAAGAATAAGTAGGAAAAGTAAATTAGATGTTGCAGTGATAGAATTTTCACAAGAAGAAAAGGTGTCAAATGCTTACTCCGCCTCCCACAAGAAAGGACACTCCAAGAAGTCAAGAGGGCCAAGAAAGAAGGTTGATATGTCCAAGATAGAATGCTACCATTGCCACAAGATGGGACACTATAGATGTGACTACCCTGGCAATCCAAAGAACAAGAAGAGAAGCAAGGATCAAGCCAATGTAGTAGAAGAAGGATCTCCAAAGAAGACTAAGCCCGAAGAATTGGATTTAAGGGACTTACACTACTAAAGTCCTTTGATCTAAGCTTTTGTTATTTCATTTTGATTTCTAGTTTTTAGGTTTAACATATTTTGGAAAAACATTTTTTATTTAAGGTTATAGGTATCCCTCAAGCTTGGAGGGAGCCCTCATCAACCTCCAAATATAAGTATCCTATTACCATTTTTCATTTTTAGGTTTCCTTATTTATCTAGTTTTATTTGCGTCAAATACTAATCACATTTTTCCTCTTATTTTCCTTGTTTAGGAAAACTTGTTTAAGACCCAAGGAAGAAGGCCTCACAAAAACAAAGCATTGGAATTACAAGGTTTGGTAAGGAACAAGAGGTATGTTTTGAATTACAAGTTCTTGCTCTCTCCATATTCATTCTTGATAAACTATTACTAACATCTTTTTATCTAGCTCTCTTGAATCTTAAAGATTCTTGATTGGGTGATTCATCATTAGATAAATCTACCCTCCTCATATCTTTGATTGCTCTTGTGGAACCCTAGAAAGGTTCATTGTGAAAACCCTAACTTAAGGGTATGTCGATGATTATGTATGAAACCCTAATCTGCTTAGGGTTATTGTTGAAAGAAAATGTCTGATGTTTTGATGAAGTCATGTTTGGGGTTTTGGTACGGTTATGGAAACCCTAACTTGTTAGGGTTGAATGACACTGTTTGAAATCCCAAAATTTTGAAGCATTGAGAATTTAGGGGTTGCTATATTTTGTGTTGAAACCCTAAATCATTAGGGTTTGGAAGAATGTATAAGCAAGACCATTATAATGTCTTAGAAATGATTTCCTTGGGATGTGTGTGTTTGTTTGATCAAACCCTAATCTGATCAAGTTTGTTATGTGTCTAACTCTTATTGCTATTTGTGTAGTTGGGTTTAACACATGTTGTGATATGCTTGTACATGATGATGGAATGCTAGATATGTGAGTTGACCTAATTGTTGATGGTCATGAATCCCAGGCTTTGGAACTAAGCCCTAGTCGAAGTTTGTTTCTCTAGGATGATGGTATTTGTGAATTCTAGGGTTTTAGAGTTAAATCTTAGTAGAAGTGAAAATCTCTGATGTATGATGACAATGTGATAATTTGAGATTTGTGTAAAGATTGTTGAAATCTGAGTTGATAGTTGTGAATGATGTTTGATTGAGAAAATCTAGGGTTTGCAGCAAACGCTAGTGGAAGCTAGTCATGTTGTTGCTTGAGCTCTAGGGTTTGTATGAAACCCTATTGGGAAGTCTAACATGTGAATTTTGAAAGTTGTTAGATATGTGGTAGATCTATATTTGTTTGAATTATTTCTAGGGGTTGGCAATGTGTTGTAGTAAGGGTATGTCATACCTCTGGAAGAAACATTAGATGTAATGAAAGCTGTTATGAAATGCTCGAAGTCTTGATGAAGTAGTCTAAGGTTTATGACAAAAACCCTAGCAAGAGGTTGAAGAGTGTGTCTCTTGTTTGCAATTAAGTTTGGGCATCTAATATATAAAGTTTAATGCTTCCGTGATTTTGATATGATTAACTTCATGCTTCTGTAGATTTGGATGTACTTGCTATCTAAGTTGTGCAAGTACATGATCTTCAAGATAGTGAAGATGTTCGTAAAGAAAAGATGTGATAAGCATGATGATGGTAATAACAACTTTATATGAGAAGGATGGAAGCCATGAAAGCTTATCCGATGTCAAAGAAAGAAGTAAATCTCCCCAAATTAAGAGGGAGCTTGTATGAAATCTCTCTAGGTTAAGAGGGAGCTTGAATGAAAGAAATCTCTCTAAGTTAAGAGGGAGCATGGGTAAAAGGAATCTCCCTAGTTGAGAGAAAGGTCATATCATAGTCATGATGGACAATTTGAAAGAAGAATTTGGAGAATGTATTTTAGGGCTGCTGAGATAAGATAAGCCGGATCTATTTGCAGAGTATGTTGTTGCATGTAAAGTAGGAAAGGAAGCTATATGGTTGAGGAATCTTCTGCCAAGGTTCATTTGGAAATCTCTAAGTCCTATTGTGAAGAAGCAACGTCAAGTTGTTTGGAAGACCCCAAAGGTTTGTATCTGTTTATGTACATTTGAAATTTTGTTACTGATTGGGGTTGTGTTTATACATGTATATCTCTTGGAAGTTTGATAACATGTATTTACATGTTTAGAGTTGATGATCAATTTGATTGGAGAGATTAGTTTGATCGGGAAGGATTTGTTACCAATCGGGAAGTTAGGCTTTGTGAGTGAGACATTGCCTGGGAGGAAATCTGGCCGACATTTTGTTGATGTCTAGCTCCCGAAGTAGGGAGGGTGGTGTTGGTCATGGAGCTCTAACCTCGGATACACATCTAGATCCTTGGGTTAATGGTTAGTCAGTAAGCCTGATGGTACCTAGAGAGGCTGAATGCTTTAGTCCATCTTAGTGCCACTTGGATAGATTGCCCTGGTTAGGAATCTAGTCCATGGCATTGCGGTACCTAAAGTTCTTCATGGTTCATGTGTTCTGAGATCTTCCTTGTACTTGTACTGATGAATACCTCCCTAGTTAAGAGGGAGTGTTGAAATTTGTAACTAGGTTCGGTCTTCATAAACGTATTTGAGATGTAATTATCAAAAGAATGAAGAGAAATATTTGTTATTATTATTATGACTTATTAAAGCATGGGTTTCATGCTTGGGTCATCATGTTTTAGGTCAAAGTCCCCATTGAGGACTTCTAGTATTTATTCTGTCATTAGAGTCATTGTACATATAAAGAGACCCTTCTTGGGCTTTCATATCATGTAAAAATAATTATTTTTGAGTCAAAAATGAATTTAGTCTCCTCCACACCAAGTTGGCCTCAAGAAGATCAAGTCGGCCTCAAGACAAGTAATTCGACCTCACAGAAGGGCTATAAATACAAGGAGCTCGAATTCATTTGAAGCATCTCATTCTCTCTTACATAGTTTGATCTTTGAAGCTGGAAACTGGAAAAGTGCGAAATTGTTGAAGGGCTAGAAAAGAATCTGGAAAGAAGTGCGAATTTCTAGAGGAAGATAGAAGGGCTCAAAATTGAAATTTTGGGACAAGTCTCACTCCATTCCGAGGTGTTTCAAAGGAGATCGAATTTCTCCAAGTTTGGTCGAAATTGCTACTGCTACTGCTACTGGGTCGAAGCTGCTTCTGAAGGATTGTCATCTGCAAGAAGGATTGAGCGCTGACTTGGCATGGAGGGAATCTCTGACTGGGTCTGGAGTCTTGGATTATCTCGAGAAACTATTGAAGGAAGAATTGTTGATTGGGTTTTCCCCTAGATAGGGGTTTTTCCCTGGCTATCCACCTACATTTGTTGTCCTTGTGTTATTGTTTTGATAATTGCTTGATGAACTAAAAGATAAAAGAAGAACATAAAGATAAAAGAATCTCGAGTAATTATCTATCTAAGAAAATCTTTCTGCCTTTCTAATTTTCTAACAGCTCGTCCCCCAAGTCGTCCTCCTCTTGCTGCCCCTGTTCTAATGGTTCCTCTGGCTCTAACCATGCAGGTGATGCCTCCAAGATGGGCACCTAAGACTCCACCCTCCACTGAGACAATACATCAATATTGTCTAAGGAAATGGCATTTGGATCCAATGGTGTTTCTATTTGCTTCACTCGAAGTCAGATATTGTAATGCACATACACTAAATCATTGAGGCTTGAGAACTCCAACCTGTAAGAGTGTAAAAAAACTAATGAGTCTTGACTCGACACTACAGGGTCATAAATTAAAATTACAATAAATGTAATTGCTCAACTGAAGGCTGAAGCTCAAAGTTACCTGTTGCGGTTTTTTGAGTGTATTTTCTCAAATACACTCTAATTGCGTTCACACCCTGAAGAGCTACATGTTTGACTCAGGATTCTTATGGCCAATTTCTGCAAATTTGGTGCCCTTGCACCATAGCTTCGCCACCAAATATCTGCAACAAAATAAAGAAATAAAAAAAGCTAAAAACTTAATACATAATTGAACTTATAAATAAAAGTTACATAATTGAATTTTAAAAATCTAGAATTATAAATAAGTAAATTCTAAATTGAAAATTCTAATGAGTCATAACTTGTTACTTACGTGGCATGAAGAGGGTCCTTTCCCTAATAGCATCATCAAAGCCAAATAGGCCAACCAAATCCTGATAAAACTGTATCTCGCAATTGATTTTTCTATGAAGCTTAGGATGAGGTACCATTCTCTGAATACAGGATTGGAGCCCTTCCATCACCTCGCCATTAAAATCAAAGGCGCATTTGTATGAAAATGCGGGGTTGAGGAAGAGTGCTGCTGCATGAATGGGTCGATGAAGCATCCTTGTCCACTGACTATCAGTTGCATCCCATAACATCATCTGTCTATCAAGCCCAGTAGAACCCTTGTCTGCATACTAAGCACGAATGGCCTCCTTGGTCCAATCCATGGCCTCCTACAAATAAGCCATTGCATGCTTGTCCCCATCTACCAATCTCAGAACCTTTACTATAGGTTCACTAACTGAGCACACTTCTTCTACTCCCTGCCAAAATGTGTCAGTGTACACCATTTTTGCAATGTCTCTCCCTTCCTGTCTTATGCTGTATCTACAATCACACCACTCATCAAAAACAAACATTTGCTTCAACTCAAACAGGCATCAAAGCAAAGATTGAAGAGTAATAAAGTTGGTGGAAAAATGTGTTATTGCAGGATGCTGCAACTCCTTGTTTCTAGTGTATCTCCTCATGAGGCTAAGAACAAAAGCATGGTTATATATAAACTTGAAGACACTCCTAGCCATATCAATCACCTCCTTGATGAAGGAGAGTTTCCCCATATCCTCAAGTAGCAAATCAATACAATGTGCTGCACATGGAGTCCAAAACAATGTGCGGTGCCTCTCCATAAGCATCTCGCGGACATACACATAATTAGCTACATTATCTGTTATGACTTGCACCACATTCTGCACACCAATCTCCCAGATGAACCTGTTAGCGCTTGGAATTCACCTAGGCTGAGATAGACAAACTCTCAAGGCTACATCAAACCATTTCACCTCGTAGCTAGCCCTACGAGGTATGAGAAGGCTCTCTCGGGTCAGATTCGATAGATCTTTCAATATGATTAGGATGACCAATTAATAATAAAGATTTTAGGCTAGTAAATTGATAAGGGGGTTGATTTAATGATTTTTGGGGTTTTTTGGTGGCAATTGGTGGAAGTGCAATTCAAGGTGCGGGGATTGAGCACAGTTTTCACAGGAGGATCTAAGGGGCAAGGTAGGAATGAGTGCTGATGCCTTAATCTAAGATGGATGATCAGAGATGATAGAGGAGAAGCTAAAGAGGGCAAACACACAATTCGAATCCTCTCTAGACAGTAGAAAACATTAAAATTGAACAAACTAAAAAGCTGAGCATGTCAAAACATGAGTTCAAACTTTACCACTTCATCTGTCCAATTTAGAAGCATAAGAGAGATGTGAAACACATAAACAAACTTACAAGAACATGTAGAGAACACACCATCAACAATCAGATCCACAAGAATCCTCAAAGATGTCTGTAAAACCCTGGCTTTCCTTGCCTTCAATTGCAGAAATAGATGCACAATATACAATAAAGCTTCCTTACACAAGAGTCCAACCATGAAAATGAGAAAGAGAGAGCATAATATAGACCATCTAGACCATCTAACTCCTTTCCCCACCTCTAGGGGTCGAGCTCAGCTTCCTAGGAGCAGTTTGAACTAATTCTAAACTAAGAACTAGAAAATAGGCAGCCCAACAACTTGCCTCTATTACTTAGCTAACTCATCCATGCATTAATTTTTCACTTTTTACATCATGGAAGCTTCTAGAAGGGTAAAGAAAGATAAAAACTACCAAAGTTCCATGAAAATATTACATTTATCCTTCATCTACAAGTAAAAATAGTCAACCATAGTCAAAACAGTGTTTTTTGACCAAAAAAGTGAATTCTGGCAAATCTGGAAGTTCTGGTCGCGCCCCTGGAAGTTCTGGTCGCGCCCCTTCACAGCTGTTTTTGAGTGGGTTCCACTGGTCCAAATCAGGTGCAAGATGGCTCATTGGAAAGCTTGGCCTGTCTACTTTCCATCCCAAGTGGAATTTCTGAATTTGGTGTTGATTTGACCCCTCAAAAACCATTTCTCCCAAGGTCACTTTCTGCAACTCAAAAAGTGGGCAGAAAGTCATTTTTTAGGTGTATTTTGAGCTTTTGGAGGCTCAAAACTCAAAATCAGGCTTCTCCCAAGTATTGGTAATTTTTCTTTTTTAATTCCCTTTCCAAAAATGCCAAGTTTTCAAAATTCCGAGCAGCCCTTCAAACTGGTCTCACCCGGGGTGAGCCCAGTTCTTGGGAAAAACCTGTAAATTGCACAAAAAATTCACCAATCACAAAATTTTCTCCAAATTTCTTGAAATTTGGGCTGGGAGTCTCCAATCAAGTACCATGCTGAGTCATTTGAGTGAAACTTGTCCCGATGTGTGAAACAAGGGATTTTGTCGAAATGGAGCGAAATGAAGGGGATAGAGGGCTTCTAAATTCTTGGGGAAATTTTTGGGAGTGGGGAGGGATGTTAGGAAGCAGGGGAAAGTGGAATCTCAGAGATTGAGTGAGGGGAAGGGGTCGAAAAGGACAAAACACAGGTCAAACCTAGAAAATTGCCAGGTTGTAGCTAGAAACTAGGGTTTGTGGAAAAATGAGCAATTTGGCGGATCTAAGGGATGGGAAGTGTTTGATAAGGTACTTTAAGGATAGGGGAAGGTGTATGAACATCTGGAAACAAGTTTTGCCGGTTATTTAGCCGCCCAAGAGAAATTGCCTTCAAAACCCTAGGAGAGGGAAATGAGCTTGCCTGGGTGGCAACTGAAGCATGAACAAGGTGTGAAATGACTCATTAGACACTAACATGACAATGAAAACCCTCTGAATGATGATAGGCTCAGCTGAATGATGACATGGACTGACTTTTGGGCAAAGCCTAGATCTAATGCCTAGTGACCAAATTTTGCTTGAAGACTCACTGAAATGACAAAATTTGACCTTGACACTTCAAAATCACTTTGTAAGAGCACATTTGATCACTGGAGGAAGGCTGGAAAGGCTGACACTAACATTGGCTCCAATGGGGATGGTAGCTCCTTTGAGGTGCCAAGAACCTTAGACCTCTGGGAGAGCAGACCAGTGCCTTACAATCATTGGGCAATGGAGTCATTATTTACACATGTGACGCAACACTTTGACACATTTATTAGATGAAAACTTGACTGAACACTGACTGCAACTTAACTTAAGCTTGACTCAAACCGACTCAATGACAAGCTGAAATAATTTGAAAAACTCACTCAATAGACCAACACAAATGACTCATGACTGACTTAACTAAAACAAGAACTTACAAAGCTTGTTGAAGGGCAACAGTCCATCAAGATTTGAAATCATGATGACAACCACCTGTGTTTCTTACAAGACAATATACATCAAACTATATCATAATGCCAATGTAACCAATCAATCAAATGCCTTTTTGACTGATTCTCCCAATCAGATCTCATGAGCAACAATAGATACCGGTAACCGGGCATCCAAAAACATAGCTGACCATGATCTCCTTCATCACTGAACACTGCAATAAACACTATCACTGCTGGCTGCAACAAACTTGCTAGAGGATCATGAAAAACATGAGGATTTGCCATTGCCACCTCCTGCTGAAAAAACAAGGTATCCTTTGCTTCAAATTCTGATTTGCCTTCCTCATGTGCTTCGGAAAGAGTATGTTCCTGGTCCTCAAAAAATTTTGAACAAGTAGATGAGCAGATCTCCTCTTGGAAAAACATTTCAGCACATGAAACATATGAAGAATCTGAAAGGTAATCCAGTATGCTATGATCTTCGGTAGTCAGACAATATGGTGGGTGATCTTCATATGGTATGACAGCCGGATTATCATTATCTGTTTGCTGATCTATAAAACTAATTACAAGACTGTCATCATTTTCAAAAGAGGAAGAAGTTTCACCAACACTTTCGTGACCATGTGTGCACTGCAAATCTGCTTTAGCTTGGGTTGTAGCATGACCTTTCAAGAGCTGATCTATCTCCTCTTCAGACAAAGGAGACAATGCCTTTTGGTTTCTTTTGCTTAAACAATAATTATCTTCATATGACAAGGCATTCAAACTATCATTTATTACTGAGTTATTGAATGGAGATTCATCACTTACTTGCACAAAGATCTCACCTTGCTGTTCATGAACATCTGAATCCAAAACTCGGTCTATGATCTCAACAGTAGAGCTCTCTTTGATGGGTTGCATGCTGCTGTCTTCTTCTGTAGGCAGACCTGAAAAAAGCTCTTCTCTTTCATCAATTACAGCCATATGGCCATCTTCAACCTGCTGATCTTGACAAGTATCCTCTAAGATTTCTATGTGCTGCTGAAACGGTTTTTCATACAGGGCTTCCATGATCTCTTCATCCATGAAATTATCATCTTCATAAAACTTCTCAAGGCTTTCAATAAAACTATAGGCATGCTTGCAACAGTCTTGAACCAAATTTAATGATGGATAAGAGTCCTTATATCTTTCAAAGAACATAGCATGAAAATCCTTTAAACAGTAAATACAAGCAGGCGGCAAACCTTCATACCATGATTGAGCTTTACCTTCTAGAGTGGCCAAGAATATCTTCATCAAGCAATCTTCAGGAAAATCAATCTTGAATTTGCGAATATGCATATGAAATCTGACTAGATGTAAAGCAGCATCCTTCTTACCATCAGCGTTAAATGTGGGCAAATTCCTTGACCAATCTACCTTTGGAATTTTATTTGGAAAACCGGGGATGTGATCTCGGCTCAAGGGAGCATATCTTCTTGCGATTAGGTCCATCATGAAAAGCTCAAAGCTACTGATCTCTCTGCAGTGAAGTCACCATGAAGCATAGGTTGCTGGATTCTTCAGTGAAAGGAGTCGCCAAGTGAATCATTTCAGCCTTTCAAGTGTCTGATCGTTGTCCACTATCAACAATCAGATCTGAACTTGATACATGTACTGGGGTGAAATGCAAATGAAGTGTTGTATTCACAAGCTCACGGAGATTGACTGAAGCAGCGTTTATCTACTAACGCTGATGTAAAACAAGAGCGTTTTCGAAGGCTTCTGGCGTAACTTCAGCCTCCGTCTAAGACTTATGAAATAACACGTCAACCCACAAACAAGTTTGTTCTTCCCCAGTATGGTCGCCAATATGTTAGCGCTTGGAATTCACCTAGGCTGAGATAGACAAACTCTCAAGGCTACATCAAACCATTTCACCTCGTAGCTAGCCCTACGAGGTATGAGAAGGCTCTCTCGGGTCAGATTCGATAGATCTTTCAATATGATTAGGATGACCAATTAATAATAAAGATTTTAGGCTAGTAAATTGATAAGGGGGTTGATTTAATGATTTTTGGGGTTTTTTGGTGGCAATTGGTGGAAGTGCAATTCAAGGTGCGGGGATTGAGCACAGTTTTCACAGGGGGATCTAAGGGGCAAGGTAGGAATGAGTGCTGATGCCTTAATCTGAGATGGATGATCAGAGATGATAGAGGAGAAGATAAAGAGGGCAAACACACAATTCGAATCCTCTCTAGACAGTAGAAAACATTAAAATTGAACAAACTAAAAAGCTGAGCATGTCAAAACATGAGTTCAAACTTTACCACTTCATCTGTCCAATTTAGAAGCATAAGAGAGATGTGAAACACATAAACAAACTTACAAGAACATGTAGAGAACACACCATCAACAATCAGATCCACAAGAATCCTCAAAGATGTCTGTAAAACCCTGGCTTTCCTTGCCTTCAATTGCAGAAATAGATGCACAATATACAATAAAGCTTCCTTACACAAGAGTCCAACCATGAAAATGAGAAGGAGAGAGCATAATATAGACCATCTAGACCATCTAACTCCTTTCCCCACCTCTAGGGGTCGAGCTCAGCTTCCTAGGAGCAGTTTGAACTAATTCTAAACTAAGAACTAGAAAATAGGCAGCCCAACAACTTGCCTCTATTACTTAGCTAACTCATCCATGCATTAATTTTTCACTTTTTACATCATGGAAGCTTCTAGAAGGGTAAAGAAAGATAAAAACTACCAAAGTGCCATGAAAATATTACATTTATCCTTCATCTACAAGTAAAAATAGTCAACCATAGTCAAAACAGTGTTTTTTGACCAAAAAAGTGAATTCTGGCAAATCTGGAAGTTCTGGTCGCGCCCCTTCACAGCTGTTTTTGAGTGGGTTCCACTGGTCCAAATCAGGTGCAAGATGGCTCATTGGAAAGCTTGGCCTGTCTACTTTCCATCCCAAGTGGAATTTCTGAATTTGGTGTTGATTTGACCCCTCAAAAACCATTTCTCCCAAGGTCACTTTCTGCAACTCAAAAAGTGGGCAGAAAGTCATTTTTTAGGTGTATTTTGAGCTTTTGGAGGCTCAAAACTCAAAATCAGGCTTCTCCCAAGTATTGGTAATTTTTCTTTTTTAATTCCCTTTCCAAAAATGCCAAGTTTTCAAAATTCCGAGCAGCCCTTCAAACTGGTCTCACCCGGGGTGAGACCAGTTCTTGGGAAAAACCTGTAAATTGCACAAAAAATTCACCAATGACAAAATTTTCTCCAAATTTCTTGAAATTTGGGCTGGGAGTCCCCAATCAAGTACCATGCTGAGTCATTTGAGTGAAACTTGTCCCGATGTGTGAAACAAGGGATTTTGTCGAAATGGAGCGAAATGAAGGGGATAGAGGGCTTCTAAATTCTTGGGGAAATTTTTGGGAGTGGGGAGGGATGTTAGGAAGCAGGGGAAAGTGGAATCTCAGAGATTGAGTGAGGGGAAGGGGTCGAAAAGGACAAAACACAGGTCAAACCTAGAAAATTGCCAGGTTGTAGCTAGAAACTAGGGTTTGTGGAAAAATGAGCAATTTGGCAGATCTAAGGGATGGGAAGTGTTTGATAAGGTACTTTAAGGATAGGGGAAGGTGTATGAACATCTGGAAACAAGTTTTGCCGGTTATTTAGCCGCCCAAGAGAAATTGCCTTCAAAACCCTAGGAGAGGGAAATGAGCTTGCCTGGGTGGCAACTGAAGCATGAACAAGGTGTGAAATGACTCATTAGACACTAACATGACAATGAAAACCCTCTGAATGATGATAGGCTCAACTGAATGATGACATGGACTGACTTTTGGGCAAAGCCTAGATCTAATGCCTAGTGACCAAATTTTGCTTGAAGACTCACTGAAATGACAAAATTTGACCTTGACACTTCAAAATCACTTTGTAAGAGCACATTTGATCACTGGAGGAAGGCTGGAAAGGCTGACACTAACATTGGCTCCAATGGGGATGGTAGCTCCTTTGAGGTGCCAAGAACCTTAGACCTCTGGGAGAGCAGACCAGTGCCTTACAATCATTGGGCAATGGAGTCATTATTTACACATGTGACGCAACACTTTGACACATTTATTAGATGAAAACTTGACTGAACACTGACTGCAACTTAACTTAAGCTTGACTCAAACCGACTCAATGACAAGCTGAAATAATTTGAAAAACTCACTCAATAGACCAACACAAATGACTCATGACTGACTTAACTAAAACAAGAACTTACAAAGCTTGTTGAAGGGCAACAGTCCATCAAGATTTGAAATCATGATGACAACCACCTGTGTTTCTTACAAGACAATATACATCAAACTATATCATAATGCCAATGTAACCAATCAATCAAATGCCTTTTTGACTGATTCTCCCAATCAGATCTCATGAGCAACAATAGATACCGGTAACCGGGCATCCAAAAACATAGCTGACCATGATCTCCTTCATCACTGAACACTGCAATAAACACTATCACTGCTGGCTGCAACAAACTTGCTAGAGGATCATGAAAAACATGAGGATTTGCCATTGCCACCTCCTGCTGAAAAAACAAGGTATCCTTTGCTTCAAATTCTGATTTGCCTTCCTCATGTGCTTCGGAAAGAGTATGTTCCTGGTCCTCAAAAAATTTTGAACAAGTAGATGAGCAGATCTCCTCTTGGAAAAACATTTCAGCACATGAAACATATGAAGAATCTGAAAGGTAATCCAGTATGCTATGATCTTCGGTAGTCAGACAATATGGTGGGTGATCTTCATATGGTATGACAGCCGGATTATCATTATCTGTTTGCTGATCTATAAAACTAATTACAAGACTGTCATCATTTTCAAAAGAGGAAGAAGTTTCACCAACACTTTCGTGACCATGTGTGCACTGCAAATCTGCTTTAGCTTGGGTTGTAGCATGACCTTTCAAGAGCTGATCTATCTCCTCTTCAGACAAAGGAGACAATGCCTTTTGGTTTCTTTTGCTTAAACAATAATTATCTTCATATGACAAGGCATTCAAACTATCATTTATTACTGAGTTATTGAATGGAGATTCATCACTTACTTGCACAAAGATCTCACCTTGCTGTTCATGAACATCTGAATCCAAAACTCGGTCTATGATCTCAACAGTAGAGCTCTCTTTGATGGGTTGCATGCTGCTGTCTTCTTCTGTAGGCAGACCTGAAAAAAGCTCTTCTCTTTCATCAATTACAGCCATATGGCCATCTTCAACCTGCTGATCTTGACAAGTATCCTCTAAGATTTCTATGTGCTGCTGAAACGGTTTTTCATACAGGGCTTCCATGATCTCTTCATCCATGAAATTATCATCTTCATAAAACTTCTCAAGGCTTTCAATAAAACTATAGGCATGCTTGCAACAGTCTTGAACCAAATTTAATGATGGATAAGAGTCCTTATATCTTTCAAAGAACATAGCATGAAAATCCTTTAAACAGTAAATACAAGCAGGCGGCAAACCTTCATACCATGATTGAGCTTTACCTTCTAGAGTGGCCAAGAATATCTTCATCAAGCAATCTTCAGGAAAATCAATCTTGAATTTGCGAATATGCATATGAAATCTGACTAGATGTAAAGCAGCATCCTTCTTACCATCAGCGTTAAATGTGGGCAAATTCCTTGACCAATCTACCTTTGGAATTTTATTTGGAAAACCGGGGATGTGATCTCGGCTCAAGGGAGCATATCTTCTTGCGATTAGGTCCATCATGAAAAGCTCAAAGCTACTGATCTCTCTGCAGTGAAGTCACCATGAAGCATAGGTTGCTGGATTCTTCAGTGAAAGGAGTCGCCAAGTGAATCATTTCAGCCTTTCAAGTGTCTGATCGTTGTCCACTATCAACAATCAGATCTGAACTTGATACATGTACTGGGGTGAAATGCAAATGAAGTGTTGTATTCACAAGCTCACGGAGATTGACTGAAGCAGCGTTTATCTACTAACGCTGATGTAAAACAAGAGCGTTTTCGAAGGCTTCTGGCGTAACTTCAGCCTCCGTCTAAGACTTATGAAATAACACGTCAACCCACAAACAAGTTTGTTCTTCCCCAGTATGGTCGCCAATATGTTAGCGCTTGGAATTCACCTAGGCTGAGATAGACAAACTCTCAAGGCTACATCAAACCATTTCACCTCGTAGCTAGCCCTACGAGGTATGAGAAGGCTCTCTCGGGTCAGATTCGATAGATCTTTCAATATGATTAGGATGACCAATTAATAATAAAGATTTTAGGCTAGTAAATTGATAAGGGGGTTGATTTAATGATTTTTGGGGTTTTTTGGTGGCAATTGGTGGAAGTGCAATTCAAGGTGCGGGGATTGAGCACAGTTTTCACAGGGGGATCTAAGGGGCAAGGTAGGAATGAGTGCTGATGCCTTAATCTGAGATGGATGATCAGAGATGATAGAGGAGAAGATAAAGAGGGCAAACACACAATTCGAATCCTCTCTAGACAGTAGAAAACATTAAAATTGAACAAACTAAAAAGCTGAGCATGTCAAAACATGAGTTCAAACTTTACCACTTCATCTGTCCAATTTAGAAGCATAAGAGAGATGTGAAACACATAAACAAACTTACAAGAACATGTAGAGAACACACCATCAACAATCAGATCCACAAGAATCCTCAAAGATGTCTGTAAAACCCTGGCTTTCCTTGCCTTCAATTGCAGAAATAGATGCACAATATACAATAAAGCTTCCTTACACAAGAGTCCAACCATGAAAATGAGAAGGAGAGAGCATAATATAGACCATCTAGACCATCTAACTCCTTTCCCCACCTCTAGGGGTCGAGCTCAGCTTCCTAGGAGCAGTTTGAACTAATTCTAAACTAAGAACTAGAAAATAGGCAGCCCAACAACTTGCCTCTATTACTTAGCTAACTCATCCATGCATTAATTTTTCACTTTTTACATCATGGAAGCTTCTAGAAGGGTAAAGAAAGATAAAAACTACCAAAGTGCCATGAAAATATTACATTTATCCTTCATCTACAAGTAAAAATAGTCAACCATAGTCAAAACAGTGTTTTTTGACCAAAAAAGTGAATTCTGGCAAATCTGGAAGTTCTGGTCGCGCCCCTTCACAGCTGTTTTTGAGTGGGTTCCACTGGTCCAAATCAGGTGCAAGATGGCTCATTGGAAAGCTTGGCCTGTCTACTTTCCATCCCAAGTGGAATTTCTGAATTTGGTGTTGATTTGACCCCTCAAAAACCATTTCTCCCAAGGTCACTTTCTGCAACTCAAAAAGTGGGCAGAAAGTCATTTTTTAGGTGTATTTTGAGCTTTTGGAGGCTCAAAACTCAAAATCAGGCTTCTCCCAAGTATTGGTAATTTTTCTTTTTGAATTCCCTTTCCAAAAATGCCAATTTTTCAAAATTCCGAGCAGCCCTTCAAACTGGTCTCACCCGGGGTGAGACCAGTTCTTGGGAAAAACCTGTAAATTGCACAAAAAATTCACCAATGACAAAATTTTCTCCAAATTTCTTGAAATTTGGGCTGGGAGTCCCCAATCAAGTACCATGCTGAGTCAAAGAGGCTTTGGCCAAAGTTTGGAGTGGATCGGGCGTTTTCCTTCGTTTTTGTGCTTTGGCCAACCGTCCTTGGAGCACCTTTGTTCTCGCCGGTATTTTTGACATTTCTCTCAAACCATGACACCTGTGTAAAAAGTGAAAGAGGCTTTTCTTCCTTGGCATGTTGTGGACAAAAACCTCTCTCAGTTTTGCAAAATTCATCTTTGATTGCTCTGGAACATCATTTGAGTGAAACTTGTCCCGATGTGTGAAACAAGGGATTTTGTCGAAATGGAGCGAAATGAAGGGGATAGAGGGCTTCTAAATTCTTGGGGAAATTTTTGGGAGTGGGGAGGGATGTTAGGAAGCAGGGGAAAGTGGAATCTCAGAGATTGAGTGAGGGGAAGGGGTCGAAAAGGACAAAACACAGGTCAAACCTAGAAAATTGCCAGGTTGTAGCTAGAAACTAGGGTTTGTGGAAAAATGAGCAATTTGGCGGATCTAAGGGATGGGAAGTGTTTGATAAGGTACTTTAAGGATAGGGGAAGGTGTATGAACATCTGGAAACAAGTTTTGCCGGTTATTTAGCCGCCCAAGAGAAATTGCCTTCAAAACCCTAGGAGAGGGAAATGAGCTTGCCTGGGTGGCAACTGAAGCATGAACAAGGTGTGAAATGACTCATTAGACACTAACATGACAATGAAAACCCTCTGAATGATGATAGGCTCAACTGAATGATGACATGGACTGACTTTTGGGCAAAGCCTAGACCTAATGCCTAGTGACCAAATTTTGCTTGAAGACTCACTGAAATGACAAAATTTGACCTTGACACTTCAAAATCACTTTGTAAGAGCACATTTGATCACTGGAGGAAGGCTGGAAAGGCTGACACTAACAGAACCCATCTAACTACTCACATATCAATGCTACATCTTTTATATGTATTGATGCATCCACTGATTTAATAAACATGGTACCTTTAGGACAATGTACCAAGAAATTTAGAAGGGTCCTACCCTTCCTATTTGTCCAACCATGAGACATCATTGTGCATCCAGACACCTCCCATGTCTGTTTCAACTTCATCGGTCTAGAGTTGATGTCCTGCTTTTATGCTTGAGGGATTGGCCCCCACAACTCCTCATATGTAGCACTTTTGTACTCTGGGCCCACAACAACAATAACATCACACATTGGCTACCAAAATGGATTGGTTTTGGTGATGCTGAGAGGTAAGTCGCCCCAAAAAAGACACCTCCCCACAACTCTATCTGCTTCTTGCTTCTCCTTTTTTTTAACAATTGATTTTATGGCAGGTTGTGCTTTATGTCTTGTTCGTGGAACAAAGAATGATGACCTCCCACTCCAAGTAACATTAGCACTAGCAGGTGACGCTATGGAGTCCCTCCCACTACCCTCAACCTCAAAATCAGAAGAAGATTTCTGGAAAGATCTACCTGCACATTCAACCTTGTTTCTTTCTACCTCTTCCTTCTTTATGTCTTTTTCATCAATTGCTTAAAGAGGTTTTTGTATAAGCTCCGCACTAGAAACCGTACAAAGTCCAACATCATGTCTAGGGAGTCTAGACAGATGGTATTTCAATCGCTTAACCCCCATTGTCATCTTGGTCCCACACAATTTGCATGATAGATATGCTCGATTTGGCCCACCATTAGGTTCCCCATACTCCCAAAATGGGTCCAAGGCTTTTGGCATATTTGTAGTGAACTAATTCAAACCTAGGGCACCAAAAAAACAAAAAATTGGTATTAAAACCCCATACACAAAAAGTAATAACTACCTCATTTTAAAAAATGTTTTGTTTACTACATTATTTGCAATGAAAAATGGCAATAAGAGGATGCATAAGAAAGTTAAAAAAAATGAAGCTTGTTGTTCAAATATGGATAAAACCCTTGCATTGGCTCATGGGCATGAAAATCATAGCAAATGGAAAAAAAACAAAGAAGCAAAATGTTGGTAGGAAAAGAGGCAAGCAAGCATAACCCTAAATCTATGAAAAAAATCATTAACATAGGGGTTTTTAAGAACATACCTGTTAATGGAAGAAATGAAGTTTGTCTCACTGTTCCTGAATCTTTGATCCACAATTTTTTTTTAGTTGGTGGTGATAATGGTTGTTTGATCCTCAATCCCTCCTTGAAAGCCACCACAAAGCTCCAACACTTCCTTCTCCAAGACTAAGAAAGAAAAATGAGCAAATAAAACCCAAAAAATTGCTTTTGTAGCTGCAACCCAACGTGCCTAGCGATAAATTAGGTCGTCGCGCAATTTTTGGTTGAGATATTGGCGATATTTCGGAAATATCGCAATATTTTCAAGCGAGAAAATATCGTGATATTTTCTCGGCGATATTTCGTCTTGTTGAAAATATCGCAATATTTCCGAATATCGTCGATATTTCAGCGATATTATCAACACTAGTTATTTTTATAGCATGGGTTTCATGCTTAAAGTCAATTTGTTTTAGGTCAAAGCACCCATTGCGTGCTTATAGGTTTTGTCATCATTGTACAAAGTCAAAAGAGTCATTTTCATATGTAATAGACCCTATTGGGCATCTTGTAACAAGTCAAAAGTATCAAAATACCTGTCCAAGACCAAGTCAGCCTGGCAGTGAAGAAGTCGACCTCATTATGACTATCCGTCCTCCTTGGAAGCCTATATATAAGTGATCATTTGATCTCATTTGAACCCATCAATCATATTCGATCAAGGAAGCAAAGAAAAGAAGAAAGAGGTCAAGCGAAGATCTAGAAGAAAGAAGAAACGACAAAAATTTAGATTTTTCTCTCTCTATCACTCCCATATGCAAAGGAGGCTAGGGTTTATGTAGCTACAAGGATGAAATTTCTGAGCTATAAGAGAAGGGATGGAATCTGAAGTAAAGAAGTCAAGTTGATCATCTACAAGCCTTTGAAGAAGAAGCAACCCAAGCGAAGGAAGGAGGAAGTCTAAAAGAGCCCTAATCACCCACACGTGCGAAGTTGCAGCGAATTGCAAGAGGGCCGAAGTTGCAGGACTGCAGTGAGGGACGAAGTTTGTTGCTAGAAGTCGAAGTTGAGCATTTGGAAGAGATTTGACTTGGTTTGACTTGGTGAAGAGAAGCACATCCTCAAGAAGGTTGACTTGGTCTTGGAAGGGTCTTAGTCTTGGGTCTAAGGGTCTTGGAATTCGTCATTTGAAAATTCTATAAGAAGAGGAGATTTCTTGTGGGTTTTCCTCTCTAGGAGAGGTTTTGGCCCTGGCTAGCAGACTAAATCTTGTATCCATATGTTCTATTGATCTTCATGTTTTGGTAGCTGTTTGATGATAAAGAACTCTATAATAACAAGAGAAGAAGAAACTAATTAAAAGAATATCACAAGCAATTATGTAGCTAAAAAGAAATCACTTCAATTTCAGCCCTATTGATTTCTCAACAAGATCTACCTTCATAAAGTGAACGCTCTCCCTCATTGGGCTGGACGACCACTTCTCAAGCTGAATACTGCCTAAACCCTAGTCGTCTAGGCTAGGTGAGGGCCATAACCTTCAAACTTTAGACTTGGCTTCGATATCTTGGTCTTTGGCACCTGCAAGTTATATAAATAGAGCCGTCCACAAGATCTTGAAGAATTTGAAAATAAAAACCCCGAATAATTATTTACAATATGCAAAATAAAGTACAAGGGTTAGTAAATTTATTTACAAATTATTCACAATATCTACAAGAAAATTCAAGCTCTAATTAACAAATAAATATTTTATAGCCCAAGTAGAAATTTGAAAATAAGTGATAGAAATAATTTTATTTTAATGTACTGGCCAAAACTCCCTACAAAACAAATCGTTAGATCAAGCCGAGAAGCCAAACAAGATGAAGATCTCCTCAAAGTCTATGTACTTGGGGGTTGCCCAAGCGCTAAATCACCTGAAGATCTCTACACACTTTGAAAGATAAATTGTTAGTTTCAAAAGGGGTTTAGATACACATTTAAAACCCTCAAGATCTAGAGATACCTGTTAGATCGAGTGAGCATAAAATGTTTCTCTAGAACCCAACACCTAAAGCAAGATACCTATGCTAATAGATGATCCAACTACTAACTATTGAAACAACAATATTCAATAATAAATCATTAGAGCGTTCAGATAGTTCAACACCTACCATAAATCATTGAGAGAGACACCTAGACTTGAAACCCCAAAGACTTATGCTTTATTGTCAAGAGAAATCCAGCAGAGCTTAGCTCAGTATATCATTAGTTGAAGTTACAATGAGGAGTTAGAAAGCTTTCTTATATAGAAAATGCGAGGGATAAACCCCTCCAAGTGGAAAATAACGGTTAGTAGCTCGATCCATGTCTTGATCCTAAAAAAAATTTTGAACCCTTGATAAGCTAACACGAATCTCTAAAAGAATTCGATTTTCCTTGTTTACTGGGTCGGAGGGATCAAATTTTGACTTCTGGACTGTTACCCACCACCCGTGGGTAGTATCCATAGGAGAAATTTTTCTCCTCTATGGTCCTCAACCGACAGCCAGCAACCCATTGCAACCACCATATTGCTTGATGTGCCACTATCTCCGCCACTTGAGCTAGCCATATGCTCCCTCGCCCATATGTTATGATTGTATGTTTGAAGGTGGGCCTTTCAACCCCGAAGGTATGGCTTTTCATTGTGTAGTTGGTGGGAATGTTTGTTTACTTATCATGGACACTTTTGGGCATGGATTAGTGGGGGGATTCGGTGGAAGGAGTGGGCTTGGTTTGTACTCTGGTCTCCTCTGTCCAATTTGATGGTTAGCCTTGTATCCTAGTGTTGTGGGATCTCCTTTATTAGCTATTAGCTTTAGGGGTGGCACTACATGGAAAACCCCGGTTTTGGTTGCGTGGTCTCCCTTCCCGACACCATATACATCACCCCCCTCCTATGATGTCCCCTGTACTTAAGTTCTCCTAACAGTGACACCAATTTTGCAATTTTGTCTAAGTTATATTAATTTTGGCTCAACTTTGGATAAGTGGGTGGGAAAGGGAGAATCACTTCATTTTGTGGGAGAAAGCATAGCCAAACATTAGAAAAAGGGAAAGATTAAAGTGCTAGTGGGAAGTGGGGACCACCCAAAAAGGGGAATTCGTACCCCTTAAGCTAGTACGCACTTGTGGGAGGAGAAGAAAAAGGAGGCAAAGTGAATTGGAGGAGAGAGAAGGAAGGTGGGGCCAACAAGTATAAGTATGAGGAGAGAACCTTCATTTGGGGCTTTTGATCATTTTAGATTGTCTCTACTGTTCTCTTGAGTTGTTTAGCAAAGACAACCAAATGCTGCTTAGCACACAGAGTTTTCGTGTGGAAATCCCACCCTACCTTCGGTGGAGTTCGAGTGCCAACACTAGGACGTCATCTATGCTACATTGGGGAGCTGTTTCGGGGGATTTTTTAGGAGTTTTCATGTGATTGCTTTAGCAGACTCGGCGCAGTAGGGAAATTCACACTCCTTGGGGGAGGTAGTTGTGGAGCAAATATTTTGCCGGCCTTTCAGGGAGAGATTGGGACTATCATTTGCTGGAGATTTGGAGTGTTATCTATGGTTATTTCTGTGGGAATTTTGCAAGTGACATTGGCAAATTTCCAGGGCTTGCGCAAAAGGAGTTTTGGGCCTGCGTAGTACATAGTGAAGGCTGCACGTGGGAGAGGCTTGGCAGGGAATTTGGAGTTGGGATTTGCTAGGATCCATATGGAGGATATTTGGAGGATTTGCTCGACATTTTGGAGGTGTTTTTGGCAGTTCATTTCCTGTGGAGTGAATTACCCAGATGGAGGAGGAGCTCAGTAAAATTGGGGTAATTTCGGAAGGTTGGAACTAGGTCAAACCCTTTCTGGGCTTTTCTGGGTTTGTGGAGGAGAGCCCAACATTAATTTGGCAGAATTTTCTGAGCATTCTAAGGGTCTCAAACAGAGGTTTCTTTCCAACCAACAGTGCAAATTTTCGGGGTCAGCGCAAAAGCTTGAGGAAGCACTTCATAGCATCAGAACAACATTTCTCTCACATGGTGTTTGTCCTGCTTGCTTTGGCAAGCCCAGGTGCACCTATTCCATACATTTGTACTCTCCTCTTTGATAATAAAATGGCTCATTATGGCTTAGTTTTCTGGCTGAATTGTTGGTGTTTATTTGCTTGTTAAAATTTTGTGTATGCATGGTGGAATTTGCTTGTTTATCCTTGTTATTTCTTATTAGAATATTACAGTGGTATTAGAGCCATAATCTTGGCTCAGCCTATGGGAAACCCTTCATTCTATGACACCAGAGGACAGGCAGAATATCACATACAAGAGACAGAGGTACAAAAGCAAGGAAAGAGAGCTACAAATTACCCTTGACCCAGAAACCCTTGAGTAGGAGGTTGAGAAACCAAACATGGGGGATAATCATAATGACAAAGAGAAGAGAGAGGAGGAATTTTCCCAAAGCCTCTTGAAGGCTATCAATGATTTGTCCAAGGGTATTGATGAGTTGAGACAAAGGAACAATAGTAATAACAAGGGTAAGGGCAACCAAGGAGACATCCATTTCGGAGAGGGTTCAAGTACCTCACACCACCAGGTCACAAACCCAAACAACATGCCTCACATCTATAGTACACCACTCAGGTCGACTATCCCTACGTTTCTAGCATCTGGTGTTGGAGGGCAGTAGGGGCACGAGGATATGTGTATGGGAGAGTACTTTTTGGAGTACCAACCATATGGGGCTGATTTTAGAGATGGCATCACCTTCAAAGATTTTTTCCAGCTCAAGGATAACAACAAGAACAAGGGGCTGAGTGGGGGAGCTTATACGCATGGCACTGATTTGCTGCCTACAGTGGGAAGGCTATTCCTTCCAACTTTTGATGGCTCTCCTAAGAGCTCAGCCAAGGTGTGGGTTGAGAAGCTGTATGTATATTTTTAGCTTAACTAGATGATAGAGATGGAGGCAATCAAGATTGCCACTTTGTACTTGGAGGGAGAGGCTCATGATTGGTGGTTCCACGGATTGGCTAGCTTGGGGCATGCAGGTATTACTTCCTATGAGGAGTTCACGCAGAGGGTGTTAAAGCGTTTTGAGAGGAGAGACCCTAAGGAGCACTTCGGAGAGTTGACACGGCTCAAGCAGACCGGTAGTACCGAGACCGGTTTGTGGAGGGGTTAGCAGAGCTACTAAGGGGCTTAGTGAGATCCAATAGGTCTCCACTTTGCATGATACAATCGACCAAGCTTGGGATTTGCAGGATGCGCTTTTGAGGACCAGAGCGCAGGTACCCACTAGACCCGTATTCGAGCAGACGGGTAGAGACACTAGGCCTCCACCACAACGAGATATTCAGGGGTGTGGGCAGTTGGACAATGAGACCTGGAGGGACCTTCGTAGGAGGATGTTGTGCTTCACTTGCCCAGAGCCATGCGCACCATGGCACAGGTGTACCAAGGGCAAGGCACACTTCATAAAGGTGTTTTCTGATAGTGAGCCGGAGGATGATGCAGAGCAGGAGACAGGCATGGGTGATGGTGAGCCACAGGTTGTTGAAGTTTCTAAGTTTACTTAGTTAGAAACCCTCCATGCACTTTATCTGATTTATTCCTACCTACTTGTTATTTTACTTAACAAGTTATTTACAATGTAAATACTGAAAATAAACACTAGTGCATGCTCAACATATTACAGATCAGCAACTAAAGGAAACATAAACAATCACACCATATGACACCATTATTTTTGGACTAATGTCCCCGAAAAAACCCAATGTGGGAAAACCGGTGTAGCTATCTGAGGGTTTTCTTATTAAGCAATATTAGAGTACAATCTGGGTGCCGAAACTAGCCTACCCAACAGAGAATTTCCTTGGCAGTAATACCTCAGTTTCTGACAAATATCCTGGCTGAAACCCCGGATAAACCTTCCGGCAGCTACTCAGCACAAATTTTCCCGAGAAACCCCAGCGCTAGCCTCTCTCTGGACTGCTCAGCCCCTCTTTACCTAGCGCTGGCCCTGTGTCACCTCGGATGGGTCTGCGTCAGCCTTAGGAGGCCCTTCGTCAACCCTCTGGCCCTCTGAGTTAGCAACGCTGGCCTCTTTGAGGCTCTGCGCAGCTCCCGACTGCCCCTGTGTGAGCCCTGGCTGGCTCTGCGTCACTCTCCCCGGCTACTTCGCTGCTCTCCCGGCACTATCTCTGCCTCTCTGTACTCAAATGCTCCTCCGCTGCATCTCTCGATCACTAATTCTATCTCTCTTAGCAAACCCCACTCTAGAGAATAGAATGACTGATCACTCTGGTGTATTCTCCAAGTGGCCCTCAAGCCTCCTCTTATACTTTTCCTGTTGACATATGAACGACCGAGATTAAGTCCCTAATCAACGGCTAAGATTAGATCTGGCTTGATCCATGTCTTTTGGACCATTCTAACACAGTTTCATATTAATACACATTAATATATTATTTTCCCTAAGTTTAGACTTAGGGACTCCATTAAAAATATTAATTATTTTAATATCTCCTAAATTGTTTAGAATCTGCCCAAACCCTTTCTGGTTATTGGGGATCTCATGTGCCCCAACCTCTCCACCAAGTTTCGTGGCTAGAGCACATCCGATGCTACCCCAAATCAACACTCCTTCTTAGCGAGGACTGTGCTCTAGCAATACTCCTCACTGAGTATTACTCTGATCATCCGACATCGGTACCTGTGCTGATGCTAGGCCTTCTTGCCCAACATCCTCTGCACTGCTGTATCCTGTACTGCTGCCCATGGTTTTGCCACTGCCACTGCTACATCTGTACGACAACTCCCTCTGCATCCGTGCTACTGCTGGTCCTTTCTCCTAGCACTGCATCCGCACTGCACCTGCTCTCATCATGCTGCATTGTGCTGCCCACTGTTGCACTGCAACTCCCTTACTGAGAAGTAAGTAACTAATCTCCCAATCTGACCTCCCTTTTGGGCTAGAGACCCTCCTGATGCTGAAGTTCCCTCTGCTGCTGACAAGTGCTCCCTCTCTGACCTTTGTGCTACTGCAACAACTCCCTGCATCTCGCACCGTTGCACACCTCTCTGTGCCATCCTGCACTGGTGCAACACTACTGTGCCTCTTGCACTGCTGCAGCCTGCTAGCCTCGCACTGTCTCGGGACTCTTGCACTGCAGTTCTCTTTGCTGCTCCATCCGCATCCATCTCTACCTACATCAGCCAGTCCTGCTACTCCTTGTCGGGGCTCCCGTAGCAAGGTCTAATCCAAGAGGCTGGGTACCTCAAGGATCCTTCCCCTCATCGCCTGTAGTCCGCCTGACTACAGCTCGATGTCTCTCCACTTCTGCTCAAGTGGTGCATGTGCACTCATGGCACAATCATCGTATGTTAAAACTTCCTTCTTTGCCCGTGCTAGCGCTGCCTTAGTCTCACAAGATGCTCCTTTACACTTCTTCCTTGGACACTGGGTCGCATAATGACCCAGCTCCCCATAGTGGAAGCACTTGATCTTGGAGAGATCTTTCTTTTTCCGCTTTTCCTGCTTTCCCTAAGATGATAGGGCCACATCTTCCTCCTCCTGCTTGACTTTGATCCCCTTGCTGTTGCTACTTGTCTTCAACTGCCGTCTGATCTCTTCCTGGCGAAGAGCTGCCCACATCTCGTCCTAAGGTGGGAGAGTCCCTCTACCCAGTATACTCTGGACAAATACCTCCCAGTCTTCTGAGACAGCATTGAGGGCTTTCCTCACCATCATCTCTTGATCCGGTGTCACTTCTTTAGCAGTCAACTGATCTTGGATCTCATTCAATCCTTCGAGGAAGGTGTCAATCGACTCTCCCTTCTTCATCTGATACGACCTCAACTGATTCTCAAGCAACATTCTTCTCTACACAGAAGTATGCTGATACAACTTCTTGAGAGCCCCCACATCTCAAATGTCGTTTCCTTCTCGACTATGTGTGGTACTACATGATCCTTGACCTTGTCAAGGATGATGCTCTTGGCCCTCGCCATTGCCTCCTCCTACTTGTCGTTATCTTTGGGGTCGACTGGGATAGCTACTACTTTCAAGGCGAAGTTCTTGACACGATTTCTGTCAAGTACGGATAAGATTCTGCCCTTCAAGATTATGAAGTTCGACGCTCCGTCCAGTCTATCCTGGTCTCTTATTCCGTGTAGTGCCATGATGCTCCTCTACTTCCCTCCTGGAATTTCTCTGTTCGACCCCTCTGAGTCTCTACTTCCCGTCTGGAAGTTCTCTTCTGGACTCCCTCTGAGTCCTGATTTCCCTCCTGGAAATCCTTCTGCCGTTGTCGAGATGCCCCCTACTCTGATCATCTTTGTGCAACCGCATCACTGATCCGGGTTCCTTGGCTAGAAACCCTCGGTAGCAACTCCTCTGGCCTTGCTCTGTCAGGTACTGTTTTGACTACAGTACCTCACCAGCGCCACTCTGCAATATTCTCACAGCCTTCTAAACCCCACCAACCTGAAGGTGAGAGTTCCCAGGCTCTACGCAATCCCGGCACCAGCAACCCGACCTCCCTAGCCAACTGCGTCAGCCCTCCCAGCTACTGCGTGGCTCTACGTGAGGTTCTCTTTGCCTTCCTTAGCCTTTGCGCTACCTCTTCCCGGCTCACCTTTGATGACGCAGGGACTGCGTCACCCTTCCCTTGTTGCTGCTCTGTTAGAAACAACATTTGTCACCTCGGGTCAACTGTTTTCTGCTGCTATCGCTCTGTTCGGCTGATGTCCTTAGTCCTCCTGTGATCTACAATCATGCTCTGATACCATGTTGAAGTTTTGTAAGTTTACTTAGTTAGAAACCCTGCATGCACTTTATCTGATTTATTCCTACCTACTTGTTATTTTACTTAACAAGTTATTTACAATGTAAATATTGAAAATAAACATTATTGCATGTTCAACATATTACAGATCAGCAACTAAAGGAAACAAAAACAATCACACCATATGACACCATTATTTTTGGACTAATGTCCCCGGAAAAACCGAATGTGGGAACTGGTGCAGCTATTTGAGGGTTTTCTTATTCAGCAATATCAGAGTACAATATGGGTGCCGAAACTGGCCTACCCAACAGAGAATTTCCTTGGCAGTAATACCTCTCAGTTTCTGACAAATCTCCTGGCTGAAACCTCGAATAAACCTTTCGGCAGCTACTCAGCACAAATCTACCCTAGAAACCCCAGCGTCAACCTCTCTTTGGACTATAAGCCCCTCTCTGCCCAGCGTTGGCCCTGTGTCACCCCGGATGGGTCTGCGTCAGCCTTAGGAGGCCCTGTGTCGGCCCTCTGGCCCTCTGCGTCAGCCTTAGGAGGCCCTGTGTCAGCCCTCTGGCCCTCTGCGTCAGCCTTAGGAGGCCTTGTGTCAGCCCTCTGGCCCTCTGCGTCAGCAATGTTGGCCTCTTTGAGGCTCTGCGCAGCTCCCGGCTGCCCTTGCGTGGCCCTGCATGAGCCCTAGATGGCTTTGCATCACTCTCCTCGGCTACTGTGCTGCTCTCCCGAGACTATCTCTGCCTCCCTGTCTCTCTGTACTCAAATGCCCCTCAGCTGCATCTCCCGATCACTAATTCTATCTCTCTTAGCAAACCCCGCTCTAGAGAATAGAATGATTGATCCAAGTGACACTCAAGCCTCCTCTTATACTTTTCCTGTTGACATATCAACGACCGAGATTAAATCCCTAATCAACAGCGAAGATTAGATCTGGCTTGATCCATGTCTTTTGGACCATTTTAACACAGTTTCATATTAATACACATTAATATTTTATTTTCCCCAAGTTTAGACTTAGGGACTCCATTAAAAATATTAATTATTTTAATATCTCCTGAAATGTTTAGAATCTGCCCAAACCCTTTCTGGGTATTGGAGATCTCATGTGCCCCAACCTCTCCACCAACTTTCGTGGCTAGAGCACATCCGATGCTACCTCAAATCAACACAAGTGACAAGAGGAGGAGGCCCACCACCCCCACCAGGAGGAGCTTTTTTCTTGCTTGCAGCTGGAGTTATCCCTTCACTTCAGGGAGTGTCGAAGTACCTATTTATGAGGATCAGGGGCACGATGCAAGGACACCGCATTTCAGTGCTAGTAAATAGTGGGGCAACCCACAATTTCGTAGATGCCCAGATGGTGTAGAGGAGAGGCATATGCACAAAGTCCTTTGAGGGCTTCTTCGTCTTGGTGTCGGGAGACCATACCATGCAGTGTACTAGATATGTTCTTGGGATGACAGTGGTGATGGGGAACTATTCGATGACGGACCATTTCTTTGTGGTTAACGTTCCAGACACCAATGCGGTGTTTGGTGTTCAGTGGCTCTACTCTCTTGGGCCTGTTACCATTGATTGGTAAAGATTGGAGATGGAGTTCACAGGGCCAAATGGGAAGTTGGTGTTGTTGAGTGGCATGCACTCATATCCCCCACAGACAGTGTCAATGCACAGTATGGAGGCAGACTTAAGACGTGGGGATATAGAGTGGGCTGTGGAGCTCAAGATATCTAATGCAGGGGGTGAGCCCAAACCCCCACACCTGGACATCCAGGCCATTCTAGACAGGTACCCAACAGTATTTGGAGACATCCCACTAGGACGACCACCTGACAGGGGGTTTGAGCACACTATTGAGCTAGAGCCAGGGGTACAGGCAGTCATCACAACCCCATACAGACATCCCAAGGCCTATCGGGATGAGATTGAGCGAGCTATTCAGGAGTTGCTGGCATTGGGGCACATTAGGCCCAACTCTAGTCCCTTCGCTTCATCAGTTGTTCTGGTGAAGAAGAAGGATGGTACGTTGCGGATGTGCATTGACTACAAAGATCTTAATAAGAAGATGCTGAAGAACCAATACCCCATCCTTCGCATAGATGAGCTTATGGATGAGTTTAGAGGAGCTAAATAATTCTCTAAGATAGACTTACATTCAAGGTACCATCAGATTTGCGTGAGGCATTAGGATATCCCTAAGACAACTTTCAAGTGTCACTACAACCACTTTGAGTTTTTGGTTATGCCCTTTGGGCTGACCAACACACCTGCTACTTTCCAGTCTTGCATGAACCATGTGTTCCGTAAGTAGTTGCATAGGTTTGTGTTGGTGTTCTTTGATGACATATTGATTTACAGCAAGACATGGGAGGAGCACCTGCAGCATGTAGAGGAGGTGCTTTGTATTTTGGAGGGGCAACAATTTTATGCAAATCTGTCCAAGTGTGAGTTTGGGTTGACTGAGATGCTCTACTTGGGGCACATTATTGGAGAGGATGGAGTGCGGGTGCATGAGGAGAAGATTAGAGCCATTCGGGACTGGCCAATTCCTCGGAATGTGACTGAGCTGAGGGGATTTGTGGGCATTTTCACATATTACAGGAAGTTCGTAAAAGGCTTCTCATAGCTAGCGGCACCCCTCATAGATTTGACTAAGAAGGGGGCATTCGCATGGATGGATAGGGCACAAGCAACATTTGAGCACCTCAAGAAGGTGATGAGTAGTGGTCTGGTGTTAGATTTGCCTGATTTTACACAACCATTCACCCTGGAGTGTGATCCATCAAGTGAGGGCATTCGCGCAGTATTTGTCACAGGGAGGCCACCCAATAACTTTCGAGAGTCGGAAGCTCCTTAGTCATGAGAGGCTGTACTTTATCTATGACAAGGAGATGTTGGGCATTATGCATGCATTGGCCAAATTTCGATAGTACTTGGTGGGCAATAACTTTAGCGTGAAGACTGATCATAATAGCCTTCTCGACTTTTTGGAGCAAAAGGGCCTCAATGAGAGGCAACAAAAGTGGGTCAGCAAGATTCAAGCCTACGATTTTGACATAGAGTATGCCAAGGGCAAGCAGAACATAGTGGCAGATGCCTTATCTAGGAGGCCCATGACACTTTCAGTCATGAGCTTCTGCCATGGTTGGAAGGCACAACTTTTGGTGGAGTATTCCAATGATTGACAGGCGTGTGAGATCTTGGATGGTACTCATGGGGATGAGCGCTACCTGGTGATGGATGGTGTCATTTACTACAAAGGACACATATATCTGGTACTAGGTTCATAGTTGAGGGGGAAGATTCTCCATGCAGCACATGATTCGCCACTATCAGGCCACCAGGGATTCTTGAAGACTTACAGGACAATTATGGAGCGCTTTGCTTGGAGGGGTCTCAAAGAGGATGCGTTGAGGCATGTGCAGGAGTTACTGCAACCGCTTCCCATTCCTGAGGGGAAGTGGGAGAGCATTTCGATGGACTTCATCACAGGACTTCCTATGGTGTAGGGCTGTGACTGTATATATGTAGTGGTGGATTGGTTGACGAAGTATGCCCACTTCTTTGCTATCCCCACCAGGTACACTGCTTTGCAAGTTGCAGAGCTATTCTTCAGAGAGATTTTCAGGTTGCATGGTCTCCCTAAGACCATAGTCAGTGACAGGGATAGTCGCTTCATGGGGGCATTTTGGCAGGAGCTCTTCAGGTTGGTGGGCACAAAGCTCACTCCTAGTACCAGCTACCACCCTCAGACAGATGGGCAGACTGAGATAGTTAATAAGTGGCTAGAGGGATATTTGCGGAACTATGTGACAGGGAAACAACGAGCTTGGATGAGATGGTTGCACTTGGGGGAGTATTGCTACAATACTACCTACCATATGTCTATTGGTATGTCACCTTTCCGTGCTTTATATGGATATGATGCTTTATCTTTTGCTGACCTTGTTTTTGGAGACAATAGGGCCCCAAGGGCCAAAGATAGAATACAGGAGAGCCAAGACATCCTTAAGGCTTTCAAAGACAATTTACAGAGCGCCCAAAATCAACAAAAAATGTATGTAGACAGGCATAGGGTTTGTGAAAATTCGTAAACCTAGGAATTCCTACTGCAACATTGATGATATTTCTCCTACAAGTTAGATTTACATGAACAAGTTATTTGTAGTTTCCTACGACAAACATCGAAATACATACACTGTAGCCTACACCAATTAAATAATATGCCGAAACAAGAAACTGAACAAGAGAAAGATACAACACAAAGGACACAGTTGTTTTTGGACAAATGTCTCTGGGAAAATTGGTGCAGCAGATTTGAGGGTTTTTATTATTAAGCTGAAGTATTTCTGAATACAACCTCTGGATGCCTTGCTGGCAATCCAATATAGAGAATATCATTCGACAGAAGAAATTAGTGAGATTACCTCACTCTACACTGCAATTCCCGACTGATCCGGCAGCTAAACCAATGAGTTCCTCGACTACTTCTGCGCTACCCTTGCTAGGCTTGCGTCAACCTCTAAGGCACTGGGTCACCTTTGCTGGAGATCGATTTGCTTCTCAGGCGCTGATTCCAGCCCTCCTGGCTCAGAAACGTCAACCTCTCAGCAAATCTCAGACTTCTACGTGGAGGCTCTGCATTGCTCTACGTGGGGCCTGCGTGAGCCCTTCCTAGCTCTACATCACCCTCTCTGGCCTTTGTGCTGCCTCCTCTGTGTGTCTCTCTGCCTCTTTGCTGAGTATTCTTGGCTCCGGAGAAGATCCTCCAGCCAAAACTCCCTCTGCCCCTCTTTGCGTGATCACTACAAATCACTGCGCTGCCTCTAGCTTCAGCAATTCGATCTGACTGATCAACTCTCTGTGTGTCTTCCAAATGACCCTCAAGCTTCCTTAAATAATCTCCTCGTTGACATTCAATGACCTAGATTAGAAGCTAATCAATGGCTAAGATCATTTCTGCTTGATCCTCGTCTTCTTCTAGAAGTTACACCCATAGTTAGATTAATACCCATTAATTATTTTAATTTCCTAAGTTTAGACTTAGGGTCCCATTAAAAATAATTAATTATTTTAATAAAACTGTCTCTGGGTGGAATTTCCCAAAACGCTTTTTGGGTTCTTTGGAATACATGTGCCCAAGCCTCCCTGCAAAATTTGAGACTTAGAGCACATCCGATGCTACCAGAAATCAACACTCCCTCTTAGCGAGGAATGTGCTCTAGCAATGCCTCCCACTGAAGCATCACCCTGACTTCATAACATCGTCCTCTGCGCTACTGATGTCTGACATGCTGTCCACCAACTATTGCGCTGCTGCTGCAATTGTATTGCTGTTGACACTACCACTGTCAACACTGCATTCGTACTACAACTCCCTCTGAATTTTTGCATTCGTGTTGCTGCTGGCACTGCCATTGCCAACTGCCTTTGCATTGTAAATTGCTGCTGCTACTGCATCAGCAATGGAAAAACATCCCAAATTACTGAACAAGTGTTCAACATAGATACATCTCGATGCTGAAGATATGACTGCTGCCAGTCCTACGCTGACCCTCTAAAGCCACTGTGCTGCTGCTGCTACTGCACTGTGCTTCCGTGCACTGCTGCAACTCTGCACTACGCTGCTCAGACTTGGCTTTCTAGCCATTGCATCTGTCGCTCCAACACTCCTCTGCTCCATCTGACACTGGTCCGTCCTGCTACTTCTAATCTGGGCTCCCGTAGCAAGGTATTGATCCTAGTGGTGGGCTCCTCAAGCATCCTGCCCATTAGTAGATCTTTCGAACTACAACTCTAAATCAACCCACCTCCCTCCTGAAGGTATCTTGGCTGTCATAGCGAACTCCTCCTCCTCGATCTTCAGAGGTGCAGCCTTTAGATCGTGCTTCTCATATTTGTCCTTCTTCCTGAGAGGACACTGTGTTGCGTAGTGACCCATTTCACCACACCTGAAGCATTTGATCTTCGAGACGTCCTTCTTCCGCCTCCGCTGCTCTTGCTGCCCCTTGGATGCAAGGGCTGCATTCTCATCCTCCTCCTTGGGCTTCGACCCACTGCTGCTGCTTCCGTCAAGTTTACACTTGACCAAGTCTCTCCTCAGCTCCTCTTGCTTGAGAGCTGCCCACATCTCATCCCAATTTGGCAAAGTCACCCTGCCCAAGATACTCTGGACAAAGACTTGCCACTCATCTGAGACTGAATTTAGGGACAGTCTAACCAACTCAGACCCTTGAGGTGTAGACCACACAGCTGTTAACTCATCACGGGTCTCCTGAAGCTTCGTGAGGAACAAATCTATGCGCTCCCCCTTCTGCATCTGTGCAGATCTCAATTTCTTCTCTAAGTACATCTTCCGCTGCTCGGAAGATCCTTGATACAACGTAGACAACGCATCCCACATCTCCTTAGCAGTCCCTCTGCTAGCGATGTGACAGACTACATGATCCTTCACTCCGTCAAGGATCATTCTCTTTGCCTTCACCATTTTTGCCTTGTACTTCTTCAGCGGATTTGGATCTGTAGGCTCAGCTACCACGCTGTCGACATAGGTCTTGAGAGAATGCTCATCTAGAAGGAATGACATTCTTGCCTTCCAGATGACGTAGTTGGATGCCCCATCTAACCTGTCTTGATCTCTGAGCCCACTGGTTTCCATCTCTACCACCAAAATGTCGAATTGCTCCTCTCTGCTTCTTATTGTTGCTGCAATAAGAAAACAGACTTCTTGGCGGAAAGTCTACTGAGAAAAAATCCCCTCATTTGTGCTTCTCTTCTCTCTTCTGAAATCTTTCTGCCCAACAAAAATGGCCTGTAGAAAAAATACATCCCACCAGCTCTTCCTCACGCTGAGGCTCAGCGCTGCTCCCTCTGCCACGACAAGATCTCGATCTGGAAGCCCTTCCTCTCTGTCGACTCACTCAGAGAGAGACTACCTCGAAAATTTTGCCTTCCCGGCTTGGACTGCGCAAACCCCTCTGGGGATTTGAACCACTGCCTCCTGCAGCTATTTCGATCTCCTTTTCTGCTCAGCGTTGTGCTCTCTGGCATTGTTCTTCTTGTCTCACCTGCACTGCTCTGATACCATGTGAAAATTCCTAAACCCGAGAATTCCTACTGCAGCATTGATGATATTTTTCGTACTTGTTAGATTTACATGAACAAGTTATTTGCAGTTTCCTACGACAAATATCGAAATACATACATTGCAGCCTACACCAATTAAATAATATGCCGAAACAAGAATCTGAACAAGAGAAAGATACAACACAAACGACACAGTGGTTTTTGGACAAATGTCCCCGGAAAAACCCAATGCGGGAAAACTGGAGCAACAGATCCGAGGGTTTTTATTATTAAGCTAAAGTATTTCTGAATACAACCTCTGGATTCCTTGCTGGCAATCTAGTACAAAGAATATCACTTTGCGGAAGAAATTAGTGAGATTACCTCACTCTACACTGTAAGTCCCGGCTGATCTGGTAGCTGAACCAACAAGTTCCCTAGCGACTTCTGCGCTGCCTCTGCTGGGCATGTGTCAGCCTCTTAAGGCATTGCGTCACCTCTGCTGGAGATTGATTTGCTTCTCAGGCGCTGATTCCAGCCCTCCCGGCTCATAAGCATCAGCCTCTTAGCAAATCTTGGACTTCTGCATGGAGGCTCTCCGCTGCTTTGCGTGGGGTCTACGTGAGCCCTTCCTGGCTCTGCGTCACCCTCTGTGGCCTCTGAGCTGCCTCCTTTGTGTGTCTCTCTGCCTCTTTGCTGAGTATTCTTGGTTCCAGAGAAGATCCTCCAGCCAAAACTCCCTCTACTCCTCACTGCGTGATCACTACAAATTGCTGCGCTGCCTCTAGCTCTAGTGATTCGATTTGATTGATCAACTCTCTGTGTGTCTTCCAAATGACCCTCAAGCTTCCTTAAATAATCTCCTCGTTGACATTCAACGGCCCAGATTAGAAGCTAATCAATGGCTAAGATCATTTCTGCTTAATCCTCATCTTCTTCTAGAAGTTACACCCATAGTTAAATTAATACCCATTATTTATTTTAATTTCCTAGGTTTAAACTTAGGGTCGCATTAAAAAAATTAATTATTTTAAGAAAATTGTCTCCGAGTGGAATTTGCCAAAACGCTTTCTGGGTTCTTTGGAATACATGTGCCCAAGCCTCCTTGCAAATTTTGAGACTTAGAGCACATCTGATGCTAACAGAAATCAACAGGCTTAAGAGACATTTTGAGGTGGGAGACTTGGTTTTCTTACGTCTCCAACCATACAGACAATCTATGCTGAAGTAGAAGGGGGCCGAGAAGCTACAACCATGCTTCTATGGGCCCTACAAGGTGATCAAGAGGATTGGTGAGGTGGCATACGAGCTGGAGTTTCCACCTGGAAGCAAGGTGCATAATGTCTTTCATGTCTTATGCCTCAAGAAGGTATTGGGACAATAGGTGACAACAACTACTGAGCTACCCCCTTTGGATGATGAGGGGCATTTGGTTCTTGAGCCTGAGGCTATTTTGGAGACCAGGGAGAGGAGATTGAGGAGCAGGACTATCAGGGAGTATTTGGTGCAGTGGAGGAATTTGTTGGATGAGGATGCCACATGGGAGGGTGAGCATATTTTACAACACCCCACATTACAATTGCTTGGGGACAAGCAACATTTGGGAGGGGAGGACTGTGATGTCCCCTCTACTTAATTTCACCTAGCAGCTACACCAATTTTGCAATTTTGTCTAAGTTATATTAATTTTCGCTCAACTTAGGATAAGTGGGTGGTAAAGGGAGTCACTTCATTTTGTGGGAGAAAGCATAGCCAAACATTAAAAAAAGGGAAATATTAAAGTGCTAGTGGGAAGTGGCGACCACCCAAAAAGGTGAATTCGTACCCTTAAGCTAGTACACACTTGTGGGAGTAGAAGAAAAAGGAGGCAAAGTGAATTGGAGGAGAGAGAAGGAAGGTGGGGCCAACAAGTATAAGTATGAGGAGAGAAACTTCATTTGGGGTTTTTGATCATTTTACATTGTCTCTACTATTCTCTTGAGCTGTTCAGCTAGGACAACACAGTGCTGCTTAGCACACGGGGTTTTTGTGTGGAAATCCCACCCTACCTTCGGTGGACTTCGAGCGCCAGCCCTAGGAGGTCATCTACACTACATTGGGGAGCTGTTCCGGGAGATTTTTTAGGAGTTTTCGTGTGGTTCCTTCAACAGACTGGGCACAGTAGGGAAATTCACACTCCTTGGGGAGCTAGTTGTGGAGTAGATATTTTGCCGAGTTTTCAGGGAGAGATTGGGACTATCATTTGCTTGAGATTTGGAGTGCTAGTCGAGCTTATTTCTGTGGGAATTTTGCAGTGACATTGGCACATTTCCAGGGCCTGCGCAGAAGGAGTTTTGGGCCTGCGCAGAAGGAGTTCTGGGCCTGCGTAGTACATAGTGAAGGATGCATGTGGGAGAGGCTTGGTAGGGAATTTGGAGTTGGGCTTTGCTAGGAGCCATAGGGAAGATATTTGGAGGATTTGCTCACCATTTTGGAGGTGTTTTTGGCAGCTGATTTCCTATGGAGCAAATTATCCAAAGGGGAGGAGGAGCTCACTAAAATTGGGGTAATTTTGAAAGGTTGGAACCAGGTCCAACCCTTTCTGGGTTTTTCTAGGCTTGTGGAGGAGAGCCCAAGATTAACTTGGCAGAATTTTTTGAGCATTCCAAGGGGCTAAAACAGGGGTTTCTTTCTAGCCAATGGTGCAGATTTTTGGGGCCAATGCAGAAGCTTGAGGAGGAAGCACTTCATAGCATCAGAGCAACGTTTCTCTCACCTGGGGTTTGCCCCGCTTGCTTTGGCAAGCCCAGGCGCACCTATTCCATACATTTGTACTCTCCTCTTTGATAATAATTTGGCTCATTATGGCTTAGTTTTCTGGGTGAATTATTGGTGTTTATTTGCTTATTAAAATTTTGTGAATGCATGGTGGAATTTGCTTGTTTATCACTATTATTTCTTATTGAGAATATTTTACCTCCGCTCATTATAACCCCATTCACCATATTTCCATCTGGGTCCACATTTGTCCATTGGGTCCACAAGGAGTTAGCCCCCCCCCCCCCCCCTTGTCCACAGCTTGGGTCGGGCCTTAAACGATGCCCCGAAGGTTGATGCAGCTAAAAAGAAAGGAAAAAGCATAATTTGGCCACTCTCAACAGGAAATGTACCATAAAATGCAAAAGATCGCCAGGACATACAAATTTAGCACATGGGCAAAACATGAGCTCTACCCCTATCATTATGGCCATCACCTTGGTTCCTAGGGTCCCTCATATCGATCCCTTTCATCATTATGGAACCCATGATTGTCCTAAACCCCGGTGGGCGATGCACTGTCCCATCTTAAAGGGGTATCCACAACTATATCTTACACCTCATGCTCTTATCCCCTAGAGCCTCGAGTAGTTATAAAAGAAATATCAATAAAAGGAAAAAGGCATATGAAGAAGGGTGGAAAAACAAAGGCCAGGGAAACTCATGTACCACAATTGCTCCCTCCTACATCCATATACCCAAGTGTGGGCTTCCCTTATTATAGCTAGCCTTGTATTATCGCATGTGGCTTGGAACCTTCTGCTGATGCCCCACTCTATTCCACCATTATATCACGTGCCACCTGCCATTTGATAGATGTACCATGGACATGTCATCCCCTTAGAGGCTAAAACAACCTAATAGGTTCCTTGGTTAACCTTCTTCTTGAACTTGGAGATACTTGTACGTTCTAAAACCCACTATGGAAGGGCATGCCACCATGAAGTGTCCACTTGGTTCCATGATTTGTAAGCTCATTTACTCAATTGCACTAATGTTTGGTTGCATTGGAAGGCGAGGGAATGCATTGGATCTTATAAAGGATTGCATGTATTGCCATTTGTAGGGTGAGCGTTGAGAGCCACGGGTCTCCACCATAGCAGAGAGCAGATTGCCACTTCATGGGATCCTTTAGTTTCACCTATTGCTTGCTCGTATTCCACCTATTAGATGATGGTGATGCACTTGGACCACCTTGCCTAACTGGCTCCACTCTTGCACCACAGACTTGGCAGCTGATCCAGGGCCCAGATGAGGATGTGTCTCACTATGGGAGACAATGGGAGGGCTTGCTTTGTTCTTTTAGCCCTTTCAAATGGGATACAGGGTTCTTTGATCCATTTGGAGACCCACGAGGATGTTCTGTGCCCCCATAGCCACTTGGGGTCACCACAGGTCATTTGCTTGGATATCAATGGGCCAACCCCTTTATCACTATGTTTGGAGCTCATTCATTCATCTTGGCACACATTGCACTCGATTAGGCCTCTTCAATGGCCTTCCGACCTATTGTATCTATTATTTTGCCCTCTTGGGAGGCTTATTTTTGTATTATGGAGCTACCTTGATGGGGTTGTCACCAAGGAATGTTGTTTTTGCACATTATTTTATTAGTTGGGGCATTATTAGGGCTTATTAGGCGAATTGAACCCCTTAGGGAGGATATATATTGATGTGATGATCATTTCATTTGATCATCACTTGGATTTGGACTTGTATCTCTTCTTGAGAATTTCACTAGCCTTATTGATGGATGAATTGGAAGTTTAATGCATTTCGATGTTTGGAAGGACTTGTTTCCTATCTTGGAGCTTAGATTTTTGTCTGTATTGGTGATTGGGAAATTTCGCTATACTTTGAAGCGACTTTTACATGGTTTCTTTTACATGTTTTGCACTTGTATAATGTATGAAATATTTTCGCTCATGAAGCTGGTGTAGCTGCCTTAATCTATGCAAATTTGTTCGATCTTGTCTTTGTGAGGGCCTTTTATATGTTTATGCAAAGTATGGTGAATAAATATCCTAGGGGTATATGATTGTTCATAATTGCCTTGATAAGTCATCAATTGCAGCGTTAAAGAAGTAAAATTTTTCCTAGTAGCCTAGTTGCTTCCTCTAGGGTCAAGTGAAGTTGGTAGGGAACTCCTTGATTGGGTATAAGCATCTCTAAACATTGAATCATATTGAGTCCTTTCTCCCAATAGGCTAGGCATTGGTCTAGTCCTAGGTGGTCACCAAAACGAATATCTTTGTCACCTATTTTTCTCTCTCTTAGCCCTAACCCTTGTAAGCTTCGTAGGGCATCACACAAAATCAATTGTAGCCTTCCAAATTTGATGGAACTTGGTCAAGATCCGCGCTTCCGTGTCCTTGAGAGGTCCTCCAATTTCCAAGCCATTTCGATGGTGGAATCTCAAGTTATCCCAAGCCCTAGCTTGAGGACTGTTTCTCCCTATGTTACCTTTGGTTAGTGGCTTCATTAAGGATCATTGCATTGAAAATCTAAGTCAAATCCTATCTCATTGATCCTTTTCTACCCCTTCACTTGGTCAAGTCCATTTGTTTGAAGTTTCATCCCAAACCCTTGGCCTTGTTTGGGTCCACTAGGGATTCGTTGTGATCTCGTAAACTTATCATTCCAATTTCACAAGGATTGCTTAGGAATCCTATCCTTCTAGGATTCTTTGGTCTACTGCACTTCTTACCAAGAGATACTCGTCAACCCTAGGCCTAGGTCTCCTTTTAGCCCTTCATAGAGAGCCATTCATCTTGCTTCTAAAACAAGCAATCCCTATCATTAGAGTCTCTCCTTTGAATAGGCTCTTGGAATCACTACCTTTACACCATTATTATATTTCTCCTAGTGATTTCCCTAATACTGGGACTCCTCCCATCGGTGAAAGTCCGTAAAGAGCAGGGAGCTTTAGTTGAGGTGACAGTGGGCTATTGCTCCATTGTTGCCACTTGACCTAGTAGTTGCTCTATAGGAACCCCTCCTAGGACCCCTGCTAGTCTGAGCGGCAACATGGACCACCGGAGGATCTTCAAAAATAGAATTATCGTTACTCGTGCAAAATTATTAATTGCTTGGTCCAAAATTTTCGATTCGCTGGGAAAATAATTTTCCTGGGTCCATTGAATTTCTAAAATGGGTCATTTTCCCTTGGAAATGAGGCTCTTTATTTTGACATGAATTTTTTCCTTTGAAAATAACCTCAATAATTTATTTATTTATTTATTTTTCCACTGGAGAGTAATTAATTTTTCCTCTCATTTTGTATTTTTTTGACAATTTCAGCCTAATTTTATTTTTATTTTTGCCATAAAATTAAATAATAAACATAAGAGGGGATTACAAATATTTTTCCACCCTTTAAGTGGGTTTAAAAAATATTTTGGTAATGGTGTTCTAATTATGAGGAACCATTCACCAAAAATATTTCCTAGACACACTTTTACATCAAGATATTACAATAATCAACCCTTAGAAGGGGAATTTTACACATAGACACAACCTCTTTAGACACAACCAAATTCTGTGACTCAAGACACATGATTTAGTATGATAAAACAAATCGACTCGATAACACCATGACTCACCTAAGACCTTATCAATGAGTTCCACCCTAGCTTAGGGGTATGTCTGGGAGAAAAACTCTATCAATTATTCGTGTTTACAAACACAATTAATTGGGGAGGTTAAAAAACTACAAGAATCATAGGCTTACCTAGGTGTTGTTGCATGGTTTAATAGTCATGCTAGAATCATTTTTACAATAAAAATAGAAGAATTTGGGATTGCAATGATGATAATGACGAAAAAATTTATCCACTGCTTTATACTCTGCTTCTTGGAACTGTTGACATGTACATGGTCAACAGGTATATCTGCTGCCATATTATGAGGATGTTGTATGATTCAGGGTTGGCCCTAGGAGGCCTAATGTGATTGATGTTGAAAGACTTGTGTCTCATTATAATTGTACATTGTATCTCAGTTGAACATTTGATGAATATCTAAGAAGAAGAAGAATTGATTTTGGGTTTTCCCCCTTGTGGGATTTTTCCCTGGTTTCTGACCAAAATTCTGGTGTCTCTATTATGTATGCTTTTTTTCTATCGTTCCTTACTGTTCTGCTGCATCATTAATGTTAATGTTTTCTCTATATAATTGCTTATGATGATATGGGGTGAATATAATGTGAAAAATGTTGGAAATGTTTTAAAATGCAAGAACTGTTCCGCTGCATTGTTATTGTTAATGTTCTCTCTATATAATTGCTTATGATGATATGGGGTGAATATAATGTGAAAAATGTTGGAAATGTTTTAAAATGCAATTATCTACAACAGATAACTATTTAGCCCTAAAATTAACTAATCATGCTTGTATGATTCACAAGTCAATTTTAGATATTATTGAATGAATGATACTGCTGTTTGTTATTCAAGTAACATTATCACAGTTTTACTGTTAGGGTTGTACAGTATGTTTAGTGACGTTCACTCAACCATTTTTTTGTACTGATTCATGTAGAAGCATAATCTTTTGCTGCTAGATTATCCTTGTTTTGTGGAAGAATGTCTAGGCTTGGAAATTTTATTTCAATTCAGTCGCATTTGAGTAGTCTTTTCTGTGAAGTATGCTGGTGCTTTTACGTGGCTCTTTATTGCATGATGATATTAATTAACTTTTATTTTGGTTGGCATAGTAATATTGCTGGTATAATGGTATCATTGTGCATGTGGTCAAATTTTAAATCACACTTGTGTCATTGCATGTCAAGCCATCTTTTGTGGTGCTGACTCATGGGTTGGCAATAGTGCTTGTCTCCGGGATGTAGGGCACAGATCATCCGTCGTTACATCAAACCATAATAACTATTGTTGGTCATCCATGTAGCCCATGGGATGGATGGATTCTCTTTATCTTAATATAGCAATGTATATTCATGTTTAGGTGATTGTCTATGGCTGCGATCTGTGTCATTTTTTCCATAAGATCATACTGCTAACGCTTATTGGATTCTTTGTAGATATTGTTGGACGAGTTGAGATTTACAGAGCAGATTATTGATTTGGTTTTCTTTATGCTTGTGGTACTTGCACATTCGGAGCAGGTATTTAGTTTTCAAGTGCATTTTGTGGTTTACTTCCTTCTTTTGGATATCTTTGTTATCCATTTGTACCTATTATCATGTTTGCCACTTTGCAGGATAGTTGCATTGGGACCTTCTTGACGCTTTACCATGCAACATTGGTTGCATGTACCCTTTATCTTTTAACAGCTTTTGTGTCTTCTGAATGGCAAGACATTGTACATGTTTTGCTTGCACATCCAAAGGTCTTTCCTCATCTTTTGACAATTAGACTTTGGAATGACCTAATTTTGTTTTGTAGGATTACAAATAAGGGGCATAAGCAATGTTTAAAAAGATTGCAAAATTCTCTAGTGATTATAGTTCTGTTTTGTACTGCATGATGTTTTTATTACTACAATAATTGGAAGTAGTCAAACTTGTTCGAACATCTGTTTTATTTGTAAAGAAACTTGAGGTTTTGACATTAGTATATGTCGGAGGAATACTTAATACCATAAAATTATAATTTCACCTGTATTTTATAAAAAGATTTAATTTTCTGAACCAGTGTTGCCCAAAATTGTGTAAACAATTACCTTGGCAATCACTAATTCATCTATCTTATAATAACTCAAATTTTCTGTTACACAAGACTCTAGATGTTTGTAAAATCCCCTAGTGTTGTCTGTGTGTTTTGAGTTAGTTGAGAACTGGGAGAGCAATGACATTGGTGATCTACCTTCACAACAAGAGATGGAGTTTGTATTAACCTAAGATACCGGATTCGTCCAAAAGCCCTGTCGAATCGCGAATCCAGCGAATCCGACACGATTCTCTGCGGATTCGTGTCCAAACTTCAGGACACGTCGTGTCCTATAACGTGTCCTGAATTTGCAGTGTGTGTCGCGATTTTTGGGACGTGTCAAGCCAGAGTTTTCAGCATTCTTTTGTACTGTTCATAAGATTGGCGATTAATGAATCGATTATAAGTTAAAGGCCTATTCTAGTATCTTCCATATCCTAACTGTGTGAAATGATGGTTTTATTCTTTGATTGATTGGATGATTTTCTAATGAAATATGGCCTCTGTCTTGAATGTAGTTGCATATTCAAGAGCCAAATTTGAACAACCCTTGCTTCACTGAGATGCTAAATGCTGCTAAAGGAATGCTGCTGTAATAAATGGGATTTGGTTCACTGAAATTCCTTGCTTGAGATTGGCATGGAGTTCAATATTGTAATATCAAAGCAAGCATTTGACGAAGTGGTTGCTTTCAGTTTTTCCTGAGTATAGATGTGAGATATATAACCCTAAGGTTTGGAGTCTGGACAACATTATATCTTTTCATCTTGAATCTGGTTTGCTTGGAGGGAACAACGTTATTTACAGAGAAAAAAGTGGTCAAATATTATTGTTGATATTTAGAGGTCAAACAAGCATGATGTGCCACCTTGATTGATTCAGTTTTTATCTGGTTCTTTCGAAAGGGTTGCACCATTTAAAAAAAATGGTGAAATCTAGTTGTAAGTTGTCTTTCAGTTATGAATTATGAATCATGATTTAAATTTTTAATAAATTTATCATTTATGTGACTAGTACCACTGACATTTATTTGAATTTTGTATGTACTATGCATGCTAATTAGTAATTACTAATAGGCATAGCTATAGATGAAGAATCAAGATCTATGTTTGAAATCAATAAATTTGTATCATTAATTAAAATTTGTGTGAGAAATATGATAATATCTAATTTTTAATATATATATATATATATATATATATATATATATATATCTATCTATATATATATATATATATATATATTTTTTTTTTTTTAATAAAATAATATATAACGTGTCCTAACGTGTCCTGTTCCGGGGGGTCAGCGTGTCCCGAATCAGACACCACGAATCCCGAATCCTACGTGTCCCGAATCCCCGTGTCAGGTGACTTAGGTATTAACCTTGGAGGCACATTGCTTTTCTATTGTTGTCTTCTTCATAGTGCGTTTTCATATTCTAAGATTACATAAGCAATGATGTGTATGTTGGGATTTGTGAGAATCTGGTTGTGTGTTGACTATGAGGATATGTTGGTTTGTATTTTCACCATATAATTCTTATCTTTCATTTGTTAATATAGGTGGTACACTTATTGTTTTCGGTAAGTAGAGAGTTTACTTGTTTGAAAAGGGAGAAATCTATCTTTCAATGCTAAAAAGTAAATGTTTAACCAAATTGGTCAAGGTGTAGAATCATTGTCAGTGAAGTAATGCACCTTGGATTTGAATCTACAAAGTTGAATCCGTCGGTTTCTGTAATATCCCTTCCAATAAAAATCTGCTAAGTGCCTTTCTCAATTTTTGCAAATTATGGATGGAGAAAATTTTGCATACAAACTTAGGAAAAGTGGGTGAACATTAATTAATTTAATGTTGTGTGGTAGTGGAGGCCCCAAACATTAGACAAAGGGAAGATTAATCACATAGTGGGATGTGGGGACCACCCCATGATGAAATACGCACCCCCTTGATGGAGAAATTCGAATGGCTAAGGAGGGAGCTCGAATTGCTTAGTGAAGGGGCCCACAGGAAGGAAGAGAGCAACAATTATAAATAAGAGGAAGACAACATCATTCAGGGGCTTTTTGATCATTCAATATCTGATTGTTGTTCTAGTTGTTTAGCTGAGTTACATAGTGTTGTTGAGCACAAGAATTTCCCAGGGGGGAAGCTCAACCTCTCTTCGGTAGATTTCGAGTGCCACCCTAGGAAGGCCTTTTTATCTTTCTTTAGAGGCTAGGGAGAAGACCACACAAATATCACACATTTCTGGTTCAGCTGGGACGCGGGAAAGGAGCCACGCAGTTCTTGTTGGAGAGTGGTCCCGGAGATAGGGGCTGCACTATTGCTGAAGCATACCTTGATCAAATTCCGGGCAAAAGGAGAAGGGTTTACAAGACCAAGAGGTATTTCCACAGTAATACGAACTTCTAGAGCTGGGGCTTGCGTCATCTTGCGTAGGAGCTGCACAGTCTTTTGTGGGGGCTGAGTGCGGGGTGGCTTGTGAAAGGAATTGGGGAGATGGGGTTGTTTGGTATTGGATTGGAGGAAATTGTGGGGGATTTTCCAACATTTTGGTGGAGTAGAAAGCACAACATCTGCTCTTCTGCTTGTGGAGAAGGGACAAGCATTTGGGGTCAATTTTGGAGTGTCAAAAATAGAGCAAACCCTTTTTGAGTTTTCTGGGTTTTTGACAAGGATATCAGAAATAATTTTGAAGAATTTTCTAGGCAGCTTTGAGGGGTCAGACAGGGGTCCCATCTCAGTTAGCAGTGTACTTCTTCAAGGGCCAGCGCAGTGATTTGTTGGGGAGCTTTCTACATCATTTGGGCAGTTGATATTCATCCACCTGGGGCTTGTAGCTTGTTCTAAGCAAGCCTAGGTGCACTCACTCTAATCTATTTTGTACTCCTTCAGCTATATAATAAAATTGGCCCATTTTGGCGTGTTTCTGGCTCATTTCTGGTTCCCTGGTCTGTGCACATTTTTATTGTGTAGAATTTGTTGCATTTGCTTTGTTTATCATTGTAAATTTCATGTAGGAATATTACAGTGGTATCAGAGCCATGATTTTGGCTAGTTGTGTGTCTAAATCATGCTAATGCCCAAGTTGCTATTGTTGGGCTAGAATTCTAGAGGCTAAAACAATAGTCCCACATTATTCTTCAGATTGAACTTGTGCCCAAAAATGTCTCAGTAGGAGAAATTCCTTAAGAAATTTTAAAATTATACTAGGAACGTTGAGAGACTGGTGGCGCAGCTCGAAGAGTGGGCTGTGAAAATTCCTAGATCTAACAATCTCAGGAATCCTATTGCAACCAACTGAATCTACTTCACCTAGATTGTAAATTACATTACAAGCTTATTTCAGATTTCTTCTTGAAACATTGAAGTAAATTACTGAAGCAGACTACACCAATTAAATATGATTCTGAAACATATAAACTGAGCAAGGAAAATCGAAACACATAGGACACACTTATTTTTGGACAATAGTCCTCAGAAATACCCAACGCGGGAAAATTGGTGCAACAACTCTGAGGGTTTATTATTATTAAGCAGTAGAAAATTTTGAATACATCACTGAATACCTCACAGGGTTATTCAGTTACAGAGAGAAATACTGGTAGAAGCTTTGTGAGTTTACCTCACACAATCACTGAGAAAAAGTCCCGACTATTCCGGCTGCAGGATGAGGTGCCCTTGGCAGGCTCTGTGCTATCATTGCGCTGCCTCTACGTTGTCCCAGTGTCACCCAACTGGGGAATCGATTAGTAGCCCAGAGTCACTGCTCTCAGCCTCCCGGTCTCACACCCTGGCTTTCGACTGCTGAAACTGACCCTCAAGCTCTGATTTTCGACTTTCTTTCTCTCCCTCTGCGCTGCTTCGACGTGGCCCTTCTGGCCCTGCGTCAAGCCTACTGGATCACTCACTGCCTCTTTCTGCTGATGATTCTCCGACTGAGAATCTCTCTCTCTCTCTCCAAAAGCTGCTATCCCCACCCCTTTGCTACAAGAAATCTCCTCAATCGATTTTCCTCTTGAGAACTTCTCACTTTAGAAAATCGATTTTATCAATCTCTCTGAGTGTTTTCCAAATGACCCTCAAGCCCCTTCTTATATCTACCTGTTGGACAACCAACGACCTAGATTAAATCATAATCAAAGGCTTAGATTGTTTTGGCTTGATCCGTGTCTTTTTCTAGAAGTTTCACCCTTGATTAGATTAATACCCATTAATATTTCAATTTTCCTAAGTTTAGACTTAGGAACCCCATTAAAAATATTAATTATTTTAATAAAATCACTTATGGGTGGAATTTCCCAAAACACTTATGGCGTTCTTTGGAATACATGTGCACAAGCCTCCCTGCAAAATTTGAGGTTTAGAGCACATCCGATGCTACCCCAAATCAACACTCCCTCTTAGCGAGGAATGTGCTCTAGCAATACACTGCTACTGCATACTGGTCAGACTCTGAAACATCGTTCTCTACGCTACTGATGTCGGACATGCTGTCCACCAACTACTGCGATGCTGCTGTATTTGTACTGCTGCCTTTGACATTGCCAATGCTACATCTGTACTGCAACTTCGTCTCACATGTTGCATCTGCTATGCTACTAGCACTGCCACTGCTAACACTGCATCCGTACTGCAACTCAGTTGCTGAGAGAAGCTATTGAAAATACCCAAAACTGAACAAGTATCCAGTGGATACACCTTGGTGCTGAAGTCATGATTGTTGCTAGTTCCACGCTCTCTTCTAAGCCATTGCGCTGTTGAAACTTTGCACTGTGCCTCCTCGCACTGCTGCCTCTCTGCTCTGCACTGCTCATATTCTGGCACTACTAACCAGTGCATTTGTTGAATCAACACTCCATGGCACCAACTGAAAACTCCTCCATCCTGCTACTATTGATCATGGGCTCCCGTAGCAAGGTGATGATCTAAGAGGTGGGCTCCTCAAAGATCTTGCCCATCTGTAGCTCTATTGAACTACAGTTCTATATTAGCCCACCTCCCTCCTGGAGGCTCTGTCATCGGGTTCGACAAACTTGAACGAATAAATTTGAAATTCGCCGAACTTCAAATGAATTCGAATTTATTTGTTCAAGTTCGCCGAACAAAATGGCAAACACGAACAAAATCGCGAACAAAATCACGAACTTAAAAAAAAACGCCATTAAATTCATTGGAATTCGATTAGGTTCGTTTTTTTCTCCGTTTAAAAAAAATTAAAAATGATTCATTTGTATTCGCTGTTTGCAGGCCCCGTGGGTTAGGTTTAATTGTTTGCGGGCCCGTGGGTTAGGTTTAATTGTTTGCGGCCCGCGGGTTCTAACTTCTGTGTTTAGTTTTATAAACATCACCGAACCGATCGACGACCAGTCCACATGTTGATTTGGGGTAGCATCGGATGTGCCCTATCCACGAAATTTGGTGGAGAGGTTGGGGCACATGCTAAGTTGCACGAAACGGGGAAACGGGTACGAGTTTCCGAAACGGGAAGTGATACGAAAGGCGACCTCCCCAAATTTTGGAAACGGGGAAACGTGAATATACATATATATATTGAAAATATTTAAATATATATATATATATGTGCAATCATAAAGCATAAATGATACATTATAATCTATTACACTTAAACATTAAGATTTAATTTACATCACATTTACTCATGAATGATCACATAATGAAAATAAAAATATTGGAATATCCAAAAGCAACCTTTATTATATATCCAAATCTCAAAATCAACCTTTATTTATATTAATATATGAGGCTGCAAGTACAATAAAGACTATAAGGCTGCAAGAGAGAGATCCAAATCAAGATTTTCTGCATCCACATCCCATTCTTTAGAAGGACCACTGTTGTATTGGGAGTCTCCTCCTACATAGTCGAACGACCTTAGTGCTCTTGACTAAATACACGTTTCATACCCTAGTGCCCTACATGATCTTGATTATTGGGAGTTTCCCCTGCATAGAGGGCTTGGTTCTCTTGATTATATACAAGTTCCATACCCTAGTACATGATAAAATCCAATGGAAACATTGCAATCCCTCCAATCCTGAAATCCTGAAAAACAAATAAGTCTGTTGGATTTTGAGTGAGATCTAAAATTCTACTTTCTCCATATGAAATCCAATGAGGGCGAAACCACTCTCAAACATCCTGAGTCATTTCATGGTAATGTTAAAAATTTAAGTAAAAGGATGAAAATGAAAAATAAAGGAGAATATCACTTTTACTTTAAGAATTTAACATTACCATGAACTGCATATCCCTCAAACTTCCTGATGAACTGCATATCAACACTAGGGCAAAATTCACTTTTATAACTTTAGACATGCATCTAGAAGCAACAAGAAATCACTAACATACCCTAAAAGTAAATAAAAAAAACACAAGTTAATGAGGAAACGTGGGTCGTACGGCCCTGAAACGCGTTTCCGGCCGTACTGGCCACGTTTCCGTTTTGGGAAACGTGGCAATACGGCCGGAAACGCGTTTCAGGGCCGTACCAAACGCGTTTCCGCGTTTCGTACCCGTTTCCGTACGGAAACGGATCTCTATACCACGTTTCCTGCAACATAGGGCACATGAGATCTCCAATACCTAGAAAGGGTTTGGGTAGATTCTAAACAGTTAGGGAGATATTAAAATAATTAATATTTTTAATGGAGTCCCTAAGTCTAAACTTAGGGAAATTAAAATATTAATGTGGATTAATATAAAACTATGTTAGAATGGTCCAAAAGACATGGATCAAGCCAGATCTAATCTTAGCTGTTGATTAGGGACTTAATCTCGACTGTTGATATGTCAACGAGAAAAGTATAAGAGGAGGTTTGAGGGTCACTTGGAGAGTACACCAGAGTGATCAATCATTCTATTCTCTAGAGCAGGGTTTGCTAAGAGAGATAGAATTAGTGATCGGGAGTTGTAGCTGAGGGGCATTGAGAACAGAGAAACAGAGAGGCAGAGATAGTGCCGAAAGAGCAGTGCAGTAGCCACAGAGAGAGACACAAAGAAGCCAGAGCTCACGCAGGGCCATGCAGAGGCAGTCAGGAGCTGTGCAGAGCCTTAGAGAGGCCAACGTTGCTGACGCAGAGGGCCAGAAAGTTGACGTAGGGCCTCCTAAGGCTGACGCAGACCCATTCAGGGTGACGCAGGGCCAGCGCTGGGCAGAGAGGGGCTGACGCAGTCCAGAAAGGGCAGACTCTGGGGTTTCTGGGGCAGATTGGTGCTGACGAATTGCAGAAGGATTATCCAGGGTTTTAGTCGAGAAATTTGTCTCAAACTGAGAGATATTACTGCCAAGGAAATTCTCTGTTGGGTAGGCTAGTTTCGGCACCCAGATTGTACTCTAATATTGCTTAATAAGAAAACCCTCAGATAGCTGCACTGATTTTCCCACATTGGGTTTTTCCGGGGACATTGGTCCAAAAATAACGGTGTCATTTGGTGTGATTGTTTTTGTTTCTTTCAGTTGTTGATCTATAATTTATTGAGCATGCACGGGTGTTTATTTTCAGTATTTACATTGTAAATAACTTGTTAAGTAACGAAACAAGTAGGTAGGAATAAATCAAATAAAGTGCATGGAGGGTTTCTAACTAAGTAGACTTAGAAACTCCAACACCACAACATAGTGAGTAATAGCATACAAAGGTGATCGCATACACAGGTGACTCGACGGGTTTTGGAGTCTCGACGCCAGCATACACGTAAGTTGTAACACAGCCTACAGCCTTGGCCCTCAGGTGACCACTTGAAGGTGTTTTTCAGCGCATTAATTTTCAGGCAACTATCTGGCCAGTGAAATACCCTTGAGACTCTACTTGAGGCAACAACCTATCTTGAAGGTGTTATCTGTGACAGTGCATCATTTCTAAGGCCTGATCTGTGGTCGCAGGGTATGTCTGAGGCACTGTAGTAGGACCAAATTATTTCTTAAGCCTTGATTGTGGCAGCGACTCACCAGTGTAGCACGTCGGCATACACAGCTTGGCCAGCCGCCACACAGCTCGGCCTCCTGCACAGTGGCACACTACGCATACACAGTTCTGTTGAAAATTGAGGCTAGAGGGTTGCAGTTCTAAGTTAGAACTTCTAACTTTTGACAAAGCAGTGAGCCGTCTTCAAGCAGCCTCCAACAAGCTGTACTGTCCAGACTCCAGCTTCCAGGTAAGTAAAAAATTAAAATACACATTTTTTTATTATCAGTTCAATACAATTTACTAGTTTTTATTAGTTAAATACAATTTATCAGTATTGATAGAGCTCAGGTTGAATTTTGAACTGATAATTTTTTTTCTTATAAATTATAGTTTCAAACTTTCATAATTTCATTCTGCAAAAAAAATATAAAACTAATTAAAATGTAAATTAAAAAAAAATTGCAGACATTTCAGGCTTCAAGCCTTCACCTCAGTCTTCAACAATCAGAGGTTCAAAACCTTCAAATTTCAATGGCAACCCCAAAATCAACTGCTGCAGCATGGAATTTTGTCAAAAAAGAGGGGAAAAATCTTGTGTGTCAGCTGTGTGGACATCAATTCGTTGGCTCTTTAACTAGAGCAGTGGATCACCTTCTCAGTATTAGCAATGGAAGTGGAGGTGGTGTTGAAGGCTGCACTAAGATCTCTGATGAACAAAAAACCACAGTGGAGAAAGACTATTTCACTTCAAAAATGGAAAATGAGAACAGTGGAAATAAGAGGCAACGAATTGAGAGGGAGATTGCCATGTCTTTCTCCAACACCATTAATTCCATCTCAACCATTGGTGGATCAAGTTCTACTCAAGTAAAAACAGGTGGAACCAAAACATTATATCAATTCTGGAAACTTGTTGAGAAACTAGAAGTTGATGATGTTGTTGCAAAATTCATTTATGCACGTGCAATTCCCTTTAATGTGGCTAGGAGTCCATATTTTAAAAATGTAATTAAAAAGACCATTGATTTTGGAAAGGGCTATGTTCCTTTCGGATCTGAAGGTTTAAGGACAACTTTGCTAAAGAGAACAAAAGACATAGTGACAAGAAAGTTGGTTCAGATAAAAGAGTCTTGGAAGCTTATAGGATGCACAATTTTGAGTGATGGTTGGTCAGATTTGTCATCGCCCATTGATCAATGTGCTTGTTTATAGTCCTCAAGGGGTACTTTTATTGAAGGCAGTAAATGCAATGGATCGAGTGAAGACACCAGAATTTATTTTTGGAATTTTGGATGAAGCGATTCAAGAGGTTGGGGAGGAAAATGTTGTCTATGTTATTACAGATAATGCATCAAATTGTGTTGGTGCAGGGAAGCTGATTATGGAAAAGTATAATCACATTTATTGGACCTCTTGTTTAGCTCACTGCTTGGATTTAATGTTGCATGACTTAGCCAAATTTCATTGGGTCAATGAGACAATCCGAAGAGCCAAAACAATTGCAAACTTCATCATCAACAATCGTCTCACTTTGAGCATATATAGGAAGAATGCATCAAAAGAGTTGTTGATGCCTTGTGATACAAGGTTTGCCGCTTTTTATATTACTCTGAAAAGAGTTGTTGAGGAAAAAGCGAGCCTAAGAGCTGTTTTTTGCAATACTGAGTGGGAGAGATCTACCCTTTCAAAAGAAACTAAGGGGAAAAATGTTGAACAAATAGTGCTCAATAATGGCTTTTGGGAAAATGCAAACAAGGTTTTAAAAATATGTGGCCCAATTGTTAATGTGCTTTGCATGGTTGATGGTGACAAACCTTGTATGGGTTTTGTTTATGAAAGCATTGATCATTGCAAAGAGACCATTGCAAGTGCTTTTAATAATGTGGAAGCTGATTACCAGGAGATATGGGATTTAATTGATCAAAGATGGAAGATGATGCATAGTCCATTACATGCAGCAACATGCTATTTGGACCCTAGATTGTTTGGGTTACCAAGACATAGGGATGAAGTCATGAATGGACTTATCTAGGCTATTGAGAAGTTAAATCCAGATCCAGAAATCGCAGGTTTGGTCAGAATTCAGTTGAGGGCATATAAGTTAGAAGAAGGGTTATTTGGAACACAATCAGCAAAGTATGATAGGAGTAGAAGTGATCCAGCAGTATGGTGGGAATTTTATGGTTCAGGGGCACCAGAATTGCAAAATTTTGCAATTCGTATCTTAAGCCAGGGATCAAGTGCATCAACATGTGAAAGGAATTGGAGTTCCTTTGACCACATTCATTCCAAGAAAAGAAATAGATTGTTATCTGGAAGATTAGAAGATCTTGTTTATGTTCGTAGTAACTTGCAGTTGGCTTTGAAAAATGTGGCTAAAGAGTCATCCAATTCCTCTACTCCGTGGATCGATCCTGTTCCAAATGCATCAATGGATGAAGCTGATTTGTACATTGATAGTGACATTGACAGGGAATTGATTGATGAATCTGACGTTGAAGCATCTAGCGGATTCACAACTCCTACTGCTCTTGATGATATAGAAATTTTTGATATAACCAATGGGCCACAGGAACATCAAGAATAAAACTTGTGTTCCTGTTTTAGATTTCTAGTTTACTTTTTGCATGAACAATTTTCTAAAACTGCCAAGCTACTTTAAACTCTCGAGTTTATATATTTTGAATACTTTTTTATCAGATTGTTTTTCAATATATGAAATCAGATATGGCCCATGGTTTTGTTGAATTTGATATGGGTGCGAATGTTTATGATGAATTTCTCACCTTGTTTACTATGTTACATGTATGGAAGTTGGTTCTTTATTGGCACTCACTTTCATGGTTTATAAAATTATGTGGAAATGATTTAAATGTTTGAGCAATAATCTTATGTGTTTGCAATGTGCATTATGGACTTTGAATTTGACTTTAAATTGATTGTTTTTATATATATACATTATTTTTTTTCAAATTTCTATATGTCGAATTTTATGTCAAACTTTATTGACAAAATTTTAGGTGCCGAACTTTATTCGAATTTCAAGGTCGCCGAACTCAAACACGAACACGAACCTGGTGACTTAGCCTGGAGGTATCTTGGCTGTCATGGTGAACTCCTCTTGTTTCATTTTTGCGGCTGCAACCTTAGGATCATGCTTCTCATCCTTGTCCTTTTTCTTCAAAGGACATTGGGATGCATAGTGGCCCATCTCGCCACATCTGAAGCACTTCACCTTGGAGACGTCCTTCTTTCGTCTCTGTTGCCCCTGTTGTTCCTTTGATGCAGGGGCTGTGTTATCCTCTTCCTCCACTTTAGGCTTCGACCCACTGCTGCTGCAGCTCCCGTCAAGCTTGACTTTGAGCAGGTCTCTCCTTAACTCTTCTTGTTTTAGAGCTGCCCACATATCGTCCCAATTTGGCAATGCTGCTCTGCCCAGGATACTCTGGACAAAGACTTGCTACTCATCTGAGACGGAATTTAGAGCCGGTTTCACTAACTTCGAATCCTGAGGTGTATGCCCCGCAGCCGACAACTCATCACGGGTCTCCTTTAGTTTCATGAGGAATGGATCCACACGTTCTCCCTTCTGCATTTGCGCAGACCTCAACTTCTGTTCTAAGTACATCTTTCGCTGCTCGGAAGATCCTTGATACAATGTGGCCAAGGCATCCCACATCTCCTTAGCAGTTCCTTTGCAAGCAACATGGCACACTACGTGATCCTTGACTTCATCCAGGATCATCCTTTTGGCCTTTGACATCTCAACGTTGTACTTTAGCGGATCTGCATCCGCATGTTCAGCTACCACATTATCAACATACGTCTTGAGGGCATGCTCATCTAGAAGGAAGGACATTCTAGCCTTCCAAATGGCATAGTTGGAAGCCCCGTCCAACCTGTCCTGATCCCTCAAGCCACTGGTTGCCATATCCTCCAAAAAATGTCGAACAACTCCCTCTTTCTCCCTTCTGCGTAGCTCCTATGCTGACTTATGAACTCCCTGATGGAGTTGGTAAGCTGTTGCTCCTCTGCTGCTCAACAAATGAAAAATAGTGATTTCCTTGGCAAAAATCACTAAGGGAGTATTCCCTCACTATGCAGTCTGCTTCTTCCTTCTGATAACTTTTCTGCCCAACACTCAGTGTGCAGAAAACTGTGCCCCTCTAGCTCTGCGTGGCTCTGCGTAGCTCCTTCTGCCTTGGCAAGTTTTCAATCTGGCAGTCTTACCTCTCTGTCGGCTCACTCAGAGAGAGACACCCACGAAAATATAGCCCTCCTGGCTAGAACTGCGCAATCCCTCAGGGGATTCGAACTGTTGCTTGCTGCAACAAGTTGGCCCTTGCTTTAGTGCTAGATTTGCTCTTCCCTGTTTCACATCAACAACTTTGATACCATGTGAAAATTCCTAGTTCTAACAATCTCAGGAATCCTACTATAACCAACTGAATCTACTTCACCTAGATTGTAAATTACATTACAAGCTTATTTCAGATTTCTTCTTGAAACATTGAAGTAAATTACTGAAGCAGCCTACACCAATTAAATATGATTTTGAAACATAGAAACTGAGCAAGGAAAATAGAAACACATAGGACACAATTATTTTTGGACAATAGTCCTCGGAAAAACCCAATGCGGGAAAACCGGTGCAACAGCTCTGAGGGTTTATTATTATTAAGCAGTAGAAAATTCTGAATACATCATTGAACACCTCACAGGGTTATTCAATTACAAAGAGAAATACTGGTAGAAGCTTTGTGAGTTTACTTCACACAATCACTGAGAAAAAGTCCCGATTGTTCCGATTGTTGGATGAGGTGCCCCTGGCAGGCTCCGCGCTATCACTGCGCTGCCTCTATGTTGTCCCAGCGTCAACCCTCTCAAGCACAACGTCACCCAACTGGGGAATTGATCAGTAGCCCAAAGTCATTGCTTTCGGCCTCGGTCTCACACCCTGGCTTTTGACTGCTGAAACTGACCCTCAAGCTCTGATTTTCAACTTTCTTTCTCTCCCTCTGCACTGCATCGACGTGGCCGTTTTGGCCTCGCGTCAAGGCTACTGGATCACTCACTGCCTCTCTCTGTTGATGATTCTCCAACTGAGAATCTCTCTCTCCGGAATCTGCTATCCCTACCCCTCTGCTGCAATAAATCTCCTCAATCGATTTTCCTCCTGAGAACTTCTCACTTCAGAAAATCGATTTTCTCAATCTCTCTGAGTGTTTTCCAAATGACCCTCAAGCCCCTTCTTATATCTTCCCTTTGGACAACCAACGGCCTAGATTAAATCATAATAGAAGGCTCAGATCGTTTTGGCTTGATCTGTGTCTTTTTATAGAAGTTTCACCCCTGATTAGATTAATACCCATTAATGTTTTAATTTTCTAAGTTTAGACTTAGGAACCCCATTAAAAATATTAATTATTTTAATAAAATCACTTATGGGTGGAATTTCCCAAAACTCTTTCTGGGTTCTTTGGAATACATGTGCCTAAGCCTCCCTGCAAAATTTGAGGCTTAGAGCACATCCGATGCTACCCCAAATCAACATGGGCATCAACAAGGGCAACAAGAAGAAAAAGGAGTTGCAGACCTGCAGATGAACAAAGTGAGAGTAACATGATTATTGAACAAGATGCTAGTTGTTAGACTCCGTCTCACGTCAGAGATTGATTCTTCTTCAAAACCCTGTTTTGAAGAAGAAATCATAATGTATTGTTTAAATTATGTAATTTATGCTCCAGCTCTTCAAAATCAGCAGCAACTTCAAGCTCCTAGCCCTGCACAAGCACAATTTGAAACATTATCAGCAACCAAAGTCTGGCAATTTATTCCTGTATATCATGCTGCCCTTCTTGTTGTTATCTTCTCTTGGAGGCCTCCATTGAATCCAGTTCAGCTTCTCACAGTGCTGCAAAGGCCTTTGTTTTGAAGCGCCTTGCTCACACTTTGCTTTGAGAAATAACGAAAGTATTGTTTCTGGTGGTTCTTCATCCTATCAAGATAAGATCTTAGATACCATGGTCAACATAATATATCTGAGTTTGTTGGAAACCACAGCAAAGAGCAGTTTGTCTTGTCCATTGATGAACCAAGCAAGGAGGTGATTATCTGGGATACTCTCACGGGTGACATAGTTGCTCGCTGGCCTTCTAATCATAGTGGTGTACCACGTTGGTTAGAACATTCCCCAACTGAAACAGCTTTTGTCACATGAGGAGTGGATCGATCGGTGCGCTACTGGAGGAAAAGAAAGAGAAAATGAATATGATGCAGCTTGACTTCGACAATAATGAGATGAAACTCTCTCAAGCTAACTTGTTAATGAAGAATATTGCCGACCTTACAGCAGCAGCAGTGACAGCGAAGATCAGGATGAGAGTGATTCTATGTTTGAAGACCACGCTCAGATAATATGGACAAATCCATCGGGGCAGACGAGCACAGTAGTCAATGTTGATTTTCTGCAAATGAATGCAACAGTGGAGCTGATGCCCAGTTTGTTTAAGGATCTGTGGTGATGGTATATTTAAGCTATGCCTTTGTCTAGTGGCTTTCTAATCTTTTGCGGAACAGTCGGTCTGACTTGTCCAGCCTATGACCTTGAAAAATTAGCACATTCGTCGCACACGCTCTGTTTGGGGCATTCTGCCAGTTATAAACGACGTGTTTTGCATTCATGGAAAGCAAACAGCGGTTGGATTACAATACATGAAAAATGTGGAAAGCAGGCTCATCTGAGGCTTCAGGTTCGACTGTATTGAAGATTATTTTCTGCTAGTGACATCTTCTGGCTTTCACGATATATATATGTTATCTTGTAAGTTCTTTCTTTGTGATCCGTTATACCTGGCATGCCATTGGATTTGTTCCATTTCAAGAACCAGATTGTGTTCAGCAGTATGTTTCACTGCAAAAGGATTCTATGCTAACAATAACATGTTTGCAAGGCTTGTATATGGTTTAGATTACAAGGGAAAAGTCGTGCAAACAATACATGGATTCAACCCTTAAGATTACTGCATTGGCAATAGTGCTAGTGGGTCAAAGGGGAGATATCTTCAACCAGTCTCAGAATGTCTCTACTTAGCAGATTCTTCCACAGGAGGTATCCCGATGGCCTTCTTAAATTTGTTGATAGAGTTTATGTATTCGACTCATGTTTCTCAACTGAGGTTTTACCAGATGAGATATATCACATTTATTTGCGAGAAATTGTCACCGAGTTGCATGAACAGTATCCCGATTCTGCCTTTCTCGCATTTAATTTCAGAGAGGGAGAGAAGAGAAGTGAATTTGTGGAAATTGTGTGTGAATGTGATGTTACAGTTATGGATTACCCCAGACAGTATGAGAATTGCCCTCTTCTTCCGTTGTCTCTGATCCATCATTTTCTTCGTGCAAGTGATAAGTGGCTGTCAATGAGAAACCATTAGAACGTTATACTTATGCATTGTGAAAAAGGAGGCTGGCCCTTACTAGCTTTTCTTCTTTCGTGCTTTCTCATTTACAGAAAGCTTCAAACTGGTGAGCAAAGGATTCTCGACAGTGTTTACAGAGAGGCGCCAAAAGGTTATCTGCAGTTCTTGTCACCTCTAAATCCATTTCCTTCACAGTTGCGTTATCTTCAATATGCAAATTCAATATCGCCAAAGGGAAGATCAACCGTTTGCATATGAATTACAGATACATGAACGTGGCAGTGGTTGCAATATTTAAGGCAGAAAATCTGGACCGAGACCATTAATAGCATTGCAGTGACATGGTAGTGCTCATCATCCGGATTCTCTTGAGGAAGAAAACGCTGAAGAGGCATTCAACGTCATGATTTGGCTAAATAAATACTTAACTCAAAACAAAATTTTCCCATTTATTGTTAGATCGTATTTTTAATACGTGAATTGTTTTTGCCCCCAAGCTCAACTGTAGCATCGCGTTTTAAAGACATCTGTCACAGCAGAAAAACAGTCAATTCGCCAACTTTTATCCTCGGTCAATGCTTCAAACAGGATTTGCGCTCCATATGTCAGCCATCAGAAGATTTTTAGGAATACGATGTTTTATTTTAGCATAGATGAAACAACCTTTTCTAATTTGTGTAATTGTAGTTAAAACAACGCCCCTGTTTTGGGCAGCAATTTTTTATTGATTGTATTAAAAATTCATTTTGAGGAGCATAGACGGGGTAGGGAGTTTTTCTGAGCGCTGGGAGCTGCTGGAGAAGCAGAGAGCTTTTTATTGTACAGTTTTTGGCAGAGAATTTAATGGAATTTCACAGCTCTGTTTGCTAAGATTCATGTGGTATGTTGATTTAGCATAAGTTTTTCCCTTTGTCTCATATGTAAACTGTTATGTTTCATTCACCTCATGATCATATCTATTTGAGCAAATGAAGTGATTAGGTAGGAATTCATAGTATTATATGCTCCTCCTATAAGTTTGTTCAATTTTATGTTTTCTTCTGTTTAAGGAGGATTCGAAGTATTATTTGCCCTCCTTAGCTCCTCACCAGTCTTGCCATCCCATTTGAAACCAGATTTGGTGTTAAATTGCATGCCTACCTTGCCTCAGTTGATAACCTGTGTAGTCATTATATTTCTCTGTTTCAAGCTGTGATTTTGCCCATGCAGCCCAGAAAAGCCCCGTCATTCCATTAAAAAACCCCAAATCAAACTTCCTTAGCAGTTTACTAGCCTAATATCTTTATTCTTAATTGGTCAGCCTAAGCATATTGAAAGATCTATCAAATCTGACCCGAGAGAGCCTTCTCATACCTCGTAGGGCTAGCTACGAGGTGAAATGGTTTGATGTAGCCTTGAAGATTTACTTTTCTCAGCCTAGGGTGAAATCTCAAGCGCTAACATAGTGGCGACTCCGCTGGGGAGAACAAAATTGTTTGTTGATTGATGTGTTTGTTTCATAAGTCTTAGACGGAGCCTGAAGTTACGCCAGAAGCCTTCGAAAACGATCTTGTTTTACATCAGCGTTAGTAGATAAACGCTGCTTCAGTCAATCTCCGTGAGCTTGTGAATACGACCACTTCGATTGCATTTCACCCCAGTACATATATCAAGTTCAGATCTGACTGTTGATAGTGGACAACGATCAGACACTTGAAAGGCTGAAATCATTCACTGGCGACTCCTTCACTGAAAACTCCAGAGATCGATGTTTCATGGTGACTTCACTGCAGAGAGATCAGTGGCTTTGAGATTTTCAAGATGGATCAGATTGCAAGAAGATATGCTCCCTTGAGCCGAGATCACATTCCAAGTTTTCCGAATAAGATTCCGAAGGTAGATTGGTCAAGGAATCTGCCCACATTTAATGATGATGGTAAGAAGGATGCTGCTTTACATCTAGTCAGATTTCATATGCATATTCGCAAATTCAAGATCGATTTTCCTGAGGATTGCTTGATGAAGATATTCTTGGCCACTCTGGAAGGTACAGCTCAATCTTGGTATGAAAGTTTGCCGCCTGCTTGTATTTATTGTTTAAAGGATTTTCATGCTATGTTCATTGAAAGATATAAGGACTCTTATCCATCATTAAATTTAGTTCAAGACTGTTGCAAGCATGCACATAATTTTATTGAAAGCCTTGAAAAGTTTTATGAAGATGACAATTTCATGGATGAAGAGATCATGGAAGCTTTGTATGAAAATCCGTTTCAGCAGCACACAGAAATCTTAGATACTTGTCAAGATCAGCAGGTTGAAGATGGCCATATGGCTGAAAATGATGAAAGAGAAGAGCTTGTTTCAGATCTGCTCACGGAAGAGGACAACATGCATATTGGAGAATGTGGGACAGCTACTTCAGTTCTGGATTCAGATTGTGATAACCAAGCATACCTTGTGTTGAATCCGAAAAGTTTTGTTGTTGAGGTCATCCGGAATGAAGAAGACAAGACTTGTTTGAGCAAAGGGAAACAAAAGCCATTGTCTCCTTTGTCTGAAGAGGAGATAGATCAGCTTTTGAAAGGTCATGCTACAGCGCAAACTACAACAGATTTGCAGTGCACACATAGTCAGGAAAGTGTTGGTGAAACTTCTTCCTCTTTTGCAAATGATGACTGTCTTGTACTCAGTTTTGTAGATCAGCAAAAAGATAAGGCTGTCATGTTTGATCATCTTGAAGAGTGTTTTTTGTTTAAGAATGACCTAGAGCATGAAGTTGAGAGAGACAATATGATCAAGGAATTTACAGTCAACACTCATTTGGCAGAAGTTTACACCTCTCTGTGCCTTCCTATCAATCAGCAACCCACTGTTCTTTCAGATCAGGATGAAGCAACTACTTATATTTTTGCAGCTGGATCTCCAAACGAGATAGTGCTTCAGGATTATCAAGATCCCTTTGGCATTCTTCTGCAAGCACTAGAGAAGATAAATTTTACCTGGTTCATTATCATAAGCTTTGGTTTCAGTGGTTATTTTGAGTTGCCTACAGGTTCATCGTTCCGCCTGCTCGAGATACGTGAGAGCAGAAATTTGGTATGTAGCCATCTGCTGGATTGGTTACATTGGAAAGCTCATTATACTTGATTGTACATATATCATTAGAAATACCGGTGGTTGTCATCATGATTTCACATCTTGATGGACTGCTGCCCTTCTCTTGTTTTAGTTAAGTCAGTCATGAGTCATTTGTGTTTGGTCTATTGAGTGAGTTTTTTCAAGTTATTTCAGTTTGCTATCGAGTTTGTTTGAGTCATAGTCCTTTGAAAGTTTTCAGTTTATAATCCAAAGTCAAATAAAGTCTTTTTGAGTATGGTTATATTTGTACTAGTTGACTCCATTGCCCAATGGTGGAGGCACTGTCTGCTCTCCCAAAGTTCTGCGGTTCTTGGCACCTCCAGGAAGCTGCAACTGCCATCCCAAATGGAGCCGATGTTAGACTCCGTCTCACGTCAGAGATTGATTCTTCTTCAAAACCCTGTTTTGAAGAAGAAATCATAATGTATTGTTTAAATTATGTAATTTATGCTCCAGCTCTTCAAAATCAGCAGCAACTTCAAGCTCCTAGCCCTGCACAAGCACAATTTGAAACATTATCAACAACCAAAGTCTGGCAATTTATTCCTGTATATCATGCTGCCCTTCTTGTTGTTATCTTCTCTTGGAGGCCTCCATTGAATCCGGTTCAGCTTCTCACAGTGCTGCAAAGGCCTTTGTTTTGAAGCGCCTTGCTCACACTTTGCTTTGAGAAATAACGAAAGTATTGTTTCTGGTGGTTCTTCATCCTATCAAGATAAGATCTTAGATACCATGGTCAACATAATATATCTGAGTTTGTTGGAAACCACAGCAAAGAGCAGTTTGTCTTGTCCATTGATGAACCAAGCAAGGAGGTGATTATCTGGGATACTCTCACGGGTGACATAGTTGCTCGCTGGCCTTCTAATCATAGTGGTGTACCACGTTGGTTAGAACATTCCCCAACTGAAACAGCTTTTGTCACATGAGGAGTGGATCGATCGGTGCGCTACTGGAGGAAAAGAAAGAGAAAATGAATATGATGCAGCTTGACTTCGACAATAACGAGATGAAACTCTCTCAAGCTAACTTGTTAATGAAGAATATTGCCGACCTTACAGCAGCAGCAGTGACAGCGAAGATCAGGATGAGAGTGATTCTATGTTTGAAGACCACGCTCAGATAATATGGACAAATCCATCGGGGCAGACGAGCACAGTAGTCAATGTTGATTTTCTGCAAATGAATGCAACAATGGAGCTGATGCCCAGTTTGTTTAAGGATCTGTGGTGATGGTATATTTAAGCTATGCCTTTGTCTAGTGGCTTTCTAATCTTTTGCGGAACAGTCGGTCTGACTTGTCCAGCCTATGACCTTGAAAAATTAGCACATTCGTCGCACACGCTCTGTTTGGGGCATTCTGCCAGTTATAAACGACGTGTTTTGCATTCATGGAAAGCAAACAGCGGTTGGATTACAATACATGAAAAATGTGGAAAGCAGGCTCATCTGAGGCTTCAGGTTCGACTGTATTGAAGATTATTTTCTGCTAGTGACATCTTCTGGCTTTCACGATATATATATGTTATCTTGTAAGTTCTTTCTTTGTGATCCGTTATACCTGGCATGCCATTGGATTTGTTCCATTTCAAGAACCAGATTGTGTTCAGCAGTATGTTTCACTGCAAAAGGATTCTATGCTAACAATAACATGTTTGCAAGGCTTGTATATGGTTTAGATTACAAGGGAAAAGTCGTGCAAACAATACATGGATTCAGCCCTTAAGATTACTGCATTGGCAATAGTGCTAGTGGGTCAAAGGGGAGATATCTTCAACCAGTCTCAGAATGTCTCTACTTAGCAGATTCTTCCACAGGAGGTATCCCGATGGCCTTCTTAAATTTGTTGATAGAGTTTATGTATTCGACTCATGTTTCTCAACTGAGGTTTTACTAGATGAGATATATCACATTTATTTGCGAGAAATTGTCACCGAGTTGCATGAACAGTATCCCGATTTTGCCTTTCTCGCATTTAATTTCAGAGAGGGAGAGAAGAGAAGTGAATTTGCGGAAATTGTGTGTGAATGTGATGTTACAGTTATGGATTACCCCAGACAGTATGAGAATTGCCCTCTTCTTCCGTTGTCTCTGATCCATCATTTTCTTCGTGCAAGTGATAAGTGGCTGTCAATGAGAAACCATCAGAACGTTATACTTATGCATTGTGAAAAAGGAGGCTGGCCCTTACTAGCTTTTCTTCTTTCGTGCTTTCTCATTTACAGAAAGCTTCAAACTGGTGAGCAAAGGATTCTCGACAGTGTTTACAGAGAGGCGCCAAAAGGTTATCTGCAGTTCTTGTCACCTCTAAATCCATTTCCTTCACAGTTGCGTTATCTTCAATATGCAAATTCAATATCGCCAAAGGGAAGATCAACCGTTTGCATATGAATTACAGATACATGAACGTGGCAGTGGTTGCAATATTTAAGGCAGAAAATCTGGACCGAGACCATTAATAGCATTGCAGTGACATGGTAGTGCTCATCATCCGGATTCTCTTGAGGAAGAAAACGCTGAAGAGGCATTCAACGTCATGATTTGGCTAAATAAATACTTAACTCAAAACAGAATTTTCCCATTTATTGTTAGATCGTATTTTTAATACGTGAATTGTTTTTGCCCCCAAGCTCAACTGTAGCATCGCGTTTTAAAGACATCTGTCACAGCAGAAAAACAGTCAATTTGCCAACTTTTATCCTCGGTCAATGCTTCAAACAGGATTTGCGCTCCATATGTCAGCCATCAGAAGATTTTTAGGAATACGATGTTTTATTTTAGCATAGATGAAACAACCTTTTCTAATTTGTGTAATTGTAGTTAAAACAGCGCCCCTGTTTTGGGCAGCAATTTTTTATTGATTGTATTAAAAATTCATTTTGAGGAGCATAGACGGGGTAGGGAGTTTTTCTGAGCGCTGGGAGCTGCTGTAGAAGCAGAGAGCTTTTTATTGTACAGTTTTTGGCAGAGAATTTAATGGAATTTCACAGCTCTGTTTGCTGAGATTCATGTGGTATGTTGATTTAGCATAAGTTTTTCCCTTTGTCTCATATGTAAACTGTTATGTTTCATTCACCTCATGATCATATCTATTTGAGCAAATGAAGTGATTAGGTAGGAATTCATAGTATTATATGCTCCTCCTATAAGTTTGTTCAATTTTATGTTTTCTTCTGTTTAAGGAGGATTCGAAGTATTATTTGCCCTCCTTAGCTCCTCACCAGTCTTGCCATCCCATTTGAAACCAGATTTGGTGTTAAATTGCATGCCTACCTTGCCTCAGTTGATAACCTGTGTAGTCATTATATTTCTCTGTTTCAAGCTGTGATTTTGCCCATGCAGCCCAGAAAAGCCCCGTCATTCCATTAAAAAACCCCAAATCAAACTTCCTTAGCAGTTTACTAGCCTAATATCTTTATTCTTAATTGGTCAGCCTAAGCATATTGAAAGATCTATCAAATCTGACCCGAGAGAGACTTCTCATACCTCGTAGGGCTAGCTACGAGGTGAAATGGTTTGATGTAGCCTTGAAGATTTACTTTTCTCAGCCTAGGGTGAAATCTCAAGCGCTAACACTAGTATCAATACTGGAGAAACAAAGATTGGAGGCGAAGGCAGTGATGAGAGAAGACATACCCATTGAGGAGAGAGTTCATCTAGATACATTCCAGCTAGTTGAGTGTGAGGCTAATGGCACACAGGAGGAGCACGAGGATACACCTAGTGTGACACAAGAGTCACCCTTGTTTGAGTTTCCTTTGGTAGCCCCAATAGACAGATTGGTGGAGACAATTGAGGACACATCCGTTGTTGAGGTATCATTGATGAGGCATCCAGGTCTATGACAGAGCTTCAGGACGACAGTCACCTACAACTGATTGATGAGCATGTCTTGTATGTTGGGTTGTCTATGGAGAGCAGTTGGAGCTTAGAGGCTCATGTTGAGCCCATGATGGAGGAGGATGTGCAACCATCCTTTGGGCTAGCCATTGATGAGGGGCAGCATAGAGACCACATGTTGGGATTTCAACACAGTTTGCTTCAGAGGTACACTGACAGGATCTACAACGTTATTATCCCACCCCTACGCATTGGATATAGGGAGGCAGAGTTGTCTAGACATACCAGAGGAGATGGCCAGGTTAGCAGGACTGAGCGACATGAGCTGAGTATGTCATCGCATCAGCCTGGACGGCTGGTTCCTTCCACAGGAGATTGCACGTTCGATCCCTCCTTTAGGATCGGATGGCGAGAGGTACTAATTTGCTACCCGATGGAGCAGATTAAGTGTCGGTATGTATCCATGGCCATAGTTCGGCAGGGACCGTGGGTTACCGGAGAGGCTCAAGGGCCAAACTATTTTTGGGATCTAGGTGGGATTCCCCATCACATCATGGAGTTAGTCGATGATGTTAGTAGTTGTGCACTGGATTCAAGGATTGAGGGCATACACACCCACAATTTTTTATCAGAGTTTCGAGTAGCACTATTGGCTAGCTGCATTGACGCGGGAGTAGGTGGACTCCTTGAGTTGTCTTGGCATGTGGATCAGGCGTGGAGTTGCAGGATGATCAACATACTCTTGCAGGGGCTGATCGGAGGAGGTGGCATCGACAAGCCACTAGATAGAGCATTGTACAGGGATGAGGCTTTCCTACGGATATGTGGGGTGCGAAGGACACCAGGCAGCAACACCTTAGTGACACCGCCACTAGCACATAGGGAGCTTTGCCTGTTAGATCTCTCTGAGAGGATCAAGAGGGGAGGCCCACCCATTTGAGGTCATGAAGGTGTGGTAGTAGAGATGGTGACCCTTACAGGATACGAGTTGCTGCACATTGACTTAGCCTCGGGTTGTGGCATTCTGTGGTGTATAGAGATATGCAACGATGAATGCCTCTTGAGTATATCCATAGGGACTTGCATGTAGTCATAGGGGAGCGGGTTGCTATCCCTTAATGCCCTCATCATGAGTAGTAGGGTGCAAGAGACTCACTTGAGGCAGATAGATGTGACCCAAAATCTCATGGACAGGAGAGGAGTTTTCCTGCTGGGGAAGATAGACTATGTTCGTGTTGGCACGTGGAGGCGTAGGGATGACATAGTATGTTGCAGAGGTAGCATATGCTTTGCCCCCGAGTCCTCCCTTTGGGGTAGAATTATGGGGGATCTATATGACACACCTTCGGTAGGGCATTCCGAAGCATTGTAGGGGCATGCGACGTAGGGGATGATAGACCTGTACTACAGGAGGGCATGTAGGCTTCTGGCAGTTTTTGGGTACACCATCCGGAGATGGGATGGTAGGGTTCGTCGTGTGACCAGGAAAGAGCAGGGTCATGGGGTATACACCAGATTGTCCCTTGATATATGGAGCCTATACCCGCAGGGATCAGAGGTGAGGCGCAGATGGATCATAGTCGTTGTCAGAATTATGTCATCGCAAACTTGGGAGCCAAGGTTTCAGTTGACGAGTGGATCACTCCACTTTGAGATGAGCAGGACCCTGATAGAGAGAGATCTAGCTCATTCTTGGGTCAACACATGGGAGATCACTGAGGTTTTCTCCACATGGCGAGGCAGGTATTCCTTGTTGTTGCTTAGGATCGAGGCTAGCCATGGGGTGGGAGACTCGGGCATTGTTGAGTTGTCCCCGCATGTTGGGCATAACTTTGGTCATTACTTGTATGGTGGCTGAGAGATACGGGGGTGAGGACCCAGTATGAGCATGTTGGACCACTGGTTATCATTAGAGAGCCGCAACTTCACTATGGCAGTTTCCTTTTGCGATCAGCACAAGATCTCGGCCTCTCAAGGCTTGTGTTGATTTGGGGTAGCATCGGATGTGCTCTAGCCATGAAAATTGGTGGAGAGGCTAAAGCACATAAGATCTCCAATACCCAAAAATGGTTTGGGCAGAATCTAATTAGTTTGGGAGATATTAAAATAATTAATATTTTTAATGGAGTCCCTAAGTCTAAATTTAGGGAAAATAAAATATTAATGTGAATTAATATAAAACTGAGTTAGAATGGTCCAAAAGTCATGGATCAAGCCAAACCTAATCTTAGTCGTTGATTAGGGAATTAATCTTGGCCATTGAATTGTCAACGAGAAAAGTATAAGAGGAGGCTTGAGGGTCACTTGGAGAACACACCGAGTTGATCAAGAATTCGATTTTCTGGGGCAGGGCTTGTTGAGGAAATCGAAGGAGTGATCAAAGTTGCAGCTGAGGGGCAGTGAATGCAGTAGCAGAGAGGCAGAGATAGTACCGGGAGCATCAACGCAAAAGCCGGGAGATGGTTGACGTAGAGCCAGCCAGAGGCCACACAAAAGCAGTCAGAGGCCACGCAGAGGCAGAGAGGAGCTACGGAGAGCCTGAGGAGGGACAACGTGGGAGACGCAGAGGCTTCGGTGGCTGACGCAGAGCCCCGAGAAGCTGACACTGGGCCAGAAAGGTTGACGTTGGGCAGATGCTGGGCCAGAGAGGCTAACGCAGACCTTAGAGGTTGACGCTGGGATATTTCGTGGGGCAGATTGGGGCTGATATCTGTCTCCGACTGAGAGGTACTATTGCCGAGGGAATTCTTTGTTGGGTGAGCCATTTCTGGCACCCAAATTGTATTCTAAAACTGCTTAATAATAAAACCTTCAGATAGTTGCACTGGTTTTCCCGCATTGGGTTTTTCTGGGGACATTGGTCCAAAAATAATGATGTCACTTGTGTGCTTTTTTTTCCTTCAATTGATGATCTATATGTGTTGACACTGTACTTGAATTTATTTTCAGTATTTACATGGTAAATAACTTGTTAATTAACAGAACAAGTAGGAAGAAATAAATCAGAAAGTACATGAAGGATTTCTAACTGTTAGACATAGAAATTCCAACATGGTATTAGAGCGTGGTTGCAGATCACAGGATAAATGAGGGCATCAGCCTAGTAGAGCAGCAGCAGCATCAAAACAACTGTCCTGAGTGACAGAAGTTGTTCCTAGCGAAAAAGCAGCAAGGAAGGGGTGACGCAGTGCCTACGTCATCAGTTCGAGCCAGGAAGAGGATCAACGCAGTGGCAGAGAGGAGCAGACCTGACCTACGCAGTGCCCGGTCATCTTTCTCAGTGAGGAAGGATTGACGCCTGTGGCCAGGAGGTGCGGATTTTGCTGGTGCTGGGATTGCGCAGAGCCTAGAGGCTCTAACCTTCAATTTGCTGGGGCATAGGAGGTTGTGGGTAAGTTGCGGAGTGAAGCTGGTGGGGTACTGTGGTCAGAACAATACCTAACAGGGCAAGACCAAGGAGGAGGGAGTTGCTGCCGAGGATTTCTAGCCAAGAAATCCAGATCAGTGGTGCAGCTGCACTAACGATTAGAGTGGGGTGATCCCAAAAAATCTTTTCCTTATGATGCATTAAAGAATTACATATTAAGCTTGCATTTTACCCATGAAATTACAAGTGCATAAAGAAAAGGAAGAGAAGAATAGCAAGTCACGCATAGAAGACACAGGATTGATATCGGAGTTTGTCTAGGAGGGACTACGTCTCTAAGCCCTGCTCGAATTAGTGGGGAGGCCATGTTTCCATTAGATGGCAAAATAATGAAAGTACATCAAAAGTCAAAATGACGACCTTATACCTCCAAAATTGAAGAAGCCTGAAAATTGCAGATCTTTGATGGAGAAACGGATAGCACCGTTGAGTTCGTGGCGTCGAGAAATGCTGAAACCATATAAAATTTGTCGAAATTTGACAAAGTGAAAATCTAGCCCCCTGGAGAAATTGCTGAGATCATGGTTTCGGCCCCCTCTCTGCATTGCTCATGGTTCCACCTGCATAGAAATGCGTGCTCGTTCCTGGCCTCCTCCCCAGTGCACTGTGCAAAAAAGCTTAAAATATGTTTTGGTGGGCGGATTAAACAAGAGTACCGTTGGTGCATTGGCAAATTTGGAAATTCGTTGAGGAGGGGTCAGGGGATCAAATCCCGACCCTCCATTTTTAACATGCAATATAGTTATAGTTGTTTTAAATGGGAGGCGGGTTCGCTGGTTTGGTGGCCCGCTCCTCTAACCTCCTCCATGGTTTCCGTGTTGAGGGTGAAGTGGAGGGGCGGCGGGGTTGACAACTCGCACCCCCGACCATTAGTACGTGCAGTTGCAGGCTCCGGGGTGGCGGGGTCATGGCCGCCCACCCTACTATATTCGTGCCTTAGTTATGGTGGTTGAGGAAGGGCCGGCGAGGGTCATGGCCCATCAGCCTATAATTAATTTTTTTTGTTCTATACATTGGATATTGTGGGGTGGTGGGGTTGGTGGGCCGCCACCCCAAAAATATTTTTTTTTGGTTTTTAAATAAATCCATGGTAATTTTTGAAAAATCGGAAAATTGACCGAAGGAGTCAATTTAAATAGGCCACAAATTTGCCTGGAATATGGCCCAGGTTGGCCGGAATCCGGTGGCCGGATTTTGTCCAAATTGTTGTTTCCTTAAGCCTGCCCAGTCCCCCAAGTCAACCCTGAACTTTGACTGCTCCTAACTTTCACATACGAACTCGGTTTGACGAACCGTTCACACCACCGTGATCATGACCACGAGATCTTCAACATGAACCTCATTCGAGCACAATCCAAACACTTTGATTTTTGACCATTTCTGAGTCCTCTGGGACGTATGCCTGTGTCTGGAGCGACCTGGATCAATCCTCCCCACTAAGGAGCTTTTGGTCCTCCAAAAGCATTTACACTTAGCACATTGTTTGTGTCCTTTTCAAATCACACTTTCAATCACCTGCATGCGAAACTGGTACATCTTTTGCAATCATGCACACCACACATGACTCAACAACCCTTCCTTGCCAAGAGTTTATAGCACACACTCATTGGCCAAGGATTACATAAAAAGTAATCAATACCTCAACTACTAATAAGGAAAGGCCAAAATATCATCGTTGCGTTTTGAAGTGATGGGAAACACACCATCACTTTTACATTTACTTGCAACGTATGATTTACAATGGTGGCCCTAACAAGCTACTACCTCTAAAAAGCCCAACATAATAATGCGGACCATCGTGAATGGGGTGGATTTATTTGTTGAGCATGTTCACATTTCGGCTCCTCTAGCGATGTTCCCAGAGCATGGAGCATCGGACACAGTGGTTTGTTGGTGTCCCTCTTTGTTGCAATGACTACAACGATTCTTTTTCCTCCAAACTTTCGGGGCTGCCTTGGGGCGGTTTCCCTTAGTGTTCCTCCGATAAGTGTTCATGGGGCCCTCACTATCGCTGGACTGTGAGGAAGGAATTTCATCGTCTGTCGTTGGCTGGTTACTAGCTGTATTGGAGCTTTCTCCCGTTTCCCTTTTGGCGTATCCGAGTCCTGCACGACGTGGCAATTCCTCGACTTTGATGGGGTTTACGATGCCTTGGCCTTTGATGCCGAGGCCCTTTCCATGATACCCCATCTTCTTTAATAGTTTGGAACTTTGGATCCAATCCCTATAGTATGATTTTCAAAAGCAGCGAATTCATCATCATGAAAATCACATGAAATCGGAGAGTCGCTTTTTACCTTTGGATAGTGATGTTGTAGCTTTTCCAAGGCCTCATCCTTGGCTTGCAACTGGCGTAGTAATCTTTGGTTTTCTTCCCTTGCCTCCTGTAGAAGCCTCCTTAGCTCAACATTCTTTGCTTGGATGCGGTGGTTGATCTCCTCAAGTTCTTGGAGTCCTGCTGCGGGGAGTGCCCTTTTTGTTATGTCTGTTGAAATCCTTGATTCATTGCCAGAATCAGACCCCAAATCTATGGGTCCTCCTACCGCGATCCCAAGGGTTGCAAACATCGTTTCATTGCCGGAATCAAACCCCAAGTCAATGGGCCTACCTCGTGCAAATCCCGCAGCTGTGACCTTCTCATCTTCCTCTGACTCGGAATCTTGGTTTTGCTACACAGTGGTGACGACCTTTTGCTTCCCCTTTTTGTCATTCCTTTTAGGTCTCAACTCAGGGTGCAGCTTCCAACAATTTTCTTCGTCATGTCCCTCTTTGTCACAATGTGTACAAGAGGGCTTTGCTCCCCTTCTCTTGGCTGCCGCGGTTCTCTTTGGGTGGTCATCTCGTTCATGCGTTCCCTTGTTTTGCAGATGAATGGCCTTTACACTGGTCGAGTCAATGGTAGTAGGTTCAAACATTAACAACGAATGTCTAATGTAACTATGTAATGATCCAATATACTTAGTTACCACTTCAGGTGAATCTAATGATATGCCCAAGTTTAGTGCTTGTTTTCTAAATTCCTCTGTAAAGCTTTGAACATCTTGACCTCTGCCTTGCCTTAAGTATTGCCAATCCATTAAGGCTTTTTGCTTATAACCTAAGGAATAAAATTGTTCCTTTAATGCAGAAATGAAACTAGGCCATGAGGAAAGAAGATTACCCATCCTCTTACCGCTTCGCAATTTGCTCTCCCACCAGACGAGAGCGGTGTCGTTCAGCCGAAGGGAGGCCAACTGGATTTTTGCCTCATCCTCCTCGATCCGTTGAACCCTGCAGTAAACTTTGATTTGCCTAATCCAGTTGTTCAGTTTCTCTGCATTACTTTCACTGTTAAACATAGGGAGATCAAATTTTACATTTAACTTAAAGAAAGGCTTTTTAGATGTGTTTCTTGTATTCCTATGATCATGGTGAGAAGAAGAGGAAGAAGAACTTTCACTTGCTGGCGGAGAAGGAGGTGGATCTCCTCCATCATCTTTGTGCACTGAACCTTGTCCTTCTGGAGCTTTTTCCCCTGCACTCTCAAGTTTTTCAAGTCTTGAGAACATCTTCTCAACACGATCTGCCATCGTGTAGAAAGTCTTGCGGAAGTTTACCTCCTCTTCATATTGAACATCATTCTCCTCACCCATGTTTCTCCTCCGACGTGCACGTCCCGCTTCGGGATCAAAAGACTTTAATTCGCCTTCACCTCTTCGCAACCTGTTTCTAGTTAGCATGCAAACATGCAATTCACATCCACAAAGTCCTGCTCTGATACCACTTGATCCCAAAAAATCTTTTCCTTATGATGCATTAAAGAATTACATATTAAGCTTGCATTTTACCCATGAAATTACAAGTGCATAAAGAAGAGGAAGAGAAGAATAGCAAGTCACGCATAGAAGACACATGATTGATATCGGAGTTCGTCCAGGAGGGACTACGTCTTCGGGCCCTGCTCGAATTAGTGGGGAGGCCCTGTTTTCATTAGATGGCAAAATAATGAAAGTACATCAAAAGTCAAAATGACGACCTTATACCTCCAAAATTGAAGAAGCTCAAAAATTGCAGATCTTTGATGGAGAAACGGACAACACTGTTGAGTTCGTGGCGTCGAGAAATGCTGAAACCATATAAAATTTGTCGAAATCTGACGAAGTGAAAATTTGGCCACCTGGAGAAATTGCTAAGATCATGGTTCCAGCCCCCTCTGCACTGCTCATGGTTCCACCTGCATAGAAATGCATGCCCGCTCCTGGCCTCCTCCTTGGCGCACTGTGCAAAAAAGGTTAAAATATGTTTTGGTGGGCGGATTAAACAAGAGTACCGTTGGCACATTGGCAAATTTGGAAATTCGTTGAGGAGGGATCGGGGGATCAAATCCCGCCCCTCCTTTTTAAAATGCAATATGGTTATAGTTGTTTAAAATGGGAGGCGGGTCTGCCGGTTTGGTTGCTCGCTCCCCTAACCTCCGCCATGGTTTCCGTACTGAGGGTGAGGTGGAGGGGCGGCGGCGTTGACAACCTGTGCCCCCCACCATTAGTACGTGCAGTTGCGGGCTCCGAGGTGGCGGGGTCATGGCTGCCCACCCTACTATATTCGTGCCTTAGTTATGGTGGTTGAGGGAGGGCCGGTGGGGGTCATGGCCTGTCAACCCATAATTAATTTTTTTTGTTTTATACGTTGGATATTGGGGGGGTGGCGGGGTTGGTGGCTTTCCACCCCCAATATATATATATATATATATATATATATTTTTTTTTTTTTTGTTAAATAAATCCATGGTAATTTTTGAAAAATCGGAAAATTGATCGAAGGAGTCAATTTAAATAGGCCACAAATTCACCTGGAATCTGGCCTAGGTTGGCCAGAATCCGATGGCCGGATTTTGTCCAAATTGCTGTCTCCTTAAGCCTGCCCAGTCACCCAAGTCAACCCTAAACTTTGATTGCTCCTAACTTTCGCATATGGGCTCAGTTTGATGAACCGTTCGCACCACGCGATCATGACGACGAGATCTTCAACATAAACCTCGTTCGAGCACAATCCAAACACTTTGATTTTTGACCCTTTCTGAGTCCTCTGGGACTTCTGCCTGTGTCTGGAGCCACTTGGATCATGGGGGCATCTCGACATTGGCAGAGGGGTTTCCAGGAGGGAAATCGAGGCTCAGAGTGAGTCACACTGAGAACTTTCAGGAGGGAAGTAGAAAGACTCGGAAGAGTCGAAAGAGGAGCAGCGAAATAGTAGTGAATGGGGTAAGAGATCAGGACAGACTGGACGAAGCCTCAAACTTCGTAGTTTGGATGGCCAGGTTCTTGTCCGTTCTAGACAGGAATCATCTCAAGCACTTCGCCTTGATCACGATAGTGATCCCAGTTGACCTGGCTGAGAACGAAAAATACGTGGAGGCAATGCCGAGGGCTAAGAGCATCATCCTTGACGGGGTCAAGGACCATGTAGTACCACATATTGCCGAAAAGGACACGACAAATGTGATGTGGGAGGCCCTGACGAAATTGTATCAGCATACTTCCGTGTAGAGGAAGATGCTACTAGAAAATCAACTGCGGTCATACCAGATGAAGAAGGGAGAACAGATAGACACCTTCCTCGGTCGATTGAAGGAGATCCGGGATCAGCTTACTTCCATAGGGGCCATGCCGGATGGGGAGATGTTGGTGAGGACCGCATTGAATGCAGTCTGTGAGGATTGGGAGGTATTTGTCCAGAGCATACTGGACAGGTCGACCCTTCCAGATTGGGAGGAATTGTGGGTGGCTCTTCGTCAAGAAGAGATAAGAAGGCTAACCAAGGCTGGAAGCAGCGGCAAGGGGGTCTGGATCAAGAAGGAGGAAGAGGAGGATGCTGCCCTAACATCTAAGGGAAAGCAGGAGAAACGGAAGAAGAAGGACCTCTCCAAGGTCAAATGCTTGCACTGTGGGGAACTGGGTCGCTATGCGAGCTAGTGTCCGAGGAAGAAGAGCAAAGGGAGAGGGTTCTGAGACCAAGGCTGTGCCAGCAAGGGCGGAGAAAGAAGTGGAGACAGATGATGACTGTGCCATGAGTGCTTATATGCCACTTGAGAGGAAGTGGGGAGACATCGCGCTGTAGTCAGAGGCAATGAGGGGCAGGATCCTCGAGGTACCCAACCTTTTGGATTATACCTTGCTATGGGAGCCCCAAAGAGTAGCAGGACTGGCAGATGTCGGTAGAGACGGATGCGGATGGAGTGACAGAGGGAGCTTCAGCATCAGAGTGTTTCTAGTCTGACGGAGATGTCAGAGTTGGGAGATCAGTTACTTACTTCTCAGTAACTGAGTTGCAGTGCAACAGTTAGCAGTGGCAGTGCTATGGGTAGCACGATGAAGAATGATGAGAGGGGTTGCAGTGCAAATACAACAGTGGCAGGGCCATGGGCAGTAGTACATGATGCAGCAATACAGAGGATGTTGGGCAGCAGGCCTAGCATCAGCACAGGGACCGATGCCAGATGATCAGGGTGATACTTAGTGAGGAGTATTACTAGAGCACAATCCTCGCTAAGAGGGAGTGTTGATTTGGGGTAGCATCGGATGTGCTCTAGCCACGAAAATTGGTGGAGAGGCTAAAGCACATAAGATCTCCAATACCTATAAATGGTTTGGGCAGAATCTAACCAGTTTGGGAGATATTAAAATAATTAATATTTTTAATGGAGTCCCTAAGTCTAAACTTAGGGAAAATAAAATATTAATGCGAATTAATATTAAACTGAGTTAAAATGGTCCAAAAATCATGGATCAAGCCAGATCTAATCTTAGCCATTGATTAGGGACTTAATCTCGGTCGTTGAATTGTCAACAAGAAAAGTATAAGAGGAGGCTTGAGGGTCACTTGGAGAACACACAAAGTTGATCAAGATTTCGATTTTATGGGGCAGGACTTGCTGAGGAAATCGAAGGAGTGATCAAAGTTGCAGTTGAGGGGCAGTGAATGCAATAATAGAGAGGCAGAGATAGTACCAGGAGTATCAGCGCAGAAGCTGGGATAGGGTTGATGCAGAGCCAGCCAGAGGTCACGTAGAGGCAGGTAGGAGCTACGCAGAGCCTGAGGAGGGCCAGTGTGGGAGATGCAGAGGCTCCAGAGGCTGACGCAGAGCCCCGAGAGGCTGACGCTGGGCCAGAAAGGCTGACTCTGGGCAGACACTGGGCCAGAGAGGCTGACGCAGACCCTAGAGGTTGATGTTGAGAGATTTCGTGGGGCAGATTGGGGCTGATATCTGTCTCCGACTAAGAGGTACTACTGTCGAGGTCATTCTCTGTTGGGTGAGCCATTTCTGGCACCTAGATTGTATTCTGAAACTGCTTAATAATAAAACCCTCAGAGAGCTGCACTAGTTTTCTCGCATTAGGTTTTTTCGGGGACATTGTTCCAAAAATAACATTGTCACTTGTGTGCTTGTTTTTCCTTCAGTTGATGATCTGTATGTGTTGAGACTGTACTTGAAATTATTTTCAGTATTTACATGGTAAATAACTTGTTAATTAACAGAACAAGTAGGAAGAAATAAATCAGAAAGTACAGGAAGGATTTCTAACAGTTAGACTTAGAAATTCCAACAACTTGGTAGTTCAGCCACATTCAGGGATGTGCTAGTTTCTATAGGGGAAGATCGCACAAGTCTTCCATTGGGTTTCAATTGCACGAAGAGTAGTTTTCCCCCTAGAGATTCTTTGATGACTTGGGGCACTGTGCTAGTATGGTAGCATGATTGGCATGTGTGGTTCTTGGCGGTCATTGGCACTACTATGTTGCAGGCAACAAGAATTGGGAGCGATGGGCCTCTAATTTAGCTGTGGGATCCAGGGATCCATTGGGTTAGAGGACTACCTCGTTTTGGGAGGATCATGTGGATGATAGAGAGGATTGCATCCTCGTTCGGATGACAGGTGGGAAACCATCAGGATGATCACTATAGAGCGAGGAAGGCCCTTCTCACTACTGTTTCGACAGGAGACTAGGCGCGGATCGATAGATGGTAACCTTGGCAAGGTGCCCTGGCAGGATAGACCTACGTGCAGTGGAGTTGCCCCTTATTGGGTGTGTAGCGGAGGTTTACCAGAGTGGATGACTCTGCAGGAGCACGAGTGGGTCACAATTATGACCAGGCCGGGGCAACATCCACTTGGTGGACTCACTTTGAGATTAGTTTGGGACCCAGGAGCTACAGGGTTGAGCAGTTGGGTTACGGATTGGGGAGAGTGGGTTCCCACAGGGGGAGGTCACCTAGATCTGCCATTGGGACTCCGTTCGATAGCTGGGACTTCACTTCCCAGAGACCAGTTGAGACAGGATAACGCCTCACTTGGGTGGCTATATGACTGGCAGGAGGTGGCCATGATTGGCACGCCAGGACGAGGGATCTATTTTATGGGATTTGGGTTGTATCTTCAGGGGTTCCCTCTTGAGGTACCCAGGATCGATTTTCCGGTGAGACAACTTTCTGTGGAATCGACAGGGGTTTGGCAACATCGAGGTGCTCTTCTTACTGACAGGAGGTGGGAGGACTCTCACACCCCTACACCTTGGGTCTACGCATGGAGCAAGGGGTGCTTCACATTAAGCGAGATGACCTGGGTCCCAAGTATTGGGGGACTCCTTTATAATAGATTAGTGCATGGATCGGGTGTGGCTTGTGGCACAATTGGGACCTCGTTATTGCTTGCAGTGGTAGTTGGGTCAGGAGGGACAAAGCACTTGTTCGGGAATTGCTTGAGGACAAGCAATTTTTGGTGGGGAGGACTGTGATATCCCTTCCAATAAAAATCTGCTAAGTGCCTTTCTCAAATTTTGCAAATTATGGATGGAGAAAATTTTGGGTACAAACTTAGGAAACGTAGGTGAACATTAATTACTTTAATGTTGTGTGGTAGTGGGGGCCCCAAACATTAGACAAAGGGAAGATTAATTACATAGTGGGATGTGGGGACCACCCCGTGATGAAATACACACCCCCTTGATGGAGAAATTCGAATGGCTAAGGAGGGAGCTTAAATTGCTTAGTGAAGGGGCCCACATGAAGGAAGAGAGCAACAATTATAAATAAGGGGAGGGCAACATCATTCAAGGGCTTTTTGATCATTCAATATCTGATTGTTGCTCTAGCTGTTTAGCTGAGTTACATAGTGCTGTTGAGCACAAGATATTCCGGAGGGGGAAGCTCAACCTCTCTTCGGTGGACTTCGAGTGCCACCCTAGGAAGGCCATTTTATCTTTCTTTGGAGGTTGGGGAGAAGACCACGCAGATATAACACATTTCTGGTTTAGTTGGGACGCAGGAAAGGAGCCACACAGTTCTTGTTGGAGAGTGGTTCCAGAGATAGGGGCTACATTGTTGCTGAAACATTCCTTGACCAAATTCCGGGCAAACGGAGAAGGGTTTACAAGAGCAAGAGGTATTTCCATAGTAGTAAGAATTTATAGAGCTAGGGCTTGCATCATCTTGCGTAGAAACTACAGAGTCTTTTGTGGGGGCCAAGGGTGCGGTGGCTTGTGAAAGGAATTGGAGAGTTGGGTTTGTTTGGTACTGGATTGGGGAAGATTGTGGGGAATTTTCCAGCATTTTGGTGGAGCAGCAAGCACAACATTTTCTACAGGTTACATTTTCTGCTTGTGGAGGAGGGCCAAACATTTCGGGTCAATTTTGGAGTGTCAAAACTAGAGAAAACCCTTTCTGGGTTTTTGATAAGGATCTCAGAAATAATTTGGCAGAATTTTCTAGGCAGATTTGAGGGATCAAACAGGGGTCCCAACTTAGTTAGCAGTGTACTTCTTCAAGGGCCAGCGCTGTCATTTGTTGGGGAGCTTTCTGCATCATTTGGGCAGTTGGTATTCATCTACCTGGGGCTTGTAGCTTGCGGTAAGCAAGCCCAGGTGCACTCACTCCAATCTATTTTGTAATCCTTCAGCTATATAATAAAATTGGCCCATTTTGGCTTGTTTCTGGCTCATTTTTGGTTCCCTGATCTATGCACATTTTTATTGTGTTGAATTTGTTGCATTTGCTTTGTTTATCATTGTAAATTTCCAGTAGGAATATTATAGTTTCCTCGATGCTGCAAGTAGTCGTTGTAGGCATTGACGAGGATATTAAATTTTCAAGGCTGACCAAGAGTTCAACATCAAAGAATTGTGCTATGCGACTGGGATTATGGCAGATGTGGCAATTTTTGAGGCCCCAGTTGCTGAAAATCACAGACAACTATTTTAGGCAAAGCTTCATCAACTTGGAATTCTAGCAACTAAAGGTCATGAATGAGACCATTGTACTATATCATGAGATATTTTGGGAGGTTCTGAGAGTTGATTGGATTTTCCATCATCATTAAATTCCATCTATGCAAAATATTTTATTGCAATGAGTGGTTTCAATGTCAAAATTGGTGCCCCTTTCTTTGTACTCTCATTGCATCCTGATCACCTCATTCATGGTCATTGCCATGTTGTTTGATTTTAACGTTTCTCTGGATCCGATGATTTCTTAAACTTCTTATTCTGGTCCTGGAATTCTTCTCGACATCACTTGGCTTTAGGCTCACAACTAGCCAAGATCATGGTTTGATACCACTGTAATATAACAAAAGCTAAAATATGCAAAATTTCTTCAACAAAATTTATATTTTTTTTGATGACCTTTAACAAATAATTAGTGAACATTACTTTCATCAAACACTTGGCACACACGGTAGAAAATACTTCAGCAAGAAGAAATAGAGAGGCAAATCATCAACTTTATTATTTCACTTGGAAACTTTTACAATGCAAGATTGATGAACGTGGAGTTCCACTTTACCAATAAATTAGACCAACTCTGCCTGTTGGAGTGCTGTCATAAATCTTAGAAATATCTTAGCCTCTTGATGATGGTTCCCCTTCAACAATTTGGTCAATTAGTCCACTGTAATGTCCCAAATGCGATATTTTGCAGAGAACTAATTCAACCAAAATTTCTCCATAAAATTAACATTCAATTTATAGAAGATTTCCATGCAAAATAGAACAAGAGAATGCATGCAATTCAATCAGACAATGAGCAGAAATAATCTCAACTTTTATTATAATATATAAACTAGGGTTATACATGCTAAAATAACAGAATAACTAATATAGATGAGATAGAACTGGCCTCAAGGATCTGCTCCAATGTTGCACAGGCCCTCCACTAAAACTAAACTAAACTGCCACTGGTAAGCTCTCCTGTGAATTCTGGATGAATTCACCAAGGGGAGATGGGTACTCGCCCAACCTCACTAAATCACCCGAGGGTTTCCGTCTTGGGGCTACCAAGGAGGTAGAGAACCAGGTTCCCAACCTCTCATACAAGGAAAAATATCAAATCCAAGATGTCCTCAAATGGTCTCCTCCTCTTCTTTTTATAGATCTGATGGACCCCTCTAGAAGCCTTTACTTTATTATTATTTTAATCACTAGTACCTTTTCCCTCCTTTTATTTTAATTAAAATACCTTTTTAATTTGGGAAAATGGTAAATCAACCACCATTCCTGCTCAGGGCACCAAAAGCGCCTTCCCACCATCTCATCCTGTAAATCTTCTTGTTCCGGTTCCAATTGAGCTATTACACTAAGGTGTTCCGTCCAGTTTTCCTCCAGTAATGCCACCTTAAGTGTAATTAATTGAGTTAGGCTCCATAATAACCATGTTTTTCGAAAGTTGTTGGGATGCAACGGAACAAAAGGAAAGTTGTGCGAATGATGGAATATGCCAAGTGAATGCCATTAAATCCCAAAGAAACTCCTCAAAACTCCATAAATCCCCCCGTGAAGCTCTTGGGTCTGCTGATGGAATAGACCTGCTCCTTTGACTTAGCTGCCTCCAACCATGGAAGTCCATGCCGACCACGACATAAGGGAAACCAGAAAAAGGAACATGATAACCTTCCTTACCGCCAACCTCTTTTTCACTCACTGTTCATTTAAGCTTCTTGAAATTCTTAAGTTTCTTGAGTGGATTTGGAGAGATATTTGCAGGGTTGTTTTGAGGAAATTATTGGGCAGATTTGGAGAGCTGGTTGAACGGTAGAGTTGGAGAGCTTTTGGGCTAAGTTTCTTTGGGAGAGTTGGAGCGATTGCAAGGGTTTTTTTGCAAAGATTTTGGACTGTTTTTGGAGGTGATTGAAGGGGCTGTCAGAGAGCTGTTTTTTCTGCTTTTTGGAGTTTCTCTTCTCAACATTTGGAAGGCTTCTCAAGGTATGCTAAGACATCTAGTATTCTTCTAATTTTCTTTAAAAATTTCCGTTTTTCCTAGAAATTAAGAAATCATAGGGTTTTGCATGTAGATTTTTATTTGTAGCTGTAAAAGTTGCCATAGGCCCTTTAAAAAATGATTAAGTATTGGGTTCATTACCATTTGGATGAAGGGATACAAGTATGCAACTAATGTGGGAAGAAAGTTAAAGGTGGGGGGATCCATAGGAGGATTAAACAACACTTAGGACAGTGGCAAGTTCAAGTAAAACCTTGTAAAAAACTCTCTAATGAGCTCAAAAAAGAGATGCTATATTTGATTGAAGCATAAAAAAGACATAGGCAGAGGTCAAATGATCATGCACTTTTTAGTGACATTGATCTTGAAGGAAAAATGCCTAGTTTTGAAGAATCCTCCAATTTTCCTCTTAGAATTGGAGATGAACATGCTTCTGACCCTAGTTCGTCCAGTTTGAAGTTGAAGAGGGCATGCGAAGGGATTGGCTCTTTCTTTGTACCCACACCACCCCTGGGGCCCAACCCATCATTGATGCCAAACGAAAGAAGATAGAGGAGGCTGCATGGGAATTGATTGCTAGATGGTGGAATGATGCAGACATACCTTTCAATGCCACTAATTCTGCATATTATCAATGCATGATTGATGTTATAACTTCATGTGGTCTAGGATTCAAAAGCCCTAGCTTTCATGATATATGGGGGGCACTTTTAAAAAATGAGGTCCAAAGAATAGATGAGTATCTTGAAGAGTTCAAGCAATCATGGAGCAAATCAAGGTGCACAATTATCTCTGATGGATGGACTGATAGCAAATCTTGCACCATTTTAAATTTCTTAATAGCTTGCCCAGAATATACCATGTTTCTCAAATCCGTGAATGTATTTGTTCAGGTGAAAGATGCACATTTATTATTTCATCTTTTTGATGAAGTGGTTGTGAAAGTAGGGGTGGAGAATGTTGTATAGGTGATTATAGACAATGCCTCCAACTATGTTTTAGCTAGGATGTTGGAGGTAAACCACCCCACCATTTGGTCGACTCCATATGTAGCCCATTGTTTGAACCTCATGCTTGATGATATTGGTAGAATTGAGTGGGTGGAGAAGTGTGTGGAAGAAGCAAAATCCATAACTAGGTACATCTACAACCACTCATGGGTTTTGAACCTTATGGCGAAACACAATGGGGTAAAGAGTGTTGACTTTCGTAGCTATGGTTAGTCTTCATAATTTATATTTTATCCCATGTATTGTAAAAATAATTTGTAAGACATGTTCTTCATGTCATTTTGATTATTTAGCCCTTGAAAGAATTTATATAAGACATGTTCTTCATGTCGGATTTAAAAGAGAAAATTTCGAAATTTAAATTTTGAATTTTTGGCTCCAAAATAGTCAAGTCGATCCTTCCTCAAGTCAAGTCAACCCAGTGAAGAGACACACCCATTCTGGATAGGCAGAACACTATATAAAGGCATTCGACCTCCTCCACAAAGACACCATTCAACATCACACAAGAAAGACAATTTCTGGGCATCCAAGCGAAGGATAAGAAGAACAAGAAGGATGAAAAGAAGGACAAAGATTCTCTCTCTCTCTCTCTCTCTAACTCGCATCTCTCTCTCCTAGCTCGCATGTGTGTTTCTGGGCAACATATTCTGTGCAGACTTGGAGGTCGAATTCTGGCTCTTTGGACAGCTTTTGGGAGGCTGAATTTCGGCCTAGGGTAGATCAGATCAAGCCAAGTTGCAGGGCACATTAGAGGCTTGACTTGAGGGCTGTTGAATAGGTTTTGTTGGAAAATCAGAAAGGCAGTAAAGATTTTCTTGATCTTGATAATTACTTTTGATATTTCTTATTATTATGGTTATCTTCTTTCTTTAGTTCATCAAGCAATTACCAAAAGCAACAACACATAAAAAAATGGACATAAGATGTAGGCACATGCCAGGGCAAAACCCCCCTCAAGTGGAAAACCCAGTCAAAGTAATTCTTCCTTTCAATAGTATTCTTTGAGACTCTTCACTCTAGACCAAGACCAGACCTTCCCTCCACAACAAGTCAGCCTCCAGAAGTTTGATCTCTTCCCAACAACTTCAACTTTGCAGCAACTAACAACTTCTGGCAACAATCCAACTTGGAAGACTTCGATCTCCCAATCCAAAGCAAGAAACAAAGAGAAACCACCACCAAAATTTCATTTTTTCTTGTCTCCTTAGACTCACCCAAACTCGCATTCAATTCGACTTCCCAGCGACAGACTTTCCCAACAAGAAGAGATTTTTGCACTTCTGCCCAGAAAAGAGAATTCGAACTTGATGAGAAGTGATGCTCCAAATGAATTCGATGTCCTTCCTTTTATAGGCTTCTTGTGGGGTCCAATAGGGTCTTAGGCCGACATGGTGTGGAGGTTCCATAATTCATATTTGGTTTTATACTAAACCTTTTTACATGATTCAAAAGCCCAAGAAGGGTCTCTTAAAATGTACGATAATTCTATAGACTCAAAATAAATCCTAGAAGTCCTAAAAGGAGACTTTGACCTAAAACATGGCGACTCAAGCATGAAACCCATGCTTTAATAAGTCACAACAATAATAATAAAAATTCTTTTCTTTATTCTTTTGACAAGTACATTACATAATGACTCAAGTACATTATTGAAGTCCAAACATAGTTACATTTTCCAACACTCCCTTTTAACTAGGGAGGTACTCATAATGTACAGATACAATGGAAGATCTCAAACTATATGAACCATGAAGAACTTTAGGCACTGCAATTGCATGGACTAGATTCCCGACGAGGGCAATCTATCCAAATAGTTACTCAATAGTTTAGGCACCGCAATGCCATGGACTAGATTCCTGAGCAAGGAAATCTATCCAGGTGGGACTAAGATGGACTCAAGCTTTCAGCCCCTCTAGGTACCATCAGGATTACTTGCTAACCACCAACCCAAAAAATCCAGGTTTGTATCCAAAACAGAGCTCAATAATCAACACCACCTTTTCAACTTCGGGATTCAGACATCAACACAAAGTGTCAGCCAGATGTCTTCCTAGGCAATGCTTCACTCGCAAAGTCTCAACACCCCTTGATCCAGCAGATCAAGAATGACCAATCTCTCCCAATCAAATTGATTGGTAACCAACATGCTATCAAATCCTTCGAGAGATTCACCTGCACAAACACAACCCTAATTAGTAATATACTTTCGCATGTACATAATCAAATACAAACCTCTGGGGTCTTACAGGCAACAGAGGTTGCTACTCATCTTCCCATAGTAGGACTATCAACCGAATCTTTTACAGAAGATTGCTCAATCATATGTTTTTCCATCCTACTTCTCATGCAGCCACATATCCTCTGAAATTCGTTCTTCAATTCATACCAAGCTATGCCCTCCCTCTCAACCGTGAAGCACCTTTTTATCCGGACTCCCTCTTAATCTTACGGAGATCTCTTCTATTCATGCTTCCTCCGGGGGATCAACTTCTTCTTTTCGACATCGGAGAATCTATCGTGGCTGCCAACCATTTCATCAGAGTATCATCATCCCCATCATGCTTATCACATCAATGAGCATCTTCACCAAGTTGAAGATTGTGTACCTACACAACTTCAATAGCAAGTACAACCAAATCTATAGAAGCATGATGTAATGGTTCCATTTTTATTTTGCTCCATAGTACAACCAGGGTGGATTTCCAGGGCACGAAATGGTTAGGTCATTGGAGCAGGTTTATGTCATCAGGGGTTCCGAGGGAGTTTTGAGGAGTTTTTATAGGATCTGATGGCATTGGCTTGACATATTTCATCATCGGCACAATTTGCCTTTCGTTCCGTCACATTCCGACAACTTTCAAAAATTAGCATTATTATGAGGCCCAACTTAATTAATTATGCTCGAGGTCACATTCCAGGGGGGATTAATTGATAGAACACCTTAGTGTAATAGATCGTTGGAATCGAAACAAGAAGATCTACAGGATTGGATGTTGAGAAGTGACTTCCAGTGGTTGAAGAGAGTATGGTGGCCAATTTACCATTTTCCCACATTAAAAAGATGTTATAATTGAGGGAAATGTGTTCAATGATTAAAATAATAATATAATAAGAGCTTCTAGAGGGGTCCATCAGATTTATAAAAAGAGGAGGAGGCCACTAGAGGACATCTTGGATTGTTGATATTTTCTATCAGTGAGGTTTGGAGAACCTAGTTCCCAACTTCTCTAGCCCCAAGACGGAAACCCTCGGGTATGCTATTGAGTGTTGGACGAAAACCCAACTCTCTTGAGGAGATTCACCCAGAAATCTCACAATGCTTCAACAGAGTTTGGAGAGAATAGGTTTGCAGTAGCAGGTTGCAACAATCTTCTCACAGGACCATCTACGTCATTACCAGGGTCATACATCATTTTGGTCAGAGATTTTTTTCTGGGTTTTGCTCCGCTTGCTTGGCAAGCCCAGGTTCCACTACTCCTTCCTGTTGATGTACTCTCTTCAGTGGATTAATATAATGGCTTAGTGATTTTTATTGGCATTTATTTGTGCATCAAATTGTTGGTTGTGTGTTTATTTGCATTTTTGGTATCTACTGTCAAATTTTCCATCAGGGATATTACAGTGGTATCAGAGCTAGCTTTTCCTGCCAGCCTGGAGGGTTTCAATTTTATTTATAGATTGTTTTGAGCCAAGCCTGTGGATTATTTGGTTAAAGACATCTGCAGTTGTTGATGCTATATTATGATTATTTGTCGGAGTATTTTGTAGAGCTCGAAATCACTTGTTGAAGAAGAGATAATTGTCGAATTTCAAAAAAAACCAAATTCTTCAAATTAAGGGGCTTGAATATTGTGACTTGGGGTAGCAGCAGATGTGCTCTAGCCATAAAATTTGATGGAGAGGCTAAGGCACATGAGATATCCAATACCCAGAAAGGGTTTGGGCAGATTCTAAACAGTTTGGGAGATATTAAAATAATTAATGTTTTTAATGGAGTCCCTAAGTCTAAACTTAGGGAAATTAAAATATTAATGTGAATTAATATAAAACTGTGTTAGAATGGTCCAAAAGTCATGGATCAAGCCAGATTTAATCTTAGCCGTTGATTAGGGACTTAATCTCGGCCATTGATTTGTCAACGAGAAAAGTATAAGAGGAGGCTTGAGGGTCACTTGGAGAATACACCAAGAGATCAAGATTTCGACTTTTTGGGGCTAGGTTTGCTGAGAAAGTTGAGAGAGTGATCTGGAGTTGTAGCTGAGGAGCAGTGAATACAGACGCAGAGAGGCAGAGATAGTGTCGGGAGGATCAACGTAGCAGCCGGGAAAGCTGACGCAGAGGGCAGAAGCCGGAACTGCGGGGAACAACCGGAACTGTCGGGAACTGCTAGGAAAGCTGACGCAGAGGGCAGAAGCCAGAACTGCCGGGAACTATTGAAATTGTCGGAATTGCCGGAACTGCAGGGAAAGCTGACGTAGAGGGCAGAAGCCGGAACTGCCAGGAACAACCGGAACTGTCGGGAACTGCCGAAACTGTCGGGAAAGCTGACACAGAGGGCAGAAGCTGGAACTGCTGGGAACAACCGGAACTGTCGGGAACTGCTGCAACTCCGGGAAAGCTGACGCAGAGGGCAGAAGCCGGAACTGCCGGGAACAACCGGAACTACCGGGAAAGCTAATGCAGAAGGTAGAAGCCGGAACTATCAGGAACAACCAAAATTGCCGGGAACTGCCGGAACTGCTGACGCAGAGGGCAGAAGAGGCTGATACACTCCCTACAGGCTGACGCTGGGGTTTTTAGTGGGGCAAATTGGAGTTGAGGAGCTACTGGAGTGTTTATCTGGGGTTTTAGCCAGAGCATCTGTCTCTGAAGGAGATGTACTACTGCCGAGAGTTTTCTCTGTTGGGTATGCTGGATTTGGCACCCAGATTGTATTTTGAAACTGCTTAATAAATCAAACCCTTAGATAGCAGCACCGGTTTTCCCGCATTTGGTTTTTCTGGGGAGATTAGTCCAAAAAGAATGGTGTCATTTGTGTGCTTGTTTCTGTTTCCTTCAATTGATGATCTCTAATGTGTTGAGCATGTACTTGTGTTTATTTTTAGTATTTACATGGTAAATAACTTGTTAATTAATCAGAACAAGTAGGAAGGAATAAATCAGAAAGTACATGGAGGGTTTCTAACTGTTAGACTTAGAAACTTCAACATGGTATCAGAGCGTGGTTGTAGATCATAGGAGAATTGAGGACATCAGCCGAGTAGAGCAGTAGCAGCAGAAAACAGTTGTCCTGAGTGACAGAAGCTATTACTAGCAGGGTAGCAGCAAGGAAGGGGTGATGCAGTGCTTGCATCATCAAGACTGAGCCAGGAAGAGGTAGCACAGAGGTTGAGGGAGGCAAAGGCAGGCTCATGCAGAGGCTAGGAGGGCTGACACAGTTGGCTGAGGAGGTTGATTTGCCGGTGCCGGGATTGTGCAGAGCCTAGGAGCTCTAACCTTCAGTTTGCTGGGTTTTAGGACGCTGTGGGTAACTCGCAGAGTGGAGTTGGTGGGGTACTGCAGTCAGAACAATACCTAACAGGACAAGGCCAAGGTAGAGGGAGTTGTTGCCTAGGCGGATTTCTAGCCAAGGAATCCAGATTAGTGTTGTAGTTGCATAGACGATTGGAGAGGGGCATCTTGACATTGGCAGAAGGATTTCTAGGAGGGAAGTCGAGGCTCAGAGGGAGTCACATCGAGAACTTCCAGGAGGGAAGTTGAAGAGCAACAGAATGGCACTACACGGAGTAAGAGACCAGGACAGACTGGACGAAGCCTCAAACTTCGTAGTCTGGAAGGATAAAATCTTATCTGTACTTGACAGAAATCGTGTCAAGCACTTTGCCTTGAAGATGATAGTGGTCCCAGTTGACCCAGCTGACAATGACAGGTATGAGGAAGCAATGGCGAGGGCCAAGAGTATCATTCTTGATGGGGTCAAGGATCATATAGTACCACATATTGCTGAGAAGAATACGACACGAGAGATGTGGGAGGCCCTAACCAAGTTGTATCAACATACTTCCATGCAGAGGAAGATGCTCCTAGAAAATCAGCTGCGGTCATACCAGATGCAGAAGGGAGAACAGATCGACACCTTCCTCGGTCAATTGAAGGAGATCCGAGATCAACTGACTTCCATAGGGGCCACACCAGATCCAGAGTTGATGGTGAGAACAACCCTGAATGCAGTCTCAGAAGACTGGGAGGTGTTTGTCCAGAGCATACTGGGCAAGGCGACCCTTCCAGATTGGGAGGAAATGTGGGCGGCTCTTCGCCAAGAAGAGATCAGGAGGGTGACCAAGATGGGAAGCAACAGCAAGGGGATCAAAATCAAGAAGGAGGAGGTGGATGTTGCCCTAGCATCTGAGGGTAAGCAAGAAAAGCGGAAGAAGAAGGACCTCTCCAAGGTCAAATGCTTCCACTGTGGGGAGCTAGGTCATTATGCGACTCAGTGTCCGAGGAAGAAGAGCAAGGGAGAGGCTTCTAAGACCAAGGCAACGCCAGCAAGGGCAGAGAGGGAAGTGGAGACAGACGATGATTGTGCCATGAGTGGTCATGTGCCACTTCAAAAGAAGTGGGGAGACATCGAGCTGTAGTCAGGAGGACTATAGGTGATGAGGGGCAGGATCCTCAAGGTACCCAGCCTCTTGGATTAGACCTTGTTACGGGAGCCCTGAAGAGGAGTAACAGTACTGGCGATGTTAGTAGAGACGGATGCGGATGGAGCAATAGAGGGAGCTACAGTGCAAGATTCCTAGGATAGCGCGAGGCTAGCAGGCTGCAACACTGCGAGAGGCATGGGAGTGTTGCACCAGTGCAGGATGGCACAAAGAGGTGTGCAATGGTGCGAGATGCATGGAGTTGTTGTAGTAGCGCAGAGGTCAGAGAGGGAGCACTTGTCAGTGACAGAGGGAGATTCAACATCAAGAGTGTCTCTAGCCTGACAGAGATGTCAGAGTTGGGAGATCAATTACTTACTTCTTAGTAACTGAGTTGCAGTGCAACAGTTAATAGTGGCGGTGCTATGGGCAACACGATGCAGCATGATGAGAGGGGATGCAGTGCAGACGCAATAGTGGCAGTGGCAGGGCCATGGGTAGCAGCACGGATGCAGAGGGAGCTGTCGTACAGATGCAGCAGTGGCAGTGGCAGAGCCATGGGTGGCAGTACGGGATGCAACAGTACAGATGATGGGCAGCAGGCCTAGCATCAGGGACCGATGCCGGATGATCAGAGTAATACTCAGTGAGGAGTATTGCTAGAGCACAGTCCTCGCTAAGAGGGAGTGTTGATTTGGGGTAGCATTGGATGTGCTCTAGCCACAAAATTTGGTGGAGAGGCTAAGGCACATGAGATCTCCAATACCCAGAAAGGGTTTGGGCAGATTCTAAATAGTTTGGGAGATATTAAAATAATTAATATTTTTAATGGAGTCCCTAAGTCTAAACTTAGGGAAATTAAAATATTAATGTGAATTAATATAAAACTATGTTAGAATGGTCCAAAAGTCATGGATCAAGCCAGATCTAATCTTAGCCGTTGATTAGGGATTTAATCTTGGCCGTTGATTAGGGACTTAATCTTGGCCGTTGATTTGTCAACGAGAAAAGTATAAGAGGAGGCTTGAGGCTCACTTGGAGAACACACCAAGAGATCAAGATTTCGATTTTCTGGGGCTAGGTTTGCTGAGAAAGTTGAGAGAGTGATCTGGAGTTGCAGCTAAGGGGCAGTGAATACAGAAGTAGAGAGGTAGAGATAGTGCCAGGAGGATCAGCACGACAGCCGGGAAAGCTGACGCAGAGGGCAGAAACTGGAACTGCGGGGAATAGCCGGAACTGCCGGGAAAGCTGACGCAGAGGGCAGAAGCCGGAACTGCCGGGAACGTTGACGCAGAGGGCAGAAGCCGAAACTGCCGGGAAAGCTGACGCAGAGGGCAGAAGCCGAAATTGTCGGGAACTTCTAGGAAAGCTGACGCAGAGAGCAGAAGCCAGAACTGCTGGGAACTGCTGGAACTACCGGGAAAGCTGACGCAGAGGGCAGAAGAGGCTGACGCAGTCCCTAGAGGCTGACGCTGGGGTTTTTCGTGGGGCAGATTGGAGCTGAGGAGCTGCCGGAGTGTTTATCCGGGGTTTCAGCTGGAGCATCTGTCTCCGAAGGACATGTACTACTGCCGAGAGTTTCCTCTGTTGGGTATGCCAGATTGTATTCTGAAACTGCTTAATAAATCAAACCCTCAGATAGCTACACCGGTTTTCCTGCATTTGGTTTTTCCAGGGACATTAGTCCAAAAATCATTGTGTCATTTGTGTGCTTGTTTCTGTTTCCTTCAGTTGATGATCTGTAATGTGTTGAGCATGTACTTGTGTTTATTTTCAGTATTTACATGGGAAATAACTTGTTAATTAATCAGAACAAGTAGGAAGGAATAAATCAGAAAGTACATGGAGGGTTTCTAACTGTTAGACTTAGAAACTTCTTATTATTTGAGAGTTTAAACTATGTTATAAGTGGGGCCGTGAGAAAATATTTAAAAAAAAAGAAGTGACTAAAGTTAAATTATCTTTTTTAGGGGCCAAGTTTAATTAATATTTTTTTTTTGGTGACGACAATTCATTTAGGGCCAAAATATTATTAATTTTTTTTTTGTCAAGAGCGTGAGCTCAATTGGGAAAAAATTGGAATCGTTGTTGGCTGGCCGGATTCATGAGATCAATGTATTTTGATTAGTTAGGACGAATTTGGGAGACCAAATTTTTAGGAGTTCGAGTTTATTATTTCAGTATAAACTCTTGCTACAGGTCGAGTTATTCTTCAATCGAAGGACAAATTTTGAAATTTGAATGGCTAAATGCTGATTGAAATCCTTAGTTGGTGGGCAGAAATTCGTGGGTCGAGTTATCAGAGACAGAGTAAGCATTCCTTGTCTTTCAGGCTGAACACATTGCACCGAAATTCCATTTCCTCTTATGGGTCGAGTTTCCTTCTACTATGGATTAAGTTTCTCAATAGATGAGCACAGATTAAGTTTTGTAAGCTAAGGAAACAAACCAGCTGGTCGCTGCATTTATCTTTAAATGAAAATCTGTTTGAAGCTCTTACGCATATGTGCATTTGGGTTCGAGAAATATATATATACATATATAGTCACAGATGCAACAGCCCAAATTTTTTCGGTGCTGGCAGTGATATGCTTTTCAGTAAATGATGTCAATTCGGAGGTTAAAATGGTAACCTGGGTAGATGTGAAGTTTGGTTGCCAAGAATTGTCATTCTGTGTTTGCTCACCAGAACCTCAGTGCTCATTCATTACATTTTATGAAGCTTCTCACTGCAAAACCTCATTAAAATATGAGTTCTCACTGACTATCTTGTGCTATTTCCAAGTGGGGATTTCTGAGAACGAGTTTGAATTGCAAAGGGTCCGCATTATCCTAGAGTCATTGTTGGTGGGGCCGTTGCATCTAAAGGCCGAGTTTGTGTTACTAAAGGGAGTCGAATCTCTGATCAGTTGGCTGAACTAGATCACTGTGCATAGGGAACAGTTTTCTGAGCATATATTGGCCATTGGGAGTTATTATCCATCTTCAGAGTCGCTGCTGTACTAACCAGGTTCAAATTTGAGTTTTTGTTTTGTTTTTTTTTTTGCCTGGTAACCTCTGGATATGTGATTGTGTATTAATGAATTCGCTGTTGTTCGAATTTATGGGTTATTCTCTTGAATGAAGGGTCTCCTATTCATTGTTATTTGATGCAAATCAATGGTGCTATTCCTTGTTGAATGTTTTAAACAATATATATTGCTATCTGGAGACATTCTTCAAATCCTATGTTAAAATATTTGCGCTAAACTGAAGACAGTGTACCCACAGCAAAAGGGAAACAAATTGTTTGAAGAAAGAACTCATTGAAAACCCAATCAATACTGAAGTTTTAGGGAGAAATCGAAAGCATCTTAAACAAGTATTTTACGGTGGGCTCTTTTCCCCACTGATTACCTTAAGACAGAGATTAGGTATTGTTACCTGGTATCTATTAGAGATCAAGAAACGGTCTGATTTCAAGGAGATTCATTGGGTGCTTTGATCCAGATCTAAAGCTTCATATTTATTAGGCCTGTAGCAGCTCATCTGAAGGGGGGCGAGTTGGTTTAAAAGTTTCTTCAAGTAAAATCCTTTGCTAGAGCTTGTTCTAGGTGCAGTCATTCCAGTGGCACTGTAATCTCATCCTCTGCTTCTAAAATTGAAGGCTTTTTCCAGATTTTGGTCAGTCAAAGTGTGAAAGCAGAATTGCATTGGGAAAATTGTTGCTATCAGGATTTGAGTAGCAGAGTAACATGTTGTGAGATGGTTTTATTGTGTCAAAGCTTGATGTTCTTGTCATCATTGGACTAAACCATGGAGGAACTCTTAAACAAATTGAAAAGATTGAACAATGTAGAAGTTAGTTCCGTGAAACACCATGCACTCAAATAGAACAGCAGACCCTTCTCCGGGAAAGTACATAATTTACTCCAACAGAGGCATCCAAGGGACTTGCAAAAGGAAAAAGAAGTGGGGAATTGGCTTTTCGCACTTGGGACAGACTTGAAGACTGGGAGATCAAAAGATGACCCTCTTACATTGGAAGAGCTGGAATCTTATCTTTCCAAGGTGGGTCAATTTGATTAGAGTTTAAATTGGGCTTTGGAGCCAGCTATGCTTGCATTGGTACAACCCAGATTCTTGGGGCATCCGGGCGAAAGAGTCAAGGTTATAATTGCCTCATGTTTCAGCGATATTTTGAGGATAGTAGCACCCTTTCCTCCCTATAATGATGACAACATGAAGAGGATCTGTCATCTGATTGGAGTGCTATTCAAGACTGCATGACACCTGTTGTCGCGCGGATTGACACGACAACGCTCAGACCGGGGGCTGTCACTCTGATCCCCAATCCCTCCGTTTAAGCCTGTCTCCTGCGGCTAAGGGGGGTAGTCCCTGTGAGATGATGAGACCAACTGTCGACCAGTTGGTTGGGAGACACGAGATACGATATAAAAAGCACTCGATGGATTTGATTAATTTAGCAGACCAGTGCCTTAAGAGATTTGTTATTACAATGATTACTTGCTGAATGATATAGAAACATAAACTGTGAACAGCAATCATTTGTCATTAGCTAAACCACAATGCTCTTAAAATGACCAAAACGATATCCAGCAATTGAAAATTTAAAAAAAATTGAATGCTTTAAACCACCACGAGTCATAAACCATTAACCAGATATCAATTTCGCATCTCAACTTTGAAAATTTAGATCTCAGCATGAAAGATGATGAATCCCGAAAATGACTGGATCTGGCAAACAAGAGAATTTTCCACAAAGTTTTTATATTTTTTCGAATTTTTAAAAGAAAAACGTTTTTTTTTTTTTTTTTTTTTTAAATAAAAATAAAAATAAAATAAATTTAAAACTATATTAAAATCTAAATAAAACCTAACTTAAACTATAGAAAATAAATTAAAATCTAACTATAATCTAAAACATAAAATTAAAATCTATTCTAAATAAAATCTAAAAATTAACTATACAAAAAATAAACCTAAGTCTAAGAACTAAATAAAATCTTTTTATTATTATTTCTTTTTTATTTTAAAACCAAACTAAAACAAAAATAAAAATAAAAAAAATCTAATTAAAATCTAACATTTACAAAATCAAACCAATTTTTATTTTTATGAATCTATACTTAACAAAATGAAATTAAAATCTAAAAATATGAAATACGTGAATAAATTAAAATGTAATCTAATTAAAAACAACCTACGCTAGCCTATCAAAAATACTCAAACCAAACACGCTTTCACATTTAATCGAAACCTGAACCAAAAACTACATTAACCTACGCTGTTAACCTGGTACGCGTGTTGAAAGAATTTTGACGGTTTTTTTGCAGATGAAATGTCGATGGAAGATATACGCAACTGGGGCTTAACTCTTCAACGCATATAGTAATATTACCTGGCCCGCATCATTTGATTTCTTTGTGTATTTGCAGGTGCGATTGCAGATTTGGAGCTGTGTTTATGACAACGTTTGTAGATTTGGAGCTCCAGCTATTACGTAAACCCTCCAGCGTTTGCAGATTTGGAGCTCTTTCGATGGCAGGATGTGAGGGAGATCAATGCGTTAACAATTGTTTACCATACGAATATTCATCCAATCGTATTTTCCACAACGCACCGATACATGCCAGAAAACCCAACACGTGATTCTGATTAACACGATGCCTCCAAACGAAATACTCACGACTGGGTTCTTCGAAAGCATTTCATGCCAAATAGAGTGACGCGTTTTCTTGCACCGTCATTTTCAAAGGACCTGCTGCGGCAGCGTGGATACTTCACACGTATTGTTTTAGGGACTCTATTCTCTGCGTGTTTGTAACTGGAACAATAAATATCAGCCGATGGAGCGATTTGACCAGAAAAACCCCAGCGTATGCTTTCGGTTTCAGACAAGAATGATGCACACTACGGCTTAAATAGCTGAGGGCTTTCCACTGTTTTCGATTTCATGTAATGCAAGTAATACCGACGATCCGGTTCCAGGAATGCTCTTCGACAGCTGACTCAAAAATTGCTCTTGATGAAAACCCTGTAGCTGAAAACACAAAAAATACAAAACCCTAATGAAACCTGTGTGTGAAGCAAAAATTTGAAACCCTAGATCAGAAAAATTTAATGTACAGATTTGGCCCCTTAACAACCAGATTCATCAATAAGCACAGAATTATTTTAAAGAAATAAAGATTTTTAGATTTTCACTGTGAAGAACTTCAGAAAGTCTCTCATGCAAATTAAAAAATAAACCGAATGATAAACCCAGGATCAAATCCAACTGGGCTCAGCAAAAAATGCTTGCGGGAGTTGGCTGGTTCAGCCGAGAACTTCCCCGAACGCCCACAAAATTCCTTCAGAAAATGCTTTCTGCACAGCTCAAAACAACCATCAGTAAAGAGGGCAAAAATGCTGCTAGATCTCAGGAAGTAATGGAGATACCTACCATTACTTCAGAAATCCTAACAACACCCAAACCCTAGCATGTGAACAAGATACCTGTGCTCACAATACTCTACAAAAAAGCTATTATTAACGGCTGAAAAGAAAATATGCAGAAAATGAAACAATCTCGCAGCATTTCAAGAGAGTAACACCAGCGAGATATGGACCCCAAAGTCTTCTTTTATTAACCAGAAACAGATTTACAAGAGAGCTTCTTCAGTCTTAGACTCACAGATCCAATTGATCTGAAATGACCCCTAGCACCCTATTTAAAGGAAATGATCCAACAGCTAGTTCGAGTGATCCATGCCAAAATGATCTCGACCGTTGATGAAGATCAAGACATCTCTTGATCTCATCCGTCGATTTATTCACTTAAAATATTATTATTTTATTAGTTAGGGTTTTTGCTTTATTTTTTTAATTTTTTATTATTATTTTTATTTATTTCATTTTTTAATTTTTATTTATTTTTTATTTTTTATTCATTTTTATTCATTTTTTAATTCATTTTAAAATGGATCATCGAACTAAGCCTTCGGAAACATCACCTAGGACCTAGGACTTAGGACTCATGAGGGGATTCAAAACATTTTCAACCCTCAAGACACATTTCATGATGACTTTTTACAATTTACATCTCAAGGGGACAAACTCACTTAATACAGACCCTCACAAATCACCCAGTTCTGCGACACAACTATAATCTAGCAGATCAACACACTGGGATTCTCCTAAAGTTCTAATGACAAAATCCATCCCGGCTTTGGGGTCAGGTTTGAAGGAAAACTCTGCCGATCCATGGATCGGTGAGACGAAAAACCTTCCGGGACGTAGATTACCACTAGAAAGTTAGGTCCACCTAGGCAATTCACATACACGACTCATGTCTGCTAAGATTATTTACAATTCATACATGCAGACTGGGTTTACAATCAAAATGATCAAGCTGCTGATGACTGCAGGATGGCACGGAGACGCTGATCAGGTGCTGCCCCTTTTTGCAAAGAAAAGGGGGGGGGTATTGCATGGGTAGTTGACCAGTAGAGGTCAACATCTGGCTCTACTTGGGGACACGTTGCTGCTTGCAGGAATGTGAGAATCCAGAATCTGCATCCATACAACACAAAAATAAGTAGCGTCCATCCAAAATCATCATAAAGATAAAAGCTCTTCATTTATTAACTATCTAAAGCAGAAATAAAAATGCGGAAAAAACAAGGAGTAGGGTTAGAAATACGATACAAAGGATGCCCTACGGCATCAGATGTGTTCAATATAGTGTATACTGAGCATTTGCCTGCTTTCAGGCAAATCTGTCGGCTGCTTGTCGGATGTGCCATGTCCAATTTTGCATATGGTAGGACTTTTTCCTATCCGAAAATCAAGCTGCTCACGGTCGTCTGATGTATCAAATCTTCGTCTCATCTTCTTTCTCTTACGTTTTTTCTTTCTGGCAGGTGGAATTACTGATGACCTGGAACTTTCTGTTTCAAAACTATCAGATGAAGTATGTGTGATATGTCTTTCTTTATCCTGCATCTGATCTTTATCATTCTTAAGTCTATTCGGATCGCCTTCAATCAACCATCTTTCAATTGAACCAATGACCTCCTCATAATAAGATGGAACTTGTTGTAGCAAATGAGAAGGCTCCTGATCTGTTGATGTCCCCTGGTTTCTCTTATCCTCTGACCATTGTTGAAACTTTTGAACCTGTATTTTAATGGCATCCATCTGACTAGAGTGTTCAACTTTTATAGCTCTGATTTGTCTGGCATGATGTTCTTCCATGTCTTTTATCACTTTATTGTTCTTTTCCTTTATGTCCATCAAGTAACGCTGCATGAAATTTATTTCTTCTCTATGATTCGCTTGCATGTCAGCCAACTGATTATTATGATTGAACGTCATGATAGTCATTTCCTCATCCATAGTTAATAACTTGTTTTGCATAGAGTCAATTTCCCTATCATGATCAACTTTCATGGTCACCATATTTTCCTCTAAGACTGACATCTTGCTTTGCATGCTTCTAATTTCTGTTTCATATTTAGTTTTCATGGCCTCAATTTCTTTAGCATGATGATTTTGCGTGACTTCAATCTCCCTATTACGTTTTTCCAGGTGGGTGCATAAAGTTTTCACATCATTTACATAATTAGTTTGGTTGATTTCCATATTTCTTACCAGCATCATTAGATCTCGTAAAATTTGCTTTTGCTCTTCCCTTTCATTGTCATTTGTCCCTGATTTTTCACTATCATGAACTTGATCTGCAATATTTTCGGTTGATGACACATCCTGATCTTGAAAACTTTCTTCAACAGCTGGATTTCTTATAAGATTACTTTCTTTCTTTTGCACAATTTTAGAGGTAGAAGGCAAGCTGTTTGGACTATCATATCTATCTTTAAAAGCATCAACAATGTCTTGTAAAGAAGTGAAAAAATCATTAGGAAAATTATTAAACCAATTCAAGGCATCACCCTCTAAAGAATGGACAAATAGACGCATCTTGAAATCTTCATGATTATATTGAGGAAATCTACAATATAAGATCATTACACAAGTGAACATGTTTAAATGCTGTCTAACAGTGACCGAATCACCACCCGAGAACTTAAATAATTTAGAAATGGCCTCTTTCGGAAGATCATGGAGATTATCAGTGAAATGACATGGTTTACATGAATAATCCATGATGAACAATAAGGGATCAAATGGGATGATAGAAAGAGATTTCTGCTCAAGAAAATTAAGAGATGAAAGAAGTGGAGTTGCCACTTGAACAATGAATCTGATTCTAGGATCCAAAAAGTAACCACAAGCAGATATGAGGAAAGCTTCTTGTCTGGGAAAAATGGGAAAGTGGAGTCGCCACCCAAACAAGAAACAAACCGAAGAGATGCTACTGATATGGCGAAAAATAAGGCAATAAAAGATCCAAATGATAACCCAAAAGGTTGAATTTGCCAGCTCAAAATGAGAGATGAGAAAGATGAAAAGGAAGATTGTTGTTGAAACGCCGAGAAAACAATTTCCCCGGCAACAGCACCAAAAAATGTTGGCGTTGCCGGCTCAAACGAACGATAGGAAGATGAACGATGAATGATGAAAGTCGTTGAAACACCGAGAACAAAATGTCCCCGGCAACGACGCCAAAAAATGTTGGCGTTGCCGGCTCAAACGAATGATAGACAGATGAAATGATGAAAAGATGATGAAACGCCGAGAAAACAATTTCCCCGGCAACGGCGCCAAAAAATGTTGTCGCGCGGATTGACACGACAACGCTCAGACCGGGGGCTGTCACTCTGATCCCCGATCCCTCCGTTTAAGCCTGTCTCCCGCGGCTAAGGGGGGTAGTCCCTGTGAGATGATGAGACCAACTGTCGACCAGTTGGTTGGGAGACACGAGATACGATATAAAAAGCACTCGATGGATTTGATTAATTTAGCAGACCAGTGCCTTAAGAGATTTGTTATTACAATGATTATTTGTTGAATGATATAGAAACATAAACTGTGAACAGCAATCATTTGTCATCAGCTAAACCACAATGCTCTTAAAATGACCAAAACGATATCCAGCAACTGAAAATTTAAAAAAAATGAATGCTTTAAACCACCACGAGTCATAAACCATTAACCAGATATCAATTTCGCATCTCGACTTTGAAAATTTAGATCTCAGCATGAAAGATGATGAATCCCGAAAATGACTGGATCTGGCAAACAAGAGAATTTTCCACAAAGTTTTTATATTTTTTCGAATTTTTAAAAGAAAAACGATTTTTTTTTTTAATCTAAAAAAAAAATCTAAAACTAAACTATAAATAAAAAAAATTAAACTAAACCCAAAATCTTTTTTTATTTTTATTTTTCTTATTTTTTTATAAATAAAAAAAAAATAAAATAAATTTAAAACTATATTAAAATCTAAATAAAACCTAACTTAAACTATAGAAAATAAATTAAAATCTAACTATAATCTAAAACATAAAATTAAAATCTATTCTAAATAAAATCTAAAAATTAACTATACAAAAAATAAACCTAAGTCTAAAAACTAAATAAAATCTTTTTATTATTATTTCTTTTTTATTTTAAAACCAAACTAAAACAAAAATAAAAATAAAAAAAATCTAATTAAAATCTAACATTTACAAAATCAAACCAATTTTTATTTTTATGAATCTATACTTAACAAAATGAAATTAAAATCTAAAAATATGAAATACGTGAATAAATTAAAATGTAATCTAATTAAAAACAACCTACGCTAGCCTATCAAAAATACTCAAACCAAATACGCTTTCACATTTAATCGAAACCTGAACCAAAAACTACATTAACCTACGCTGTTAACCTGGTACGCGTGCTGAAAGAATTTTGACGGTTTTTTGCAGATGAAATGTCGATGGAAGATATACGCAACTGGGGCTTAACTCTTCAACGCATATAGTAATATTACCTGGCCCGCATCATTTGATTTCTTTGTGTATTTGCAGGTGCGATTGCAGATTTGGAGCTGTGTTTATGACAACGTTTGTAGATTTGGAGCTCCAGCTATTACGTAAACCCTCCAGCGTTTGCAGATTTGGAGCTCTTTCGATGGCAGGATGTGAGGGAGATCAATGCGTTAACAATTGTTTACCATACGAATATTCATCCAATCGTATTTTCCACAACGCACCGATACATGCCAGAAAACCCAACACGTGATTCTGATTAACACGATGCCTCCAAACGAAATACTCACGACTGGGTTCTTCGAAAGCATTTCATGCCAAATACAGTGATGCGTTTTCTTGCACCGTCATTTTCAAAGGACTTGCTGCGGCAGCGTGGATACTTCACACGTATTGTTTTAGGGACTCTATTCTCTGCGTGTTTGTAACTGGAACAATAAATATCAGCCGATGGAGCGATTTGACCAGAAAAACCCCAGCGTATGCTTTCGGTTTCAGACAAGAATGATGCACGCTACGGCTTAAATAGCTGAGGGCTTTCCACTGTTTTCGATTTCATGTAATGCAAGTAATACCGACGATCCGGTTCCAGGAATGCTCTTCGACAGCTGACTCAAAAATTGCTCTTGATGAAAACCCTGTAGCTGAAAACACAAAAAATACAAAACCCTAATGAAACCTGTGTGAAGCAAAAATTTGAAACCCTAGATCAGAAAAATTTAATGTACAGATTTGGCCCCTTAACAGCCAGATTCATCAATAAGCACAAAATTATTTTAAAGAAATAAAGATTTTCAAATTTTCACTGTGAAGAACTTCAGAAAGTCTCTCATGCAAATTAAAAAATAAACCGAATGATAAACCCAGGATCAAATCCAACTGGGCTCAGCAAAAATGCTTGCGGGAGTTGGCTGGTTCAGCCGAGAACTTCCCCGAACGCCCACAAAATTCCTTCAGAAAATGCTTTCTGCACAGCTCAAAACAACCATCAGTAAAGAGGGCAAAAATGCTGCTAGATCTCAGGAAGTAATGGAGATACCTGCCATTACTTCAGAAATCCTAACAGCACCCAAAGCCTAGCATGTGAACAAGATACCTATGCTCACAATACTCTACAAAAAAGCTATTATTAACGGCTGAAAAGAAAATATGCAGAAAATGAAACAATCTCACAGCATTTCAAGAGAGTAACACCAGCAAGATATGGACCCCAAAGTCTTCTTTTATTAACCAGAAACAGATTTACAAGAGAGCTTCTTCAGTCTTAGACTCACAGATCCAATTGATCTGAAATGACCCCTAGCACCCTATTTAAAGGAAATGATCCAACGGCTAGTTCGAGTGATCCATGCCAAAATGATCTCGACTGTTGATGAAGATCAAGACATCTCTTGATCTCATCCGTCGATTTATTCACTTAAAATATTATTATTTTATTAGTTAGGGTTTTTGCTTTATTTTTTTAATTTTTTATTATTTTTTTATTTATTTCATTTTTAATTTTTATTTATTTTATTATTTTTATTCATTTTTTAATTTTTTTAATTCATTTTAAAATGGATCATCGAACTAAGCCTTCGGAAACATCACCTAGGACCTAGGACTTAGGACTCATGAGGGGATTCAAAACATTTTCAACCCTCAAGACACATTTCATGATGACTTTTTACAATTTACATCTCAAGGGGACAAACCCACTTAATACAGACCCTCACAAATCACCCAGTTCTGCGACACAACTATAATCTAGCAGATCAACACACTAGGATTCTCCTAAAGTTCTAATGACAAAATCCATCCCGGCTTTGGGGTCAGGTTTGAAGGAAAACTCTGTCGATCCATGGATCGGTGAGACGAAAAACCTTCCGGGACGTAGATTACCACTAGAAAGTTAGGTCCACCTAGGCAATTCACATACACGACTCATGTCTGCTAAGATTATTTACAATTCATACATGCAGACTGGGTTTACAATCAAAATGATCAAGCTGCTGATGACTGCAGGATGGCACGGAGACGCTGATCAGGTGCTGCCCCTTTTTGCAAAGAAAAGGGGGGGGGTACTGCATGGGTAGTTGACCAGTAGAGGTCAACAACACCCAAAGCTTAAACTTGGATAGAAGGCATACGATCTTAGACACTATGGCCAAAATCAGATCCTGTGTAGTCATGCTTGATCTAGAGCAGGATGATCTGATCCTTTAGATGTGCCAATTCTTCTTCAGCAACAGTAAAGAGCATCACCCTGAGGAGGTAAAAGCCAACATGCAAGATATCTTATCTTCATTATTAGTCGAGGGTGACATCATTCGCAAGCAACTGCAGACCAAATTGTTAGCCATTTGGAGGAAGACGCAGGTTGTCTCACCAGCTGCCTATGAGCTCGCCAAAAGGGTGGTTGAGCAAAACATGAGGTTCTTCAGAAGGCAGCTAACCCAGGAGGAGTTGCGGAGGATTTGTGGTGACCATCCATGCAACAAGAATGAGCTGAGGAGAAAAGGTCTTTGCTTCACCTGCAAGAAGCCTTGGGGACTTGATCACTCATGCTTGGGTGATATAGCAGAGATGACTGAGGTAGATCAGGAGGGGGATCCCTCTGACTTTCCAGATGAGGATTCTTCTTTAGTTGAGTCCATGGGTTCTTATGAGGATACCTCTGAGGAGCATGAGTAGTTGTCTGGAGTTGTTGACAACAACCTAGAGACACATTCTTGTGAGCAGTCAGTAGACCCCATGGGAGACATTCAGGGAGACGGGTCACTCGTCATCATTCAGCATGAGCAACACATAGTGGAGCACAGTACACATGATGGGCCATCCTTGGAGAGTTAGCTAGTGGCTCATGTTGAGCCCATGATGAAGGATGAGTAGACATCCTTGGGGTCAACCATTGATGAGGGGCGGGTAGATGTACAGACATCCACCAAGGAGGTAGTACTTGCAAACATGGTTCATCAGGAGGTGTTGGGACTTGACAGTACAATTTTACCGGGGTTGAGTGGATTACTGGAGCATGGAGTTTCCGGTCAGATGAGGGAGGCTCTTTTGGAGATAGTGGTGCATCCATCTTTGGCTCTACCCATTGATGAGGTGCAGGTAGAGGTAGTGGCAGCTACGAAAGTTGTAGTATTTCCAGGCAGCAGCCCTATCCAGGAGTACATAGATAGGGTGTGCAACATGGGTTGCCCAACTATAGGGAGAGAGGTAGGGATTCCTAGGCATATTTGGTTGATTGGTTGGGCAGAGCTACATGAGTTGAGCATGGTGCAACACAGTGGAATCATGCCATATACAGACTCACATACATTCGATCCTTCCCACAGGATGGATTGGCGGGAGATAATGAGTTGGTATCCTATTAGTGGCACTATATTCTCAGTCAGGGGCATAATGCATCAGGGACCCTTAGACATGAGGAGTACTACATGTTCCAGTTGGCGATGGGAGGTAGGCTAACAAATTTTCAGCATTTCAGGCATGCATCTACATAGTTGGACTGGAGAGAGGTAATGAGTTGGTACCCAGCTGATGGGGCAACATTCACTGCCGGAGCTATAGCATAACAAGAGCCATGTAGCATTGACGCTTGGCCTTGGTGGCATTGTGATATAGGTGGATCTACTAGTAGCAGGTTGAGTCAGAGATGGGCATGGGATCCAGGTAGTGGGGGATCCAATCATGTTTGGATTACTTGTTGGCATGATGTAGACTAGTGGTTCATATGGGCTCTTGGTATCAGTTTGCAGATGTCTCTACAATGGACAGGTGCAGATTGCTTGAGGGCAAGCAATCTTGGGGTGGGAAGATTTGTAATGTCCCCATTTTATTTTTCTCCATTGTACAACCAGGGTAGATTTCCAGGGCAGGAGATGGCTAGGTCATTGGAGCAGGGTTTATGTCATCAGGGGTTCCGAGGGAGTTTTGAGGATTTTTTATGGGATTTGATGGCATTCGCTTGGCATATTTCATAATCCGCACAATTTGCCTTTTGTTCCATCGCATTCCAACAACTTTAAAAAATTAGCATTATTATGGGGCCTAACTTAATTAATTATGTTCGAGGTGGCATTTCGGGTAGATTAATTGATAGAACACCTCAGCGTAATAGCTCATTGAAACTAGAATGAGAAGATCTATAGGATGGGATGTTGGGAAGTGACTTCCAGTGGTTGGAGAGAGTATGGTGGCCAATTTACCATTTTCCCACATTAAGAGGATATTTTAATTCAGAGAAATGTGCTCAATGATTAAAATAATAATAAAATAAGAGCTTCTAGAGGGGTCCATCAGATCCATAAAAAGAGGAGGAGGAGGCCATTAGAGGACATCTTGGATTGTTGATAGTTTCTATCGGTGAGGTTTGGAGAACCTAGTTCCCAACTTCTATAGCCCCAGGATGGAAACCCTTGGGTATGCTATTGAGTGTTGGACGAAAACCAAACTCTCTTGAGGAGATTTCACCCAGAAATCTCACAGTGCTTTAGCATAGTTTGGAGAGGACAAATTTGCAGTAGCAGGTTGCAACGGTCTTCTCATGGGGCCATGTACGTCATTACCAGGGTCATACATCATTTTGGTTAGAGATCTTTTTTCTGGGTTTTGCTCTGCTTGCTTGGCAAGCCCAGGTTCCACTATTCCTTCCTGTTGATGTACTCTCTTCAGTGGATTAATAAAATGGCTCAGTGATTTTTATTGGCATTTATTTGTGCATCAAATTGTTGGTTGTGTGTTTATTTGCATTTTTGGTATCTACTGTCAAATTTTCCATCAGGGATATTACACATGATGTTAGCCATATCAAAATCACGGAAGTATTTCATCTTTATGTCATATACCCAAACTCAATTACAAACAAGAGATATATACTCTTCAACATCTTGTTAGGGACTTTATACACCCTAGACTACTTCATAACAACATTTATTCCATCTAGGGTTTCAATGTGTCTTCCAAAGATATGACATACCTTACTACAACATATAGCAAACCTAGAAACAATTCAGACACATATAGATCTATAAAGTATCTAACAACCTTTCAAGATACATATGTTAGGCTTCTCACTAGGGATTCATATAAATCCTAGATTTCATACAAACAATTCAATCAAAGTTAATCACATCTTAGTCATTAACCTGACCAACTTCTACTAGGGTTAGTTCGAAACCCGTAGATTTTCAATCAACCATCAATTAGTCACTAACATGACCAACTACTACTAGGTTTAGTTTTCAAACTCTAGATTTCCAAGCAATCATCAAACTCAACCAAAACTTCAAATTTCAACAAATCTCTCAAGTTATCATATAGTTAACATTCATCAGAAATTTCTACTTCGACTAAGGTTCAACTCCAAAACCCTAGAATTCGCAAATTCACCAAACTTTATACAAATCTCAAATCATCATATTCCAGAGATTTTACTTTGACTAAGGTTTAATTCCAAGACCTTAGAGTTACATTTTCACAATCTCAACAAATATTACATACATAGATCTCAGATTGTTACATTTCACACTAGACAATGTCACTACTAGGATTTAACTGCTAAACCCTAGATTTTCAGATGTCATCATCCTAGAATCTCAGACAAGGACTTCCATTAAATCCTAAAACTCATGAACACATATCTAGGAACCCATAACCATACATGAGCATATCATAGGTCCAACAACATTAATACATCCTGACCTAAACCAACCTAGGATTTCAACCAAAAGGACATATCTATATATGTCTAGATTTCATCATCATGCAAATACATTTCATATCATGTGTTAGTCAAACCCAACTTCACAACGATATCAAATAAGAGTTAGACACACAATCATTTTGATTACACTAGGGTTTGATCACACAAACACACACATACCAAAGAAAACATTTTTAAGACAATGTAAGGGTCTTGCTCACACATTCCACTAAACCCCAATGAACTAGGGTTCCAATGTAGAATCACACATTCCACCAAACCCTAATGAGCTAGGGTTCCAATAGCAAACCAAACATTACCAAAACTTCAAAGGTTTGGGATTTGAGACCTCATCATTCAACCCTAACAAGTTAGGATTTCCCGATCATACCAAAATCCCAAACATGACTTCATCAATAAGACTTCAACTAGCATTTCACAATATCCCTAAGCAACTTAGGATTTCAGACATTCACATTAGCATACCCTTCAGTTAGGGTTTTCCAGAACCTGTCTAGGGTTCTATATAGTCAATCAAAAATATGAGTGGGGTGGGTAGATTTATCAAGAGATGAATCACCCAAACAAGAATCACTAAGATTCATTATAGCTAGTCATAACAAAGTTAGTAATAGATCATTAAATGAATAATCCTTTCAATCAATGTATTCAAAGCATACCTTTGAATCTTGACTAACGTTGTCTTGAGAGATCCTCGTTCTATCAAATGTTTTCCTGATCAAGACAACAGAGGGAGAAAGGTGATTAATATTTAATATAATCAAAACTAAATGAGTACATGAACCCAAAACTGAAAAGACATGAGATACTTATCTTTGAGAGTTGTTGGGAGCTCCCTCCAAAGCTTGAGGGAAACCTACAAACTTAAAGCAATACAAAAATGTCTTTTCCAAAGATATGTTAAAAACCTATAAATTCTAAACATATAAACAAGTTATGTAAAGCAAATGACTTAATAGTGTAAGTCCCTAATGTCAGATTCTTCAGGCTTGACTTTCTTTGAGTCTCCTTCTTTAGCAATGTTGCAATGTTGGCTTGATCACTCTTGTAGTGACCTTTCTTACAACATTGATAACACTCTATCTTAGACATGTCAACTTTCTTCCTTGATCCCTTCGATCTCTTTCCTTTATGATGAGCAACATAAGCATTTGATACTCCTTTAGGATTGGCAATCATTGAGATCCTTAATTCTTCTTGACTACATACGGTCCATAATTCTTCAAAGGTGGGAGCTACCTTCCAACTGTTGAGACCTGAAGCAAATGCACCCCAAGAGGGTGGCAATCCTAATATAGCAGTGATCACCAATTCTTTGTCCGGAACAATCTCATCGATGGCCAAAAGATCATCCCTGAGTCTAGCTATCTTCACAAAGAAGGTTGCCACAGTATCTTCTTTAGTCATTTTCGTATTCCTCAGCTCATTCTTCAAACTTGCTACTTGACCAATGTTCTTAATAGTGAACAACTTCGACAAGGCTTCATACGTCTCCTTGTTGAAGAATATAGGGCAAAGAGGTATAGTAGGATTATTCTAGACTTGATAACAATCTGTGAAGCTCTTTTACAATTTATCTTGTTAGCTTAATCTTATTCTCTTCTTATTAATGCATGTGTGTTTACTTCATCAAACTGCTACCAAATGTTGAAGAATCTAGGGCATAATAATTAATGAGATTCTTCTTGGTATGATAACTATTTGTGAGGTATTTTATCTTTAGCTTATTAGCACAATCTTTTACTTGATATCATTAGTGTGTGTATTTCTTACTTCATCAAATGGATACCAAAACCAAGAGACAAGAACACAAGACGTTGGCATTCTGCCAGGGTCAAAACCTCTCCCTCTTGGAGAGGAAAACCCACACAAAATTCTTCTTATAGAGATTCCAATTGATGAAAACCAAGACCATGACCCTTGACCTATAATGCGACTCCAAGATCAAGACACCAATCCTCTTCTTCGTCATTGCTAAGTTCATCACTGCACCACTGAGATCTTCCTTGTTGCTATCATCACTGAGAACATTATTTTGCCTCTACTGAGATACTCATTATGACAATGAGATCATTGCTTCTACACCATTACTCCATCTTCACATAGATCATTGTTGCATCATCTCAACTGCACCATCATTACTGTGTCATCTTGTTGCACTACTATAGAGATATTCCTGAGACCATGGTTGTGACTATACTTAGATCATGACTGTGTCTTGATGATATGCCGAGACTGTATGATCCTCTCCATTGTAGATACACCAAGATTGCGAGATCAAGACTGTGATTGTGTATATATATAAGCCAAGACAGAGTATGACTGAGGTTCTTCGTATGCATGCCAAGACTGTAACTTTCGAGATAGTAGTCACTGAAATCGAGAAGAGACCGTGGTCATGAGACTGTTATATTTCACTGTGATCATCACTGAAGATAGCAGAGGTATCCAAAGTCCTTTTTCCCACAAAAAATCACAGAGAAACCCGAGATTATGTGTCACTGTGCTTGCCCGAGATTTCAGAGATCTTATGCGAAGATGTCATTGTGCTTATCACCGAGATCATGTACCTTACTATGCCATCAAAGTTTCAGAGTGATCCGAAGTTATGTCCTCCTGTGATTACTCCAGCTGTGTATTTATAGGTGTTAGTCCATGTATGCAAGCCGACGTGAACTTAGTGAACCGTTGCGTCCTTTTATTGAGCCGACGTGTCATCTATATATACTTTGAAGTCGACTTGACTGTCTTTCACATCGTTTTGCTGGCAGTCTTCTTCTTTGGAGGATGGTGCTTGTCTTGGAGGGCTACTTGACACTAGGTTGACCCATATTCATGCTCAAGAAGAGCTCTTTAACATGACTTTGATTCTTTGACTTTCCTAGACCTATGGAATGAGCAAGAAACTCATTCTTATAATTTACAAAAATAATATTTCTTTTTCTTGACAAGTACAAAGATCAAAATTACATTTGTAAATACCGAACCTAGTTACACTTTCTTCAACACCAAAAACATAAGAACACGAACACAAGATGTTGGTTCTCTGCTAGGGCAAAACCTCTATTTCTTAGAGAGGAAAACCCTTTCGTAAATTTCTCTTATTGAAGCTTCTTATTGATCAATGTCAAACCCTAGACCGTTGACAAGAATATCCTCCAAGCATAAGTCAAGTTCTTCCTTCTTCCTGCATTTTGTTTCCCGACACTTCGTCCTTCTTCTTCTGGCACTTCGTTCCCCGACATTTCGTCCTTCTTCGACTGGAGATAGACCTTGTTTATGTGACCTCTAGAAGAGATACTTATCTTTTATAATCAGTGAGATCCTTCACCTATGGATACATCTTCCTTCTTTTGACCAACCGAGTTTCTTCTTGATGTGTAGTTGTAGGCTTGATGTGACAACACAACAACCCTAGTTTCTTGCACGTGTGGGTGGTTTCCTTGAATATTAGGCTCCTTTGACCTTTGCTTGGGAGAGCCTCTCCTTCGCTTGAGTAGAAGGCCTTATAGGCCTAACTTTCTAGCCCAAACGATAAGATATGTATGACTGTGATCTTTCTGTTGATGTAACCGCATATTGACCACTATTTCTCGCACAGGTGACTATTTTTCACCTTAAAAACAGTCCCTTCAACTTCGGTTTAGACTTCTCCTTCTTTGCTGCACTAGAGGCTCCTTAAACTCGACTTTTATTCACCTTTTCTCGGCTATCTTTCTTTGCTGATTTCAGAGGTGTGTTAGCTTGTCGTTGGAGGAGTGGACAACCTCTATATATAGAGGATTGTCCCTCCTTTAGGCCGACTTGAGGACAATAGGCCGACTTCATTTTTCTTCTTCTTTTTTGCTCCTTTGAAGATGTCGTTGCATGGAGAGGACTTGTCTTTGCTTGGAGGGATATTCTTTGACTCTTATACAAATATATACATGGTGTAACATGCCCTTAAGGGTCTTCAACATTTTCTTTTGACTCTTTGACTCACCTATAGCACTTTGACATGTGCTAGACCTATTTCAATGAGCAAGAAACTCATTGATAAATATAACAAAAATAATATTTCTTTTCTTGAATAAATACAAATATCAAAAGTACATTTATGAAGACCGAACCTAGTTACACTTTCTTCAACACTCCCTCTTAACTAGGGAGGTATTCATAAATCATTACAAGGTGTTTGGCTATTTTTCAATCTTGAAGAATTCACATAAGAGAAACCAGATTGGCAATCCATCTGTTATAGCATCATAGTAACCAACATTGTTCATAGCAAGGCCTTGACTAATAGCGCGATCTCTCATAAGATCAATGCACAATGTTGGCGAGACCAATGACTTATAGACACCTTAGTCATTGTCTCTCAAGGTACATATCCACCTGGGTGTTCATTGAGTATGACCTTCTAGGACTATTTTTGTCTTGGGTTCCCAACCCGCAAAGAATATCGGTCCTCTTGCCTGCTCTTGTCTTGGATGCCCTACACATCCTCAAAGAGTATCGAATGCCAGAGGATTATCCAATCCTCCCATTCTTTCTTGCCAAGCGAAGACAAGAATGTTGTGTCTATCTCTTGCTCTTAATTGAGGAAGACATGCCCAAGTTTCCTTTGACAAGGAACTTGCCCAAGCTCCTTTGTAGTTGGGAACTTGTTAGAACTCCCTCTTAACTAGGAACTTGTCCATTCATCAACAACTTCTTTTTCATGGGTCCTTCAACTGCTTGATCTCCTTTCCTTCGATGTCACGAAGTCTTTGTTTGAACTTCTTCTTGGTAGGGCACTGACCAACGATCACATTCCTTCCGGTTTTTTCATGTCATTGATCCCTTTGTGGAAAGTGTCGTTCTTGATATATATTAGGTCCTTTTGTCATCTGGCTACTCCTTTGTCATCTTGTCTATGCTTCAAAATACTTATGACATGGATGCTTAGTTGTACTTGCTTGTTCCCATACTTTGATTTAGTAGCCCTTCATGACTTCATGCTGATATTGCTTCAACATTAAATAGTGCTTTTGTTGGATGGCTCTTCATCATGACATCTTTGTAGAGTTGAATCAGTTATCTGCATCTTAATATCTCCAAGGCCTTCATGGGTGTCAAGGGTCCTTTGATCTTTTACCTTCCTTTGTCAGAGTTGTCATGCCTTCTTTCGGGAGATGTCTTATACTGGATCTTTGTTAGATAATGATTCTTTGTGTCCATGGTGTTCTTACATGCTTGATCTCTTTCTTCATTTGATTCTTCTTGGATTGTTTAGTCAACAACCTCATACTCCTTATGAGAGCACTTCTTCTTTACCTGCTTCTTGGATTAGTCAACAACCTCATACTCCTTATGAGAGCATTTCTTCATGTTGACCTTCATTAGATTGTAGTACATGCTTTCGAGCATGTCTTTGGTGAAAGAGATCCTTTTATGCTTGATCAAGTTTTAGAACATTTCCCATGATTCGATAATACATATGATGACATGACTTAAACTTTGATGCATACATACCTCATCTTGATTCTGCTTTGATCATCTCGGCTTCATTTGATGGTTCTTCTTGATTGGTGTAGCCTTTCTTGCTTTATCTTTTCTTGCCTGCATATCATCCTTCTTTGAGTCCCATGAATGGAACTCCCAATGAGACATCTGCTCTTATTTATGAACCTTCTTTTGGAGATCTTGTCAGAGGATCTTGAAGACCCTCATCCTGCAAATGTTTCTTCCTTTTGATGATGGAGGCCTTCTAAGATTTTAATCATGATCAATTATTCTTTCATTGTGGGTGAGGTCCTATAATAGGTATGCTCTTTCTACATGAAAATCTTGAGCTATATCTACACCATGTTCCTATATTCTACAAGATGCTACTTAACCATGCATTCTATCTTATCTCTATATGCTCCTATGCTACTCAAAACTTTGAAGGAAGACTTAGGTAAAGAGGTTGACTTAGTCATAGTAGAGATCTTGAGGATCTTCCTTCTTCTGCTTCTTGTTTTCTTCTTTCACTTCTTGAGTTATGTGAGCTTCTTCTCTTTTTCTCTTGTTGTTGTTGTCCTTCTTAAGTTTGGGACAATCCCTTTTGTAGTGTCCATATTCTTGACATCCAAAGCATTGGACTTTGGACATATCTCTATTGCTTGTTCTTCATGGACCAAATTTGCCAAATTTTCCCTTTCTCTTGGCCATGGTAGCAAATGCTTGCTCCTTTGATCCCACATCATCCTTGGCTTTGAGTCTAGTGTCCTCTATCTTGCATAGAGACCATAGTTCACTTAGTGGGGTAGCTTCTTTCTTGGGATGTATGCTTGATGTGAAGTTGCCCCAATCCTCAGGTAGAGCATTGAGTACTACAGTTGTCATTTCTCTGTCAGACATGACTTCTCCTAGTTCTTGAAGTTGATCTCTCATCTCAGAGATCTTCATGAAGTAGGGAGCTATTCCTTCCTTTGATATCTTCATCTTGTACAACTCATTATGTAGAGATATCACTTCTCCAGCTGTGCCAACCGAGAATAGCTCTATTAGTTTATCATAGATTTCTTTTAATGTTTCAAATTTGGAGACATAAGGAATGAGAGAGTCCTTTATGGATTCTATTAGAATCCTTTGAGCTCTTGTCTCATCCTTATTGTACTTCGCTAAGGCTTGAGTTTGTTCCTTAGCAGGGATAGTGGTATTCCCTTTGATGAGGTCTAGAAGTTCATTCTCCTTGAGAAGTAAATCAATCCTCTTCTTCCATGCAAGGAAGTTAGTAGTCCCAACCAATTTGTTGCTTTCCTTGCAAAAAGACATTGATGTATGTTCAGGAGGGGACATATATACTTACTTGATAGAGTTTGTGATGTAGTAGTCTTGCTTTCTTCTTGAAGACTTGATGGCTTGCCTTCTTGGATCTTGATGATCTTCAAATTGCTTCCTTCAAATAGACTTGCTTGATGATGAGATATGCTTGGAGAGTGAGGCTTGACTTGTAGTGATTTTTCCTTTGTAGATGATGTAATTTGGTGTAGACCCTTCTTTGGATGGATCTTCTTGTAGGTGCCTTTATATGAAAGGATTCTCTTCTTGCTTAGTAGTCTTCCTTGATGGATAGTAGATAGTAGACCTTTCTTGTTCTTGATGAATTTGAGACTTCTTGGCTTGATGCTTCAACCTTGTAGATGTTCTTGAGATGTCCTTCCTTGATGAGTCACCTTATGAGTGTTCTTGAGATGCCCTTTCCTTGATGTGTCACCTTAATTCTGAAACCATGTTGAAGAATCTAGGGCGAGGAGGTATAGTAGGATTCCCCTAGACTTGATAACAATTTGTGAAGCTCTTTTACAATTTATCTGGTTAGCTTAATCTTCTTCTCTTCTTATTAATGCATGTTTGTGTTGATTTGTGGTAGCATTGGATGTGCTCTAGCCACAAAATTTGGTGGAGAGGTTGGGGCACATGAGATCTCCAATACCCAGAAAGGGTTTGGGCAGATTCTAAACAGTTTGGGAGATATTAAAATAATTAATATTTTTATTGGAGTCCCTAAGTTTAGAGAAATTAAAATATTAATGTGAATTAATATAACTCTGTGTTAGAATGGTCCAAAAGTCATGAATCCAGCCAGATCTAATCTTAGCCGTTGATTAGGGACTTAATCTCGGCCATTGATATGCCAACGAGAAAAGTATAAGAGGGGGCTTGAGGGTCACTTGGAGATTACACCAGATGATCAGTGATTCTATTCTCTAGAGCGGGGTTTGCTAAGACAGATAGAATCAGTGATCGAAGTTGCAGCTGAGGGGCAGTGAGTACAGAGAGACAAAGAAGCAGAGATAGTGCCGGGAGAGTAGCGTAGGAGCTAGAAAGAGTGATAGAACAAGCCAGCGCTCACACAGGGCCATGCAGAGGTAGCCAGGAGTTGCGCAGTGCTTCATAGAGGCCAGCGTTGCTGATGCAGAAGGATAGAAGGCTGACGCAGGCCCATTCAGGGTGACGCAGGGCCAACGCTAGGCAGAGAGAGGCTGACGTAGCCCAGAAAGTCAGACGCTAGGGTTTCTGGGGCAGATTGGAGCTGAGGATCTACCGGAGGGTTTATCCGGGGTTTTAGCCAGGAAATTTGTCTTAGACTGAGAGGTACTACTGCCAAGGGAATTCTCTCTTGGGTAAGCCGGATTTGGCACCCAAATTGTACTCTGAAACTGCTTAATAAGAAAACCCTCAGATAGCTGCACTGATTTTCCCGCATTGGGTTTTTCCGGTGACATTGGTCCAAAAATAATGGTGTCATTTTGTGTGCTTGTTTCTGTTTCTTTCAGTTGATGATCTGTAATATGTTGAGCATGCACTAGTGTTTATTTTCAGTATTTACATTATAAATAACTTGTTAAGTAACGGAACAAGTAGGTAGGAATAAATCAGTAAAGTGCATGGAGGGTTTCTAACTGGTAGACTTAGAAACTTCAACATGGTATTAGAGGGTGGTTGCAGATCACAGGAGAACTGAGGACATTAGCCGAGCGGAGCAATAGCAACAGAAAACAGCTGTCCCGAGTGACAGAAGCTGTTTCTAGCAGAGCAACAACAAGGGAAGGGTGATGCAGTGCCTGCGTCATCAAGGGTGAGCCAGGAAGAGGCAGCGTAGAGGCTAAGGGAGGCAAAGGGAGACTCACGCAGAGCCACACAGAAGCTAGGAGGGCTGACGCAGTTGGCTAAGGAGGCTGAGTTGCTGGTGCCGGGATTGCGCAGAGCCTAGGAGCTCTCACCTTCAGGTTGCTGGGGTTTAGGAGGCTATGGGAAAGTTGCAGAGTGGAGTTGGTGGGGTACTGTAGTTAGAACAATACCTAAGAGGGCAAGGGAGTTGCTACCGAGGGTTTCTAGTCGAGAAATTCGGATCAGTGGTGCAGTTGCACAGATGATCAGAGTAGGGGGCATCTCGACATCGACAGAAGGATTTCCAGGAGGGAAGTAGAAGAGCAGCATGGCACTACACGGAGTAAGAGACCAAGACAGATTGGATGGAGCCTCAAACTTCGTAGTTTGGAAGGTCAAAGTCTTATCCGTACTTGACAGAAATTGTGTCAAGCACTTCGACTTGAGGACGATAGCGATCATAGTTGACCTAACTGATAACGACTAGTACGAGGAGGCAATGGTGAGGGCCAAGAGCATCATCCTTGATGGGGTCAAGGACCATGTAGTACCACACATTGCCGAGAAGGAAACGACAAATGATATGTGGGAGGCCCTAAAGAAATTGTACCAACATACTTCTGTGCAGAGAAGGATGTTACTAGAAAATCAGATGAGGTCATATCAGATGAAGAAGGGAAAACCGATCGACACCTTCCTTGGAGGATTGATGAGATCCAAAATCAGTTGTCTTCCATAGGAGCCACACCAGATCAAGAATTGATGGAGAGGACAGCCCTGAATGTAGTCTCAGAAGACTAGGAGGTATTTGTCCAGAGTATGCTGGGCAGAGGGACCCTTCCACCTTGGGAGGAGATGTGGGCGGCTCTTCGCCAAGAAGAGATCAAACGACAGACCAAGGCGGGAAGCAGCAGTAAGGGGATCAGAGTCAAAAAGGAGGAGGAGGAAGATGTTGCCCTAGCATCTGAGGGAAAGCAAGAAAAACGAAAGAAGAAGGATCTCTCCAAGATCAAGTGCTTCCACTGTGGGGAGCTGGGTCATTATGCAACCCAGTGTCCAAGGAAGAAGAGTAAGGGAGAGTCTTCCGAGACTAAGGCAGCGCCAGCAAGGCAGAGAAGGAAGTGGAGACAGACGATGACTGTGCCATGAGTGCACACGCACCACTTGAGCAGAAGTGGGGAGACATCGAGCTGTAGTCAGATGGACTACAGGCGATGAGGGGTAGGATCCTCGAGGTACCCAACCTCTTGGATTAGACCTTGCTACGGGAGCCCCGATGAGGAGTAGCAGGACTAACGGATGTGGAGGATCCTCGAGGTACCCAACCTCTTGGATTAGACCTTGCTACGGGAGCCCCGATGAGGAGTAGCAGGACTAACGGATGTGGGTAAAGACGGATGTGGATGGAGCAGGAGAGAGAGCTACATTGCAGGATTCCCAGGACAACGTGAGGCTAGCAAGCTGCAGCAGTGCGAGAGGCACGAGAGTGTTGCACCAGTTCAGGATGGCACAGAGAGGTGTGTAACAGTGTGAGATGCAGGGAGTTGTTGCAGTAGCGCAGAGGTCATAGAGGGAGCACTTGTCAGCGACAGAGGGAGCTTCAACATCAGGAGGGTCTCTAGTCCAACATAGAGGTCAGAATTGGGAGATCAGTTACTTACTTCTCAGTAACTGAGTTGTAGTGCAGCAGTGGGCAGCACGATGCAACATGATGAGAGGAGATGCAACAGTGGCAGTGGCAGAGCCATGGGCAACAGCACGGATGTAGAGGGAGTTGCAGTACGGATGCAGCAGTGGCAGTGGTAGAGCCATGGGGAGCAGTACAGGATGCAGCATTGCAGAGGATGATGGGTAGCAGGCCTAGCATCAACATAGGGACCAATGTCGGATGATCAGGGTGATACTCAGTGAGGAGTATTAATAGAGCACACTCCTTACTAAGAGGGAGTGTTGATTTGGGGTAGCATCGGATGTGCTCTAGCCATGAAATTTTGTGGAGAGGTTGGGGCACATGAGATCTCCAATACCCAGAAACGGTTTGGGCAAATTCTTAACAGTTTGGGAGATATTAAAATAATTAATATTTTTAATGGAGTCCCTAAGTCTAAACTTAGGGAAATTAAAATATTAATGTGAATTAATATAAAACTGTGTTAGAATGGTCCAAAAGTCATGGATCAAGCCAGATCTAATCTTAGTCGTTGATTAGGGACTTAAGCTCGGTCGTTGATATGGTAACAAAAAAAGTATAAGAGGGGGCTTGAGGGTCACTTGGAGATTACACCAGATGATCAGTCATTCTATTCTCTAGAGAGGGGTTTGCTAAGAGAGATAGAATCAGTGATCGAAGTTGCAGCTGAGGGGCAGTGAGTACAGAGAGACAGAGAGGCAGAGATAGTGCCGGGAGATCAGTGCAGGAGCTAGAGAGAGTGACGTAGAACCAGCCAGGGCTCACGTAGGGCCACACAGAGGCAGCCAGGAGTTGCACAGTGCTTCAGAGAGGCCAGCGTTACTGACGCAGAGGGACAGAAGGCTGACGCAGGGCCAGCGCTAGGCAGAGAGAGGCTGACGCAGTCCAGAAAGTCAGACGCTGGGGTTTCTGGGGCAGATTGGAGCTGAGGATCTGCTGGAGGGTTTATCCGGGGTTTCATCTGAGACTGAGAGGTACTACTGCCAAGGGAATTCTTTGTTGGGTAAGCCAGATTTGGCACCCAGATTGTACTCTGAAACTGCTTAATAAGAAAATCCTCAGATAGCTGCACCGGTTTTCCCGCATTGGGTTTTTCTAGGGACATTGGTCCCAAAATATCAGTGTCATTTTGTGTGCTTGTTTTTGTTTCCTTCAGTTGATGATCTGTAATATGTTAAGCATGCACTAGTGTTTATTTTTAGTATTTACATTATAAATAACTTGTTAAGTAACGAAACAAGTAGGCAGGAATAAATCAGTAAAGTGCATGGAGGGTTTCTAACTGGTAGACTTAGAAACTTCAACAGTTTGTTTACTTCATCAAATTGCTATAAAAAACATAAGAACAAGAACACAAGATGTTGGCTCTCTACCAGGGCAAAACCTCTCTCTCTTAGAGAGGAAAACCCTTTCCTAAATTTCTCTTATTGAAGCTTCTTATTGATCAATGCCAAACCCTAGACCCTTGACAAGAATATCCTCCAAGCACATGTCAAGTCCTTCCTTCTTCTTTCACTTTGTTCCTAGCACTTCGTCCTCCTTCCAGCACTTCGTTCCCCAACACTTTGTCCTCCTTCTTCCTTCTTTGACTGGAGATAGACCTTAGTGAGATCCTTCACCTATGGATACACCTTCCTTCTCTTGACCAACCGAGTTTCTTCTTGATGTGTAGTTGTAGGCTTGATGTGATAGCACAACAACCCTAGTTTCTTGCACGTGTGGGTGGTTTCCTTGAATATTAGGCTCCTTTGACCTTTGCTTGGGAAAGCCTCTCCTTCGCTTGAGTAGGAGGCCTTATAGGCCTAACTTTCTAGCCCAAACCATAAGATATATATAACTGTGATCTTGCTGCTGATGTAACCGCAGACTGTCCTCTATTTCTCGCGCGTGTGACTATTTTTCACCTAAAACCATTCCCGTCAACTTTGGTTTAGACTTCTCCTTCTTCGCTGCACTAGGGGCTCCTTAAACTTGACTTTTCTTCACCTTTTCTCGGCTATCTTTCTTTGCTGATTTCAGAGGTGTGTTAGCTTGTCGTTGGAGGAGCGGACAACCAATATATATATATATATATATATATATATATATATAGAGAGAGAGAGAGAGAGAGAGGACTGTCCCTCCTTAAGGCCGACTTGAGGTCGACTTCATTTTTCTTCTTCCTTTTTGTCCATTGAAGATGTTGTTGCATGGAGAGGGCTTGTCTTTGCTTGGAGGGATATTCTTTGAATCTTATACAAATATATACATGGTGTAACATTCCCTTAAGGGTCTTCAACATATTCTTTTGACTCTTTGACTCACCTATAGCACTTTGACATGTGCTAGACCTATTTCAATGAGCAAGAAACTCATTGATAAATATAACAAAAATAATATTTCTTTTCTTGAATAAATACAAATATCAAAAGTACATTTATGAAGACTGAACCTAGTTACACTTTCTTCAACATCCTGAGCATGATCGATGTTAGCTATGAATGGGACAAGATTGTCTTTTATCCCTTCTACCATTAGAGTCATAGCCACCAATTCTAAATCCCTGAATTTCACTTTGTTGGCATCATTGGCATCTTCTGTAGGTTTCTTTACATTTCCTCTTACTAAATCTAGTACCTTGTTCTTCTCGAGGATTAGGTCAATCCTCTTCTTCCAGGATCTGAAGTTGGATGCTCCTTCAAGTTTGTTCTCACCCTTGATTGAGTTAGACATCTTCCTTGAATATAATAGACTCTTTCCTTGAGATAGTGCCTATGAATGGATCTGCCTTTTTCTTCTTTCTTCTTTCTTCATCAAAGCTCTGATTCCATGTTGGAAAATCAAAAAGGCAGTAACGTTTTTCTTGATCTTGATACTTACTTGTGATGTTTCTTATTATTATGATTATTTATATATTCTTTCTTTAGTTCATCAAGCAATTACCAAAAGCAGCAGCACATAAAACAATGGACACAAGATGTAGGCACATGCTAGGGAAAAACCCCCCTCGAGGGGAAAATCCAGTGAAAGTAATTCTTCCTTTCAATAGTATTCTTTGAGACTCTTCACCCTAGACCAAGACCAGACCTTCCCTCCACACCAAGTCAGCCTCCAGAAGTTTGACCTCTTCCCAGCAACTTCGACTATGCAGCAACTAACAACTTCCGACAACAGTCCAACTTGGAAGACTTCGATCTCCCAATCCAGAGCACAAAATAGAGAGAGACCACCACCAAAATTTCGATTTTTCTTGTCTCCTTAGACTCGCCTAAACTCGCGTTCACTTCGACTTCCCAACGACAGACTTTCCCAGCAATAAGAGATTTTCGCACTTCTACCCAGTAAAGAGAATTCGAACTTGATGAGAAGTGATGCTCCAAATGAATTCGATGTCCTTCTTTTTATAGGCTTCTTGTGGGGTCGAATAGGATCTTAGGCCGACTTGATCTTCCCTTAGCCCGACTTGGTGTGGAGGTTCCATAATTCATATTTGACTTAATACTAAACCTTTTTACATGATTCAAAAGCCCAAGAAGGGTCTCTTTAAATGTACAATAATTCTATAGACTCAGAATAAATCCTAGAAGTCCTTAATGGGGACTTTGACCTAAAACATGGTGACCCAAGCATGAAACCCATGCTTTAGTAAGTCACAACAATAATAATAAAAAATCTTTTCTTTATTCTTTTGACAAGTACTTTACATAATGACTCAAGTACATTATTGAAGATCGAACATAGTTACATTTTCCAACAGGTTTGACCATAAGCATTGTTGGTCAGTTTGACCTCATAGTTGACTAGCAATATTAGATGTATCTCTTGTTGAACTGAAGAATTTATCTAAGAAAAAGGTTGTTGGGTTTTTACCCTAAGTGGGTTTTCCTAGGGTAAATCTAGTGTTCTTTTTCTGCATTGTGGTCTCTACTGTCCTTACGATTTTATGGTTAAATTTCTGAAGTGTAATTGTTTATTGATAAACTAGAATTGTTAAAAGAAGATCTATATCATTAGAAGTAATTATCACTATTTTAGAAATGTTGTGCTTGTATCTATTGCACTTGAAAATTCAACATGGTATCGGAGCTTTGGTGATGAAATGGATGTTGAGAACTTGAGATCACTCTTGCGGAAGCTTTGGTAAGAAACCACTCTTGAGAAAGACATATATCTACAATTCATTTGCTTGTCCATGACTACGTGTTCCCATATTAAGGCAAAAAACAAATTAGGAGCTACAAACTTTAGGGCTTAGAAAACAAGGATTGACTTCTTCTTGCAAAGGAAGATCTCTTGGGTATTGTGAAAGGGAAAATCACTAAACTAGAAAAAGATGAAGAGAAATTAAAATTTGAGAAAGATAATATTACAGGTAGAAGTATCATTGTAAACTCCGTAAGAGATCATTCGATCTCATATATTGCAAATCTTGACTCTTCAAAGAAAATGTATGATGCCCTAATTGGATTGTACACTATCAACAATATTTGTCAAGCAATGAGTTTGAAGAATGAGCTTCATGATGTTAGAATGACAAGGAATGATACTATAGCCTCATATTTTATGAGGATTTCTCAATTGAGAGATCAACTTCAAGCGATTGATGAAATCATTCCTGAAAAGGAACTAGTGACTACAACACTTAATGGTTTACCTAAATCATGGGACTCATTTGCAACAGGAATATGTGCCAGAAAAGAAGCTCCAAAGTTTGATGAACTATGGACCACATGTACTCAAGAAGAATCAAGGCTCATGTTAAGAGGGAGGATTCAAAGATCCGAAGAAGGTGACTCTCAAGCATATGGAGCACATTTCAATAAGGGTAGGAAGAAAGAAGTTTGGCTTTCAAAGAAGAAATGGAGGAAGAAGAAATGGAGGAAGAAGACCCGAAGAAAGAATATCCGCTCCTCAAGGAAAGAGAGACATCTCAAAGGTTCAATGCTATCATTGTCACAAATTTGGTCATTATACAAGTGACTTTCCTGAAAGATCGAATGATAGAAAGAGGAAGGGAAACCACCATGCTACCATGGTAGACTTGGATGAACTTCCAAAGAATCCTAAGAATGAAGATCTAGGTAATAAAGAATTCTTCTATTTTTTTGCTCTTATTGGTTCTGTTGTAGATAGTGAAGACTTGTGGCTAGTAGATATTGGTGCCTCAAGGCACATGACGGGAGATCAAGACAACCTCACAAGTCTAATGGAAAGAAGATTATCACAAAAGGTGGAACTTGGAGACAACAATAGTTATGCAGTCAAAGGCATTGGGAAAACATCCATTGAGCTAGAATTAGGTGATAATGTTCATCTTAGCAACATATTATATGTACCAGGTTTGAAGAAGAATTTGGTTTCTATTTCATGCTTGGAAGATAAAGGAGATAGAGTAGCATTTGTTGATGGCAAAGTTCTTGTTTGGCCCAAAGGCTCTAGTATAGATTCCGCTAGAGTGATTGGAGTTTGTGAAGGAAGATTGTATAGACTTTTGAAACAACCTACCCAAGCACTTGTACATAATGATATTAATCCATTTGAGCTTTGGCATAGAAGATATGTTCACCTTCACTATAAAGCTTTGCTAGCCTTAAAGCAGATGGTTGCAAGTATTCCAAAGTTGCAGGTGGAACATGAAGGAGTATGTAAAGGATGTGCATTTGAGAAGAATGTCAAGAAGCCTTTTCCAAGCAACGAAAGCAAATCTAAGGAAATCTTAGATCTAGTCCATTCTAATGTATGCACTCTGATGCCAGTGAAATCTCTTGGAGGCTCCTTGTACTATGTAACATTTGTTGATGATTTCTCTCGCAAGACTTGGATTTACTTCATGAAGACAAAGGACGAAGTCTTTTACAAGTTTTAGGAATTCAAGGCTAAAGTGGAGAACTTGAAGGGCGAGAAAATCAAGATTTTGAGATTAGATAAGAGAGGAGAATACACCTCCAAGGAGCTTGTTGCTTTTTGCAAAGTAGTTGGGATTAAGAGGGAGTTAATAGTCCCTTACAATCCACAACAAAATGGAGTTGTAGGAAGAAAGAACAAAACTATTGAAGAATCTGTTAAGGCAATGATACATGATCAAGACTTACCTATGTTTCTATGGAGTGAAGCATCGATCTCAACTGTCTACATTCAAAATAGAAGTCCTCATCGAATTTTGGAAGACAAGACTCCTGAAGAAGTGTTCACTGGACATAAACCTCAGGTTGGTCATTTGAGAATATTTGGTTGTCCTGTTTATATTCATGTACCTAAAGATAAGAGAAGGAAGTTAGAGCCTTTAGGAAAGAAAGGGATATTCGTTGGTTATAGTGAGTCATCAAAGGCCTATAAAATATATGTTCCAGGACAAAAATAGGTTGAAGTTAGCAGGGATGTGACCTTTGATGAGAATGTGGCCTATTGGAAATCCAAAGAAGTTCCCATGGACTCTGATGAGGACGAAGAACATGAAGCTCCCAAGGAAGAAGAATGTTCTAGTCCATCAAATCCTTCAGAGCATCTTGTTGATCATCAAGAAGAGCCAGAAGGGCCTAGCAATCCATTGGACCTAGTTGTTGTTCTTGAAGTCAAGAATAGGCCAACTTGGCTAAGATCCACTTTGCAGGAAGCAAAAGGACATGCATCACCACGTGGCTCCTTCAGGGAAAGCAAGAGGCCAAAGACGTATTTTGGATATGTAGCTTTAATGACTAATCTTATTGATGTTGGAACTTCCACCTTTGAAGAAGCAACTAGCCACAAGTTTGGAAGGATTCGATGTTAGAAGAATACCAATCGATTATCGAGAATGATGTGTGGAAGATTGTGCCTAGACCTAAAGGAAAATTAGTGGTGTCCTCCAAATGGGTATACAAGATCAAGCATGCAATGGATGGCAGTATTGACAGATACAAGGTGAGATTTTTGGCAAGAGGGTTCTCCTAGAAAGAGGGAGAAGACTATGATGATACTTTTGCTCTGGTTACCAGTTACACTACCATTAGATCTATTATTTCTATTGCTACCTCTATGTTAGTTTTTCACAAGTTCTCTGCTGTAATAATTACTTAAGACAATTTTTCATTCAATTTCATTCACCCCATACAAGTTAAGCAATTATAGAGAGAACAATAAACAACAATGCACAACAGAAGATAGCCATGCACAGGGAGACATAGAGATTTTTGGTCAGAGACTAGGGAAAAACCCCGCAAGGGGGAAAACCCAAATCATTCTTCTTCTTAGGAGATTATCATTCAATGTTCAACTGAGATACAATATACAAGAATATAGAATAGATGGCCATAAAACAAGTGTGCCAAGCCTGGATCAAGGGTCCAACCCAATAGACAAGTTCAGATCTGAAGCAACAATAATACAGTAAATGACAACAAGAATTGCCCTTTTCAGTGGGCAAAATGATCTCGAAACAAACTCCTTCTTCCCTCTATGAACTCAACCTTCCAAAATGCAAATAACCCACAAGAGAAGATGTCAAGAAATGAGTTAAAGGGTGGCTTTTGACTATAGTAGCATCAACCCTAAATCAAAGATAGGACAACAAAAAACTATCCTCCATACATCAACAAATAACCACAATAAGGAGCTCGATCCTCCTCCAACAAACTTAGCCTCCTCTATCGCAAGAAACCCAAGACTTAGGTCACCAAAAGAGGGAGGATTGGTTGATATAATGTCAACCCTAGATCAGAAATGTTACAGCACTGTAGCAACCCCCAAAAGAGATTATCCTAGCCCAAACATCCTCAAGAAAAACTCAACCTTCTTAGCTGAAGGTATCCAAGACAAACTTAGCCTCAAGGAGCAACAAGATGAAGCCACAAAACCTACAACCAAGACAAATTTCTTCCTTCCTCCTTTGCTAAAGATCTCAGACTTATTTGGGCACACTTGAGGAAGACCCTTTTAATTTGCTCTTGATGATATTTAAACATATTTGCAAATGCCTTGATATTGAAGCCAACATGATTGCTTGCCCAAATAAATTTATGTCACATCAAATAATAATGAGAGGAGTGCCAAGCCGATTGAAAATAATAATTTCCTTTTATCAAATTTAAATTTCCTCTTGGGGCAAAGTGGATTTTCCTTGGGGAAGTTGGGCTTCTTCTTGGGGAAATTCATCCTGAAGCTGCCAATTTCAACACTCTATGGGTTGGATTTTACATCAGATGGATGTAAAGACTGCTTTTCTTAATAGCGTAATTGAGGAAGAAGTGTACATTGAACAACCTCAAGGTTTTGAGGTTCTTGGAAAAGAATCTCACATTTGTGGATTAAAGAAAGCCTTGTATGGACTTAAGCAAGCACCGAGAGCCTGGTATACATGAATTGACAGTTATCTGACAAGACTTGGTTTCTCCAAGAGCGATGCTAATCCAAACTTGTACTTCAAGGTTGAGAAAAATGAACCTGTGATTCTATTACTATATGTTGATGACTTATTGTTAAAATTGGCAACTAGGGCCAAATTCCATCTTGGGACAACTCATTTGATGGAGATGATGATTGCATTAGATTACTCTTTTCGAGAGGTCCATTCGGACAAGCAAAAATGTGATTTTGAAGTTATGCCCACACATGTGCAAATTGTTTAGATTGGTCTCATCATCATGTAGGCTCAAGAAGCCCAATGGATGTGTCTCTTCACCCACAACGAATTGTATAAATACAAGAGACCTCACATCTCATTTGGCATCATCATCACTCACACATACTTCTCTCTCTTCATTTGATTGGTTCGTACAACATTGGGCAGCTTCTCTCTCACATGTGTGGCAAGGAGGATGTGTTTTCTGGGCAGAATTGCAGACCAAAATTTCAGAGTTCTAGGACAGGTTTGACCAGCGTTGACAGAGGATTTGTTGATCAAGTTTGACTACGTTTTTGGGGTCAAAAGTTCGTTTTTCTAGGCCGCATCTATGGGCACAAAAACCAAGAAATTATGGGTTGTTTGACCCGCATTGACTTCAGAGTTGATTGTTGTTTGACCGCAGAAAATTACAACAATTTTCTCTCCCTTGATCGAGTTTGACTGAGCTATTTTGGGCTGAATTTATCCTCCTAATCAGGTCGAGTTTGATTGAGGAAGACCGAGTTGCTTTGAGGATGATTTGTTGCTATTTTGACCAATGTTGACTTTCTGGCTAGGGTTGAAGTTTGACTGTAGAAATTTACAAGGCTGTTTTGACTTTGTATTGGGCAAGTCAATTTGACTTTTGTACTCTCTCTCTCTCTGTTGAACTTTTGATTTAATAATAAGAAGAATTGATCAAAGGGTTTTCCCCACATTGGGGGTTTTCCCTAGCATTTGCCAAATCTAGTGTCCTCTTGTCTTGGCTTGTCTTCTGCATTTTGTTTTATCTTCTATTTGCTTTTACTGTCAATGTGATTATTGTGATTGCTATTGGAAATTGGAAATTGTTATTGGGCTGCTAAGGAACATTGAAGTAAATTGTGCTAAGCATAGAACATACCATTGTTAACTAAAATTAACATGGTATCAGAGCCCAGTTGAAGACAAAGCCCAACCAAGAGTGAGAAAAGCAATCACTAAGGAAAGCTTTTTGACAAGAATATTGGTCTAGCTTCAATAATGACTACATCATACTTCAAATCCAAGGACAAGCTCAAGGACAAATTCGACTATCATGCATGGAAGATGACTTTGGATTTGACTTTGGAAGAGAATGATGCTATGGACTATGTAAAGGGAAGAGTGGTGGAGCCTCCTTCAAATGCACCTGCTGCTGCAAAAACAAAGTACAAGAAAGGTGAGGTCAAAGCTAAGAAAATTATTGTAGACTCCATTCAAAAGCATTTGGTTGCCTATATTTCTAATTTGGAAACATCTAAGGAGATGTATGATAAGCTGGTTGGGATGTTCAAAGTAAACAATGCAAATCAAGTCCTCTTTCTCAAGAACAAGTTGAAAGACGTGAAGATGGATAGAGGAGAGTCTATTCAATCCTACTTCATGGGGATTACCGAAATTAAGAATGATCTTCTAGAAAGATGTTACCGAGAAGTTGTTGGTGAAAGGGAGCTCACTCTTATTGCACTTGGAGGTCTTACAAGAGCATGGGATGTGTTTAACACCATCATCCTCAACAATGACATGATTCCAGTTTTTGATGAATTATTGGCTAGATGCACTCAAGAAGAAATAAGGATGATGGTGAGAGATAAGACCTCGAATAGAAATGATCCTACTGCTTTATCTGCTCATGCTAAGAGGAAGAACAACGCTGGTCCAAGGAAACAAGGTCAAGGATTTAAGACAAGATTCGAAGAAGGAAGAAAAGGAAGATGCTACAATTGCAACAGGTTTGGCCACTATGCTAGAGAGTGTCCTCACAAGAAGAATACTCCAAGGGATGATGACAACAACAACCACAACAACTACAAAGGCAATGGCAATCAAAGGAATAGCAAGTTCAACAACAATGGAAAGAGGAATGCCCCTGCTGCTCGATATGGAAATGGCCGTCCTCCCAAAAGATCAAGAAATTCCATGTATGAGGAAAGTAATGTTGTAGAAAAACAAAGTGAACTTTATCTTAGTTCCGCTTTATCTACTGCCTCTCCTTCAGATATATTGGATCATTGGTTGATTGATAGTGGAGCCTCAAGGCACTTCACTGGGTACTAAGAGGCCCTCTCGAATTTGGTTGAAAAGAAGACTAACTTGCAACTCATACTTGGAGATGATGCCACCTATCCCGTAAGAGGAATACATACTGTCACTCTTCACTTGAATCAAGGTCAAAACATTCATCTACAAGAGGTATTGTATGTGCTCGATTTGAAGAAGAACCTGGTATTTATTTTTGCGATGGAAGATAAAGGCTTCAAGGTAGCATTCATTGATGGAAAGGTACGTCTTTGGCAAAGAAACCCTAAAGATGCATTTACACTTGGATTTTGGGTTGATGGTCTTTATCAAGTTGGAGGAAGTCCTTTGGGAGCCATGTCTTGCAACACTTCTCTTCAATCCAAATTATGGCAACGAAGATTTGCCCACCTTCATTACAAAGCCTTACCTTTGGTAAGGAAGATGGTCACAAGTATGCATGAAGGTGTTTGTCAGGTTGTGCAGCTGGGAAAATTACAAGGGGACCATTCTTCAACTGGTACATTCTCACCTATCTAGTATGTTGCCCGTAACATCATTAGGAGGATACTTATATTATGCTATCTTTGTGGATGACTTCTCTCGCAAAACATGGATCTATTTCTTGAAGAAGAAGGATGAAGTATTCAAATGGTTCCGTGCTTTCAAAGCCTTGGTGGAGAATCAAATAGGGAAGAAGATCAAAATATTGAGGACCGACAATGGGACCGAATATGAATCAAATGAATTCAATGACTATTGTAGAGAAGCTGGCATTAAGAGGGAGACAACTATTGCATACACTCCTGAGAAAAATGGAGTTGCTGAAAGAAAGAATCGAACGATCATGGAAGCCACCCGTGCCATGCTTCATGATCTAGGTCTACCAAAGTTCTTATGGGGAGAAGCTGCAAATACTGCCATATATGTTCAAAATAGGTGTCCACATCAAGCATTGAATTTCAAGACACCCAAAGAAGTTTTCACTGGTAAGAAACCTGATGTTTCTCATTTTAGAATATTTGGTTGTCCCATATATTTTCATGTGCCTAAAGAGAAGAGAAACAAGTTGGGAGCATGCGGGAAAAAAGGAACATTTGTGGGCTATGGTGAAAATTCAAAGGCATATAGAATCTATGTGCCTGGTCAACAAGATGTGGAAGTAAGCCACGATGTTACATTTGATGAAGACATTACTCTTGGGAGATCGAGAGATCCTTTCATTCTAGGAAAAGAAAATGATGATACTACAGGAAAGCAGGATGAACCTCCATCCAATGAACCTATGCTTGATGTTGAAGGTACAATGGATCCCATTGATCCACCTCCTAGTGATGCTTCTACCTCAAAGAAAAGACCGTTGTGGCTCGAAGACACTCTCGAAGATGTTGAAAAGCATATTTCTCCAAGAGGGACATTTCATGAAATTAAGAAGCCCACTAGGTGTCAAGGGTACCATGTATTGAAGAGTCTAGGGCAATTAGGTGTAGTGCGATTCTTCTTGACTTGATAACAATTTGTGAAGCACTTTTACAATTATATTAGCTTGATCTTCTTCTTCTTATTAGTGTGTGTGTTTCATCAAACTGCTACCGAAAACATAAAGACAAGAATACAAGTGTTGGCTCTCTACCAGGGCCAAAACCTCTCCTCTTGAGAGGAAAACCCTTCGGTAAGTTTTTTCTTATTGAAGCTTCTTTCTTTATCAATGCCAAACCCTAGACCCTTGACTAGAAGATCCTCCAAGCACAAGTCAAGTACTTCTTTTCTCTGCACTATGTTTCCTCGGTACTTTGTTCACCTCCTTCCAGCACCTCGTTCCCTAGCACTTCGTCCTTCTTCTAGCACTTTGTTCTTCCTTAGTGTGACAACACTGCAACCCTAATTCTTGCACGTGAGAGAGTTACCCTAGAGAATTAGGGTCCTTTTTCCTTCGATAGATTAAGATAGTCTTCTTCGCTTGACTTTAGAGGCCTTGTAGGCCTAATTTCTAACCCAAACAATGATGAACATGTGACTGTGACCTTACTGCTGATATAATCGCAGACTTTCCTGTGTTTTCTCGCGCGTGTGACTGTATTAACCCTAGAAAACAGTCCTTAAATCTTCAGTGGTGACTTCTCCTTCTTCGCTGTCCTTGGAGACCTTTCTTTCGTCCTTTAACTACCCTTTTATTGCCTCCTTACTTGGTAGATTTTAGAGATATGAATTCATTGTCTTTAGGGGAGTGGACAACCTCTATATATAGAGGACTGTCCCTCCTTTAGGCCGACTTGTAGGCCGACTTACTTCTTTGAGGCCTGTTGACCACTACCGGTCAACTACCCATGCAGTACACCTCCTTTCTATTGGCAGAGAGGGGTAGCTCCTGAACGACATGTCCGTGCCAGCCTACAGTCATCAACAGCTTGATCATTTTTGTAAACCCAGTCTGCATGTACGAATTGTAAATAATCTAAGCAGATCAGAGTCATGTATGTAAAATTGTTTAGGTGGACCTAACTTTCTAATGATGATCTACGTCCCGGGAGGTTTTTCGTCTCACCGATCTACGATCGGCAGAGTTTTCCTTCAAACTTGACCCCAAAGCCGGGATGGATTTTGTCATTAGAACTTTAGGAGAATCTTAGTGTGTTAATCTGCTAGATTATAGTTGTGTCGCAGAACTGGGTGTTCTATGAGGGTCTGTATTAAGTGGGTTCATCCCTTTGAGATGTAAATTGTAAAAATCATGATGAAATGTGTATTGAGGGTTGAAAAATGTTGTAAATCCCCTCATGAGTCCTAAGTCCTAGGTCCTAGGTGATGTTTCCAACGGCCTAGTTCGAATGATCCATTTAAGAAAATAAATGAAATACTAAAATAGTAAAAAAAAAAAAAAAAAAAAAATGAAATAAATAAAAAATAACAAAAAGTTCATAAAATAAAGCAAAAACCCTAAACAATAAAATAATAATATTTTTGTGAATGCATGCAAAATATCTTTTTTTAATAAAATCGACGGATGAGATTAAGAGATGTCTTAACCCTCATTGACGGTCGAGATCGCTTCAACATGGATCACTCAAAACTAGCCGTTGGGATCATTTCCTTTATATAGGGTCTTAGGGGGTCATTTTACAGGTTTATCTGATCTGTGAGTCTGTACTGAAAAAGCTCTCTTGTAATCTGATTTTTCTGGTTAATAAAAAGACTTTGGGGTTCAAAACTGGCTGGTGTTACTCTCTGGAATTGCTGTGAGATGTTTGTTTTTCTGCATATTTCAGTGTTCAGCAGTTAATAATAGTTGGTTTTCAGAGTATTGTGAGTACAGGTATCTTGCTCACGTGCTAGGGTTTGAATGTTGTAGGGTTTCTGGAATAATGGTAGGTATCTCCATTATTTCTTGAAATCTAGCAGCATTTCTTGCTCTCTTTACTGATGTTTGCTTGAGGTGTGCAGGAGATCTTTAGGTGAAGGGTATTTGTGGGCGTTTGGGGAAGTTCTGGGCTGAACCAGCCGACTCCCACAGGCTTTTCTGTGCAGAGCCCAGCTGATTGTGCCCTGGGTTAATCTTTTAAATTTTATTTCGTGTTTTACATTGAGAGATTTTCTTTATGTTCACAGTAAAGTTCAAATCTCTGATATATTGAAAATGTTACTGTAATCATGGTTAAATCTGGCTGTTCTAGAGCTGTAAAATTTTGCGATTTCATGTTAATTTTGAAGGGTTTTACTTAAAATTTTTGCATATATCTGCGGGCTTTATTTTTCTGTCTTGCAGGCTACCAGATAAGAGCCAGAAAAGGAAATTTTGCAGGATTCCTATCTCAGCGATTTAAGGGTTTCAGATACAAATTATTTTTTCAGAGTGTGGGCATTACGGCTGAAGCATTACGCCATTAGAAGCCCGCACAAGGCAACGGATACACATTGGCAACCAGATCAGTTGTTATTCAAAGCTTCTTCAGCAGTCTTTGCGCAGCTGCTCCATTAGAATCACACCATAACCAAGCCGTCTCAGATCTGAGCAGTATTAAGAAGGCTGAATACTTTCAAACAGCGGCGTGAAATCATACCAGGTAGCAAAATCCGATTTCAAGTCTAAGCATTCAGGTGAGTTTCAAAACGCCCTCCATTTGAAATACACGCAGATATTTTCACGTTTTACGCACAGGTAATTGTTTCAATTTTTTTTTTTTTTCTCCGGTGGCTAAGTCACTCAGCGTTTTGACATTCAGTTCCTTCTTTGCTGCTATTTAGCTCCTCAATCTCTGGTCTTGCTGCCTCCATTCGTCAGTCAAACGCGTGCGTTGATACTGTGACTGCGTGTCTTTCCTTTGGTTTGAGCTGCGGTTTCCCCTTGAGCCGTTTTCCTTTAAATTTTCAGTGCCCAGGTCTGAAAACGCTCCGCCATAGTGATTTCGATTTACTGTTTTACCCGTTGAGCCATTACGCAAACCCTATATGCCCTTGCGTCTTCCGCTGTCTGATAGCAAAGCGCCCAGGTTCACGTCTTCAGCGTCAAACTTATCCACGCATCATCATCGTCCCTGCCGTCGTTTGAAGATTGCCACAGGTATCGGATTCATGAAATACATTTGCGTGGTTTTTCAAGTTCGATAGCAGGGTCATGCTCTCGTTTTTTTTTTTATTTTCGGTATGTGTATTTGTGTTGTGTGAATTCGTTTTGCAGTTAGAGGCCAGCGTAGATTTAATTGGTTGCATTGCGTAGGTTAGCCTTAGGTTCAACGTTTGTCTTTTTTTTTTTTTTAAATTTTATTTCTTTGCTAAGTTTTGATTGTAAATGGTAGCGTATAGTTTGTTTTACATAGTTACGATTTAAGTTTTTTTGTTTTAGATTTTAATTTAGTTTCTTTAGATTATAATCTAGGTTTGTATGTTTGCATAATTTATTTTTGTTAGATTTCAATAGTTACTTTATTTTTAGTTTTAATTTTTTTTTTAGGATTGCAAAATTTTAAAAAAAAAAAAAAAAAAAAAAAAAAAAAATCTTTGAAAAGCATAATTTTTTTTTCCTTTTAGGTGGAGAATTACTTTTACAACCTTCAGTTGCTTATCACTGCATATCTTTCACGCTGAGATCTGAGCACAAAATAGATATCTGGTTTCACTGTTGTTTAAAGCAATTTATTTCTCTTAGTTTGCTGGATATCGTTATTTGAGGAGCCTTGTGGTTTTACGAGATATTTAAAGCACTGCTCTCTTTATCTGATAATAAATGATTGCTGTCCGTGGTTCGTGTTCTTATATCATCTAGCTAGTAATCATTTAGATCTTTCAAGGCACTGGTCCGCTCAATTCATCAAATCATCTTAGTGCTTATCTCAATCGTGCATCTCGTCTCCCAGCGCAACTGTTTGGCAGTTGGCCTCCGTCACCTCACAGGGTCTACCCCCCTTAGCCGCGGGAGACAGGCTCAAACAGAGAGACCGGGGATCAGAGTGACAGCCCCCGGTCTGAGCGTTGTCGTGTCAATCCGCGCGACAACAAGGCCGACTTACTGCTTTGAGGCCGACTTGTCTTCCTTTGCTGTGATAGGTGCTTTTAATGGTGCCATTGCTTCTTTTGATGGTGTCTCTGCTAGGGGATGACTTGACTTTGCTTGGAGGTTACTTCTTTGACTCTTATACATAATGTAACATACGCTTAAGGTCTTTAACATAATTCTTTTGACCTTTTGATTTACCTATAGCACTTTAACATGTGGTAGACCTACTTCATTGAGCAAGAAACTCATTGACATATATTAAAAAATAATATTTCTTTTGTTGGATAAATACAAATATCAAAAGTACATTTATGAAGACCGAGCCTAGTTACATTTCTTTCAACACTCCCTCTTAACTAGGAAGGTATTCATATAACATTACAAGGTGTTTTGGCTATGTTTCAATCTTGAAGAATTCACATAAGAGAAACCTGATTAGCAATCCATCTGTTGTAGCATCATATCAATCAACATTGTCATAGTGCAAGGCCTTGACTAACAACTCCATCTCTTCATGAGATCATGAGCTACAATCCTGGCAAGACCCATTGATTTATAAACACCTTCATCATTGTCTCTCAAGGTACATACCCACCCAGGTGTTCTCTGAGTATGACCTTCTAGGACTATTCTTGTCTTGGGTTCCCAGCCTTCAAAGAATATTGGTCCTCTTTCCTACTCGTGTCTTGGATGTCCTACACATCCTCAAAGAGTATCGGATGCCAGATTACCCAATCCTCCCATTCTTTCTTCCCAAGTGAAGACAGGAATGTTGTGTCTATCTTGTGTCCACTTTTCCCTTTATGGCCTTCATCTAAACTTACGGCTGTTAGTCCTGGTCTAGTGCATGACCTACGAAATGGAAAAACACAATTGTCACTCCTTTGTAATCAGGGGTGATTCAAAACTCCCTTTTGATTAGGGACCTGTCAGAGCTCCCTCTTAACTAGGGGCTCTTTCATTCATCAGCAACTTCTTCGTGGGTCCTTCCACTGCTTGATCTCTTTCCTTTCTTTGATGTCATGAAGTTTTTGTTCGAACTTCTTCTAGGTAGGGCACCATCCATCGATGACTTTCCTTCCTGGTTTGTCATGTCACTGTTGTTGATTTTTTGGGTAGGATCATATGTGCTTTTGCTCTGAAATTTTGTGGAGGGGTTAGAACACATGAGATCTCCAAGACCCAGAAATTGTTTAGTGAAATTCCCCTCGGATTGTATTTTATTAAAATAACTAATTTTTTAATGGGGTTCCTAAGTCTAAACTTAGGAAAATTAAAATATTGATGGGTATTAATGAAAATATGGGTGAGAAGCTTCTAAGAGACAAGGATCAAGTCTAATTTAATCTTAGCCGTTGATTAGAGATTAGATCATGGTTGTTGATATCTCAACATGAAAAGTATAAAGGAAGACTTAGTCATTTGGAGACACATCGGGCAAATACTCAGTAACCCAAGGGAAATTGATTCTCAAGGAGTAAGAGTTCGATTTCAGAGGGAGAGTTGCAGGGTGAAGGAAGAGAAGGGTATCAACATCAGTCGAACAGTGAGGAGGAGGGGATGTAGTGCATTAGAGGGACAACGCAGAGGGACACCTCAGAGAGGCAGCTTAGCAAGGGATGCAGTCCTCACGCAGTGATGACGTAGAGGTAACGCTGTGAAGGCTGGAGGGTCTCTTGGGTGTCAGAATTTCTCCAAAGGGTGGAGGGAAATTATCTCAGGTGTTTTCTCAGAGGTTTCTCTATGTTCTGGAAATCATACCCTGTAAAGAGATTGTTGCTGAAAAATAATAAATAAACCCTCATTTGTTGCACCGGTTTTCCCGCATTGGGTTTTTTCGGGGACTATTGTCCAAAAATAACTGTGTTGATGTGATTGATTCTTGTGCTTGTATTTCACTATTCTTTTCTCTATGCTATTATGTGACAACTACAGTATAATTTACTTTGATGTTTATTGAAGGGTTTTGTAAATAACTTATTGTGGAAAATAAGTAGGAGAAATAAACCATTACTGTAGTAGAATAATTTTCACGTGGTATCAGAGCAGAGATCGAGCAACACGATTAAAGAATTTGCAATGAGTTGTGAACATGATGCTGGAGCAGCAACTCAAAAGGACTCACGCAGTTCTCCCGGGAAAGAGGAAAGCACGAAGGATATAATGGATCACGACAATTTTGTGCTAGCTTCCAGACTGGAAGAAGAAGTCGCTTGCTTGGAAAGTTCTGTTTCCTGTGAGGTTTGGTATATTGATAGTGGAGCTTCTGCGCATATGACGGGAATACAAGAATGTTAGAAGAATAGATGAACTTCTAAATCACCGTGGGAAATAAGTCAAAATGTACCCCCGTAGGAAGAGGTACTGTAGTTTTTCGAACAGAAGTAGCGGATCGACTTCGAGCTACCAATATGTTGCATGTCTCTGGATTGGGGATGAACTTACTCTCTATATCTTAGTTACAGAACAAGGGCTATGATGTTTACTTCATTGGGAAGAAAGTATATGTCAAACATCCGAGTTGGAAGAAGAAGGCCCAAATTGGAGTCAAAGTAACAGACTGTATAAGTTACAACTAGAATCTCCAATGGCACTGATAGGCAGCAGTGGTGAAAAAGATTTGAATGAACTATGGCACAGAAGGATGGGGCACTTACACCATGGGGCTCTAAGAATTCTTAGAAGAACCGTCACAGGAGTTCCAGAATTAAGTACCAAACGAGACGATGTATGCAGAGGTTGCGTACTAGGCAAGTACGCCAAAGCAACTTATTCCAGAAGTAACAATAGGGCAAAGAGTGTTCTGGGATTGATACACTCAGATATTTGCGGACCCATGTCCACAAAAGCTCTTAGTGGTGCCGAATACTTCGTCACCTTCATTGATGACCATTCCAGGAAGACTTGGATCTACTTTCTAAAAACCAAGGATGAGGTTTTTGATCGATTCAAAGAGTTTAAAGCTCTGGTTGAGAATCTGACAGGGAAGAGGATAAAAGTGTTGCGCTCAGACAATGGTGGAGAATACATTGATAAGGACTTCACTGATTTTTGCGCAAGGGAAGGCATCAGAAGAGAATGGACAACTCCATATAATCTGGAGTAGAATGGAGTAGCAGAGAGGAAGAACAAAACTATTGTTGAAGCAGCGAGGGCAATGTTGTATGATCAGGATATGCCCAAATTTCTATGGGCAGAAGCATGCAGCACGACAGTCTATGTTCAGAACATGACTTCTCACAGGGCATTAGATAAGATTACTCTGGAGAGTGTCTTCACCGGCAAGAAGCTTGAGGTGGGTCATTTAAGAATATTTGGTAGTTTGGCATACTGCCATATACCCGAAGAAAAGAGGAAGAAGTTGGATCAAACTGCAGAAAAAAGATATCTTGTGGGATATAGTGAGAATGCTAAGGCATATAGAATCTACCTTTCGGGAAATAGAAAGATGGTAGTATGACAGGATGTAAAGTTCATGGAGGACAGAGCTTTTAGGAAATCCCGAGAAATGCCTTTCGAAGAGCAGTCAAAGGATGATCCATTGGTCCAGCCACTTCGACTAGCAGAAACCAACGCCAGTTCTTCTCCAAGGGACAAGAATCCAAAGGCATCACAGCGGGTGGAATCCCAGGAGGAGGAGCAAATAGATCTACCCAGTACTAGTGGAAGAACGAGCCGGGAACGTTGACAGATACTATGAGATTCAGAGGATTTCATTGGAGCTCCTAGGAACGAGAAAAGGGAGCGCAGACAACCAAATAGATACCAAGCTTTGGTGGCTCAGGTTGAAGGACCCTCTAGTTTTCAGGAGGTCATTCAGCATCAAGTATGGGTAGATGCTATGGTGGAGGAATATAGTTCCATAATGATCAATGATGTCTGGGAAGTGGTACGTAGTCCTCAGGACAGATCAGTTGTAGGTTCGAGATGGATCTACAAGGTCAAATATGCTACAAATGGCAGTGTGGAAAAATGCAAAGCCAAGATCGTGGCTAAGGGGTATGCTCAGAAGGAAGGGATAGACTACGAAGAATCCTTCGCCCCAGTAGCCAGGTATACTTCTATTAGATCCTTATATGGCAGTGTGGAAAAATGCAAAGCCAAGATCGTGGCTAAGGGGTATGCTCAGAAGGAAGGGATAGACTACGAAGAATCCTTCGCCCCAGTAGCCAGGTATACTTCTATTAGATCCGTGATATCCCTTGCAGCATAGATGGGGTGGGAGATTCACCAGATGGACGTCAAGACTGTGTTCTTGAACGGGGTGATAGAAGAAATATACATTGAACAACCAGAGGGTTTTGAGAAACATGAGAAGAAAACTCATGTATGTAGGTTGAAGAAAGCCTTGTATGGGCTTAAACAAGCGCCTAGAGCATGGTACGGTCAAATTGATGGTTACTTGCAGAAGATGGGATTCGTCAAGAGTGACGCAGATCCCAACCTCTACTATTTGATTGTAGAGAATGAGCCTCTGATTCTGGTGTTATATGTGGATGACCTTTTCCTGACAGGTTCATCCAGGCTCATCAAAGATTGCAAGGAAAACCTAGCTACAGAATTTGACATGAAGGATTTGGGACGGATGCATTATTTTTTGGGGTTGGAAGTTTGGTAGCAGAAGGGTGGAATTTTCCTTGGACAAGGGAGATACGCTACAGAAATTTTAAAAAGGTTCAGAATGCAGGATTGTAGACCCATGGCTACTCCAATGATTACCAACTGGAAGAAGATTGATGTGTCTGAAGATAAAGAAGTAGATCCCACCTTGTATAGGCAGCTCATAGGGTCCCTGATGTATCTGGTCAATACCAGGCCAAACATTTGTTACGCTGTCAACACCCTCAATCAGTTCATGGTAGAATCGAAGAGGGCACACTGGGCAGCAACCAAGCATGTTCTCATATATGTACGAGGAATAGTCGAGCATGAATTAATGTACACCCGAGGCAATCATATCAGGTTGAGTGGGTTCACTGACGTAGATTGGGTTGGAAGTTCAGTAGATCGGAAAAGTACCACTGGGTACTATTTCAACATTGGATCAGGTATGACCTCCTGGTGTAGTAGGAAACAGAAAACTGTAGCTCCGAGCTCAGCTAAAGCTGAATATATGGCAGCTAGCACAACATCGTGTGAAGCCATATGGCTTAGGAAGTTGCTTGTGAATCTATTCAGGAGAAGGATTGAAGCGACCAATATTTTGTGTGACAATCAGAGTTGCATCAAGCTCTTTGAGAATCCAGTTTTTCATGATCAGCGATGCACATTGACATCAGGTGTCACTTTATCAGAGACTGTGTCTAGCGAGGGGTAGTACAGTTATAGTACACTCCGACAGGAGAACAAGTGGCAGACATTCTTACCAAGGCTCTAGGAAGAACAAAGTTTGTTTATTTCAGGGAGAAGATGGGGATGATTGAGAATCCGTTTCAGTAGCAGAAATGAATAGTGCAGTTCTTAAGAGGGAGTTGCAGTGCAACAGTTAGCAATGATAGTGATATAGGCAACATGATGCAACATATTGACAGGGAGCTGCAGTACAGATGTAGCAGTGACAATGGCAGTGTCATGGGTAGCAGCGCAATGGATGAGGGGCAGCAGGCCGAGCATCAACAACGCAGAGGACCAATGCCGTGGATCAGTGTGATACTTCTACTGGGAAGTATTGCTAGAGCACATTCCTCGCTAAGAGGGAGTGTTGATTTTTTCGGTGGCATTGGATGTGCTCTAGCTCTGAAATTTTGTGGAGGGGCTAGAACACATGAGATCTCCAAGACCCAAAAATCGTTTGGTGAAATTCCACCCGGATTGTATTTTATTAAAATAATTAATATTTTAATCGGGTTCCTAAGTCTAAACTTAGGAAAATTAAAATATTAATGGGTATTAATGAAAATATGGGTGAGAAGCTTCTAAGAGACGAGGATCAAGTCTAATTTAATCTTAGCCGTTGATTAGAGATTAGATCACAGTCGTTGATATCTCAACAGGAAAAGTATAAAGGAAGACTTGAGAGTCATTTGGAGACACACCAGGCAAATACTCAGTAACCCGAGGGAAATCGATTCTCAAGGAGTAAGAGTTCGATTTCAGAGGGAGAGTTGCAGGGTGAAGGAAGAGGAGGGTATCAGCATCAGTCAGAGACTGAGGAGGAGGGGACGCAGTGCATCAGAGGGACAACGCAGAGGGACAGCTCAGAGAGGTAGCGCAGCAAGGGACGCAGTCCTCACGCAGTGATGACGTAGAGGTGACGCAGTGAAGGCTGGAGGGTCTCTTGGGTGTCAGAATTTCTCCAAAGGGTGGAGGAAAATTATCTCAGGTGTTTTCTCAGAGGTTTCTCTATGTTCTGCAAATCATTCCTTGTAAAGAGATTGTTGCTGAAGAATAATAAATAAACCCTCATCTGCTGCACCGGTTTTCCCGCATTGGGTTTTTCCGAGGACTATTGTCCAAAAACAACTGTGTTGATGTGATTGATTCTTGTGCTTGTATTTCACTGTTCTTTTCTCTATGCTATTATGTGACAACTGCAGTAGAATTTACTTTGATGTTTATTGAAGGGTTTTGTAAATAACTTATTGTGGAAAATAAGTAGGAGAAATAAATCAGTTACTGCAGTAGAATAATTTTCACAATTGCTTCCTTCGTGGAAAGTGGCTTTCTTCCCATACATCAGGTTTTCTTGTCATCTGGCTACTCCTTTGTCATCTGTCCATGCTTCGGAATACTCTTCTCATGGATGCTTCATTGTACTTGTTTGTTTACATGATTTGACCTAGTAGCCTATCATGACTTCATCCTAATATTGCTTCAACATTAAGTTTTGCTGGATGGCTTTCTTCATCATGACATCTTTGTAGAGTAGATTCAGTTATCTGCATCTTTCATATATCCAAGGCCTTCATAGGTGTCAAGGGTCGGTCCTTCCTTTGTCAGAGTTGTCCTGCCTTTTTTCTGGAGATATCTTCAAAGTATCTTGTCAGATAGTGATTCTTGGTGATCACGGTGTTCTTCACATGCTTGATCTCTTTCTCCATTTGCTTCTCTTTGGATGAATTGGTCAACCATCTTATGCTCCTTGAGAGCACTTCTTCATTGCATGCTTCCTGGACTAGTCAACATTTCTTCTTCCTTCTTAGTTAACAATCTTATACTCCTTATGTGAGCATATTCTTTTGTTACCTTCATTGCTTTGTAGTACATGCCTTCGAGCATGCCCTTGGTGAAAGAGATTCTTTCATACCTGATCATGTTAGAGAACTATTCCCATGACTCAATAATATACAAATGATAACATGACTAAACTTTGATGCATACATACCTCATCTTGATTCTCCTTTGATCATCTTAGCTTCATTTGGTTGTCCTTGGTGTGGCCCTTCTTGCTTCATCTTAGCTTGCCTACATATCATCCTTTTCTTGAATCCCATGAATGGGATTCCCAATGAGACATCTGCTTTGGTTTATGAACCTTCTTTTGAAGATTCCATCCTAGGATCTTAAAGACCCTTGTCTTGCAAATGTTTCTTTTCTTTTGATGGTGGAGGTCTTCTAAGATTCTTAATCATGATCAATCTTCTTTCATCACGGATGAGATCCTAGACTAGGTATGCTCCTTCTACATGAATATCTTGAGCTATATCTGCCATGCTTTTATACTCTAGAAGATATTTCTAACCATGTCTTTTGTTCTCATTATAAATGCTACTTCTTCATGAGTATCTAGAACTCTATGTACTTCATGCTTCTAGATTCTAGAAGATGTTTCTAGCCATGCAATTTTTATTTTATTTCTACATGCTCCAATCCTACTCAAAACCTTGAAAGAAGACTTGAAGTAAAGAGTTTGACTTAGTCATAGTAGAGATCTGGAGGATCTTCCTTTGCTTCTTTTCTTCTTCTTTCACCTCTTGAGTCATGTGAGCTTCTGCCCTCTTTCTTTTGTTATTGTTGTCCTTCTTAAGCTTAGGACAATTCCTTTTGTAGTGTCCATATTCTTGGCATCCATAGCATTGGGTTTTGGACATGTCTTTGTTGTTTGTTCTTCGTGTACCAAATTTGCCAAATTTTCCCTTTCTCTTGGCCATGGTAGCAAATGCTTGCTCCTTTGACCCCACATCTTCCTTTGCTTTAAGTCTGGTTTCCTTTGTCTTGCATAGAGACCACATTTCACTGAGTGTGGTTGCTTCCTTCTTGGAATATATGCTTGATGTGAAGTTGCCCCGATCCTTAGGTAGAGCATTGAGTACTACAATTGTCATTTCCCTGTCAGACATGACTTCCCCAAGCTCTTGAAGTTGATCCCTTATCTCAGAGATGTTCATGAAGTAGGAAGCTATTCCTTCCTTTGAGATCTTCATCTTGTACAACTCATTTCTTAGAGATATCACTTCTCCAGTTGTGGATATTGAGAATAGCTCTACTAGCTTATCATAAATTTCTTTTGATGTTTCAAATTTGGAGACATAAGGAATGAGAGAGTTTTTGATTGATTCTATTAGAATCCTTTGAGGTCTTGTCTTATCCTTATTATACTTGGCTAAGGCTTGAGTTTGTTCCTTAGCAGGGATAGCGATATTCCCTTTGACATGTTCTAGGAGTTCATTCTCCTTGAGAAGTAAATCAATCCTCTTCTTCCATGCAAGAAAGTTATTGGTGCCTACCAATTTGTTGCTTTCCTTGCAAAAAGACATTGATGTATATTCAGAAGGGGACATATACTTACTTGATATATTTTGAGATGTAGTGGATTTGCTTTCTCCTTGAAGACTTGATGGCTTGCCTTCCTAGGATCTTGATGTTCTTCAAGTTGCCTTCTCCAAGTGGACTTGCTTGATGATGAAATTTGCTTGGTAAGTTGTAGATGATGTAGGTCCCTCTTTGATTTACACTCCTTTGTAGGTGCCTTTGTGTAAGGTTGTTCTTCTTGCTATGAAGTCTTCCTTGATGAATGACAGATGGTAGGCCTTCTTTTCCTTGAGTAGATTTGGCTTGATGCTTCAACCTTGTAGATGCCTTTCCTTGATGAGTGTTCTTGAGTTGCCCTTTCCTTGATGTGTCACCTTAGCTCTGATACCATGTTGAAGAATCTAGGGCAATTAGGTGTAGTGTGATTCTTCTTGACTTGATAACAATTTGTGAAGCACTTTTACAATTATCTTAGCTTGATCTTCTTCTTATTATTAGTGTGTGTGTTTCATCAAACTGCTACCAAAAACATAAAGACAAGAACACAAATGTTGGCTCTCTGCCAGGGCCAAAACCTCTCTTCTCTTGAGAGGAAAACCCTTCGGTAAGTTTTCTCTTATTGAAGCTTCTTTCTTGATCAATGCCAAACCCTAGACCCTTGACTAGAAGATCCTCCAAGCACAAGTCAAGTCCTTCTTTTCTATGCACTATGTTTCCCCAGTACTTTGTTCACCTCTTTCTGGCACTTCGTTCCCTAGCATTTCGTTCTTCTTACGACACTTCGTTCTTCCTTAGTGTGACAACACTGCAACCCTAATTCTTGCACGTGAAAGAGGTACCCTAGAGAATTAGGGTCCTTTTTCCTTCGATAGAGAGAGTCTTCTTCGGTTGACTTGAGAGGCCTTGTAGGCCTAATTTCTAACCAAAACAATGATGAGCATGTGACTGTGACCTGACTGCTGATATAACCCCAGACTGTCCTGTCTTTTCTTGCACGTGTGAATGTGTTAACCCTAGAAAACAGTCCTTAAATCTTCGATGGTGACTTCTTCCTCTTCGCTGTCCTTGGAGACCTTTCTTTCGTCCTTTAACTACCCTTTTCTTGCCTCCTTACTTCGCAGATTTCAGAGATATGAATTTGTTCTTTAGAGGAGTGGACATCCTCTATATATAGAGGATTGTCCCTCCTTTAGGCCGACTTGTAGGCCGACTTACTGCTTTGAGGCCGACTTGTCTTCCTTTGCTACGATAGGTGCTTTTAATGGTGCCATTGCTTCTTTTGATGGTGTCTTTGCTAGGGGATGACTTGACTTTGCTTGGAGGTTACTTCTTTGACTCTTATACATAATGTAACATACCCTTAAGGTCTTAAACATAATTCTTTTGACATTTTGATTTACCTATAACACTTTAACATGTGCTAGACCTACTTCAATGAGCAAGAAACTCATTGACATATATTATAAAAATAATATTTCTTTTCTTGAATAAATACAAACATCAAAAGTACATTTATGAAGACCAAACCTAGTTACTTTTCCTTCACCACCTTGTTGCTATGAGTACTATTGTTCAATCTGACCCTTGTACGTTCGAAGAAGCCGTGAAACACCAAGTATGGAAGGATGTGATGAATGAGGAGTACGAATCCATCATGAAGAATGATGTCTAGGATGTGTTTCCTAGACCCAAGGACAAGTCTGTGGTCACCTCTAAATGGCTTTACAAAATCAAACATGGAGCTGATGGGAGTGCTGAAAAATACAAGGCCAGGTTCGTTGCTCGAGGCTTCTCTCAAAAGGAAGGGGTGGACTATGATGAGATATTTGCACCAATTGCCCGATATACCACTATCTGTTCGATTATTGCTCTTGCTGCCTCACAAGGATGGAGCCTATTTCAAATAGATGTTAACACTGCTTTCTTGCATGGCTCACTTAAGGAGGAAGTCTACTTGGAACAACTTGAGGGGTTCGAAGTACAGGATCAAAAGACACACATATGCAGATTGAAGAAAGCCCTATATGGGTTGAAGCAAGCCCCTAGGGCTTGGTATGAGAGGATTGATAACTATCTTATGAAGATGGGATTTATAAGGAGCCAAGATGACCCTAACCTATGTTTCAATGTTGAAAATGAGATGCCTCTCATTCTGGTCCTATATGTGGATGATCTCTTTCTGACAGGTGCAGACACTCTCATTTATCAATGCAAGAGGGAGTTGGCTTCCGAGTTCGAGATGAAGGATGTAGGACTGATGCACTACTTCCTAGGCCTGGAGGTCTAGCAAAAGCCAAGTGAGATTTTCCTTTCTCAAGGAAAATATATTGTGAAGCTGCTCGAGAGATGTGGGATGGTGGATTGTAAGTCCGTGTCTACTCCGATGGAACTCAACTTCAAGAAGCTATGTAGAAGTGCTGCTGGGCCCGAATTGGTAAATCCTTCCGAATACAAACAACTTGTGGGGGCCCAGATGTTCTTGGTAAACACCTGTCCTTATATATGCTTCGCTATGAACACGTTGAGTCAATTTATGGTTGAGCCTCATCACATACATTGGATTGCTGCTAAGAATCTCTTGAGATATCTCTAGGGCACAATCTATTATGGACTGAGATACACTGCTGAGAATTTGAGGCTGCATGGATATACAGATGCTGACTAGGCTGGTAGTGTGGTGGATCGTAAGAGCACGTCTGGATGTTGCTTCTCATTAGGGTCTGCTTCAATTTCTTGGATGAGTAGGAAGCATAAATCGGTTGCACTAAGCACCGCCAAGGCCGAATACATTGCAGCTAGTATGGCCTGTTGTGAAGTTGTTTGGTTGAGGAAGCTCTCCAGTGAGCTATTTAAGCACGTGCTGGATACCACCATGATCTTCTGCGACAACCAGAGTGGGATTTTCCTTTCAAAGAATCATGTGTTCCATGACCGCTGCAAGCACATTGATATCAGGTAGCACTTTATCCGGGATATGGTACAACAGGGAGCAATAAGGCTCCAACACATCAGGATTGATGAGCAGGTCGCAGATATCCTCACGAAGGCTGTGAGGAAGGACAAATTTTAGCCTTCTGAGAGAGACTTGGAGTCGTGGAAAGACCCTCCCATGAGGGTCCTGCTTGAGTTGGACACTGAGCTCTGGGAGCTCCTAGGGGCTTGGGGTACTTCTTGGAGCTATGATTGACCATAGGGTGAGTGGTTCACCTTCCCCTATGTGGTGCGCTATTTACAGGGTGAGTGGTTCACCTTCCCCTGTGATACCCCATGGTGACGTGTGTAGGGTGAGTGGTTCACCTTTGCCTACTAGACACATTTGTGTAGGGTGAGTGGTTCACCTTCCCCTACCATTGACATATGCATAGGATGCGTGGTCCACCTTCTCCTACTAATGCCTCAACATACATCTTACCCATGTAGTCTGGGACTCATGGGAAGTACCTCTCATCTGGCTAATGAGTTGGGAAACATGGATAGAGACCATAGCACTATCGATGGACGCATGGTGTACAACCGTACTCCCTATGTCTAGGATGCATGGTGTTCAACAACTTGATTTGGGATCATTGGAGGTTCTTCCTTTGGACTGACTTTTGTTAGTGGAGAGTGGTAAGGTCTTGTGACTCACTCGCGATCGATTCTTCTTCACTTTTACTTCATGGTTCAGCAGAGCAGAGATGAGATCACAGAGATGGTACATGATGACAGGATGGCATGATGACCGATGACAACAGATGGATTGGCAGGTGGAATTCTACCTAATTGAGAGGGTGTGTTAAAATTGGCAACTAGGGCCAAATTCCATCTTGGGACAACTCATTTGATGGAGGTGATAATTGCATTAGATTCCTCTTTTCGAGAGGTCCAAGATTGATATAAAGATCATCTCATTCGGACAAGCAGAAATGTGATTTTGAATTTATGCCCACACATGTGCAAATTGTTTAGGTCGGCCTCATCATCATGTAGGCTCAAGAAGCCCAATGGATGTCTCTTCACTCAACGAATTGTATAAATACAAGAGATCTCACACCTCATTTTGCATCATCATCACTCACACATACTTCTCTCTCTTCATCTGATTGGTTCGTACAAAATTGGGCAACTTCTCTCTCTCACACGTGTGGCAAGGAGGACGAGTTTTTTGGGCAGAATTGTAGACCGAAATTCAAAGTTCTGGGACAAATTTGACCCGCGTTGACTGAGGGTTTGTTGATCAAGTTTGATTGCGTTTTTGGGGTCAAAAGTTCGGTTTTCTAGGCTGCATCTCTGGGCACAAAAATCGAGAAATTCTGGGCTATTTGACCTACTTTGACTTCAGAGTTGACTGTTGTTTGTCTGCAGAAAATGACAGTAGTTTTCTCTCTCCTTTGACCGAGTTTGACTGACCTGTTTTGGGCTGAATTTGTCCTCTTGATTAGGTCGAGTTTGATTGAGGAAGACCGAGTTGATTTGAGGATGATTTGTTGTTGTTTTGACCAGTGTTGACTTTCTAGTTAGGGTTGAAGTTTGACTACAGAAATTTACAGGGCTATTTTGAGTCTTGACTTTGTATTGGGCAAGTCAATTTGACTTTTGTACTCTCTCTCTGTGCTGAACTTTTGATTTAATAATAAGAAGAATTGATCAAAGGGTTTCCCCACATTAGGGTTTTTCACTAGCATCCGCCAAATCTAGTGTCCTCTTGTCTTGGCTTTTATTCTGCATTTTGTTTTATGTTCTATTTTCTTTTACTGTCAATGTGATTATTGTGATTGCTATTGGAAATTGGAAATTGTTATTGGGTTGCTAAGGAACACTGAAGTAAATTGTGCTAAGCATAGAACATATCATTGTTAACTAAAATTAACACTTATTTCTGACAGGTGTAGAGCATCTCATTATTTGGTGCAGTGTTGATAGTATCGGCAATAGTCGAAAATATCCTGATATTTTCGGCAAAACGATATATCGCCGAGTAAATATCGGCAAAATATCGCGATATTTTGAAAATATCGGCAAAATATCGCCATATTTTGAAAATATCGGCTATGTTTAAAAATCTGAAAAAATTGATTTTTTATGCTTGCTGATATTTGTCGATATTTTGCCAATATTGCGGATAAGATGTTTTCTAGACCCTCGCCGATATTTTGCCGATACCGATATTATCAATAGTGATTTGGTGTAAGAGGGAACTGGTTTCTGAAATTGATATGAAGGACCTTGGTTTAATGCACTACTATTTGGGGCTAGAAGTATGTAGAAGCTTGACGAAGTCTTTCTTGGTGAAGGAAAATATATTTTCAAGATCCTGCAAAAGTTTGGAATGATGGACTGTAAGTCGATGTTGACTCCCATGGTGACAAATCTGAGAATGATAAGAGAATTTGAGTCCGATTTGGTAGATCCATCCATGTACCGAAAGCACATTGAGATCAAGTACCACTTCATTCGTGACATGGTGCAGAAGGGAGCAGTGAAGCTCTAGTATGTCTCTATTGATTAGTAGATTGCTGATATTCTTACAAAGCCTTTGTATAGTGCGATGTTTGTATACTTCAAGGACAAACTTGGACTTGTTGAAAATACCTCTCTCATTTAGATGCAGTGCTGATGAGATAGCATCATGGACTGACATTCTCCCTGTGTCATATATGACCAGAATTAGGGAGAATGGTTTGGTAGAGGACAAACATTCTTCTTGTGTCAAGTATATTGACTAGAATTAGGAAGAAAGGTCCTAGAGGCCTAGAATTACTTAAATAAAGTGTGGCCTTCCAACAATAAGTTCATTAGCATTAGGCCCGTAATTACTAAGATAGAGTGTGGCCTTTGGGAATTCACCATGTGTCAGGTGACGACTAGAATAATGGTGAACCAAGACTAGTCTGTATATTATATGACAAATAGACCAAAGTTATGGTGACTAGTTGATGCTAATGATGTGCCATGTGTTAGAGGTACTGATCAGAATTATGGATGATCTACCATGTGTTAGGACTACTGACCAGAATTATGGTGAGAATGCACCATGTGTCAGAGGTAACGACTAGAATTATGGTGAGAATGTACCATGTGTTAGAGGTACCAACCAAAATTATGGTAGCCTATTGATGCTGATGATCTACCATGTGCCAAAGTTATTTGAACAAAATTATGGTAGCTGAATGATGCTGATACTATTGATTATTTGTTATAACCTTTTCTTAGAAAAATTTGTTCACAAGAAGAACATCTGTCTAGTCATTATGAATACCTCCCTAGCTAAGAGGGAGTGTTGAATTTTGTAGCTATGGTTGGTCTTCATAATTTATATTTTAGCCCTTGTAATGTATAAATAATTTAGAAGTCATGTTCTTCATGTCATTTTGATTTTTTATCCCTTGAAATAATTTATATAAGATATGTTCTTCATGTCGAATTTAAAAGAGAATTTTCTAAATCTAAATTTTGAATTATTGGCTCCAAAATAGTCAAGTTGGCCCTCCCTCAAGTCAAGTCAGCTTAGTGAAGAGACACACCCATTCTGGACAGTAAGAACACTATATAAAGGCACTCAACCTCCTCCAAAAAAGCACCATTCGACTTCACACAAGAAAGACAGTTTTTGGGCATCCAAGCGAAGGACAAGAAGAGCAAGAAGGACGAAAAGAAGGACAAAGACCATCTTTCTCTCTCTCTCTCTCTAACTCACATCTCTCTTCTGGCTCGCACATGTGTTTCTGGGCAACATATTCTGGGCAGGCCAAATTTCTGGGTAGACTTGGAGGCCAAATTTCTAGGTTTTTGGAGGGCTTTTGGGATGCCGAATTTCGGCCTAGGGCAGATCAGATCATGTTGAGTTGCACACATTGGAGGCATGACTTGAGGGCTGGTTACTAGGTTTGACCATAAACATTGTTAGTCAGTTTGACTGCATAGTTGACTAGCAGCATTAGATGTATCTCTTGTTGAACTAAAGAGTTTCTCTAAGAAAAAGGTGGTTGGGATTTTCCCCTAAGTGGGTTTTGTTACCCACCACTAGTGGGTGACAACCATAGGAGAAAATTTTCTCCTAGATTGTCTTTGACCGACAACTAGTAGCCCCTTGTAGCCCCACCAAGATAGCTTGATGTGCCGCCATCTTCGCCACCTGAGCCAACCATTATGTGCCCTCGCCCATCTGTTATGATTTTATGTTTGAAGGTGGGCCTTCCAACCCAGAAGGTATGGCTGTCATTATGTAGTTGAGTATTTTTGCTTACTTATCATGGACACTTTTGGGCATGGATTAGTGGGGGGATTTAGCGGAAAGAATGTGCTTGGTCTGTACTCTTGTCCCCTTGTCCAATTTGGTGGTTAGTCTTGTGTCCTAGTCCTGTGGCATCTCTTTTATTGGCTACTAGCTTTAGTTGTGGCACTACATAGGAAATCCCAATTTTGGTTGCATGGTCCCGCTTCTTGACACCACATACGTCACACCCCTCCGCTCATTATAACCCCTTTTCACATGTTTCCCATCCAGGTCCACATTTGTCCAGTGGGTCCACAAGGAGTTAGCATCCCCTCCCGTTGTCCACACTTTGGGTCGGCCTAGAACGATGCCCTGGAGGTTGATGCAGCTAGAAACAAAGTTAAAAGCATAATTTGGCCACTTACAACATGAAATGTACCATAAAAGGCCAAAGATGGTCAGGACATAAAAATTTAGCACGTGGGCAAAACCCAAGCATGAGCTCTACCCCTATCATTATGGCCATCACCCTGGTTCCTAGGGCCTCTTATGTGAGCCCCTTGCATCATTAAGGAACCCATGATTGTCCCAACCCCTGGTGGGCGTTGAAATGCCCAACCTAAAGGGGCTATCCATTGCTATATCATTCACATCATCCTCTCATTCCCTAGAGCCCTGGGCAATTATAAAAAGAAAAATCAATAAAAGGAAAAAGGCATATGAAGAACGGTGGAAAAACAAAGGCCGGGGTAACTCATGTACCACGATTCCTCCCTCCTACATCTATACACCCAAGTGTCGACTTCCCTTATTATAGCTACCCTTGTACCATGGCATGTGGCTTGGAGCCTTTCCTGTTACCCCACTATGTTCCATCAGTATTTCACATGACACCTGCCATCCGACGAATGTACCATGGACCTGTCACTCCCTTAGAGGGTGAAACCACCTAATAGGGTCCTTGATTAACCTCCTTCTTGAGCCTGGAGACACCTGTATATTCTAAAGCCCATTATGGAGAGGCATGCGACTATGAAGTGCCCACTTGGTTCCATGATTTGTAAGCTCATTTGCTCAATTTCACTAATGAATTGTTGTACTGGAAGGCATAGAGAAGCATTGGATCTTATACAGGATTGCAGGTGGGTCCTCATCTTGGGGTTTGGTCTCCCAATACAAGATCCAAGCCCTCCAGAGGGTCTCAATGGCATTTGTAGGGAAAGTGTTGAGAGCCATTGGCCTCCACTATAGCAGAGAGCAGATAACCATTCCATGGGATCCTTCGACACCATTCATTGCTTGCTCGTGTCCTACTTATTTGATGATGATGATGCACTTGGACCACCTTGCCCAGCCGACTACACACTTGCACCACACATTTGGCAGTTGATCCAGGGTCCAGATTGGGTTTTGTCTGACCATGGGAGGCAAGGGAGGGCTTGCATCATTTTTCCAGCCCTTGTAGATGGGATACATGCTTGTTTGATTCAGTTGGAGATCCATGAGGATGCTTTTGTGCCTCCACAACCACTTGGGGTCATTTGCTTGGAGATCAAGGGGCCACACCCTTTCATCACTGTTATTGGAACCCTCCTATTCATTGTGGCACATGAGGGACTTCACTAGGCCTTCCAAAGACCCTCCTAGCTATTGTATTATCATTTCGGGCCTCTTGAGAGGCTTATTTTTCATATTGTGGAGCTATTTGGTGGGCTTGTCACCAAAAGGATGTTATTTTGCACATTATTTTTATTGTAGGGGTATTATTAGGTGTAATTTAACCATTTGAATCCCTTAGAGGATCATATAAATGTAAGAGAGGATCATTTGATCTCTCATGATCACTTCGATTTGGGATAGATCTTTCAAAAATTTCAGATCTGCAATTTGTAGAATGATTTGGATGATTAAATGCATTTTGATGTGTGGAATACTTTGCTATCTCTCTTGGAGCTTCTATTTTGCAAATATGATGGATGGATAGACTCTCTTGTCATGTAAGTGATCTTTTCATGCGAATTTCTTGATAATTTATGTTTGATGTATGGAACACTATGCTTTGATTTTGTTTGTGCCCTAAAAATTAATGCGAATTTATGAAACATTTGTAATCTTGGCTCGTTGCATATGTTATTCATCTTGGCAAGAAGAACAAATTTTCCTAGGGGTAGGTTGTGCACCTTTTACCTTGAAACTCCATCAAATATTGCATATTGAAGTATATAAGTCTTATTTTGCTGTGAAGTTGCATCCATAGAGAGCGCAACTGCTTCTTTAGGCCTCCTTGAAGAGCAAATTTCCTAAATTTTGATCATTTTGACGCTAATCTTACCAATAGCCAGACACTGGTCTTAGATCCTTGGTGATCACATTAATTTAACGAAATATCATTCTTTCACCTCTTTTCTTCCTCTTTTCCTCTTCCCCTAAGGATAAGGAGATTTTCTAGGGCTTGGTGCGAATTTTAGATAGGAGGAATTTTAGGATTCCATCTAGACAGGTTTCTTCATTTATTTCTCCTGTAGGCATCCCCTAGTTTAAAACGAATTCTGATTGTGGAATTTCAAATAAATTGATGCCCTAGCTATCACACGAAGAGGGAATCCTTGAAGCTGCTTTGACTTGGGGATTTCTTGAAAGTTTGCACTTTGTAGTTCATCATTCAAAACCTTTTCTCTCGACGCTTTATCTTTTATAGTATTTCTCTCAAGGGGTTTTTCATGGAAAGTTATCCTAGCTTTTTCCCAAATCTCACACTTTAATTGAATCTTTCCATTGAATGAGCCATCCTTGCCTGACTTTGAACCCTAGTATAAACACATCAATCACAAGTGAGGGATTTTGGAAGTTTTGATCTTAGGCATTCATCATTTTTTAATATTACTAAGCCCAAGGTCATCCTTCATAGGTCTTTCTTGGGGAGCCTTTCAACTTTTCTTTAAGCATTTGAACCATTAATTGAGCCTCTCCTTTGAATGGGCCTTGGAAATCACATTGTACCTTGCCATTGATCCTATCACTCCAGTGATTTCCTCCATAGAGGGACTCTTCCCAATGGTGAAAGTCCGTAAAGAGCAGGGGACATCGACTGAGGTGACAGTGAGTCCTTGTCCCATTATTGCAATTTGGTCTAGTAGTTGTCCGTTAGGTACTCCTCCTAGGGCATTTGCTAGATTGATCGGTAACATTTTTGGCGTCGTTGTTGGGGACACGAGACATGTGTCTTGTTCCTTCTGACATTATTGACATATCTATTGGTGGCTCCATTGGAAGAACGAAGCCCTAGTTCTTCATTGAGCTTTAAAGTCAATGCTTGTAGGGTGAAGCAAACATCTCTTTAGGCATTTCAAGTTCACCTTGGCGAGTCCATACCTAAAATCTTATCGAAATTTTCATGGCAATAAATGGCTTGTTGGAGAGGCCTATTTTATATGTTTCAAGATGATAATCCTCGATCCAATGGTCATGATGTCATTAGTAGCCAAGAGGAGCTTGATACCCATCTTAATGAATCTCTTGGGGGCCATGAAATTGAGGAGCCTCCTCAATTCCTTGAAAGGGGGTTGTGGTTTTTCCCAAGATATGATGATTAGGGACCACCTTGCTCTTTCCTTGATAATGTAAGTATGGATTTGTGTGAGCAACCTATCTCTATATGCTGTGGGGAGGATATGCCCGAGATGGCTATTCATCGTAAATTTATGAGCCTAATCATTGAGTTCTCCATTTATTCTTTGCAAGAGAGGTTGCATGAGTTGGATTCGTCTTTTCCCTCCTCATCGATGACCCTTGGTGCATTGTTCTCAAATGTTCCGTCCCCCTACCCTTACCATTCATTGAGCAAATCTTGCAATGGGAATAGTGATATTTGGGTCTCTTGCCTCACAATGGTTCATAAGGGAATGTGTTTCTATATTGACTTCATGATATGCTCGTTGCATTGGCTATATGATTATACTTAACATTTGCATAATGTAACCATGCACGTTCAAGTAGGATGCATTGCATATAGATTTTTTTTGTTTTTGTTTTTGCATTAAAACTAACATCATATTATGTTATCATACTAGATTAGATGCATTTAGATTAAGTTTGCAGTTTAGAAATAAATTGTATTTCTTGTTGATTTTTCTGGCCTAACGAAAGCATGGGCAATCATAAGAGGCCGCAAAAAGATGATGCCTGCTGTGCTTAGTCTTTGATGCGCAGGTAACAGGTCTGCGGTCCTAAGAGATTGCTGGTGTTCTCATGACCTCCCCGTTCAAGTACGTTCGTGCACTCTACTGAGGGATCATGTCCCAGTTGGAGCTAGATGTTACCCACCACCAGCGTGTGAAAACCATAGGAGAAATTTTTCTCCTAGATTGTCTTTGGTCGGTAGCCAGTAGCCCCTTACAACCACCAAGAGAGCTCGATGTGCCACCATCTTTGCCACCTGAGCCAGCCATTATGTGCCCTCATCCATCTGTTATAATCGTATGTTTGAATTTGGACCTTCCAACCACGAAGGTAGGGCTGTCATTATGTAGTTGGGTATTTTTGCTTACTTATCATGGACACTTCTGGGCATGGATTAGTGGGGGGATTTGACGGAAAGAATGGGCTTGGTCTATACTCTTGTCCCCTTCTCCAATTTGGTGGTTATTCTTGTGTCCTATTCTCGTGGGATCTCCTTTATTGGCTACTAGATTTAGGAGTGGCACTACATGGGAAATCCCGATTTTGGTTGTGTGGTGCCGCTTCCTTACACCACATACTTCACTCCTCTTTGCTCATTATAACCCCTTTTCACATGTTTCCCATCTGGGTCCGCATTTGTTCACTGGGTCCATAAGGAGTTAGCTTCCCCTCCCCTTGTCCACACATTGGGTCCGTCCAGGAACGATGCCCTGGAGGTCGATGCAGTTAAAAAGAAAGTTAAAAGCATAATTTGGCCACTTACAACAGGAAATGTACCATAAAATGCAAAATATGGTAAGGACATAAAAATTTAGCATGTGGGCAAAAGCCAACCATGAGCTCTACGGCTATCATTATGGCCATCACCGTGGTTCCTAGGGCCTCTTATGTGAGACCCTACATCATTAAAGAACCCATGATTGTCCCAACCCCTGGTGGGCGATGAACTGCCAAATTTAAGGGGGTATCCTTTGCTATATCATTCACATCATGCTCTCATGCCTTAGAGCCCCAAAAAATTATAAAAAGAAAAATCAATAAAAGGCATAAGGAATATGAAGAAGGGTGGAAAAACAAAGGCCGAGGTAACTCATGTACCATGATTGCTCCCTCCTACATCTATACACCCAAGTGTGGGCTTCCTTTATTATAGCTACCCTTGTACCTTGGCATGTGGCTTGGAGCCTTCCCTATTACCCTACTTCATTCTATCACTATTTCACATGACACCTGCCATCTGACGGATCTAGCATGGACCTGTCACTCCCTTAGAGGGTGAAACCACCTAATAGGGTCTTTGATTAACCTCTGTCTTGAGCCTCGAGACACCTGTACATTTTGAAGCCCATTATGGAAGGGCATGCCGCTATGAAGTTCCTGCTTGGATCCATACTTTGTAAACTCATTTGCTTAATTGCGCTAATTAATTGTTGTACTGGAAGGCGAGTAGACGCATTCGATCTTATACAACATTGCAGGTGGGTCTTCATCTTGGGGTTTGTTCTCCCTATATAGGATCCAAGCCCTCCTGAGGGTCTTAATGGCATTTGTAGGGTGAGTGTTGATGGCCAGGGGCCTCCACTATAGCAGAGAGCAGATAGCCATGGCATGGGATCCTTTAGCACCATTCATTGCTTGCTTGTGTTAGACTTATTTGATGATGATGATTGACCTAGACCAAATTGCCTAGCCAACTACACACTTGCACCACACACTTGGCAGTTGATCCAGGACCCAAATGGGGTTTTGTCTCACCATGGGAGACAAGCGAGGGCTTGCATCATTGTTCCAGTCCTTGTAGATGAGATACATGCTTGTTCGATTCAGTTGGAGATCCATGAGGATGCTTTGGAGCCCCCACAGCCACTTGGGAGCACAATAGGTCATTTGCTTGGAGATCAAGGGGCCACTCACTTTCATCACTGTTATTGGAGCCTTCCTTCTCATTGTGGCACGTGAGGGACTTCACTAGGTCTTCCAACAACCCTCCTAGCTATTGTATTATCATTTCGGCCCTCTTGAGAGGCTTCTTTTTCATATTGTGGAGCTATTTGGTGGGCTTGTCACCAAAAGGATGTTGTTTTGCACATTATTTTTATTGTAGGGGTATTATTAGGCATAATTTAACCATTTGAATCCCTTAGAGGACCATATAAATGTAAGAGAGGATCATTTGATCTCTCATGATGACTTCGATTTGGGATAGATCTTTAAAAAATTTCGGATCTACAATTTGTGGAATGATTTGGATGATTAAATGCATTTTGATGTGTGGAATACTTTCGCTATCTCTCTTGGAGCTTCTATTTTGCAAATATGATGGATGGATAGACTCTCTTGTCATGTAAGTGATCTTTTCATGCAAATTTCTTGATAATTTATGTATGATGTATGGAACACTATGCTTTGATTTTGTTTGTGCCCTAATAATTAATGTGAATTTATGAAACACTTGTAATCTTGGCGCGTTGCATATGTTATTCATCTTGGCAAGAAGAACGAATTTTCCTAGGGGTAGGTTTTGCACCTTTTACCTTGAAACTCCATCAAATATAGCGTATTGAAGTATACAAATTTAAAATTGCTGTGAAGCTATGTTGCACGAAACTTCTAGGAACCCGATGTTTCGGGACATACCTGTTCCTGAAACTCCTAAACTCAGCCGAAAATCGACCGAAACTTGACCATGATTTAATCATCTATGAGAATTAATATAGACTTGATTTTCCTTCTAAATTGTCATCTATGGGTCTTATTCCGTTTTTTCTTGCACAATAATGTGTTATTGACTTATTTATAAATTTCTTTTTATATATATAAACATATATGACATTTTGACCGATGTTTCGACTTTTGGGAGGTGATGTTTCTAACTTTACCCGTTTTTGAAACTCCAAAATGTTTCAGCGCTTCGTTCAACTTAGCTGTGAAGGTGCATCCATGGAGAGTGCAACTACTTCTTTAGGCCTCCTTGAAGAGCGAAGTTCCTAAATCTTGATCATTTTGCCTCCATTTTTCCCAATAGTCAAGCATTGGTCCTAGATCCTTGGTGATCACATTGACTTAATGAAAAATCATTCTTTCACCTCTTTTCTTCCTGTTTTCTTCGTCCCCCAAGGATAAGGAGATTTTCTAGGGCTTGGTGCGATTTTTTAGGGCAGAGGAATTTTAGGATTTCGTTCAGACAAGTTTCTTCATTTAAGTCTCCTCTAGGCATCCTCCAGTTTTGAACGAATGCCGATGGTGGAATTTGAAATAAATTGATGCCCTAACTATCACACCAAGAGGGAACACTTGAAGTTGCTTTGACTTGAGGATTTCTTGAAGGTTTGCACTTTGTGGTTCATCATTGAAAACTTTTTCTCTTAACTATAGGTGATCATTGGATGAGCCTTTACAACGATATATCTCTCTACCCTTGGTCTCTTATAGTATTTTTCTCAAGGGGTTTTTCGTGGAAAGTTACCCTAGTTTTTCCCAAAGCTCACAATTCAATTGAATATTTCAATTGAATGAGCCTTCCTTGCCTCACTTTGAACCCTAGTATAAACAGACCAATCACAAGTGAGGGATTTTGGAAGTTTTGATCTTATGCATTTATCAATTTTGAATATTCTTAAGCCCGAGATCAACCTTCATAGGTCTTTCTTGGGGAGCCTTTCATCTTTTCTTTAAGCATTTGAACCATTAATTAAGCTTCCCCTTTGAATGAGCCTTGGAAATCACGTTATACGTTGCCACTCATCCTATCATTCAAGTGATTTCCTCCATAACTAGACTCCTCTCATTGGTGAAAGTCCATAAAGAGTAGGGGACATTGACTGAGGTTACAGTGGGTCCTTGTCCCATTGTTGCCATTTGGTCTAGTAGTTGTCCGTTAGGCACTCCTCCTAAGGCCCCTGATAGATTGAGCAATAACATTTTTGGCGTCATTGTCGGGGACACGAGACATGTGTCTTGTTCCCTTACGACATTATTGACATATCTATTGGCGACTCCATTGGAAGAACGAAGCCCTAGTTCTTCACTGAGCTTTACGGTCAATGCTTGTAGGTTGAAGCAAACATCTCTTTAGGCATCTCAAGTTCACCCTAGCGACTCCATACCTAAAATCTTAGCGAAATTTGCATGGAAATAAATGGCTCGTTTGAGAGGCCTATTTTATATGTTTCAAGATGATGATCCTCGATTCAATGGTCATGATGTCATTAGTAGCCAAGAGGAGCTTGATACCCCTCTTAATGAATCTCTTGGGGACCATCAATGCCCTGAAAGGGGCTTGTGGTGTTTCTCAAGATATGATGATTAGGGTCCTCCTTGCTCCTTTCTTGATAATGTAAGTATGGATGTGTGTGAGAAACCTTTCTCTATATGCCATGGAGAGGATTAACCTCCTTCTTGAGCTTGGAGACACCTGTACATTCTAAAACCCATTATGGAAGGGTATGCCACTATGAAGTTCCCACTTGGTTCTGTAATTTGTAAGCTCATTTGCTCAATTGCACTAATTTTTGTACTCGAAGGTGGGGAGACACATTGGATCTTATATAGGATTGCAAGTGGGTCTTCATCTTGGGGTTTGGTCTCCCTATATAGGATCCAAGCCCTCTAGAGGGTCTTAATGGCATTTGTAGGGTGAGCATGGAGAGCCATGGGCCTGCACTATAATAGAGAGCAGATAACCATGCCATGGGATCCTTTAGCACCATTCATTGCTCACTCATGTCTGACTTATTCGATGATGATGATGCACCTGGACAACCTTGCCCAACTAGCTACACACTTGCACCACACACTTGGCAGTTGATCCAGGGCCCAGAGGGGATTTTGTCTCACCGTGGGAGACAAGGGAAGGCTTGCATCATTGTTTCAGCCCTTACATATGGGATGCATGCTTGTTCGGTTAAGTTGGAGATCCATGAGGATGCTTTTGTGCCCCCCATAGCTACTTGGGAGCACCCGCTTGGAGATCAAGGGGCCACCCCCTTTCATCACTGTTATTGGAGCCCTCCTATTCATTGTGGCACATGAGGGACTTCACTAGGCCTTCCAACGACCCTCCTAGCTATTGTATTATCACTTCGACCCTCTTGAGAGGCTTATTTTTCATATTATGGAGCTATTTGGTGGGCTTGTCACCAAAAGGATGTTATTTTGCACATTTTTTTTTATTCTAGGGGCATAATTTAGTCATTCGAATCCCTTAGAAGATCATATAAATGTAAGAGAGGATCATTTGATCTCTCATGATCACTTGGATTTGGGATAGATCATTCAAAAGATTTCAGATACACAATTTGTGGAATGATTTGGATGTTTAAATGCATTTTGATGTGTGGAATATATTCGTTCTCTCTCTTGGAGCTTCTATTTTGCAAATGTGATGGATGTATATACTCTCTTGACATGTAAGTTCTCTTTTCATGCGAATTTCTTGATAATTTATGTCTAATGTATGGAACAATATGCTTTGATTTTGTTTGTGCCCTAATAATTGATGCGAATTTATGAAACACTTGTAATCTTGGCTCGGTTTATATGTTATTCATCTTGGCAAGAAGAATGAATTTTCCTAGCGGTAGGTTGTGCACCTTTTACGTTGAAACTCCATCAAATATTGCATATCGAAGTGTAAAAGTCTAAAGTTGTTGTGAAGCTGCATCCATACAGAGCGCAACTGCTTCTTTAGGCCTCCTTGAAGAGCAAAGTTCCTAAATCTTGATTATTTTTACTCCAATCTTCCCAATAGCCAAGCACTGGTCCTAGATCCTTGGCGATCACATTAACTTGACGAAATATCATTATTTCACATCGTTTCTTCCTCTTTTCTTCGTCCAAGGATAAGGAGATTTTCTGGGGCTTGGTGCGAAATTTTAGGGAGGAGGAATTTTAGGATTCCATACTGACAAGTTTCTTCGTTTAAGTCTCCTCTAGGCATCCTTCAGTTTTGAATGAATTCCGACAATGGAATTTCAAATAAATTGATGCGCTAGCTATCACACCTAGATGGAACCCTTGAAGCTCCTTTGACTTGGGGATTTCTTGAAGGTTTGCACTTTTTAGTTCGTTCACAACCTTTTCTCTTAACTATAGGTGATCATTGGATGAGCATTTACCATGGTATATCTCTCGACCCTTGGTCTCTTATAGTATTTTTCTCAAGGGGTTTTTCGTGAAAAGTCACCCTAGCTTTTCCTAGAGCTCACACTTTAATTGAATCTTTCCATTGAATGAACCATCCTTGCCTCACTTTGAACCCTAGTATAAACACATTAATCACAAGTGAGGGATTTTGGAAGATTTGATCTTACGCATTCATCATTTTTGAATATTCCTAACCCTGAGGTCATCTTTCATAGGGCTTTCTTGGGGAGCCTTTCAACTTTTCTTTAAGCATTTAAACCATGAATTGAGCCTCTCCTTTGAATGGGCCTTGGAAATCATGTTATACCTTGCCATTGATCCTATCATTCAAGTGATTTCCTCCATACCGGGACTCTTCCCATCGGTGAAAGTCCGTAAAGAGTAGGGGACATCGACTGAGGTGACAATGGGTCCTTGTTCCATTCTTGCCATTTGGTCTAGTAGTTGTCCATTAGGTACTCCTCCTAGGGCCCCTGCTAGATTGAGCGGTAACAGGTTTTCCTAGGGTAAATCTTTTCTTCTCTTTATGCATTGTGATCTCTACTATCCTTATGATTTTATGGTTGAATTTCTGAAGTGTAATAGCTTAATGATAAAATGGAATTGTTAGAAGAAGATCTATATCATTAGAAGTAATTATTAGTACTTCAAAAAAATTGTGCTTGTATCTATTGTTAGTTTTTGTAGCATCAGATGGTGTTTTGGTCTTGAAACCTCGTGGAGAGGCTAAATCACAAGAGTTGTCCAAAACCCAAAAATCTTTTCTGGAAATTCTAACTAGAGATGGCTCAATTAAATTAATTGACCATAATTAAAAATTTCTTAAGTCTAACTTATGAAAAGTAGTTAATTAATGGGAATTAATTGAGAAAGGTGTGAATTATCTAGAAACTCACACGAATCGACTTAGACATAATCTCAACCATTGATTAAGATTTAATCTTTGGCCGTTGGAGTCCCAATTGGAGATTATAAGAAGAGGTCAATGGGTAGATGGAGAACACATTGTAGATACTCATTGATCGAGACAGTTTGATACTCCAGTGTGGGTGATTAGTAGGGGAGATCGAGTAGCAAGTGTCAAGAGGGGCAGAAACTATGATTCGATGGAAGATTTCCAGTTCCGGAGAGGCAGCAACAAGTGACAGATATATTCCACGGTGAAGCTAGCCCAAAACAATCGCAAGAGTCGCGTGTATTTTCCCAGTAGAGCTGCAAGGGTCACGCGAGTTTGCCTAACACAGCGACGTAGATCACCAGAAGCAGAATTAGCCTGCACAGGGGTTGGGTGACCAATTTTTAGAGGGAGACAAAGGCCGAGGTTTGTTTGTGGAGGGAGAGAATTTTCTTTCCAAATATTTTTGTTAGATTCCTGCTGATTGGATAGGCAACTAGGCTTCCAAAAATTGTACTCAGAATTCATTGTTGCATAGTAAAATAAAACCCTCAACTGTTGCACCGGTTTTCCCACATTGTGTTTTTCCGGGGACATTTGTCCAAAAATAATTGTGTCAATATTTTTGTGTGTGTGCTAGCATTTCTCAGTTCCTATTTTTGCTTCCGCAATTAATTTTTATGGTGAAGAAATTGTTGTGTGAATATTTCGTTATTTTGCTGTGAACAAAATAAACTGCATAATTAATTGATCAATTAGAAGAAATATTTCCAGTCGTTGCATTTCAAGGAATTTTCACATCTATTGCACTTGAAAAATCAACAAAGAGCTTGTTCGGTTAGCCATTACATGATTTGGAACAAGCTTACTTTCTTTGCAATCCATTGTTCAACAAAAATCCAACCCAAGGAAGATGTTTTCTTGTGATGAATGGAATGCACCTTAGTGGAGCAAACTAGTTGAAGGGAAACATGTGGTTGATCAAGTGTTTGAATTTTTTTGGAAATAGTAGAAGAGATATTACTATCTAGTGAGCCTCTTGTGAGAGTGTTGTGGATGGTTGATAGTGATAAACCCGCCATGGGTTTTATTTATGAGGCCATGGATCAGACCAAAGAGGCAATAAAGTTAGCGTATGTGGATAAAGGACAAAAGTATATTATGCCATGGAGAACCATTGATGAAATATGGAATAAACAACTCCATAGACTTTTAGAAAAGACTTGCCAAACATTCAAATCAACCGATGAATATTTTTTGTTTTTTGAACTTTGAAGTTACCATTAGACAAAATATTTTGAGGCAGACGGGGAGGTAAAAGAGGGATTATATAGATGCGTTGAGCACATGGTCCTAAATCCCAAAATTCAAGATGGAACACATAGCAAACTTTTGAATTTCAATGAGAATTCTAGTACCTTTGGCCTGTCTATGACTATAAGAAGCAGAGCAAAGAATCCACATGGTAATAAATGTCAAAGTTTTCAAATTATATTACTCACTGCAAGATTTGAGTCCATTTTCTAATACTTCTTTGCCTTCAACTCTTATTGTAGCCTATTGGTGGCAATGATTTGGTAGCTAGTGCTCTGATTTGCCAAAAGTTGTAATTCGGATATCGAGCTAGACATGCAATGCTTTGGGGTGTGAAAGGAATTGAAGCATTTTTGAGTGTATACCTACCAAGAGGAACTGTTTGGAGCAAAAATGGTTGAATGACATTGTTTATGTTCAGTACAATGTTAGGTTTAGGTGTAACCAATTGTTGAACAAGACCCAAGCAATTGTTGTTCAGTCAAGCAACATAGTTTTGGGTGACTTTGATCCCTCATCAGAATGGATTGTGGAGAGTCAGTGTAATGTCTCAGACCACTTAGGAAGCACATGACAGAGTCCACTAGCCTAACATGGTCCCTGTAGGCTAAAGTGTGGAAATTTTTAATAAGGGGCTTAATTCACCTAGGGAAACATTATAAAAGTCCAAGGAGCGAAAATGGGACATTTCCTAGGCAAGTAAAAAGTTACTTTAACTTTATAAAGTGACTTTTTAAAAGATAAAAGGGTAAAATAGCAGCAAAATTGGCCACAAGTTTATAGAAGAGAAAAAGTGAGGAGACTCTCCTCATTCATTTTGTATGTGTTTTTGAGAAGCGAGCTCTTGGAGAGTTTTTGGGAGAAGTTTAGGTTTAGGCGTAACCAATTGTTGAACAAGACCCCTGAGTCAAGCAACATAGTTTTGGGTGACTTTGATCCCTCATCAGAATGGATTGTGGAGAGTCAGTGTAATATCCCCAACCACTGAGGAAGCACATGGCGGAGTACGCTAGCCTAACATGGTTCTTGTAGGCCAAAGCGTGAAAATATTTAATAAGGGGCTTAATTCACCTAGCGAAACATTATAAAAGTCTAAGGAGCGAAAATGGGACATTTCCTAGGCAAGTAAAAGGTCACTTTAACTTTATAAAGTTAAAAGATTATAAAGTGGCTTTATAAAAATTAAATCAGTAAAATAGCAGCAAAATTGGCCACAAGTTTATAAAAGAGAAAAAGTGAGGAGACCCTCCTCATTCATTTTGTATGTGTGTTTGAGAAGAGAGCTCTTGGAGAGTTTTTGGGAGAAGTTTAGGGTTTGGAAGACCCTAGTCGCCATAGCTGGTTTCAATGTTGAAACTATACACTCTAATTGGTTCAGGAAGTTAGTCACACAAATTTCACCACTGTGCCTTTGTGGAGAAGAAGATTTTCAAAAGACATTGAAGTAGAAAGGTCTTATCAATTGATTTCACTTTCTTATTTAGCGTTTTCTATCTCATTTTGATAGGCTCGAGATATACAAAGAAAAATGGAGAGACCAAGTGCAGACCTGAGCCATGAGAACAAGTTTGTGAAAAGTGAAAGCCAAAATCCTAGTGTTTGAAGGGGCCCACGAGTTGTTGGAAAGTGGTCATATATTTTGCTGTGAGATCGGCCCAATCATATTCAGAAAGGAGGACGAGTCTCATTACATTTGTTGGTCAAAGTTCTTATTCCCCATTTAGTGGCACACATACCTATGGGTGGAGGGCTAGGTGTATAGCCCCTACTTTGAAATCGTGTTTCATGAAAAGCGCAAAGATTCTCTGCTACAGGAAGCCACACATTTCTGATATTTCTGGTTGAGCGTATCAGTGGAAGAAGAGCAACCAGTTTGTCGTTGTTTGAGGGATGAGATTCCCTTCTACTTGTTGTACGTGCCCTACATTTCTAGACCAGTAGATCGAGTCCATTTTGCTGAGAAGAATGACTGCACTTAGAGATTTGGTGGCCGCGATTTTGTGTAGAAGGAAGGACGAGTTCCATCCTGGAGCCAAGCTAAAGTCTAGTAGAGGAGAGGGACGAGTTGAACTGTTACATAGTGGCAACATTTCTTGGGTTTATGCATCCAGGATGAAAGATTCAGCTGAATAGCGTACCTAGGTTCCTCTGTAAAAAATTGTACCTTGTACTTAAGTTTTAAATGACTGTAGAAGACTGCATATTGAAATATATATATTTCTGGGTTTGTTTATTCAAAATGCAATTGGTTTGATGGCTGTAGAGTTCATATTACAGTGTTAAATGTTATGTGGGTGCCCTTATAATCATCATTCTTGAAGTGGGTTAGTTGTATACATCTCCATTTGGACACTGTTCTTCATTATTTGTGTTATAAGGAACCAAATACACCTACAACAGTTCATTCATAAGCATTTACAAGACAAAGCTTATACAAACAAATTCCAATAATCTAGAAATCAGTGAAATTTTGTGGTCATTTCCAGTGTGGAATTTTACAATCAGGGACCAACATTTGACAATGAAGACATTTCTTGGATGGACTTGGACCCACCTCCACAGGGAGAGATATCACAACCTTCAAGGCTAGGGCAATAAAACTGAAATCCCACTATAGAGGATGAGGATGATTTTGATGATAGCATTAGTGCTAGTAATTGTAGTATTGTAGTAATATGTGTTGATTTTGGGTAGCATCGTATGTACTCTAACCATGAAATTTGGTGGAGAGGCTAAGGCACATGAGATCTCTAAGACTCAGAAATTGTTTGGAGAAATTCCACCTGGATGAAGAGTTGTTAAAATAATTAATATTTTTAATGAGTTCCTAAGTCTAAACTTAGGAAAATAAAAATATTAATGTGTATTAATAAAATATGGGTGAGAAAGTTCTAAGTGACGAGGATCAAGCTAGTTCTAATCTTAGCTGTTTCTTAGGGACTTAATCTTGGCCGTTGAAATCTCCGCAGGAAAAGTATAAGAGGAGGCTTGAGGATTAGTTGGAGATACACCAAGTGATCAAAGATTTTGATTTTTTGGGGTGAGGTTTGCTGAGGAAATCGAGTTAGTGATCAGAGTTGCAGCGAGGGGCAGTTCAGCAAGGGATTTTCATTCAAGGCTGAAGAATACATAGTAGTGAGGCAGTGAAGTGCCGAGAGAGACAACGCAGGCCCTAGAAGGGCTGACGCAGGAGCCAAAGAGCTGATGCAGAGGACGCAGAGGGCTGACGTAGGAGCCGAAGAGCTGACATAGAGGATGCAAAGGGTTGACGCAGGTGACGTAGAGGGCTGACGCAAAAGCCATAGAGGTTGACATTGGGCCTCAGAGGCAGCGCTGGGGAGATTCTGTGGAGTAGACTGGGAGCAGATCAGTGGAATCGAATCTCTGAGCAAGGGAGGCTCACTGTCGGGGTGATGCAACTCCTGGAGGAGTGACACAGTTCTAGAGCAGTGCTTGGAGTAGCTTTCGCTGTCTAGCATAGTGAACAACTGGAGTTGCTGTGGGGTTTGATCATCCGTTTGCTGATTTGCCGGAATATCTGTCTCCGGATAGAGGTACTACTGCCGAGGATATTCTCTGTTGGGTGAGCCATTTTTGGCACCCTAGTTGTATTCATGAAATCTGCTTAATAATACAAACCCTCTATATGTTGCACCGGTTTTCCTGAATTGATTTTTTCCGGGGACGATTGTCCAAAAATAACGGTGTCCCTTGTGTTATTGTCTCAGTTTATTTCAGTGCATGATCCGTATATTTTTGAAGGATGCAATAGTGTTTACTTGCATGTTTTTAAATAACTTGTTAATGTAAAGAACAAGTAAGAGATTGTAAACCAATAATTGCAGTAGGGGTTTTTGATGTGTTAGATTCAGGAATTTTCACATGGTATCAGAGCGATTGCAGATCATAGGTGACTGAAGACACCAGCCGAGAAATCTGAGAATTTGCAGCAGAGAAGCAGCTGTCCCGAGAGACAACACTGTTCCAGAGCCGGAGAGGCAGAAGGAGTGATGTAGTGCAAAAGAGGTGATGTAGAGGCTCATGCAGTGCCTGTGTCAGCATTCTGAGCCAGGAGAGGGAGATGTAGTAGCTTGGAGGAGCCCACGCAGTAGCTGCATCAGCGATCAGGGCCAACGCAGAAGTAGAGGAGGGTAGATTAGGCTCACACAAAGCCATGTCATCTTTCTGAGCGAGGAAGGATTGATGCAGTTGGCCTGGAGGAGCAGATACAGCCCACGCAGAGATTGCGCAAAGCCTGAAGGGCTCAGATTCTTTGAGTTGTCGGGGCTAAGAGAGCTGTGGATATTTTGATTTGTGAAGCTGGTGGGACGCTGTTTTTGTCGGTGCAAAATAGTGTTTAAGGAGACTGAACCAAGGTAGAGGGAAGCACTACCTTGACAGATTTCTAGCCAAGAAATCTAGATCTGGGTTGCAACGACAAAGGAGGATTGGAGAGGAGTGATTCAACGGTTGGCTGAAGGATTTCTGAGAAGGAAATCAGGACTCAAAGGGAGTCTACATAAGAGGAGGAGAGATGGCAGTGAACGGATTGATGGATCAAGACAGATTGGACGGGGCTTCCAATTTTGTCATTTGGAAGGCCAGGATGCTGGCAATCCTGGATAAACATTGCATCAAGGACTATGTCTTGAAAGTAGTAGTTGTCCGAGTTGACGTTGATGCAACCGAGAAGTATGAGGAGGCCCAGGCGAAGGAAAAATGCATGATCCTAGATGGGGTCAAGGACCATCTAATACCACATATTGCTGAGAAGACAACAACAAGGGAGATGTGGGAGACCCTGCCCACCTTATACCAGGGCTCTTCCGTGTAGCGGAAGATGTTATTGGAGAATCAACAAAGGTCATATCAGACGCAGAAAGGAGAGGAGATATATCCCTTCCTTCTTAGGCTGCAGGGGATTTGCGACGAGCTTACTTCTGTGGGGTCTACTCCAGATCCAGAGTTCATAGTCAGGACTGCCCTGAATGCAGTATCCAAGGAGTGGGAGACATTTTTTCAAAGCATTTTGGGCAGAGCAACTCTCCCTAGTTGGGAGATGTGGGTAGATTGGAAGAGCTCAGGAGATTGACCAAGGCGGGGAGTAGCGGTAAGGGACTTTGAATCAAGAAGGAGGAGGAGGAGGATGCAGCTCTCGCATTAGTAGGACATTAGGGGCTACAAAAGAGGAAGAAGAAAGACATATCCAAGGTCAAGTGCTTCAACTGTGGGGAGCTGGGACATTAGGCCTCTTAGTGCCCCAGGAAGAAAGGCAAGGGAGAAGCTTCCGACTCAAAGGCTGCTCCAGCAAAGGCGAAGAAGGATGTCGAGATTGATGGTGATTGTGCCACGAGTGCTCATGCGCCTCTAGAGAAGAGATGGGGAGACATAGAGCTGTAGTCAAGAGGACTACATAAGTGGGCAGGATCCTTGAGGTGCCCAAACTCTTGGATCACATCCGACTACGGGTGTCCTTAAAGACAGTAGCATGATGATAGGTGTCGGGTGGAGCAAGGTGTGATGGAGCGACAAAGCAGTGCTAGAGTGCAGAAGTCTGTAGCAGTGCAGTGGAGGTTGCAGCAGTGCGGGAGGCACAAAAGAGGTTGTAGCAGCACAGTTGCAGCAGAGGGATCACAGGATAGCAATAGAGGTAGCTTCAACATCACGAGGCTTCCAGACTGACCAGGATGTCAGTGTTTGGGTCAAGGTTGCACGAAACGGGGAAATGGGTACGAGTTTCCGAAACGGGAAGCGATACGAAACGTGACCTCCCCAAATTTTGGAAATGGGGAAACGCGAATATATATATATATTAGGAATTTAAGAAATATGTGCAATCATAAAGCATATATGATACATTCTAATTTATTACATTATGATAAAATTGTCAATTGTCAATGCATAGACTATAAGTATCTAAATTTACATCACATTTACTCATGAATAATCACATAATGAAAATAGAAATATCCAAAATCAGCCACGAGAAATTTCTAATTTTTTGTCTCGTGGTTGATTGGGAGTCTCCTCCTACATAGTCGAATGACCTTAGTGCTCTTGATTAAATACAAGTTTCATACCCTAGTACCCTACATTCTCTTGATTATTGGGAGTCTCCCCTGCATAGAGGGCTTTGTTCTCTCGATTAAATACAAGTTCCATACCCTAGTACATGATAAAATCCAATGGAAACATTGAAATCCCCCCAATCCTGAAATCCTGAAAAACAGATAAGTTTGCTGGATTTTGAGTAAGATCTAAAATTCTACTTTCTCCATATGAAATCCAATGACGGCGAAACCACTCTCAAACATCCTGAGTCATTTCATGGTAATGTTAAAAATTTAAGTAAAAGGATGAAAATGAAAAATAAAGGAGAATATCACTTTTACTTTAAGAATTTAACATTACCATGAACTGCATATCAACACTAGGGCAAACAAATGTAAGAGATCTACATTAGAAAAAAAAAAAAAAAAAAAAATGTTTTTTTTGGGGAAACGTGGCCCGTACGGCTTGGAAACGCGTTTCCGGCCGTACGGCCACGTTTTCGTTTCGGGAAACGTGGCCGTACGGCCGGAAACGCGTTTCCAGGCCGTACGGTACGGGGAAACGCGTTTCGTTTCGTTTCCCCTGGCGAAACGCCCCCTAGGGCCACGTTTCCTGCAACTTAGGTTTGGGTGAAGTCAGTTACTTACTTCTCAGTAGCTGAGTTGCAGTGTAGCAGTTAGTAGTGGTAGTGCTATGGGCAGCATGAGGCAACATTTTGAGAGGGAGCTACAGTACAGATGTAGCAGTGGCAGTGACAGTGTCATGGGGAGCAGTACAGGAAGCAACAGTGCAGTGGATGCGGGGCAGCAGGCCAAGAATCAATGCAGAGGACCGATGTAGAAGATCAGTGTGATGCTTCTATGTTGAAGCATTGCTAGAGCACATTCCTTGCTAAGAGGGAGTGTTGATTTTGGGTAGCATCGAATGTGCTCTAACCATGAAATTTGGTGGAGAGGCTAAGGCACATGAGATCTCCAAGACCCAAAAATCGTCTGGAGAAATTCCACCCGGATGAAGAGTTATTAAAATAATTAATATTTTTAATGAGTTCTTAAGTCTAAACTTAGGAAATTAAAAATATTAATGTGTATTAATAAAATATGGGTGAGAAAGTTCTAAGTGACGAGGATCAAGCCAGTTCTAATCTTAGTCGTTGATTAGGGACTTAATCTCGGCTGTTGAAGACTCAACAGGAAAAGTATAAGAGGAGGCTTGAGGGTCAGTTGGAGATACACCAAGTGATCAAAGAATTCAATTTTTTGGGGCAAGGTTTGCTAAGGAAATCGAGTTAGTGATCAGAGTTGCACCAAGGGGCAGTTCAGCAAGGGCTTTTCACCCGAGGCTGAAGAATACATAGCAGTGAGGCAGCGAAGTGTCAGGCGAGATAGCGCAGGCCCTAGAAGGTTTGATGCAGGAGCCGAAGAACTGACACAGAGGATGCAAAGGGCTAACGCAGGTGACACAGAAGCCATAGAGGCTGACGCTGGGCCTCAGAGGTAGCTGTGGGGAGATTCTGTGGGGCAGACTGGGAGTAGATCAATAGAATCGAATTTTCGAGCAAGGGAGGCTAACTGTCGAGGTGACGCAGTTCCTGGAGGAGTGACGCAGTTCCAGAGCAGTGCTTGGAGCAGCTTTCGCTGTCCAGCATAGGGAACAATTGGAGTCGCTGTGGGGTTTGATCATCCGTTTGCTGATTTGCCGGAATATCTGTCTCCGGATAGAGGTACTACTGCCGAGGATATTCTCTGTTGGGTGAGCCATTTCTGGCACCCTAGTTGTATTCATGAAATCTGCTTAATAATACAAACCCTCTATATGCTGCACCGGTTTTCCCGAATTGGGTTTTTCCAGGGACGATTGTCCAAAAATAACGGTGTCCCTTGTGTTATTGTCTCAGTTTATTTCAGTGCATGATCTGTATATTTGTGAAGGCTGCAATAGTGTTTACTTCGATGTTTTTAAATAACTTGTTAATGTAAAGAACAAGTAGGAGATTGTAAACCAGTAATTGCAGTAGGGGTTTCTGATGTGTTAGATTTAGGAATTTTCACACTATGCTTCTTCTTGGACTTTGGAGGCGGTCTAGAGCCTGTTTCTTGATGTATTTTGGTTCAGACTCCAGAGATGTATTGTTACTAAGTGCTATTTTGGTTATATGCACCCTTATTTGCTATATAAATGAGAAATTTTGCATATTTGAGTATAAATGGTTTGGATTCATATGGATGCACATAAATATATATGTTTTTCTTTTAATTTGAATATTTTATGTATTTTTAGGTTGATCAGTTTTTTGTCTGTTTTTTCCTGGTTCCAATCCGCTTCCCAGTTTTGGGGTTGACCAGTTCGGTTCTGATAACATTGCTCCTGACCAAGCACTTAATTTGGCCTCAACAACTCCTAAGCTAAGATACCACTGCTAGAGGACAGTTATACAAGTAAAAATTCCTTAAGACCATTGTATAAGTGCCAAAACTCCCCTTGTTAAAACTTCAGACAGTCACCAGACTTCCTAAGCAGGTCACTTCTCTTTGTTCCAGAGAATCTCAAGAGTAATAATACAAAAATGAGCAAGAATGGATCATGAACAAATGGAATGGTTTTGAGGGGCAGTTATCATCTGTCAGTATGCCAATTGGTGCCGAGTCAATGAACAAAGTGGTCAAAGGTCCTACAGTTAATGTCTTTCAACTATTAAAAACCAAATTTTGAAAGAATCAATCCTGCAATGTGGCACCTCCCATATGCTGTGGCTAATTTAGGGCCCTTTTGTAAGGCTTATCTGTCATGTGTATTGATATGCAAACCGTAGATAACAAGATACATCCTACTGATCGCTTACACATTTCTTACTGGTTTTAACTTTTTGCCTAGCTGTAATGTTTGAACTTTGGGTGCACCCTTGATGTGTTTGATAGAACTGAACTTGTATGATCTGCTTGTTTGATGAATTAGGCCATTAATCACCTGAATTAATAAAACAGAGTCTTTGATATTTTTGTCGTTCTTATCATGCTTGTTTCAGCAATTTAAGCATTTATATTGAAAGACTTTAATCTTATGATATAAATACAATGGTACAGTCAATGGTCATTTCCTTGATATTGTAAAGGCTGATGGAAACTATGCTATGAGAGTTGTATGCAATTTCTTTCTTTTGTGCCATTATGGACTCATGAGAATCATACTGCAACAGGTTGATGTGTTCATGGATGCTGCATTTGATTCAGTAAGAAAAGATATTGGGTTTCTTGAACTTGAACTGCAGGCATTGAGTACAAAACAGCAAGGCAAAATACCATCTGTTTCTGCTGTTGAAACCACAGCTATAACTTCTGTCCAGCAGTGTGAAGCTTCATTAGAAGCACTCCATTCCCTTTGTTTACAAAAGTCATTTAGGGAACGGCTTTTACAAAACAAGGTTAGACATTGGCAATGCTTTTTAAGTACAATATCCCGATTCTATGATGCGTAGCAGCAGTGCTGCTTTCGAGATTCTTTATTGTTCAATCCTGAAAGTGTGTATTTCTGTCATAAAAAATTATGTAGTGCTGCTTTGATGTTCAAGATGCAAATATGGTCTATTCTAGTCCGTTTTAAGTTTATGGTGGGGATCAACTCATGGGACTGAAATGTTCAGGAACTCTCTGAAAATGGCGGTGTACTTTCTTTAGCGGCATCAGTACTAAAGTTGAAAGTGCAGAATTTCAAAGATGCAATATATATTGATGCTTCAGTGTCTCGATTAAAATCCAAAATGTTATCTATGGTATGTGCTTGCTCTTCAGAGCACCAGATTGTAAGATTGGCAGTCAACCAGGGCCATTGAAGAAGTGATTATGTTTTGATGAATGCATTTGACAGCCCCAAATTTCTTGCATCAGTTTGTTTTTCTTCCTAGTTTGAATGGTCTTCAGACACTAACAATTTCTTCCTGCAGTTGCTCCAGCTGTGTGAATCAGAAGGGTTTTCATATTTGGATAAAGTTGCTGGTTCTCCTAGGAGCATGCATTTAGCAGTATCAGTAGTAGCTGAGGTATGATATCCAAGTTGCTTTTTTAGAAGCATCCAGTTGTACTGATGTACATTACCCTGGCATGAATTTGTAGTCTAAATTTTATTGCAACTTGAATGGCTATATTAGGTCCTTGACTTGCTAAAATTTACACTGCACAATGAATCAAAACCACTCGAGAGATATTCAGACCATGATAATCCCAAGGGATACATCCTCCTGAATTCAATGCGACTCGTAGATAATTTGTCAAATGACACCAATTTCCGTTCTTTGATCATTAAAGATTTTGTAAGTAATTCCTTGTAATCATTGTATTTTTTCTGATTTAGAGGAGATCAAAAGAAGTTACGGAATGTTTTATTTATTCTTTTAATTATTTCAGCTTGGACTGTTCTCAGACTCGAGATCTAGTTCAAGTATTGGCACTACCCCCAGAAGAATTTGTGTCCAGTTGGTGTTCACAAGATTTGTCAATATCAGAAGAAGACGCTACTCTTGTCTATGATCCTTTCCATGCTGCTGGTGCAGTTATGGCATCATTAAGAGGTTCTGAGCCTTGTGCTGTCTCAGCCTCAGCAGATTTATATGGCTCATTGGATGAGACAAATGAGGCTTGTGCACTGAAAAGGAATTGCATGCCTCCCGCTGCTCATGCTCAACAAAGGACTGCATCATTGGTGAACATACTTGCAAATCTGCACTGTAATGCCCCAAGCATTTGTAAAGGTTATAAACATACTCAAATACCTTAGCAGTATGCTCATTGTTTAATGAATTCTGTTAATTATTTTTCTGAGATGAATAATTTTATTTTATATGCTAGACATCTGAATCTGTAATAGTGAAGCTGATTTTTCAACTTGGGTTTTCTTTGTTGCGATGCAGAAGTGAAAAATGAGTTCCTTGATAGGTTTCTTGATTGGTTGGCTATATCACAGTTTAATCCATCAAGTGATTATATTTGTGGCTCTGAAACACAAACAACCCTTCAGATATGCAAAAATCTCTGTAAATTTCTTCTGTGCTTCAGTTGTGATAAATCAGATGTATTGATTTTCAGGATACCATTTAACAAGTTTTAGAGAAAATGTACTTTTTCCTACTAATTTAAATGTTCTACTACTTTTGTCAACTTGAATATGCAGACGCGTTACTGGACCATGTAATGTTACAGAATCCCAAGTTGCAAGAGGAAGATGTGCAAGTTCTCAGGTGATTTGAAGAATCTAGAAATGTTGGCTTGTTGATTAGAAAGCTTCATGTGTATTTGATAAATGTGACATTTTTCATTTCTTATCCCAACTTTCCACACAAACAATTTCTGGTCAGATACTTAATTATAACCTTTTCTGGTTTGAGACATTTTCATGTCTTTAAGATTTAAGCATTAATTTGAACAAGGACGGAATAGTTCCAGGTAGGGTTATTAATATGCGTACCCCTGAATTAATAGGCATGTTGAACAATGGAAACAAAATAACTCTGATGCACAGAACAAGAAAGATATCTCTTGTTAAATGACATTCTCTTCTCTGGATTAAAGATTACAAAGTTGGCCACCCATTTTTGGTTTTACTGATAATCATGTAATATAACTCACGAGTGTGAGAGCATACAGAATGTAATGATTTAACATTTGGCTTAGTAAACAAGTAAAGACTGAATCGCTTCACTTGGTATGGTAAATCATCATTGAGGATGTGGAAGGACAAGGTAGTTCTTGATTATCTAATGTGAAGCAAAGAGTAATCTTTATACTTTTCAATCATTATTGGCTACTTGTATTTGTGTTATACTTCTAATAGAGACTTGCATCCTTGAAGCATTCTTGCTTTGCAGATCTATTAAAATCTGTTGTGTACCTATCCATGGCATCTTCATTATGCAATTGGACTCTATGCATATTAGCTATTTTAGTTGTAAGCTCATAATGTTATGATAATGCTTTAGTCCTAGTTCATCATATTTCAATGATTGTAAATGTCATTTTGTTGAAATATGTAACTAGGTTCGGTCTTCATAATGACACATGTAATCATGATTTTATGTATTTGATGTAATAAGAAAAATAAATTTAATATTGTTATTCTTGAGGCATGGGTTTCATGCTCAAGGAAATTTATTTTTAGGTCAAGCTCCCATTGTGAGCTTCTAGGGCTTGGCATTGAGTCTACAAGTCAAGAAAGTCATTGTCATGTATGAGAAACCCTTCTTGGGCATGTTGCATATTGTAAAAATTGTTCAAGTCAAAATAGAGTAAAATAACCCTCCAAGACCTTGTCAAGTACTAATTATCAAGTCGACCTACAAAGTGGCAAGTCGGCCTATCTAGAAGGTGAAGTCGGCATATTTGAGAGCTCAAGAAAGGCTATATAAAGGTGTACTCGGCCTCACTCAAGCATCAAGAAGAGTTCGATCAAGGAAGTGAAAGAAGCCTAATACCTAGTGAAGAAAGGAGAAAGAAGATAAAAGCATTTTCATTCTGTTTTGGGCTTAATTCCTCCACACATGCGAAGGGAAGGTCGTCATCTTGCAGCAGAGAGTACCGAATTGCAGTCACTCCATACAAGCCGAAGTTTTGGGTCAAAGAAAGTCTACTTAGCAAGCCGAATTGCCAAGATAAAGAAATCAGGTCAAGCGAAGTCAAAAGAAGGCAAATTTGTCCATATTCAAGCCACACGTGTGACCTAGGGTTTCTGCAGAAGAAGCCAAAGTTGCAGGTCTGCAACAGCTAGCCAAAATTCTGAGTTAAGGGGTGAAACCTGAAGCAGTGGAATAAGTTTGACCTGTGTTGACTTGAAGGAAGAGAAGTTCATCAAGGAGAAGCTTTGACTTGGTCTTGAAGGGTTTTTGGTCAAGGGTCTTGGTCTTGGAATTCGTCAATTGAAGAATCTATAAGAAGAATAATTCTCATGGGGTTTCCTCTCAAGTTTGGAGAGGTTTTGGCCCTGGCTGATCGCCTATATCTTGTGTCCTTTCTCTCATTGTTCTTTATGTTTTGGTAGCTGTTTGATGAAGAAAACATTAATTATAATCAAAGAAAAGAAGAAGCCAATCTAAAGAATATCATCAAAATGACATCAAAATGATCCATTAAAAGAAGGTTCTTCATATATATCATGGTAGATGGGTGAGGGACCACATGGTTGGCTCAGGTGGCAGAGAAGTGGCACAACGAGCTAGTTGGTGATTGCAAGGGGCTGCTGGCTGAGGACCATCTTGGAGAAAATTTTATTCCTAGGGATATCACCCACAAAATGGTGGGTAAGAGGCTCCAAAGCTGCCAATATAACTTTCTAAGGAGAATGCGTGGGGGCAGCCAAGAGACGAGTGGATAGGAGTGCGTGTTAACCTCCTTTATCTTTGCCACATAACTCATTGAACTAGCAGTAGACTTGGCTGCCTCTTGATGACTGAAGTCAAGCCCCTCTTTTAGCTGTGAATGGTCCTATTTAGGCGGGATTTGGTCCCTTTTACTAGTAGTTGAAAGAGCAACTTGTCCTTCTTATGTGGCCTTTAAATTCAAGTTTGAACTCAACTTTAATCACAATGTCACCTCTTCATTGATTTGTCTTTGGAACATGCCTTTATTATTTCCTCCTTTATTAATTTTTTGAATTTCCTTGTCTCTTTCTCCTCACTTTTAAGTAAAAGTGGGTTTTCATGGGGAAATAATCATTCTTTGACCCCCGAAGTGGGTCCGAGGATAATGTTGGTGCTTTGAACATGAATTTTGAGCACTCACATGCCACCAACATTTCTTAAGGCCACTTATTTACAATATTACATAGAAAATTAATTAAATATCTCGTCTCGCAGAAATTTTTAATTATTTATAAAATCCTATAAAGACTTAGTCAATTTCCGAAAGACTGGATATGACTTAACATGGTAATATACATTGACCCTGGAAATTAGGACATACTCAAGGCCCATTTATTAAGCCACACTCCAGCTTTGGAGGTATATGAGTGGAAAGACTCAACTAGTTATTTATCGTTGAAAACAAAAATAATTAGTCAAGTGAGAAAACACTCTAAAGTGGACCCATTTAGTAGCCAAGTACCAAGTTGCTTAAGTCTATTACATAAGTTCATCATGCTAGCGTTCATTTATTACAATATCCCTGTGAGGATATGGAATTTGAGAGAGGAGAGAGAAAAAGGGAAGAGATGCCCTGCTAGACTTCTGATCTTCAAAAATTTGATCAGTGCCTCGTCCATTGGGAAATGGGGTCTTCGTTCCCTGCCATGTGCATATGAGCAGGTAACATAAGGGAAACCAAAAATGGGGATATTACATCAAGGTGCTATGCAGTAAACACGTAGATGTACCCACCGTCACCTCAATACAATCTCCTATCACTTTTGGCCAACTAATACAATGTCACCAACAAATTAGTAGACCTCTGCCAGAAACCTTACATATTATAAATGTCAGGAGTTAATTGAACACAAGTGCTAAATCTGATATGTAAGTAAATTACGCAAAAAATACAAACCAACACTTGAGAAAGAGTGAAATACCTCAAATAGACACTACCCTTAATGTCACAAGTTGAGGTAGGGGTTCATACACCAAGTGAGAGTTTCTCCTTGAATTCCTCTTGATTGTTTGACCTAAAAGAGGACAAGTGTGCTACTGTCCTACACTTCCAGCACCTGAAAATGATGAAAATCTGCAACACAAGTTTGGTGTGCCTTTCAAGCAACCCAGGAGTGTGCAAATGCACTAGGATCAAGTAATGCATGGCTGCTAATTCTAGGGCTACGAAATATGAGTAAAATAAGAACCCATTGACACATTTATGCAATAAAATACAAAGGTACAACAAGCTGAAATAATAATTGCATATATTAGAGGGCTAATCCCCTTAGGGTCAAGCTCAGATTTTCTCCCAATAAAAACATAACACTTTCCAGCACTTTGGGAGGATGATAATACTTCTAATTGAGATGAATATGCAGTTAAAACCGGTCAGAAGTAAAACTAGGGTTTGTAGGGTTAGATCTCACCTTATTCTCGTCAAACCCTAGGCAAGGGCTTCATAAATCTTTGTAGAAGATGGCTGCAATTTTTTCGAGATTTGAGAAGACCTTGAAAACCTTCAACAAATGATGTTAGAACAAAAATAATTCATAAATAAAGAGGGCTGATTTGCCTTAGGCTATTAGATGTGGCTCGAGAGGCACAAAACCCAAGACATCCACTTTATATTGTGTTTTTTCTATTTTTATGGGGTTTTTAATAATACAAGTAAATAGAAAGACAAGAACTTGAATTTTGTAAAAAAGTTGTTGGTTGTTGGACTAGGGCTTAAGTGCCTTATCTCCACTATGACAGTTCGGGTCGAGATGAATGCCCCTCTTAACTTTGTTTTTGAATGCTTGTGGATTAGGGAAAGAAGGTAGAATGCTAGAAGTTAAATTACCTTCTTGTCTAATCAAGACAAGTTATGAAACCAAGCCCTATTAGAAGGGATCCCTCCGAGGGAAAAACATTCAACCATACAGTGAACTATAGAATGAAATAAAATCAAAATTTTTGTTGAGGAACCTCTAGGGTATGGCAACAAGGAGAATTAATGCTTACCTCAAACCAACAAGAGAGAAGTGAGAGAATTTACCCTAGACATCTCCCTCTAGGTGAAAAAGTTGTCCTTTAATGGATCAATCTTGATAGTGTTGTAGTAGTCTTGAATTAACAAAATGTTATCTTGGAAAATATGTAGAATAACCAAAAAAAGAGACTTCAAAGTTGATGCCAAAGTTTCATGAAAATATTACATTATGGCAAAAATGATCTTAGCAATTCACAACGATTTGGGATGAGAGTGAGCTCTCTATATATAGAAGAGGCTCTAAACATCTCTTCTCCTTTTTGCTCCTTAGAAAATGTCTAAGAAAAACCTCATAAATGGTAGACTTATCATCCACAATAGCCTTGGAGACTAAGTCATTACAAAAATTTAAATTCACATTGCCTAAAACCGCCCAACGAAGGTTGATGTTATATAAAAATTAATCAAATTATTAATTAGTTAGGCAAAGGGCATGATCAAAGATCATGCCATTTCACCAATAGGCACCCAAGGCTGTATTTAAGCCATGACTTTGTTAATTTTTCCAAAGGGCTATATTGTTCTTTGCTTTGATAATTGCATTTCTCCATTAACACATTAAGTTCACCCCATAGCATCATAACATTATTCAGATTTACTTCATTATTCATCAGCATATGCAACTATGTAGAAAGAACAATAACATCATCATCAATGCAGTGGAACATAAAGGAACAATAGAAGAAAAGCATGCACACATAGAGACACTAGGATTGGTCGGAGACCAAGGCAAAACCCACTATGGGGAAAACCCTTGCAAATCTTCTTCTAATAGATTGTCATCAAATGATTCAGCAAAAGAGAGTACAATGATCCATATCTTCACAACAACTAGAATATCCATGAAATGCATCTAAACATCAAAACTTTGATTCAGATAATTGTAATGTACTGTCACTGCCTGTAGCCTGCTACTGAACACTTCTGTCATTGAGCGAAATCTTTGGAATATTGAAATCTCATCTTGGAGTCTCGGACGTAGGGAGGAGGAGTTGTGCGAGCGACTATGACAGACCTAGTCGCTCTCTGTGAACTGCATGATAGCAACTATGGCAGCTCGGTCGCTCCCATACCATTTTGTGCGGGCGACTGGGGACCAAACTAACCCAGACTCCCGGTTGCTCTCATGAAGACTCTATGCCAGCGTCCAAGGGTCCTTGGTCGCTCTCATGACCACTCTGTGCCAGCGTCCAGGGACTAAATTGCTTAGTTCTGTGCCAGCGTCCAAGAATCAGAAAACCCTAGTTCAGTGCGAGCTTCACCCTATAGCTTCGGACCCTTGTGCGAGCTTCCTCTGTCAGACTTGTGCGAGCCAAGACAAAATAGAAGAGGAGAAGAGAGCTTGATCAATGTGTCCAAATGAGCTTGAGGTCTCTTCTATTTATAGGCTTCCGTGAGGGTCCACTTGACTTGTCCATTGGTACATGTGCATAGGGCTAACCTGATCCAAGATATGAATAAAATAATTCATAGCTCAACTTCCGCTTGTCCAAATGAGGTGATCTTTAGGTCGATTTTGGTCCTCTCAGAAAGAGGAATTTGATGCCATCATCATCTACATCAAATGAGTACTCCAAAGTGGAAATTTACCATAGATGCATATTTTAACAAGCCTCCCACAATTGTAATCGTCATTTAGTATATATCTATCTCTCTCTCTCTCTCTCTCTCTCTATATATATATATATATATATATATATATATATATATTTGAGTTCAAATGCTCCATCTGGTATCAGAGCTATTGGTTCGTCATCCACCAGTTCCACTGGTATTCGTTGTCATCTCTACTACCCACACCATTTCCTCTTCTGTCATACCCATTTCCGTTGTTGACGGCACCTTGTTCGCACGTTGTCGTGCCCACACAGGCGTGTTTCCCACCTTTCTCTATCAACCCTGTCCTGCATGAACGAGCATCCCTCTTCCGACGATGCCGTTCTAGGTCCCAAGTGTTAAGTTTAGGTATGTTCTATGCTTAGAGCAATTTATTTCAATTTTCACAGTTAGCTCAATATCTTTTCCAAATTAACAATCACATCAGCATTAAAGTAAACTGCAGATAGAACATAAACATAAATCGCAGAAGACAAGCCAAGACAAGAGGACACAAGATGTGGCGCTAGCCAGGGACAAACCCCAATGTGGGGAAACCCTTGAACAATTCTTCTTCTATGTTCTTCAATAGTTCAGTAGAGAGAGAGAGAGAGATAGTACATTTACAACAGAAGTCAACACTTTGACTTATCTAGATAAGAGCATAGATCATCTCTAAGAAGATGATACATGAGATCAGTTGAAGACATGCTGCTTCAACTGATTCTCGAAAGTGACTCCTTCACCTACCATCGTGCTGCATCTTGTCATCATGCTGCACCTCATCGTGCTACACCGTGCTGCACCCATCATCATAATGCTGCATCTTATCATCCTTCATCAATCATGACAGTACCCATCATTATACAGCATCATGTACCCTAATGTGCCATTGCTGCACCTGGTTTTGCCACCATGTGCTTGCTGCACCTTGCTTACCATACTGCTGTCCCAATTGCTATTGCAGCACCATGTCTTGCTGCTGTCCCAATTGCTATTGTAGCACTATGTCTTGCTGCTGTCCCAATGCTTACTGCTGTCCATGTGCCTTTGCTACCATGTCGCAGCTGTCCCATGTATCTTGACAGCACTATGTACCTCGCTATCTCATATATCTTGACAGCACTATGTACCTTGCCGTCCCATATATCTCGACAGCACTATGTACCTTGCTTTCCCTTATATTAGCACTGCTGTACTAGTTGCCTTGCTGTCCGATGCATCTAACTATTAGTCCACAAACAACCCTCAATTCGCTGCATGCTACTGTTGATTTATGCCTAGGGTTCTGTGCATGTACTTGACTAGTTAGGGCACGCCAACAAGCCTAACGTATAGGGAGAATACCCCTGTTTGCCTCACTGTCCTTAGAGATGACTGCGGCCTAGTTAGGAGGTCCTTTCTCTCCCAACAGTCGCTGTAATAGTCCCTTACTGCGTCCTTATAAACAGAGATATACACCCCAATATCATTCATAAAACAATCATGAAACTCACCACTAGTCTGCGGCCTGATTTGCACGGTAAGACTACTCCAATGTGTCACCTCAAGCCATCCTTCTTGCCTCATGCAATAACTAAGAGCTGCAGCTCTTCTTCTCTAAAATCTGCACCTAAAACAGTCCACAAATTCGGACCAGCCTTAGCCTTCCTTGCTCCAAATTCACACTATATTTCAGACCTTAGAATTGCATTAGGGTATTCAGTGTTAGGGCTGCTTTAGGTCTGTGTTAGGGCAACCTTCTATCTGCATCTACGACAACCTTCCATGTGTGTCTAGGGCAGCCTTCCATCTGCGTCTAGGGCAGCCTTCCATGTGTGTCTAGGGCAACCTTCCATCTGCATCTAGGGCAGCCTTCCATGTGTGTCTAGGGCAGCCTCTCTTCCTCCAACGTCTAGGGCTTCCACTCCTAGATTTCTCTTCCACTAAAACCCAAGACAAGTGGAGAGAAATCAAGATAGAAGTGTGTGTGAAATGACTCTCAAGTCATCTCCTTTTATACTAAAACGTTGAGCACATGTGGGGTTTATTTGGTTGCTGGCCGACCTTGACGAATTGTCTTATAACACAAATAAATTCATAACTCCATGAATACTTATCGGAATCGGATGATCTTTAGATCAATCCTACACCTCTCGATGAGAGGGATCCAAGAAAAATATCAGCTGCTATAAATAAGATGACCCACATGGAGTTTGGCCCTAGTTGCCAATTTTAACACTCCCTCTCAATTAGGGAGAATTCCGTCCGCTGATCCATATGTTCGATTGTACTATCTATGCCATTAGTGCCTTGCACTGCTCTGCTGAACCATGAAGAAGAAGAATTGATCGAGAATGTCTCATACCATTCTCTACTGACCCGAAGTCAGTTCCATATGAAGAGAGTGTGTCATATCACTCTTACTGACCCGAAGTCAGTTCCATATGAAGAGAGTGTGTCATATCACTCTTACTGACCCGAAGTTAGTTTTATTGATCCTAGATCAATATCACAAGAGAGTGTCTCAAACCACTCATACTGATCTCAAATCAGTTTCATTGATCCCAGATCAATGGACGTCATCCTAACATAGGGAGTATGGTAGATACACCGATGCGTCCATCAATAGTACTACTATGGTCCCTAACCGCATTTCCCTGCTCATTGATTAGATGAGAGGTACTTCCCATGAGTCCCAGACTGCATGGGTAGGATGCCTTGACAGGAGAACTAATCATCCTGTCCACAGGAGAACGAATCATCCTGCCCCACAGTCGCCACGGGAGAACTAATCATCCCGGCCCACAAGAGAACTAATCATCCTGTTTCACAGTTGCCACGGGAGAAATAATCATCCCGACCCACAGGAGAACTAATCATCCTGTTTCACAGTTGCCACGGGAGAACTAATCATCCCGGCCCACATGAGAACTAATCATCCCGTTCCACAGTCGCCACGGGGTATCACAAGGGAAGGTTGAACCTGTCATCCTGTACATAGTGCACCACCAGGGGAGGGTGAGTCGCCCTGTGGTTGTATGTTGCTCCAGTAAGTACCCCAAGCCCCTAGAGCTCCCAGAGCTCAATGCATGCAACATGCAGGACCCTTATAAGAAGGTCTCTCAACGACTCCAAGTCGTTCGGGAAAGTCACGGATTTGACCTTTCCCTGGGGCTTTGACAAAATGTCTGTGACCTATACATCAGTCTCAATGCGATGGAGCCTCCTCACTCATCGACTTACCATATCCTAGATAAGGCAGTATCTGATGTCTATCTGCTGGAGCAATCATCAAATACGAGATTCCTCAATAATCGAATCCCCCCTTTGGTTGTCATAGAGAATCACAGTGGTATTCATCATGTGTACAAACAACTCACTTAAAAGCTTCCGCAACCAGGCAACTTCACACAAGATCATACTTGTAGCTATGTATTCGATCTCGACGGTGCTTATAGCAACCGACTTATGCTTCCTGCTCATCCATGATATTGAAGCAGAATCCAAAGAGAACTAGTGCTAAGAAGTGCTCTAGTGATCCTCCACATTGCCTACCCAGTCAGCATTCGAATAATCATGCAGTTTCATATTTTCGACAGTGTATCCCAATCCATGAGAGATTGTGCCCTGAAGATATCTCAGAAGATTCTTGGCACCAATCAAATGAGGCTCAACCAAATATGAGCTCACCATGCTAACTGCAAAACATATATCCAGACGAAAGTTCACCAAGAACATCAATGCAAATGAGTTTATGAAACTTAGAGGCATTTCCCAAATCTGGTCTGTCATCACCACCATATAACTTCTGAAAGTTAAGATCCTCGAGGTAGCCACTGGCTTGCAGTTTACCATTCCACATTCGGAATCCAACTCCCTCTTACTTCTACAAGTGAGAGGGTCTGCACTTGTCAAAAATAGGTCGTCCTTAGAAGGTGCCAGTATGAGAGGTCTATCATCCACAACCTTCGAGTAATGGTTTGGATCAGTTTCACTCCTAGTGAATCTCAGCTTCATCAGACAGCTATTAATCCTCTCATACTATGCCCGAGGTGTTTTGCTTCAAGCCATAGAGGGATTTCTTCCACCTGTATACATGAGATTCCTGATCATGAATCTCAAACTCCTCGGGTTGTTCCAGACCTGTGGACTTGCTACATGTGGGGAATGGTCCCCTTGTGAGATTTTCCTTCGGTACATGTCAGACATGTACCTTAATGCTTCTTTGGAATTCAGGCATCCCTGTCGTCATCTTTCCATCGATGAATGCTACCCTAAAACCTTTGATTTCCATTGCCGAAATGGACACCAGGTTCTTCTTGCGATCAGGTACATAAAAGAGATTCTGTAAATGAATCGAGCTACCCTCATTCAATTGAGGAGTAACATCCTACACCCTTTTCGGAATAGGTGGCATCAGCTCCAAGTATAATCCCACGTTTGTTTCCATCTCTACCAGATTCGAGAGAGCACCCTTCTATCCGATGAGGTGCCTTTAAGCACTACAATCAATAAGTGAGATTCCCAAAGAATCTGAAGGAGAGGGCCAATACAAGATAGCGCTTCTTTATCTTATCAGAAACAACATTTGTTTCTTCATACCCGGGGTTCCTTGCTTTCATTGAAGAATCGGCTATATCCTTGATGACCTGCATTACCTGTCATTCCTCTGATCATTGAAGATGTCCTTGGAATGATTGTTATCATCATCAAGTGATGTGCCCCTGTTAGTCGGACACTCCTTCACATAATGGCTGAACTGCCTTTCCTTCCATCCTTAGAACTAGACTTCGCATAGAAGTGATCTTTAGGTAGGCCATCAGAAGCTTCCGTTGCGCCACTTTGATAATATTCTCTGCTCCAACTTCACACTCAATGAATTTGAAGAGGGATGAGGAACCCATTGATCCTTTTGTCCTTTCCCAACTGTCTTTAGTGATTGCTCTTTCACTCTTGCTTGGGCTTTGTCTTCACCTCAACTCTGATTCTATGTTAAGTTTAGGTATGTTCTATGCTTAGAGCAACTTATTTCAATTTTCACGGTTAGCTCAATATCTTTTCCAAATTAACAATCACATCAGCATTAAAGTAAACTGCAGATAGAACATAAACATAAATCGCAGAAGACAAGCCAAGACAAGAGGACACAAGATGTGGCGCTAGCCAGGGACAAACCCCAATGTGGGGAAACCCTTGATCAATTCTTCTTATATGTTCTTTAATAGTTCAGCAGAGAGAGAGAGAGATAGTACATTTACAACAGAAGTCAACACTTTGACTTATCTAGATACGAGCATAGATCATCTCTAAGAGATAATACATGAGATCAGTTGAAGACATGTTGCTTCAACTGATTCTCCAAGGTGACTCCTTCACCTATCATCATGCTGCATCTCGTCATCATGCTACACCTCACTGTGCTGCACCATGCTGCACCCATCATCACAATGCTGCATCTTATCATGCTTCATCAATCATGACAGTACCCATCATTGTACTGCATCATGTGCCATTGCTGCACCTTGTTTTGCCACCATGTGCTCGCTGCACCTTACTTACCATACTGCTGTCCCAATTGCTATTGCAGCACCATGTCTTGCTGCCGTCCCAATTGCTATTGCAGCACCCTGTCTTGCTGCCGTCCCAATTTCTATTGCAACCCTATGTCTTGCTGCTGTCCCAATGCTTACTACTGTCCATGTGCCTTTGCTGCCATGTCACAGCTATCCCATGTATCTATACAACACTATGTACCTTGCTGTCCCATATATCTTGACAGCACTATGTACCTTGCTGTCCCATATATCTTGACAGCACTATGTACCTTGCTGTCCCATATATTAGCATTGCTGTACTAGTTGCCTTGCTGTCCCATGCATCTAACTATCAGTCCACAAACAACCCTCAATTCGCTGCATGCTACTGCTGATTTCTGCCTAGGGTTCTGTGCATGTACTTGACTGGTTAGGGCACACCAACAAGCCTAACGTATAGGGAGAATACCCTTGTTTGCCTTGCTGTCCTTAGAGATGACTGCGGCCTAGTTAGGAGGTCCTTTCTCTCCCAACAGCTGCTGTAATAGTCCCTTACTGCGTCCCTATAAATAGAGATATACACCCCAATATCATGCATAAAACAATCATGAAACTCACCACTAGTCTGCGGCCTGATTTGCACGGTAAGACTGCTCCAATGTGTCACCTCAAGCCATCCTTCTTGCCTCATGCAATGACTAAGAGCTGCAACTCTTCTTCTCTAAAATCCACACCCAAAACAGTCCACAAACTCGGACCTGCCTCAGCCTTCCTTGCTCCAAATTCGCACTATATTTCAGACCTTAGGATTGCATTAGGGCATCCAGCGTTAGGGTTGCTTTAGGTCTGCGTTAGGGCAGCCTTCTATCTGCGTCTAGGGCAACCTTCCATGTGTGTCTAGGGAAGCCTTCCATCTGTGTCTAGGGCAACCTTCCATGTGTGTCTAGGGCAGCCTTCCATTTGTGTCTAGGGAAGCCTTCCATGTGTGTCTAGGGCAGCCTCTCTTCCTCCAACATCTAGGGGTTCCACTCCTAGATTTCTCTTCCACTAAAACCTAAGACAAGTGGAGAGAAATCAAGATAGAAGTGTGTGTTAAATGACTCTCAAGTCATCTCCTTTTATACTAAAACGTTGAGCACATGTGGGGTTTATTTGGTTGTTGGCCGACCTTGACAAATTGTCTTATAACACAAATAAATTCATAACTCTATGAATACTTATCAAAATCGGATGATCTTTAGATCAATCCTACACCTCTCGATGAGAGGGATCCAAGAAAAATATCAGCTGCCATAAATAAGATGACCCACATGGAGTTTGGCCCTAGTTGCCAATTTTAACACCAAGAGCCAATAAAACTCTCGTTTGAGCCGTGTCTGGTCAACAACCATCTCGACCGTTGGACCCATTGCCATTGTCCTGATTCACCTTCTCACAACTGTCAATTCCGTCTGACCCGCTGACTGATCCTATCCAATCGCTCCCCTATCTTTCTCGTCCACCGATTCCCCATGTCTGCCGTCCACCAACCCTTCTGCTTCTTCCGTTGCCTTTGTTAATTTTTGCCATCCTTCTTCTTTATATATATTGAGACCTATATATATATATATATATTATAAACATTATCAACTATATAATAAGCTTAATTAATTATATAATTTTTTATTGTGTAATTAACTAATATTTAAATTCATTATATAGTAATTAATGTAATTTAATTATATGGCCATATATAATATTATTTTAAAAAGATTTATTTAGTTAAAAAAAAAATTAGGGTCAAGTTGAGAAAAAAGGTTAAGCTAGATAAATATACGCCACCACATACCCAATCAATATCTTCGTCAATGTCGATGGCCGATTTTAGTAAAAAAATGGTTGATCTTGGGAATAAGGTTATTGGACATTCCAATGAAATCAAGGAGCTCCAAGATACAACAAAGAGAATAGAAAGTTAGCTCGAGCAGAACCATAACGAATTTAAAAAGGATCATGCAATCCTTTCAAATACGTTGAATCTAAATCATAGTCAAGCAATGGTGATGTTGACCTGTATTTGTGACAAGTTGAAGATTACACCCGATCAAATACCCTAGAATAATGAAGCTACTCAACATCTCAATTCTCCGGATTCGTTAAACTCGTCAGAATCACATGAGAAACACGAGTCTGCAAAAGCATCATCCAATAGTTCAGAATCACATGAGTAACACGAATTTTCAAAATATGCAGCTCTGGAATCAATTTTCAAATATGCAGCTTGCGAATCAATACCCTCTCTTTTCTCCAATAGTTGCGACATATCAACGAAGAGCAAAACTTGAACTCTCCAAATTTTACGGTAACAAGAAGTGTAGTGTTGCATGGTTCAATAAAGCAGAAGAATATTTCAAGATTTACGGTATTGACAATGATGATGAAAAGATCAGGTATGCATCCATGCAAATGAAAGGCGAAGCATATAATTGGTATATGTGGTGGAAAAAGACGACACTTGCTATAAGTTGGAGGAAATTCAAAAATGCATTCTTTAAAAGGTTCCAAGGTATCAAGGAAGAAGAGTTTTTCTCGGCACTCACCAGACTGCAACAAAAAGGAGATGTGGATGCATACACTTGAGAATGGGAAACTTTAGCTACATGAGTACTTGGATTATCAGAAACTTGTCTCATTCAATCATACACCACGGGACTTAAACCCCATCTCTAATCTCAGCTTGAGCTTCATGACATCACTTCTATAGAAGTAGGCAGAATCACATGAGTAACACGAATTTTCAAAATATGCAGCTCTGGAATCAATTTTCAAATATAAAGCTTGCGAATCAATACACTCTCTTTATTCCAACAGTTGCGACATATCAACGAAGAACAAAACTTGAACTCTCCAAATTTTACGGTAATGAGAAGTGTAGTGTTGCATGGTTCAATAAAGCAGAAGAATATTTCGAGATTTACGGTATTGACAATGATGATGAAAAGATCAGGTATGCATCCATGCAAATGAAAGGCGAAGCATATAATTGGTATATGTGGTGGAAAAAGACAACACTTGCTATAAGTTGGAGGAAATTCAAAAATGCATTCTTTAAAAGGTTCCAAGGAAGAAGAGTTTTTCTTGGCACTCACCAGACTGCAACAAAAAGGAGATGTGGACGCATACACGAATGGGAAACTTTAGCTACACGAGTACTTGGATTATCAGAAACTCGTCTCATTCAATCATACACCACAGGACTTAAACCCCATCTCCAGGCTGAGCTTGAGCTTCATGACATCACTTCTATAGAAGTAGGTAGACAAAAGGCAAAAGCTGCTAAAAAGAAGCACGAAAAGATGCAGTGGCCGAAAGTTGAAAGATTATATTCGAGATGAAGATTTCCCCAAGTTGCGAACATGGATAACACAAAATATGTTACACCACATCTTTGTGAAGGAGAAAAAGCTAACTTGGAAATGCAAAGAATGAAAGAGGGCAAGTGCAAACGTTGTGGCGAAAGATGGGACCCTAAACATAGATGTGCTAAATGAAAAGAAACGAAGAACTTATATAAATGTGAAGCAACTAATGATTCATTTAGTGAAGAATCAGATGTAGAAAAAATTGAAGATTCTCCAGATTTTTCTCTAGAACTAGATAATGAGAATATTCCGCAAGTGTCATTGTCAGCCATGACAGGTATATCGCAGCCCCAGACATTAAAGTTAAAAGGACATATTAAGAAGAGCGACATAATGGTTTTGATTGATACCGGTAGCCCCCTCAACTTTTTGGATTCAACTATCACGAAAAGACTCAACATTTTCACATTTCCCATGCCCAACATGAAGGTTGTGGTAGCTGATGGTAAGAAAATTGAAAAGATAGGGAAATGCCATAAAGTCAAATTACAAATTCAAGACTATAATCTAGAATCTTCGTTTTACACTGTACTGTTAGTAGTGGATGTGGTCTTAGGTACCAACAGTTTTGAACCCTGGGTACTTACTCTGCTAACCATCAAAAGAAATTTATAAAATTTAAATGGGAAGGGCAGAAATACAAGTTATATGGGTTCCAGCCCCCTGAGAATCAAATTGTATCATCATCCCAGATGATGAAAATGATTCGGAAAGGAGCACTAGCTTATTTAGTACAGTGTCATCAATTAGAAATATTAACTTCAAATTTGTCGAAATTTCTAAATCTAACACATTAGAAATTCCTACTGCAGTATTTGGTTTATTTCACCTACTTGTTTATTTCTTAACAAGTTATTTAACCATATAAATACTGAAAATAAACACAAATGCAGTCTCAACTAATATACAGATCATCAACTGAAATACTAGACAAACACACAAGGGACACTGTTATTTTTAGACAATCGTCCCCAGAAAAACCCAACTTGGGAAAATCGGTGCGACAGTTTTGAGGGTTTTATCATTAAGCAACTTTCTTGAGTACAACTAGGGTGTCGAACTGGCTCACCCAACAGGGATTGTTACCCGACAGTAATACCTCTTCTCGGAGACAGATATTCAGCTTCTCAGCTCTAGTTTGCCCCACGAAAATCCTTTCGATGCTTCCTCTTGGCTTTGCGTCAGCTCTGCTAGCCTCCACATCACTCCTAAAGCCTCTGCGTCAGCCTTCTGCCTCTTTGCGTCAGCTCTCTGGCCTTCTGCGTCACCCGCACAGGCACCTCATCCTCCACGTAGTCTCTAGCTGCCTCTACGTTGCTCTAGTTGCCTCTACGTCAGCCTCTTCAGTTACTACACTAACCCTCAGGAACTATCCCTGCCTCTCTGCTATGTACTCACTGCCCCTTGCTGCAACAGATCACTTGTTTGAATTTTCTCAGCAAACCCCGCTCCTAGAAAATCGAACTGACTGATCAATCTTGGTGTGTCTCCAACTAACCCTCAATCCTCCTCTTATACTTTTCCTATTGAGTCTTTAACGACCGAGATTAAGTCTCTAATCAATGACTAAGATTAGATTTGGCTTGATCCATGTCATTTAGAACATTCTCACCCAGTTTTATATTAATACCCATTAATATTTTAATTTTCCTAAGTTTAGACTTAGAAACCCCATTAAAAATATTAGTTATTTTAATATCTTTCTAACCGTGTGGAATTTCCCCAAACCATTTCTGGGTCTTGGAGATCTCATGTGCTTTAGCCTCTCCACCAATTTTTATGGCTAGAGCACATCTGATGCTACCCCAAATCAACACTCCCTCTTAGCGAGGAATGTGCTCTAGTAATGCTCCTCCACTGATCATCCGGCACCGGTACTTGTGCTGATGTTTGGCCTGTTGCCGAACATCCTCTACACTACTGCTTCTTGTACTACTGCCCATGGCTTTGCCACTGCCACTGCTACATCTGTACTGCAGCTCCCTCTACATCCGTGCTACTGCTGGTCCTTCCTCCCAACACTGCATCTGCATTGCAGCTCTCTCTCAACATGCTGCATCGTGCTGCCCATAACACTACCACTGCTAATTGCTGCACTGCAACTCAATTAACGAGAAGTAAGTAACTGATCTACCCAACTACTGACATCCTTATTAGCTTGGCACCCTCCAAATGTTGAAGCTATCTCTGCTGCTATCCTGTGCTCCCTCTGCTGCTTCTGCGCTGCTGCAAACACCTTTGTGCATCTCGCACTACTGTAAACACCTCTGTGCCTCTCGCACTGCTGCAACCTCCGATGTGCCTCTCACACTGCTGTAAACACCTCTGTGCCTCTTGCACTGCTGCAACCCCATTGCACTACTACAGACCTATGCACTCTAGCACTGCCTTGTCGCTCCATCGCATCTTATTCCACTTGACATCTGTCATCCTGCTACTATCATTCGGGGCTCCTGTAGCCGGATATGATCCAAGAGTTTGGGTACCTCAAGGATCCTGCTCCTCATCTTCTGTAGTCCTCCTGACTAAAGCTGGATGTCACCCCACCTCTTCTGTAGAGGTGCATAAGCACTCATGGCACAGTCGTCATCCATCTCGACTTCTTTCTCCGCCTTAGCCGGCGCTGCCTTGGAGTTAGAAGCCTCTCCCTTATTCTTCTTCCTGGGACACTGGGTTGCATAATGACCCAACTGCCCACAATGGAAGCACTTTACCTTGGAGATGTCCTTCTTATTCCTCTTCCACTGTTGTCCCGCAGATGCTAGAGCTGCATCCTCCTCCTCTTTCTTGATTCGACCTCCTTTGCTGCTACTCCTCACCTTGGTCAGCTGTCTGATCTCTTCTTGGCGAAGAGCTGCCCACATCTCTTCCCATCTAGGAAGATTCTCTCTGCCCAAAATGCTTTGGACAAATGTCTCCCACTCCTCGGAGACTGCATTCAGGGCAGTCCTCATGATAAACTCCTCATCCGACGTGGCCCCTATGGAACTAAGTTGGTCCTGAATCTCTTGCAACCTGCTGAGGTATATATCTATTTGCTCCCCCTTCTGCATCTGATACGACCGCAACAGATTCGCTAGTAGCATCTTCCTTTGCACGGAAGTGCCTTGATACATTGTCGTCAAGGTATCCCACATTTCCTTTGCCGTGTCCTTCTCGGCAATATGCGGTATTACATGATCCTTGACCCCATCAAAGATTATGCACTTTGCCTTCGCTATTGCATCCTCATATTTCTCATTATCAGTTGGGTCGACTGGGATAGCCACGATTCTCAAGGCGAAGCCCTTGATGCGATGTCTATCCAGAACAGACAGGATCCTGACCTTCTAGATGACAAAGTTGGAGGCCCCGTCCAACCTGTCTTGATCCCTCAGTCCGTTCATTGCCATCTTCGCTTTTCTTCTAGACTCCCTCTGAGTCTCGATGTCCCTACTGAAAATCTTCCCGCCAACTGTTGATCCGCTCCTCTCCGATCCTCTTTGCAACTGCAACTCGGATCTAGATTTCTTGGCTAGAAATCCCTCAAGGTAGCGACTCCCTCTACCTTGGTTCTGTCCCATTAGGTACTGTTATGCTTCAACAACAACAACACCCCACCAACTTCCCAATCCATAATCTGCCCACAGCTCCCTAGGCCCCAGCAGCTGAAGAAACTGAGCCTCTTAGCTCTGCGTAATCCTGGCAAGGCTGAATCGCTCCTCTGGCCAACTGTGTCAAGCGTACCTGGTTGAGAAGGATGACGTGGCTCTTCGTGAGCCTCTTCTACCTTTCTCTGGCTCTGTGTTGGCCCTTTCTCTGGCTCGAAATGATGACACAGGCCCTCTGCATCACTCCTCTGTTGCCTTCTGCTTAGGAACAACTCTGTCTCTCGGGACAGTTGTTTCTGCTGCAAATTTTTTGATTTTAGCTAGTGCCTTCAGTTCTCCTGTGATCTGCAACACTCTGATACCATGTTGAAATTTCTGAATCTAACATATCAGAAATTCCTACTGCATTATTTGGTTTATTTCACCTACTTGTTTATTTCTTAACAAGTTATTTAACCATTTAAATACTGAAAATAAACACAAATGCAGTCTCAACTCATATACAGATCATCAACTGAAATACTAGACAAACACACAAGGGACACCGTTATTTTTAGACAATTGTCCCCGGAAAAACCCAACTTGGGAAAACCAGTGCAGCAGTTCTGAGGGTTTTATTATTAAACAATTTTCTTGAGTACAACTAGGGTGCCGAACTGGCTCACCCAACAGAGATTGTTACACGGCAGTAATGCCTCTTCTCGGAGACAGATATTCAACTTCTCAGCTCTAGTATGCCCCACGAAAATCCTTTCGACGCTTCCTCTTGGCTTTGCGTCAACTTTGCTAGCCTCAGCGTTACTCCTGAAGCCTTTGCATCAGCCTTCTGCCTCTCTGCGTCAGCTCTCTGGCCTTCTGTGTCACCCACGCAGGCCCCTCAACTTCTGCGTAGTCTCTAGATGCCTCTGTGTAGCTTTAGCTGCCTCTGTGTCAGCCTCTTCAGTTATTGCGCTGACCCTCAGGAACTATCCCTACCTCTCTGCTATGGACCCACTGCCCCTCGCTGCAACATATCACTTGATTGAATTTTCTCAGCAAACCCCGCTCCTAGAAAATCGAATTGACTGATCAATCTTGGTGTGTCTCCGACTGACCCTCAAGCCTCCTCTTATACTTTTCTTGTTGAGTCTTCAACGGCCGAGATTAAGTCTCTAATCAACGACTAAGATTAGATTTGGCTTGATCCATGTCATTTAGAACATTCTCACCCAGTTTTATATTAATACCTATTAATATTTTAATTTTCCTAAGTTTAGACGTAGGAACCCCATTAAAAATATTAATTATTTCAATATCTCTCTAACCGGGTGGAATTTCCCCAAACCATTTCCGGGTCTTGGAGATCTCATGTGCTTTAGTCTCTACACCAATTTTCATGGCTAGAGCACATGTGATGCTACCCCAAATCAACAAAATCTGGTCAACGAAGAAGCACCAGAAGTCCAAGAGCTAATTCAAAAGCACAAAAAAGTATTCCAAGATCTTCCAATGAAGTTGCCTCCTAAAAGAGAAATCGAGCATACAATCGAAGTCAAATCAGGATCAAATCCCATCAACATCAAACCGTATCAATATCCACATCATCAAAAAACCGAAATTGAAAGATTAGTCCAGGATCTTTTAAAATGTGGCATTATCACAAAAAGTAGAAGTCTGTATGCTGCTCCAATTGTATTAGTTCGAAAGAAAGATGGATCGTTCAGATTATGCGTCAATTATCGAGGACTACACAAAATAACAATTAAAAACAAATTTCCAATCCCTTTTAACGATGAAATGTTGGATGAACTACATGGAGCTAAATACTTCTCAAAACTGGAATTAAGGTCAGGGTATTACCAAATTAGAATAAGGTTGGAAGACATAGAAAAAACTGCGTTATGAACATATGAAGGTCGTTACAAATTTAAAGTAATGCCTTTTGGTTTAACCAATGCACCAACAACATTCCAAGCTACTATGAACGATTTATTCCGTCCATATCTAAGGAAGTTTGTTTTAGTGTTCTTTGATGACATTCTAGTTTATAGTAAAACATGGAAGGAGCACCTACAACATTTGGAGCAAGTTCTTACTGTATTAGAAGAGCATCAGTTCTATGCCAAGAAGTCCAAATGCATTTTTGGGAAAAAAGAAGTAGAGTATCTCGGACATATAATATCCAAGGAAGGAGTAAAATTAGATACTAATAAGATCAAGGCTATAAGGGAATGGCCCAAACCAGTTAATAATAAATATCTTCAAGCTAAGAGGATTCTTAGGATTGACTGGGTATTATCGAAGATTTATTAACGATTTATTCCAAGCTATTATGAATGATTTATTCCATATGTTGGATGAACTACATGGAGCTAAATACTTCTCAAAACTGGAATTAAGGTCAGGGTATTACCAAATTAGAATAAGGTTGGAAGACATAGAAAAAACTGCGTTCTGAACACATGAAGGTCGTTACAAATTTAAAGTAATGCCTTTTGGTTTAACCAATGCACCAACAACATTCCAAGCTACTATGAACGATTTATTCCGTCCATATCTAAGGAAGTTTGTTTTAGTGTTCTTTGATGACATTCTAGTTTATAGTAAAACATGGAAGGAGCACCTACAACATTTGGAGCAAGTTCTTACTGTATTAGAAGAGCATCAGTTCTATGCCAAGAAGTCCAAACGCATTTTTGGGAAAAAAGAAGTAGAGTATCTCGGACATATAATATCCAAGGAAGGAGTAAAATTAGATACTAATAAGATCAAGGCTATAAGGGAATGGCCCAGACCAGTTAATATCTTCAAGCTAAGAGGATTCTTAGGATTGACTAGGTATTATCGAAGATTTATTAAAAACTATGCCCATATAATCACAACCCGAACGAACCTTCTAAAGAAGAACCCATTTCGATGGAATGATGAAGCAGAAAAGTGTTTTGAAAACTTGAAGGAAGTTATGTCTAATGCCCCTATATTAGCAACTCCAGACTTCTCAAAACCATTTGTAATTGAGTGTGATGCATCAAGTTTTCGCATAGGAGCAGTACTAATGTAGGATGGTCACCCAATCACATTTGAAAGCAGGAAGCTCAATAAGCAAGAACATCTCAAGTCTACATACAACAAGGAAATGCTTGCTATTATGCATGCATTAGCCAAATGGAGACAATATCTCTTGGGAAGTATGTTCTTAATACAAAAAGATCATAATAGTCTTTAGCATCTCCTCCAGCAGAAAACGCTATCTACTGAACAACAAAAATGGATCGAAAAAATCACTGCCTTCGACATGGATATATTACATGATAAAGGGAAAGATAATGTAGTAGCTGATGCTCTATTTAGGAAGGACGAAGAACCACCATTACTTGTAGTTTTAGTTGTTGTTCCCGAATGGCTTAATGAGATTCAAAGTGAATATGCAAAAGATCTAGAAACAAGTGCTATAATCAATAACCTCCTCAGAATTCAAAATTTGAATGGAAAAATGATATTTTGTGGTACAAGGGAAGGATTTACCTAAGTCCAAATTCCAAATTTAAAGTCAAGGTTCTCAAAGAGTCCCATGATTCACTATCAACCGGACATGTAGGTTTCTTTAAAACCTACTATAATGCATGTCAATCATTTTTCTGGAAGGGTATGAATAATGATATTCAAAAATATGTAGCAAAATGTGATCAATGTCAGCGAAATAAAAGTGAGAACATTATGACCCAAGGTTTGCTCCACCCCTTAAATATCCCAAACCAAAAATGGGAAGAAATATCAATGGATTTTATTGAAGGATTACCCATGTCAAACGGGAAAGATAAAATTCTTGTAGTAGTAGACAGACTCACAAAGTATGCACACTTCATAGGAATGAAGAAATCAGATTCAACAAAAGAGATTGCCGAGATATTTTGCAAGAATGTCTACAAATTACATGGATTTCCTAAAGTCATTGTTAGTGATAGAGATCCCAAGTTTAAAGGGAATTTTTGGAAGGAGCTTTTCAAACATATTGGAACATACCTCAACATGAGTTCTGCATATCATCCTCAAACAGACGGTTAGACAGAAACTGTCAATAAATGCTTAGAAGCTTACCTTCATTGCTATGCAACAGACAAACAAAATAAGTGGGCTTAGTGGTTACATCTCGCTGAATGGTTGTACAATTCAACTTATCACACTTCTCCAAAGGTGACCCCATTTCAAGCTTTGTACATATATGAACCCCCTAAATGGAAGGACTTGGCCCTTTCCGAGACAAAAATTCCAACAGTCAAAGAGAAATTAGAAGAAACCCAAAAAGTCCTTCAAACATTAAAAGAAAATCTAAGTATTGCAAGAAATCGCATGAAGCAGCAGGCCAACTGACTTAGAACAGAGAGAGAATTTGAAGTTGGAGAGTGGGTATTTGTTAAACTTTAGCCTTACAAGCAATTACGCTAAAGCAAAAAGGAAAAAGCAAATTGGCACCAAAGTTTTATGGACCATATCAAATTAACAAAAAGATCAACCAAGTAGCGTACAGCTTAAGCCTTTCGGATAATAGTTGGGTTCACAATGTTTTCCATGTATCTTGTCTTAAAAACGCAGTGGGAAAACACCAATGAGCACAGACAACACTTCCAATATTAGATGATGAAGGCAATTTCATCTTACAACCCGAAGGAATTATCTCCATCAGGGATAAAAAGCTGTGATCACGAGTAATCAAAGAATACTTGATCAAGTGGAAGGACTTACCAGAAGAAGAAGCTTCTTGGGAGGCAGAAGCATTTCATCAACAACACCCGTGTTACGTATGCTTTCAAGACAAAGCATCTTTTCAAGAGGAAGGCAATGTTATATTATATATACAAATTAATCAAATTATTAATTAGTTAGGCAAAGGACATGATCAAAGATCATGCCCATTCACCAAGAGGCACCCAAAGCTGTATTTAAGCCAGGGCCTCCCACAATTGTAATCATCATTCAATGCTCCAGTTGATGTCCTACTAGGAGGCTCAACTTGCTTGCTAAGGGAGGCCGATTTGCTTTGGAGGTCCAACTTTCTGTTGAAAAATGGCTTGAATTGACTTGGAATAATTTTTGGAATCCTTAAGAGGCTCAACGTCTCCCTTAAGATTCTTAATGTTGACTTGGAGAACCTTTTCTGATCCCCAACTACTAGATAAAAGGTGGAAAACTCCTTGATTTGGTCCAGATTTAGCTTGCTTTCATGATTTAAGGCTTTACTTGCTTGCTTTTACTCTTGATCTTGGTCTGTGAGACCTTGATACCAATGTTGTTAAAAGCGCGATCGGGATTAAATTGGCGCCGGGAATAAAGCGGAAAAAATCGGCAAAAGCGGGAAAAAAGCGGAAAAAGCGGGAAAAAAGCGTTTGGCACAAAAATATTCATTTTTTTTCATTTTTTTTCAATTTTTTTAATATCTAAACCATCTACAACATAAAATAAATACATTGACACATAAATATGATAAAAAAACTAATATATAAGATGTTTAATATCATTTCTAGCGCTAAAATCACACATAACATTGAATCATGTCCTGAATAGTAAGTCCTGAGTCCCAACTCAGCCTCAAAATATCAACAAAAAATATGATAATGTATCTCATCATGTCATAATGTCATATACAATAAAATGAAAGTCTAATCCTATTGATTTCCTCTGCCCCTCTTGCGAGAAAATGGCACAACTTTCTCTTTCCCTCTAGATGTAGAAGCTGGTGCCTGTGCTGGTGGAAATGGCAGTGGAGTCTGACGTGCTCTAGAAGCTGAAGAACTAGTAGTAGCAGCTACAGGAGGCTGAGGTAGACGGAGACCACGTCCTCTACTGGTGGTAGTGGTAGCCCGGGTAGGCGGTGTCACCTCCTCCTCCTGCTCCTCCTCCTCCACCTGCTCCTCCTCCTCCTCCTGCTCTTGCTCCTGCTCCTCCTGCTCCTCCTCCTCCCCCTCCTCCTCCCCCTCATCCTGCACTAACCAATCATCAGTGGGATCCATGAGAGGCCTCTCGGTCTCAACCCTCCATTCAGTAGTGGTGTCAATCCCATCCAATGAGATGGCTTCCGTATCAGGTGTCCTCTCTAGTTGTCTCACCCACAATCGAAGATTGTAGTAGACATAGACCATGTCATTAAGTCTATGGGACTCCAACCTGTACAAAGTTCATGAAATAATAATTAATAATTAATATTATAAAAAAAATATTGTTTAAAACTTTAATGAATTCAAAAATTTGTTTGGAAATTTGCAATATTTTAAATGTTTAAGTGTTAACCTATTGCGCTTCTTGTTGTGTATTTTTTCAAATACACTCCAATTGCGCTCACATCCTGAGGAGCTGCATGTTTGGCTGAGGATGCGTACGGCAAGCTTTTGCAAAAGGGGTACTCTGCCACCATACATCTTCCACCATGCGTCTACAACAAAATTACAAATAAAATTTTAAATAAACATAAGAAAAAAATGGAATTTGAAGAGACAATGAAATTTGAAACAAAGTTACAAAGTACAAACTAAAAAATACCTGGCATTTTAATCGTCCTATCAGTGATAGCCATCTCAAAGCCAAATGTGCCACCTGACATCTTATATGTCTCAATTTGTCTAGAGATCTCTATACGTTGTTCTGGAGATCTCACCATCTTCTGGACACAGGTTAATAATCCTTCCACGACCTCAGCATCAAAATCAAACCCACATGCATAAGAAAATGCAGGGTTCAGGAAAAGCCCAACAGCATGAATGGGACGATGGAGTGTGTTGTTCCATCGCTCATCAATCACTTCCCATAGAAGGAGTTGTCTCTGAAACCCATCATCTCCCTTATCATCATAGTAGGACCGAATGGCTTCTTTGGCCTTGTCCATGGCTTCATACAAATAGCCCATTGCGGGCTTCTCACCATCAACCAACCGAAGAACCTTTACCAAAGGTTCAGTAACAGCGCACACCTCTTGCACTCCCGCCCAGAAGTCTTCCTGGTATGAAACTAGTCTGCACACGGCCTCTCCTTCTGGTTTGCGGCTCATTGACGAAGCACGCCACCCCTCTGAAAGAAACATTCTCTTCAAATCCCACATAGAATTCAAGAGGGATTGAAGAGATATGAAACTCGTCGCAAACCGTGTAATGGCGGGGCGCACCAACTCTTTGTTGTTGGTGCATTTTCTCATCAAGCTAAGCATAGATGTGTGATTGTAAATAAATTTTGTGATGCTTTTTGATGAGTCAACAATATCTTTGACAAAGGGAAATTTCCCTATGTCCTCTAACATCAAATCAATACAATGGGCAACACAAGGTGTCCAAAATAAAGTAGGATGCCTGTCCATAAGCATTCTACCAGCAGCAACATAATTTGCAGCATTGTCCGTTATGACTTGGACAACATTTTCTGCACCCACCTCCAAAATAAACACATCCAGCAAATCACATAAAGTTCTTGCATCTTTGATTTGATGAGTTGCATCAATAGATTTGATAAACATAGTCCCCTTGGGACAACTAACCAAGAAGTTTATGAGGGTTCTCCCCTTTTGGTCAGTCCAACCATCTGACATAACAGTGCATCCTGTTTGTGCCCATGATGCCCTAAAATCCTCCAATCTTTGGGTGCAGTCACGCTTTTCCTCTTGAAGAATCCGGCCTCTGAAATCATGAAGAGAAGGGATTTTGTACCCCGGGCCAACACTGGCAATAGCATCAACAGTAGGTTGGAAAAATGGATTATTCCTTACAATGCTGAAAGGAATATCACTCCAGAGGAGAAATTTTGCCATCAACCTATCAACTTGTTCTTTTTCAGTTCTTTTTAGCATTGAACCGATAGTTGGTTGTGAACCAGGTGTGGTTCGAGGAACAAAAAATGATGATGCAGCTACCGGATTGACTGACGCTGCAGTAGAACCAGTGCCACTTGGCCCACTTCCTTCAGCTGACCTTTTTAGTTGCCTTTTGAGTTCTTCTTTGGCCTCTCTAGTGTGCTCTAATTCTCCCAATGCTCTCATGGCTCTTTGGATAATTTCAGGATTTGTATTTATACAGGGCCCCACATCACGTCCAGGGATTTGTGCAAGGTGGAACTTCAACCTGTACACCCCCCCGAATATCTCCTTTCCACACAACTTGCAATTCAAGTTTTGTCTATCATTCGGAGCTTTAGGTTCACCATATTCCCAGAAAGGATCCAATTTCCTTGGCATGTTTGTTTTTGAATTTTGAATTTGCAAACCTATGGAAAAATAAGGATTAGGAAATAGGAATTTAGGATTACAAATTACAATTTAGCATTTACAAAATTACAAGTTACAAATTTACAAAATCCCAAGTTACCCAACCAAATGGCAAATGCCAAAAAACAATGAAAATAAAAAAACATAAACAATGTTTAAAAAAAATGAAAAAAAAAATAAAAAATTAATTCCCATAGTCATACCAAGTTACCCATCCCAAATCAATGAAAAATTACAAAAAAATCTTTAAAAACAATGAACATTGAAAACAAATGGTGCCCATATGAAATTTCTCAACCAAAAACAATGAAAAACAAAGTTTATAACAAGGAAAACAAAAAAAATTTAATCTACATACCGTTTTTATGGACAAATTGGTGATCTTGTCTTGGATTTCTCCTAAAACCACTTGGATTCGCTCCCAAACCCTTCAGCTCTCCTCCACAAGGCGTCTCCTCCTCCTCCGCGCGGCGAAAGTCAGAAATGACTAATAAAAAATCGATTTTCATAACTTAAAGCCCGCTGCCCCGCGCCTCGGCGCTTTTTTCAATAAAAATCGCGATTTTTTCGGAAAAAATCGTTATAAAAAAAAGCCCGCGATTTTTTGGGATAAAAATCGCGATTTAAGCGGGATAGTGATAAAATCGCGATTTTTTGAAAAAATCGCGATTTTATCGCGATTTTAACAACACTGCTTGATACATCATTTGCTTTTGCTTTTGCATCTCCACATCACTTAAGCGATTGCCACATCATCCCAAAATACACGACAACTTTCATGAGACAAGTCAGCCCTCTTTTAGAGAGGAAAAATGGCGTGAAAGGGTACTTTGAAAAAGGCGTTATGGATGCTTTGGCTTCGAGGTACAATAATGAGATGTGTGTTTCCACCTTCACATATTGCAATCACCTTTACAGGGCTAATACAAGTGTTCCTTTAAGCCATGTGTCCTAATATATCTCTATGATGCTCAAATACCATGTCAGGACATAAGCTTGTCCATCAAGGCAGGGAGTTACCATCTGCTGGGGGGCAGTTAGCAAAGCCATAAAACCAGGCACCATGAAGATAAAACTAAGAAGATTGGTCATGACCATCCACCTAGGTGGAACTGCAATATATTTTTACACTTCATCCTACATGGCTTACATTGCCAAAAGATTGCACGTATTTGGGCTTACAAATGGTGTGGTCTTTTGTCAAAACTTTTGGGGTACCCCTGCTGAAAGAGGCGTAACAGGGCAAATTGACTTGCTTTCATAGGCTTGGTTCTGAGACACATTGCTTCAAACTAATCTTTGTTCCTTGAATATTGACAAGCTTATAAGCTTCAAGTTTGATCTCTGACACCATGTAGAAATTTAGGGTGTGTGCATTTATGTAAATGATGACAATGGTGGAGAGAGAATAAGGACTTTTATTATAATGCTAGAGCTAATATATCTCTCTCAAACCTTTTGTCCTGTCTCATTGCAATTTCTAACTCCCCTAAGTGGTTATTGTGATTTAACATCCTAACCCCTAACCTCAACATCTAAATGTTACACTGGTCACATGTCATTAAGATAAAGTGACTATTACAGAGGAATTTATAATACCATAACTGAAACTTGATTGGAGTGTTAATATTTTAACAGGAATCAGTATCATTGCATGCATGAATTGTGTTGATCATTCAGCAAATTTTTTGTAAAAATTGCGATGCTTTTTTTTATATTGGAAAATAGTTGTAATTATAGTCCACAAGAGTTCATAGCAACCTGACGGGCAGACCAATTTATGAACAGACTACTGAAGAATTTTTATCTGAGAAAGATGGGTCAGAGAGTTAGGATATCATCTAATAATTGGAAAACAATCCAGCACATGTTCCTGTCACAAATTGTTATGGCATCTATTTAAAATTATTGTACAACCATGATACTTGGAGGAAATGCTCTCTCCAAAGCATCAGCAACATTCTTCGGAAGATGGAAATCAATTCATATGGAGCTTTTGAGAGGCCATTATCATTCTATTTTGCCGCACCTTCTCACAGCACAGGATGTCATTGAGAAAACTGACCTCCCATAGTGGGATGAAATTGAGGGGCAATTTTTGCAACTTCCAAAATGTGGATTTTCATGATGAAAACTTGTCAGTGACTATTTGGCAGCCAAACTGATTTGAAGGTCTTCCAGGAAACTTTCAGTGAAGAACATGCTGCTTTTTTTTGGAAACAGATTTGATTGCGCTTTTATTAGTGGCAGTAGTTAATAGTGTAGTGTTTTTGAAAATGACTTGGTTCCCTAGTCATGCTGTTCTAGTGCTGGTGTATGGATTGTAGCTTTTGACCTTTGTAACTGGGGAATTTTATAACCTTCTCAGTAAATCAGGTCTTCACAAAATTCTCAATAGCTGAAAGGGTTGTGCTGATAAGTCAATACAGTATCCCTGATTACTGTTATTGATTATTGTGAATGCAGTGATTTCCTTGAGCATTTACATAATAAAGTCCGTCCAGAACCACTAGCTGCTGAGGTGAGGGCTCATTCAATGGAATCTTTTATGTACAAATTTTTTTAATGCAGTTCTTTATGCAACATGATTAGTGAAAGCCTACTATCTGCTGCTTCTTGTTTCTGTATTTGAAATTTTGACTATATGCCATCTTAAATGGTGTTAGAGAGTCACTTTATCATTCAATTTGAGAGAATAATTTATGGTTGCATATCTAAAAGTACATAGTAAATTGTTTTTTTGCATGATTGGAAGCACCAGGAACTTCACTGCTGGAGGAGTTCTATTTACCCCTTACTTAGTGGGAAAGAGCAAATTCATGCTGGACTTTCAGTAAGTAACAACAGCAATGATCGGCTTTCAACCAGGTGTCAGCTGCCTGCAGTGATGTTTAGATATTACTTATATGGAATATTGATGTTATATTTTAGTGCAAACTTAATTGAAAAATGTCTGTAGTACTTCAATTTAAACCTCAACACATTTCTCTTTCCTAGGGGATTCAAATGTCAGGACTATACAGTGTCCCTGGTAGGAGAAAACAAGAGACAACTTCACCTGATGATAACATGGGTTCATGCATAAAAAGCATGGCCAATGAAAAGGAGGAAGTAGAGTATGTTGAAAAGATCTCTGCAATCGTGGATGCTCAGGAAGCTGATGTTTTCAGGGGATTCAATGATCAATTTGCATCTACTATCAAGGGAATTCGGCATACAGAAGGAAATTGGAAGGAAAGCATGGCTGGCAATACCATGAGCAACATAGAAAATGTTACAGAGGTTGTTAATGATGACAATGTTCCCAAGGTTGATTTGATGGCCACACAGGAAGAGACTTGTGATGATAAGATATCAAATGATACAAGCTATGATATTCAGATTTTTGCATATGGGGAGAAGGAAGATGTAGTAGGAGTTGTGGTGCAAGGAAGTGAGGAGATTGATGCAAATACAGGACATGACAGACAACCAAGGAAAAGAACACGATATATTGTGAGTGATGAGCATATGGAAAGTGAGGATACTGAAACTAACACAGAAGACATAAAACCAAGGAAAAGAACTTGGCATTTCAAAAATGGCAAGCAAATAGGAGGTGATGCTAACAGACTTGAAAGTAGACGTGCCAGGAAAAAACCATGGAGGATTATGAATGATAGACAGAAAGAAATAATGGAAGAAGCCCTCCGTACTGATCCAGATATGCAGAAAAATCGAGATGCATTGCAGTCATGGACAGAAGAATTGAAAAAATATGTAAATTGCTCTACTCTATATCAATACGAATAGATATTTGTCTTTTATGCTAAATGACTGTCGGAAGTTTCAGTCATTCTAGTATGTATTTCTTGAATTTGCCATTATCTGTTGTCATATTAGTTTCTTTTATGGATATACATATTTGCTCATAGGATGTTGAATTACTGTTTGCCCAGGGACCAGAGTTCAAGATACGCCAGCTCAAAAAGTGGTAATTTTAATTTATCATTTTATCGTTACTAGATTTTTGAATTCCTGATTTATCATTATGCGATAACTCATACATTCAGGAAGGATCAGGTATTTCCATGGATATTTATTATGTGTGATGTTACTAACATTACTAGGATTTTTTCTCCTTTAGAGCATGGCTCCCATCATGTATGTCCTGCTTGATAAATATATATGGCCAGAGGGCAAGATAACTGATTTGCATGTTGGAAACAGTAATGAACAACAAAACAGCATGCTTGAAATTTAACATGTGACCCATACTTAAGAAAAATGCATACTTGTTGCACAGTTTGTATGAGTTGCAAGTATAGAGAATTGCATATTGGGCAATGCAACCCTAAAATATGCGGCGTTCCCATTAGGGAGCACAGTATTTCAATGATTAGAGAGAGTCCTCTGTTGAATATCAAAGTCATGCTAATCACTTAAATTGGAATTAATTCAATTATTATTAACACCCTCAAGTGACTGAAAGCGGTGAATGGCACTCCCAAAAATATCTCATTACAATGTCATGGAAGAGTACCTTATTAGTTAGTTGCCATGAGAAAAAGAGAACAAGATACTCTTAAGAGAAAGCAATATTTTATTAAACTTTCTTGTAAAGGTTGTTTACATCATCTCATTTTTATTATGGAGTGCGATACTTTGGGTCAGTGTTGAAAATATCTGTATCGACAAAATATCATGGAGGGTCCAGAAAACATCTTATTGGCAATATCGGCGAAAATATCGACAAACATAAAAAATGCATAATATATTTATTTTTTTTTCAGATTTTTAAACATATAAAGCAATAACAACATGAAATAAACACATTGGCACATAAATATGAAGAAAGCACTGATATATATGATGTAGTGGATGTAAAGTAAAAATGATACATCAAAGGCGATATCAAATCCTGCTAATCCCTGATAATTGTCCAATCAAGGACTCAAATGTGGAGAACCAATACAAAATAACATCACATATATAAAATTATCTCATCATCATGAGTTATATGTAGCAAAACAGATAAAACTAGCAGCTATCTATTTGAGATCAGTTCCCTCTCCCTAGCAGCGATCTTTCTGTCTTTTTCATCAATTACTTCAAGAGCTTTTTGTATAAGATCTGCACTAGAAACTGTAAAAACACCAACATCCATGTCTAGGGAGTCTAGCCAGATGCTATTCCAATCGCGTAACCCCTCCTGTCATCTTGATCCCACACAATTTGCATGATAGATATGCCCGATTTGTTCCACCATCAGGCTCCCCATACTCCCAAAATGGGTCCAAGGCTTTTGGCATATTTGTAGTGAACTAATTCAAACATAGGGAACAAAAAAAAATGGCATTAAACACCCATACACAAAAAATAATAAGTAATAACCAACTCATTTTTTTTTTTACTACATTATTTGCAATGTGACTGAAAAATGGCAATAAGAGGGTGCATAAGAAAATTTAAAAAACAATGAAGATTGCTGTCCAAATATGGAGAAAACCCTTGCATTGGCTCATGGGCATGAAAATAATAGAAAATGGAAAAAAACAAAAAAGCAAAATGTTGGTAGGAAAAGAGGCAAGCAAGCATAATCCTAGATCTATGAAAAAAATCATTAACATTTTGTCTTACTAATCTTCAATCTTTGATCCACAATTTTATTTTAGTTGGTGGTGATAATGCCTGTTTGATCCTCAATCCTTCCTTGAAAACCACCAGAAAGCTCTTCCCCTTCTCCAAGACTAAGAAACCAAAATGAGCAAATAAAACTACCAAAATCACTTTTCCAGCCGCGGCCTAGCCTGCCCGACGATATTTGAGGTCGTATGTAATGTTCCAAGCTTAAACAAACAGTGATATACAAAAGCAAATTTGATTCAAAATTAACCGAACAACAAATGCTCAATACACAACAGAAATGAGAACCAGTTGAGCCATTTTATTAATGGAGTGGAGCAAGTACAATAGTGCGGAAAATGCACCTGGGCTTGCCTCAAGGGCAAGCTTGACAGAACCCAGGTGTCAAACAATAATCTCAATGCTGGAAAGAACTGCTCCTCTAATGCTCTGCACTGTCTCCTAGTAATTACAATTGCTGGCTGGAAAGAAGTTGCAAGAAACCCTGCCTCCAACCCCAAGAGAGGTGTTGACCTCTACTGGTCAACTACCCATGCAGTGCACCCCGTTTTTCTTGACAGAAAGACGCAGCACCTGATCAGCATGTCCGTGCTATCCTGCCATCAGCAGCAGCTTGATCTTTTTGATTGTAAACCCAGTCTCCATGTATTAATTGTAAATAATCTTAGCAGACATGAAGTCATGTATGTAATTAGCCTAGGTGAACCTAATTTTCTGATGATAACCTACGTCCCGGAAGGTTTTTTGTCTCACCGATCCACGGATCGGCAGAGTTTTCCTTCAAACCTGACCCCAAAGCCGGGATTGATTTTGTCATTTGAACTTTAGGAGAATCCTAGTGTGTTGATCTGCTAGATTATCGTTGTGTCGCAGAGCTGGGTGTTTTGTGAGGGTCTGTATTAAATGGGTTTGTCCCTTAAGATGTAATTTTGTAAAAGTCATGATGTAATGTGTCCTGAGGGTCGAGAAATGTTTTAAATCCCCTCATGAGTCCTAGGTCCTAGGTCCTAGGTGATGTTTCCGAAGGTTTAGTTCAGTGATCCATTTTAAAATGAATTAAAAAAATAAAAAAAATGAATAAAAATAATAAAATAATGAAAAATAATAAAAAATTAAAAAATCAAGCAAAAACCCTAACTAATAAAATAATAATATTTTAAGTGAATAAATCGACGGATGAGATCAAGAGATGTCTTGATCCTCATCAACGGTCGAGATCATTTCTACATGGATCACTTGAACTAGCCGTTGGAGCATTTCCTTTATATAGGGTGCTAGGAGTCATTTTCAGATCATCTGATCTGTGAGTCTGTACTGAAAGCTCTCTTGTAATCTGATTTCTGATTAATAAAGAAGACTTTGGGGTTCAAACTGGCTGGTGTTACTCTCTGGGATTGCTGTGAGATCTTTAATTTTCTGCATATTCAGTTTTCAGCCATTAATCATAGCTTTTTTTTTTTTTTGGAGTAGTGTGAGCACAGGTATCTTGTTCACCTGCTAGGGTTTGAGGGCTGCTAGGGTTTCTGAAATAATGGCAGGTATCTCCATTATTTCCTGAGACCTAGCAGCTTTCTCTCTCTCTTTGCTGATGGTTGCTTGAGATGTGCAGGAAAGCATTTTTGAGGGAAATTTTGTGGGCGTTCGGGGAAGTTCTCGGCTGAACCAGCCAACTCCCGCAAGCACTTTCTGTGCAGAGCCCAGCTGATTGTTCCCTGGGTTAATCATTAAGGGTTTATTTTCTGTTTTACATGGAGAGATTTTCTTTATGATTCACAGTGAAGTTCAAATTTTCTGATATTCTGAAAGCATTACTGCAATTATTGTTAAATCTGGCTGTGTAGGGGCCAAAATCTGTACATTAATTAGCTGTTCTAGGGTTTCAAGTTTATTTTTTGGCAGTCTTCATTAGGGTTTCTTCTGAAGATGCGATTAGGGTAATTTTTTGAAGGGCTTTACTCTGAAAATTTGCATATATCTGCCGAGAATTTGTTGTCTGGCTTTCAGGGTTATTGTACTGCTGCCCTGAGAATAAATGTTTTTGGGAGCTGGCAATAGCAGGAATTGTTTTGTCACCGAGTAAAAGGGACCAGCGCTAGATAGTGGAGCTCCCATCCGCCAATACTCGAAGCTGCCAAGTGTGTTAAGGGGAAAACATATCCATTTCTGCGGCTACCTGTCAGACAAAAGGAAATATATACATATATATCGCTGAAGCAAACGAGGAATTCCAGCGCAGTGGTTTCCAGGAAACCCAATTCGACATTTAAATGGCCATCTGCGTAACTACTTCATGACGTGGATCTGGCAGCATCAAAATTGTTTTTAGAGTTATATGAACTCAGCCGACTCGTACTCCTCACCGCCATTTGCTTTTCAAATACCCGCATGAGATTTTGTCAAAGCGTTCTCGGTCCAGGGAGTTTGGCGTTCGATCTGATACAGCTCCTCTGCTCTCACGGTTTCATCCCGTCACCAAGCCAGTCCAAATCATCCAAATCGAAATCATTTGCTGCAGAAACTCCTCAGGTGAATTGAGCGTTTTATGGTCATATAGACGTATTGCGGCTATGGTGAAATCGATTGACTGTGCTCTGCGTGTTCTCAAGCCCGCCGGATCAGTTCATTGTTCATAACGTCACGATTTTGGGCAAACCCGTGGAAGCTCCAGGTAACAAAACCAACTTCTATTCGATCCTCAACCCCTGCAATCCGTCCGCTGTCATTTCTCTCGGGTCAGGTATGCTGCGTATCGATTCATTTTTGTAAGCGTGAATGAAGTCCTGAGAGGTTACGGCTCAGTGTTTTTTTTTAGTTTTTGGTAGATTGTATTAATTTTTGACATTACGCTTTTTTAATATTTACATAGTTCGTGAATCTTTTAGATTTAAATTTTAATTGTGTTTAGTGTAGTTACGTTTTAGTCATAGTTTTTAGTTAGATTTTATTTCGTTTTGTTTTAATTAAGTTTTTAAATGTTAGCGTTAGTGCTTTAAGTTAGATTTTTAGTTTAGACTTTAGTATTTAGTCTTTAGATTTTATGTTTATAGTTTTAGATTTTAATTATTTTAGATTTTAATTTTAGACTTTAATATTTAGTTTTTTTAGATTTTCATTATTATAGACTTTAAGTTTTGTTTTATTTTTGATTTTTTTTGAATAAAAAATAAAAAATGAAAAAAATATATATTTTTAGTTTTAATGATTAGAATTTAGCTTTAGAATTTTAACCCTTTTTGGGATTTTTAAAATTTCCATAATATTGAAAAATTAAAAAAAAAAAAAAAAAAAAAAAAATAAAAAAAAAAAAATTTCGAAAAAATATAAAATTTTCGTGGAAAATTATTTTTAATAGTCTCAGTGGTTTTCATGTTATATCTTTCATGCTGGGATCTAAGTTTTCAAGCCGAGTTGCGAAATTGATATCTGGTTAATGGTTTATAATTCTCGTGGTATTTTAAGGCATTTATCTTTTAAAATTTTCAGTTGCTGGATATCGTTTTGGTCATTCTAAGAGCATTGTGATTTCGCTGATGATAGATGATTGCTGTTCATGGTCCATATCCTTTTTATATCATTTAACAAGTAATCGTTTTAAACACAATCTCTTAAGGCACTGGTCTGCTAAATTAATCAAATCAATCAAGTGTTTTTTCATATCGTATCTCGTGTCTCCCAACCAACTGGTCGACAGTTGGTCTCATCATCTCACAGGGTCTACCCCCCTTAGCCGCGGGAGATAGGCTTAAACGGAGGGATCGGGGTTCAGAGTGACAGCCCCCGGTCCGAGCGTTGTCGTGCCAATCCGCGCGACAACAAGAGGGATTGAATGCACAAACTCCTGCACATAGAACAACCCTAGCATGCGGGTGTTGCACCCTGTGCAACTCAGGTCATCTCATCTCGCTATCCTGGTCAATACATGAAATCTGACTAGGTAGCTCTATCTCTCTCTGTCCAATGGGCCAAGGTAACCTAACAGTGCTGCCAACCTTGTCTATGTATGCCCAAAGAGGGCTGCTCTCACACCCCAACGTGCACTCTAGATGCACTAGTAGGGAATCCAACCACTCCCCAACGTGAGTCAATTTGGCCATGGACTTGGCACAAACCGCTCTCATGCCCTCCAACTCCTTGTTCTGCTACAGAATAGCCTCACGCACTAATGCGACCTGCCTTTTTAATGCTATAAGGTTGACTTGAAACTGGTGGAACTGCTGTGGGTGTCTATCGCCTGTAAACTCGGTCACAACTCTAGGTACCTCAACAATTGTTGGCCTCTCGTCCATGGGTGGCTCCTCCTCAACAAATGGCTCTATGTGTGTAGGCTCTATCTTCTCCGCCAAGGTGTCAACTGGGGCTATCAAAGAGGTCTCTAATAAAGGTGACTCTTATGCCACATCGGGTATCGATGCTCTCCTCACCATCTTGTGGGCTCTCAGCATCATGCTCAACCTCCTCCTCAGGCTCTTGATATCTAAAGCCAGGTCTCCACCTGCAAAAGCGCCCCCTGGTCTCACCCTCTAACTGTCTTTGTCTTACCTGCTCCTTTTCAAAAGATCTAGTGCCCTGATCTGGTTGACTTTCCCCACATGACGTAGATGGCTGCACCCCCACGGCCTGCTCACCTCTAACGTCTCTATTGTAAGGGTGAGGATGGGTTTGGTATGTCACCCTCCTCATTGGGCCAACTACTCATTGTCTCAATGAATTCTACCCCATAATTTCTGCATACTGGATTTCCCTTGAGCCATGGGTTTGTCTCCGGTTTCACCCATCATTGTGCACTCATACCCAAAGCTTCAATGATCTTCTAGCTAGTTTCCCATAGCTGGGCCAAGATCATGCCCTCATACCACTGTAATGTTCCAAACTTAAACAAACAGTGATATAGAAAAGCAAATGTGATTCATACACAAAAAAATTAAACGAACAACAAATTCTCAATACACAACAGAAATGAGAACCAACTGAGCCCAGGTGTCAAACAGTAATCTCAATGCTGGAAAGAACTGCTCCTCTAATGCTCTGCGCTATCTCCTAGTAACTACAACTGCTGGCTGGAAAGGAGCTGCAAGAAACCCTGCCTTCGATGCTTAGAAAGTGACGAAACTTCAACCACAAACTCCTTGGCCAAAACCCACCAAAACCCAAAAATGGTTTGGCTCGATCTGGACTTCCCAAAATCGACCCCCAAAGGCACTGTGCAATCCCCAACAATTCTACACTGTCTACTGCAAATATATAGTTGAAAACCCCACCTTCGTTGCTCAGAAAATTCTAAAACTTTATATTTGGGATCCTTGTCAAAAACCCAGAAAAACCCAGAAAAACCGAAAAAGGGTTTGGCTGGATTTTAACCTCCCAAATTCGACCTCTTCTATGGCCCACGCCCTCCAAACAGCTCCAAAAATACGGCCTACAAGGAATGACCACAAAGTCCTCCGCCAAGCTCTGAAATGGAAGAAAACACCACTCCAAAGATCTCCTCTAACCTCCACGACAAAGCTCAACCTCAAGGACTGATATTCTACCCACCAAATGAGCTCCCACACATTGCCTCTACGCTGGCCCAGGTAGTGCGAAAGTCACACTGACAAGCCAGAAGCTCAATCAGATCCCAAACTCTCCCAGATGTTGAAAATCCTCCCTAGCCTCCTCTCCAGAACCACTGCTAAGCACCACCAATGAACTCGGCCTCCTCTCCACTAAGTCCCCTGGTAATATGCACAACTTGGAAGGGAATGCTACTGTGGGAACCACAATGTGATCCTCCTCTTGAAGAAATGAAGAAAACCTTCCTAGGGTGGCACCCGAAGTCCCTTGAAGAAAGGGTTAGCTTTTCGCCTGAAGAACTCGTGCTAAACAGCCAGTGACTCGGCTAAGCAGCTCGAGCAACCAAAGAGAAATCGATATACTCCAATAATATGAGTGAAATGAGGAGAGCTGCCTTCCTTGTATAGATTTCGTGGAGCACTTTTCCCTCCAGTTTTACCTCCATCGTGGGCCCTCACTTAACCACCTACATGCAAAACTTAACCACCTTCATGCAAACCAAACTAGGGAGTGCATATTTCCCTAGTGTGGGTGGCCCCCTTGTGTAATTTAACCACAACAAAATAATTTCTCCTAAGTCTAATCTCCTAATAAAAATCGAAAAGGCCCCAAAATGCAATAATAAATCTTGTTCCAAATTAATTTACGAAGGGACATGACATCATAGTGCGATATTTTGCCGAAATATCGGCAATATTTCAGAAATATCGCGATATTTTTATGCAAGAAAATATCGCGATATTTTTATGCAAGAAAATATCGCGATATTTGCTTGGCGATATTTCCGAATATTGCTGATATTATCAACACTACTTTGGGTGCACACCTAATCCTCTCATAAGTAAGAATGTATAATAACTAATCATAACCAAACTCAAGTGCACAATACAACAAAACTAGTATGAACTTCTGAAACAAAAACACATTGGAAACATGACCCCTAAAGAATTTGGAAATGGGGAAACACACACACACACACACACACATATATAGTGCTAATCTATAAATAGACATTATAGTGAAACTTTGAAAGAAAGCATTATGAATAAATGAGCAAGAAAATTTAAATGACAAGCAATGTTCCACCATCATTAGTATCATTCTTTGTCACCTTGTTTAGCCTTTTGCCTCTACCTTGATCCTCTAGGGACATCAGTCAACACCATTCAATTTTAATGAAATTGCCTAATCAAAACCTTCAAATATGGTAGTAAAAGCTTAACATGCCTAATTAATGATTTTGGCTTGTGTGAAGGGTACATTTTTGCTAAGGCCATCATAGAAGAGTTCAACATTCAACACCACCAACATTAGTGTACATAAAGGGCTTGGTGCTTATGAATAAATGCCAATCCCATACCCTCATACATGATAGAATCCAATGAAAATACTGTAAGCCTATCTGTCGTGAAATCCTAAAAATTGTTAAGTCTACTAAATTTTGAATGGGATATGAAATCTACTTTCTCCATATGTCATGGTGAATGGCACTCCCAAAAAATATCTCATTACAATATGTCATGGAAGAGTACCTTGTTAGTTAGTTGCCATGAGAAAAGTGTTGAAGTTTCTAAGTTTACCAGTTAGAAACCCTTTGTGCACTTTACTGATTTATTCCTACCTACTTGTTCCGTTAATTAACAAGTTATTTACAATGTAAACACCAGAAATAAACACTAGTGCATGCTCAACATATTATAGATCATCAACTGAAGGAAACAGAAACAAGCACACAAAATGACACCGTTATTTTTGGACCAATGTCCTCGGAAAAACCCAATGTGGGAAAACCGATGCAACTATCTGAGGGTTTTCTTATTAAGTAATTTCAGAGTACAATCTGGGTGCCAAATCTGGCTTACCCAACAGAGAATTCCCTTGGTAGTAGTACTTCTCAGTCTGAGACAAATGTCTTATCTGAAACCCCGGATAAACCGTTTGGCAGCTCCTCAGCTTCAATCTGTCGCAGAAACCCCAACATCTGCCTCTCTGGACTGCATCAACCTCTCTCTGCCCAGCGCTGGCCCCGCGTCACCCTGAATAGGACTGTGTCAGCCTTAGGAGGCCCTGCGTCAACCTTCTGGCCCTCTGCGTTAGCAACGCTGGCCTCTCTGAAGCACTGCGTAGCTCCTAGCTGCCTCTGCGTTGCCCTGCGTGAGCCTTGGCTGCTACTGCGTCACTCTCTCTGGCTCCTGCACCGATCTCCGGGCACTATCTCTGCCCCTCTGTCTCTCTGTACTCACTGCCCCTCAGCTGCAACTCCGATCACTGTTTCTATCTCTCTTAGCAAACCCTACTCTAGAGAATAGAATGATTGATCACTCTGGTGTGTTCTCTAAGTGACCCTCAAGCCTCCTCTTATACTTTTCTCGTTGTCATAGCAACGACCGAGATTAAGTCCCTAATCGATAGCTAAGATTAGATCTGGCTTGATCCATGTCTTTTGGACCATTCTAACACAGTTTTATATTAATCCACATTAATATTTTAATTTCCCTAAGTTTAGACTTAGGGACTCCATTAAAAATATTAATTATTTTAATATCTCCTAAACTGTTTAGAATCTGCCCAAACCCTTTCTGGGTATTGGAGATCTCATGTGCCCCAACCTCTCCACCAAATTTTGTGGCTAGAGCACATCCGATGCTACCACAAATCAACACTCCCTCTTAGCAAGGACTGTGCTCTAGCAATACTCCTCACTGAGTATTACTCTGATCATCCGGCATCGGTCCCTGTGCTGATGCTAGGCCTGCTGCCCACCATCCTCTGCACTGCTGTATCCTGTACTGCTGCCCATGGTTCTGCCACTGCCACTGCTACATCTGTACGACAACTCCCTCTACATTTGTGCTGCTACTGGTCCTTTCTCCCAACACTACATCCGCACTGCAACTCCTCTCATCATGCTGCATCCTGTTGCCCACTGCTGCACTGCAACTCAGTTACTGAGAAGTAAGTAACTGATCTCCCAACTTTGACTTCTCTGTTGGGCTAGAGACACCCGATGATGCGGAAGCTCCCTTTGCCGCTGACAAGTGCTCCCTCGTTGACCTCTGCGCTGTTGCAACAACTCCCTGCATCTCGCAGCGTTGCACACCTCTCTGTGCCATCTTGCACTGGTGCAACACTCCTGTGCCTCTCGCACTGCTGTAGCCTGCTAGCTTCCCGCTGTCTCGGGACTCCTGCACTGTAGCTCTCTTTGCTGCTCCATCCGCATCCATCTCTACCCACATCAGCCAGTCTTGCTACTCCTCTTCGGGGCTCCCATAGCAAGGTCTAATCCAAGAGGCTGGGTACCTCCAGGATCCTGCCTCTCATTGCCTCTAGTCCGCCTGACTACAACTTGATGTCTCCCCATTTCTGCTTAAGTGGTGCGTGTGCACTCATGGCACAATCATCGTCTATCTCCACTTCCTCCTCTGCCCTTACTGGCGCTGCCTTAGTCTCGGAAGACTCTCCCTTACTCTTCTTCCTTGGACACTGGGTCGCATAATGACCCAGCTCCCCACAGTGGAAGCACTTGATCTTGGAGAGATCCTTCTTCTTCTACTTTTCTTGCTTTCCCTCAGATGCTAGGGCAACATCTTCCTCCTCCTTTTTGACTCTGATCCCCTTACTGCTGCTTCCCGCCTTTGTCTGTCGTCTGATCTCTTCTTGGCGAAGAGCCGCCCACATCTCATCCCAAGGTGGAAGTGTCCCTCTGCCCAGTATACTCTGGACAAATACCTCCCAGTCTTTTGAGACTGCATTCAGGGCTGTCCTCACCATCAATTCCTGATTCGGTGTGGCTCCTATGGAAGTCAACTAATCTCGGATCTCATTCAGTCCTCCGAGGAAGGTGTCAATCGGTTCTCCCTTCTTCATCTAATATGACCTCATCTGATTTTCTAGTAACATCCTTCTCTGCACAGAAGCATGCTGGTACAATTTCTTTAGGTCCTCCCACATCTCATTTTCCGTTTCCTTCTCAGCAATGTGTGGTACTACATGGTCCTTGACCACGTCAAGGATGATGCTCTTGGCCCTCGCCATTGCCTCCTCATACTTGTTGTTCTCAGCTGGGTCGACTGGGATAACTATCATCCTCAAGGCGAAGTGCTTGACTCGATTTTTGTCAAGTATGGATAAGATTCTGGCCTTCCAGACTGCGAAGTTTGAGGCTCCATCCAGTCTGTCTTGGTCTCTTACTCCGTGTAGTGCCATGCTGCTCTTCTACTTCCCTCCTGGAAGTTCTCGATGTGACTCCCTCTGAGCCTCGATTTCCCTCCTGGAAATCCTTCTGCCGATGTTGAGATGCCCCCTACTCTAATCGTCTATGCAACCGCTCCACTGATCCGGATTTCTCGGCTAAAAACCCTCGGTAGCGACTGCCTCCTCCTTGGCCTTGCCCTGTCAGGTACTGTCTTGACTACAATACCCCACCAACTCCACTCTGCAACTTTCCCACAACCTCCTAAACCCCAACAACCTGAAGGTGAGAGATCCTAGGCTCTGCGCAATCACGACACCAACAACTCGGCCTCCTCAGCCAACTGCGTCACAACCCTTTGGCCCTCTGCGTGGCTCTGCGTGAGCCTCCCTTTGCCTCCCTTGGCCTTTGCACTGCCTCTTCCTGGCCCACCCTTGATGACGCAAGCACTGCATCACCCTTCCCTTGTTGCTGCTCTGTTAGGAACAACTTCTGTCACTCGGAACAACTGTTTTCTACTGCTATTGCTCCGTTCGGCTGATGTCCTCAGTTCTCCTGTGATATGTAACCACCCTCTGATACCATGTTGAAGTTTCTAAGCCTACCAGTTAGAAACCCTTCATGCACTTTACTGATTTATTCCTACCTACTTGTTCCATTACTTAAAAAGTTATTTACAATGTAAATACTGGAAATAAACACTAGTGCATGCTCAACATATTACAGATCATCAACTGAAGGAAACAGAAACAAGCACACAAAATGACATCGTTATGTTTGGACCAATGTCACTGGAAAAACCCAATGTGGGAAAACCGGTGCAACTATCTGAGGGTTTTCTTATTAAGCAATTTCAGAGTACAATCTGGGTGCCAAATCTAGCTAACCCAACAGAGAATTCCCTTGGCAGTAGTACCTATCAGTGTGAGACAAATGTCTCGGTTGAAACCCCGGATAAACCCTCTGGCAGCTCCTCAGCTTCAATCTGCCCCAGAAACCCCAGCGTCTGCCTCTCTAGACTATGTCAACCTCTCTATGCCCAGCGTTGGCCTTGCGTCACCCTGAATAGGCCTGCGTCAGCCTCAGGTGGTCCTGCGTCAGCCTTCTGGCCCTCTGCGTCAGCAACGCAGGCCTCTCTGAAGCACTGCACAGCTCCTGGCTGCCTCTGCTTGGCCATGCGTGAGCCCTGGGCCTCTCTGAAGCACTGCGCAGCCCTTGGCTGCCTCTGTGTGGCCATGCATGAGCCCTGGCTGCTACTGCGTCACTCTCTCCGGCTCTTGCGTTGATCTCCTGACACTATCTCTGCCTCTCTGTCTCTTTGTACTCACTGCCCCTCAGCTGCAACTCCGATCACTGATTCTATCTCTCTTAGCAAACCTTGCTCTAGAGAATAGAATGACTGATCACTCTGGTGTGTTCTCCAAGTGACCCTCAAGCCTCCTCTTATACTTTTCTCATTGACATATCAACGACCGAGATTAAGTCCCTAATCGATGGCTAAGATTAGATCTGGCTTGATCCATGTCTTTTGGACCATTCTAACACAGTTTTTTATTAATCCACATTAATATTTTAATTTCCCTAAGTTTAGACTTAGGGACTCCATTAAAAATATTAATTATTTTAATATCTCTTAAACTGTTTAAAATCTGCCGAAACTCTTTTTGGGTATTGGAGATCTCATGTGCCCCAACCTCTCCACCAAATTTCGTGGCTAGAGCACATCTGATGCTACCACAAATCAACAAAAAGCAGAACAAGATACTCTTAAGAGAAAACAATCTTTTATTAAACTTGCTTGTAAAGGTTGTTTACATCATCTCATTTTATTATTGGGTGAGATACTTTGGGTAGTTGCACACCTAACCCTCACATAATTAAGAATGTATAATAAGTAATCATAAACGAACCCAAATTCACAATACAATGAAACTAGTATGAGCTTCTGCAATAGAAACATATTGGAAACATGGCCCTGAAAAATTTTGGAAATGGGGACACACACACGCACACACACATATAGTGCTAATCTATAAATAGACATTATAGTGAAACTTCGAAAGAAAGCATTATGAATAAATGAGCAAGAAAATTTAAATGACAAGTAATATTCCACCATCATTAGTATCATTCTTTGTCACCTTATTTAGCCTTTTGCCTCTACCTTGATCCTCTAGGGACATCAATCAGCGCCATCTAGTTTTAATGAAATTTCCTAATCAAAACCTTCAAATATGGTAGAAAAAACTTAACATGCCTAATTAATGATTTTGGCTTGTGTGAAGGGTACATTTTTGCTAAGGCCATCATAGAAGAGTTCAACATTCAACACCACCAACATTAGTGTACATAAAGGGCTTGGTGCTCTTGAATAATGCCAATCCCATATCCTCATACATGATGGAAGCCAATGAAAACATTACAATCCTATCGATTGTGAAATCCTAAAGACTTTTAAGTCTACTAAATTTTGAATGGGATATGAAATTCTACTTTCTCCATATGAAGTCCAATGAGGTTGGAACCCCTCTCAAACATCTTGAAACAATTAATAATAATGTTAATAGTAATGGTAAAAGTTGACTTGCTGTATCTAGATCCTGCCTTTTCAAAAATCTGACGAATCTGTATTCGAATCCAAATCCGTATCCGGATCCAAATCCTGGTAACTTAGCAATAAACTGAGCTAATTGCTAAACACCTATCTACAAAAGAAGTGTTCACCAATTGTGAAAGCACCCATGTTTCCAAATGTTGTAGTTGTGGGGTAGCACTGCCATGCATCTTCCACCACTCCTTCACAGACAATGTTCCACCATCGCTTATATTGAGATCCTCATCATTTGTATTGTCCTTCATTCTTTTACTCTTGTCTAGCCTTTGCCTCTACCTTGATCCTCTAGGGACATTAGTCAAGACTCAACACCACCTAATTTTAATGAAAATGCCTAATCACAACCTTAAAATATGGTAGAAAAAGCTTAACATGTCTGATCAATGGGCTTGGTTTGAGTGAAGGGTACTGTTGACCACACTTTGTCAACAAGTCCAAGGAAGCAAAATGCAAAGATGCGAAGAAATTTTTTGAAAGTTCAAAGTTATCAGCCAACACATTATATCATTGTAAACCCAATTTTTGCAAGTTATATTGTAAATGATGCTAGTATGACCGTTTATTTATGGAACAACACCTAGGTAAGCCTTTGATTTTGGCAATGGATTTCATCTTAGGAAATTTTTTAACCTCACTAAATTATGTGTGTTTGTAAACATGCCTAATCAACAAAGTTTTTTTTCTAGCTTAAACCCCAAAGCTAGGGTGGAATTCGTTGACAAGGTCTTAGGTGAGTCCTAGTGTTTATCAAGTCTATTGTAAAAGTGTGTGTAGGAATAATTATAGTGCATGGTCCCTCGCAATCAGAAACTATGGCTAAATTATTTTATTATAAGCACACTTGGTTTCATACTAGATCATTGTGTCGCGAAATTGGGTAATTTATTGAGGGTTTATGTTTAAAGGTGTTTTTCCCTTTCGAGGGTTGAATTAATTGTAATATCTTGATATAAAAAATATTTTGGTGCATGGTCGCTCACAATTAGAAACCATGGCTAAAATATTTGAGGGTGGAAAAAATTATTAATCCCCTCTAATGGCAATTAATTAATTTTTCTGACTAAATTAAATTAAAATCCTAAGCCAGAAAATTAATAATTTTGAGTCAAAAAATAATTATAGAGAAATTAATTTCTCTCCAAGTGGAAAATAATAAAAAAATCGTGGGTCAAAAAGAAGTCAATATTTGGAGGTCCCCCACAAAGGGAAAAATGGATATTTTAAGAGAAATTGAGCCCTTGGACCTTGGTTTTTAAGTCAAAGTCAATTTTTTTGAGGAAATTAATCCAAAATAATAATTTTTTGATTAATAAAAAATGGGTTTTAAGACATTCGATCCTTAAAATTTAAAATTCGACAGTGGAGATTAAAAGATGATCAAGTTATTTTCGACGGTCAAGATTAAGTTGACGAGGATCAAGCCAACTAGCCGTTATTTTCGACGGTCGAGATTAAGTTGATGAGGATCAAGCCAACTAGCTGTTATTTTCCACTATGAGGGGTTTCTCTATATAATGAAGCTATTTAGCTTCTATTTTGCCATCTTTGGATGTGGTGATTTTTTTGTAATGGGCTACAACTCTGCTGTGAACATCTTTTATCATAATAGAAAGACTTTGGTGTTCAGTTCATGGTGTTCTTCTATCTGCTGATTTGTGGTATGTGCTGCTATGTGTTTATCCTATATTGTGCTAAATGATTTTTTTAAACTGTTATTCATTTGTCCTTGATAAGAACGTTCTATTGATACAAGTGTCATAGGTGATTTGAGTCACCATATGAGCTAATGGTTTATCTTAAGAATTTATAGAGATTTACAGGTACGCTAGCCCTTGGGCTCCAAGTTCACAAACTGTGGAGAAGAGCTGACCTTGTTTGGGCTCTAAGCTTTCATTTTGGTAAATTATTTTGTAGGAGGGTTTTGGCTTGGCTATCTTACGAAATTATTCATCCATAAATTTTACTTCAAAATTCTAAAAAAAAAAAATATTTGATCTTGCGCTAAAAATAATTATTTTGCTAATGAGAGTTTGTAATTTTAATTTGTAAATATTGTGAATATTTGTAAATTATTTCTAACCCTTGTTTTATTTTTTGTAGATCTTGGGGTTTTGGGAGTTATTGATATTTTTGTATTTATTTAACATGGGTTGTCTAAATCTAGTTTTTAGTTGTGAGATTTTGTGTTTAAAGACTTTTTTTTTTACAAGATCGTCTACTCATATATTATAAAAACTGCACTAAGCAGGAGTTGTTACATAAGATGCAAGAAGGGGAAGAAGAGAAGAAGTCCAAAATAGGGTCGCAGCCCTTGACTTCTGAGAATTTAACTTGAGGAGAATATGTTGGAAAAGATATCTACTATACTGTCTGACGAACAGGCCATCTATAAGGCATACTTTGCTGGTCATAAGATTAACACCAAAATTGGTTCACTGTGTCTTCCATCTGGTCATCCCTCTGCTGCTCCTTTTGGCTGGCCTTTGTAGATGCCTCTGCTTGCATGCTCTCCGTGAGGTTCTTTATATGATTGATGGCCTCCTCCAGATGCTGGCACTTTTCCTTGAGGCCCTCGATTTCTTTCTTTTGTTTTACAAGCTTTTTTCGCTTGGATCTGCTGTCAGCATGGAAATCATCTCGAAGTTCGTTGTGATGCTTAACGAACCGGGCAATCATAAAACAGTGTTCTTTGCAAAGGGTGCAGGTGTCATTTCCTAACACTCTGTCAAGCGGATTCGCATGTTGCGCCTCTCCCTCCTGTGCCTCTGGCTGCTGTCTATTCTCTGCCATGACTGAGGAAAAGCGAGTTAGTGAACAAATAGCTTGATAGAGACTTGTTTTATACCTGAGCGCTGTGTGGGGGGCCGGCTGATCGTCAATGCTCTGATGGCTGCCTCGCTTGTTGCTGAAGAGGTGGTCGAGAAGGAGAAACAACAGAGTTTTGTGAGCGCACTGTTTGCTTCCGCTGAGTGAGCTGCCTCGCTCAGGATACACCGCTTGACTTATCTGATTCTGAAGTAGCAGGGAAGTTCTGAGAAGAAAAGGGATAGGAGAGGAGATATAAAGGGGCGAGGGAGGCCTATCATGATGAGAGGGCGGGATATTTTTGACTGGGGGAGCTGAGAGCGGATCCTGCTTCAGATTCGATAGGCAGACTCCGAAGAGGCGGAAGAGACATTTACCAGAAAAGTCAGAGGGGAGATCACGAGAAGATTGGGAATGCATTGCTCTGGGATCGGGGGAAGAGGGGAAAGACGGCGGAGTGAAGGATAAGGGAAAATCGAGGGAAGAGGAACCGATGAGGTGATTGATGTTATGACAGATTCTGAAGGGGCTATTCTGATGGGCTATCTGACAACTTGATCTCTTATGGGATTGCCCTTTCATAGATCCTATCATTCTCACGGACTTGTCCTTGTTGCCTATTGACTGCCTTGCTCGCTAAGGAGTCCGCCTCTGCGTTATTCTCTCTTAGCACGTGCAAAAAGGTTACTTCACCCATATGTCTGAGATTGTCTGTTATCCTCGTCCTAATGTTGTTAAGGCCTGCTTTGATGAACTCTTTACCTGTGATCATGGCTGCGATGATGATGGCCGAGTCCCCAAGGATTATGGCATTCCTTAAACCTAATCTGTGCAGAATTGAGGTGCCTAGAAACAGGCTATAGGCTTCGGCTGCGTTGTTAGAGGCATTCCCGAGTCCCCATTCATAGCTGCAAATGGGATTCCCATTATGATCTTTGATTATGCCTCCTGCTCCGGCTTTCCCGGGGTTGTTCTTTGATGCTCCATCAAAGAGGAGAAGGGGGCGCTTCTGAGTGAGAATCCATTGGCTTATCTCTTCTTTAGCTCCCCTGAGTTTCCAGTTGGGTTGCTTCTGCTGTACTTTGGGCTGAGGGGGAGGACTTTGAGAGTGACTAATGTTGAAATTATTGTACCAGTCTCTCTCTTCTTGAGTCCAGCTCTTCTGATCTGGGAGGGCTATGTAATTTGCGCTGATAGCTTCTGAAATACCAGCAATTGTCTTGGCAATGATCTTGTCTATTTTAGGCTGCTCGTTGTTGAAGACATGATTGTTCCTAGCTAACCAGAGGTTCCAACATAGAGTGGCAGGGATGCATTTCCATATTCTAATTAGGTTATTCTTGCCTTTCCTGGAAAGAGGGTAATCTTTCTTCCAGTTTTTCTGTAGGTTGTGCACCTGATCATAGATTCCTCTAACTTCCAAGGGGCTTGCTAACTGTTTCCAACAACTCTGAGCGAAGGGACAACGAAGGAAGGAGTGATGAATGGACTCCTCCTCTGCTCGGCAGAAACAACAAATCGAGGGGCCTTGAATTCCTCTCTTTCTCAAGTTCTCAGCTGTGAGAATTTTCCCTTTTAAGAGAGCCCAGTTAAAGTGTTTCACCTTTGGGAGGCATTCTGTCTTCCAGGCAGCCGTGTGGAGATTCCAATTTGCTGTGGGGGTTATATTTTGCAGAGATTTATAACCTTCTTTCACTGTGAAGCTTCCTCCACAAGTGTCCCAGATGTATCTGTCATCAGTCTCCTTATTGGTTGGGGCGGAGCCAGAGAGTGAGAGCCTCAGGTTGTGCCATAGGTCTCTGAGCTCCAGAGGAAGATTCAGATCCTTCCAGTCGAGCCATCTATTTTGGATCCAAGAGGATATGTCAAACAGAGTGATTATCTTTCGTTCCTCCATCCAATCTTGTAAAGGCCTGAGCTCTTGTTGCAAGTTTCTTGGGTTGGAGCCCATTATTCTGTCAGACCATATCTTGATATTCTTTCCGCTACCTGGGATTTTGGAGGCATTTTCTCTGAAGTGAGGCAGAACTTTTTTAATAAGTCTCCACATCGGGGTGCAAGGCCTGTCTGCTATTGGTTCATTGAGAATGTTGGAGTTCGGACCGCTGAGGTATTTTCTTTTTATTGTCTCCACCCACCACGAGCCATTTCCTGAGAGGATCTTCCAGATCAGCTTGAGCCCCAGAGCCTGATTGGAAAGACTTGGAATTTTTATGGATAGGCCTCCTTTTTCATAAGGAAGAGTGACTTGGTCCCAATTGACGAGGCTGAATTTCTTTGAGTCCTGTTTTCCTCCCTGCCAGAGAAAACTTCTCATTATGAGTTCCATATGTTTGTGAGTGCTAGCGGGTGCCATGATTACCGCATATTGGTAAATTGGGAGGCCTGAAAGGACAGCCTTTATGAGAATGGTTCTGCCAGCAAGGTTTAGCCAAGAAGCGCCCCAGCTCTGGAGGAGGCCTCTCATCTTTTCTATATGTTTTGTCCAGACCTCTGCTTTGATGTGTTCTTTTGCCAAGGGCAAACCCAAATAAGAAAATGAGCTCCAGTTTCTTTGAAGAGGAATGTCTAGAATCTGTGATATTCTTTGTTGGATCTGAAGGGGGACATTCCATGTGTAAATTTTACATTTTCTGTTGTTCAATTTGCCCCCAGAGATTAAGAGGAAGGTATCCAGAACTCTTTTGAACCTCCTAGCCATCAGACTAGAGGCTCCCCCAATTAACAAAGTGTCATCCGCGAAGAGCGAATGATTTATCTCCTTTATTCCTCTTTCAATGCGTATGCCCGTGATCTCTTTTTTGCTGCGGAGATTTTCTAGATGAGCACTCAGGGTCTCGGCCATGAGAATGTAGAGGAAAGGGGAGAGGGGGCAGCCCTGCCTTAGCCCCCTGGAACTTCTGAAATATTTGCTGGGGCGACCATTGATCAGGGGAGCGGTCCAAGGATTGGAGATACACCCGTTGATGATGCTGACAAAGTTGGAGGAGAAACCGAATTTTTTAAGAACTGCTCTTAAGAAGGAGTGATCCACCCGGTCGAATGCATTGGCCATATCCAATTTGATGATCATTCCGCGCTCTCCTCTATTGAGGCTGCTGTGTATGGCTTCCTGAATTAAAATAACATTATCTATGATCTGCCTGCTTGGGACGAAGCCGCCCTGGTTCTCAGAAATTAAAAGGGGAAGGAATTTCTTTAACCTGTTGGCGATTATTTTTGTTATAATCTTATATGAGACATTGCAGAGCGATATGGGGCGAAATCTGTCAAAAGAGTTGGGGTTTGCTTCCTTGGGAATCAAAGCTATGTGTGAGGACTTTGTATTTTCCCCCAACTTATGGTTTCTAAAGACGTTCTTTATCATTCTCACAAAATCCTTCTTTATAGTTTCCCAATGTTGCCTGTAGAATGCAACCGTAAAGCCGTCCGGCCCCGGAGCCTTGTCTTGCTGCATGCTGAAGGTAGCCTCTCTGATTTCTTCTACTGTGGGGTCTTGCTCCAACTCGTTATTATGGTCCTCTGTTATTTTGCTCTCTATTACACTGAGGAATGCCTCGCTATCATTTTGTTGGGGGTCTGCTGTAAGAAGAGCCTTAAAGTGATTAAAGGCTGCGCTTTTTATTTCTTCTTGTTCCTTCAGCTCGCTCCCTTCAACTTCGATTTTGTCTATTTGGTTGCTGGCTCTTCTGATCTTGATATTATTGTGGAAAAAAGAAGTGTTTTTATCCCCAGCTTTCAGCCATAGGCAGCGGGATTTCACTCTTTGTTCCTCTTCCTCTACGCGATTTTGCCGGTATAGCTCCTTAAACAGATTTTTTTCCTTCTCGAGATCCTCAGCTGTGTATTGAGTTTGCTCTTTTTCTTTGTGCCAGCGTTCCATCTCTGCTAGCAGTTCAGTTTTCTTTTTCCTATCAGAGATTGCCTTCTCCCTCGCCCACTGCTTTATGACTGTCCGGAGCTGTTTCAGCTTTGTTTCCCAGACGAAGTAAGGCGACCCTATTACTTCTTTAGCCCACTGATTTTGTATAAGGGTGCGGAAATCTTCATGGAGATCCCAAGTTTTGTTGTATTTGAAAGGAAGGGGGCCTAGATTTATTCCTTTGTCCAGAATGAGGGCCACAGGCTTATGGTCCGAAGCTGTACCATGGATTATATGACTCCTGATTGATTGGAAATTACCTGCTACACCTTCCTGTATTAGGAACCTGTCCAGCCTCTCCTTGATATTGTGTGAACCTGTTCTTTTATTGGACCAAGTATATTTGCCATTTGACAGAGGGGTGTCGATCAAGTTGAAGAGCTGGATAATAGATTCTAACTTGTCTCTTGATGGATCTGCGTGATAGCTTCCACGATATTTTTCTTCCACATGCCTTATAAGATTCATGTCTCCCCCAAGAATTAACCTGCTGCTTTGGAGAGCGGTGAGATCCTCTTCTATGGTATTCCAACAACTAGCTTTGTCCCTGTAATGATTGGGTGCATATATATTGTAAATGTGGTAAACTTCCTGCGAGCTTTTACTCTTTAAATCAGTTCTAATCCACCAAGTGCATTGATGTGAGTTGATGATTTCCCATTTGTTTTTGTTCCATAATGTTCCTATTCCTCCTGAAGCCCCATCTGAACCTTTTGATAGACCTGTAAAATTTTTGAATCGTTGGGTTTGAAGAAGAAAGTCCTGCTCGGTGGTTTTGGTCTCCTGGATTAGAAGAATGTCTGGCTGTTCCTGGTTTAGTAGGTCCTTGATTGCTTTCAACTTTAAGGAAGAGCCCATCCCCCTACAGTTCCAAGAGACCAAGTTCATTATTTACCAGCTGTGGGGTGGGATCCGGACTTCTCCTTTGCCTTTTCGCCGCTCCCTTTTAACCTGCCTAAATATGAATCCATGGGTTGCTGAGTTCCAGTTGCCATCTCCTTTGCTGCTGTTTCGTCCCTGAGTTCTTTGTTCGTTTTCCTGCCAACTTTTCTCGGAGGGTCGGATGGCTGGTTGGCTTCTTTAGCTTTGTTTCTGGTGAGGATTCTTTCAATGGTGGGAGGGGGAGAGGGAGGAGGGTTTGAACAGGGAGAGGCTGGGCGAGGGGATTGAGGAGGGGAGGACGGGACTTCAGCTGCTAAAGATTCGAAGGGGTTGGAGGATGAGGGGAAGGCTGAGGAAGGAGGAGGAGGAGGGGGGGGAGGCTTGTTGCCGGAGGGGCTGTGCAACTGGGGCCCTGGTTAGTGGAGGACTTTTTCCTTTTTACTTGTTCCCATGATCCCTCTGCGGTTTCCTCGTTATTTTCTACTTCCTTTGCTTTTAACTTGCTACATCTATTTGCGAAATGACCATACTCGTGACATACCTTGCATTTGAAGGGTAGCTGTTCGTAGTCCAGCTGCTGGATGTGCATCCATTGATCCACCTTTATCTTGATGGCTTCAGGCAGTCCTTTCCCTAGGTCGACTTCAACGCAGATCCTTGCGCACGCATGCATGTTCTCTCTTGGTTCAGATCTGTCAATGTATTTTCCAACTGCATTGCCGATTGCTTTAACAGATTCGTCCCCCCAACAGTGGAGCGGCAAATGAGGGAGGCGCACCCAAACAGGGACTGCGTTTGGAATGTCCATTTCCGGATCGAAGTCCGGGGTCCATCTGTTCAGATAGAGACCTCTTGTGTCCATGAAGTAAGGACCATTGCGGAAGATGAGATTCTTGTCTTCTTTCGACTCGAACAGGAAGGTATAGTATCCGCGACCGCAGAATCTAATGGCGATCTTTCCCTGGATCATTGTGCTCCAGTTGCGCTCCACCCATTTTTGAACAGTTCTTGGTGATGGCCAGAGCCCAGTAAACTGGCCTACAAGACCTCTTTCTGCTAGAGCTATTGCCGATTTCCTTGGAAGGGATGGAGGGAGATTCACCTCAGGTATTTCATCCAGCTTTTTTATGAACTTTGTTTGTGAGGGGCGAGGTCTGGCATCTGATGGTTCTGACAAGAGGGAGGCAAAAATTTCCTCTTGGTTCTCTGAAGCTGGAGGGGGGGAAGCGGATCCTGCCATTGCAGGCCCGCTGAGAGCGGCAGGGGGACAAACCGTCAAGCAGCAGGGTCCCCGATGGTGGGTCCGCGCTAAACGACAGGCTCAGGGGTGCGAAGCACAGAGGCCCGACCAGGCAGAGCCTGGGGGCGAGGGCAGAGGCGCGCGGGAAGTTCAAACGAGCTTCAGAGCCGGAAAAAAACCTTCGAGAAATATTTGAGAAAGCCAACAATCTTGCAGGCTTTGGGTATAAAACATAGGATGTTGTTTAAAGACTTTTGGTAGGTGAAAGCCCCATCGATTTGAAGAAGAATTGACTTATTTTGCAGATCTAATGATTCTTGCCCAGTGGTTGGGGTTTTTACCCATTTTTTGGCTAGCGTTTTTATTTTGTAAAGGATTTTGTGGGGCTTCAAAGTATATAGGCCCTTATTGGGCCTTGATCTACAAAACCCATATCACCAAATCTGGACGTTGGGCTTGGAAGAGGAAGCCGCTAGCCTTAGAGGGTCTTTCTGCTGCAGCAACTAGGGGTTTTTGGGAAAATTATTTTCTGAAGTTGTTTTGCAAGTGGATTCTTGAGTTTGAAGGCATTTTTTGGTGTTTTGAGGCTAGTTTGGCCTAGCCGCAAGGGCTAGAGACCATTGTTGGCCTAGCCGCTGGGTTTAGAGGGCATTCTATAGCTTGGATGTGGGGTTTTGGTGGTTGATCTATTTTATTTCAGACTTACATTTGTGGTTGCAGGTGTTGGCAAGCCCACAATTTGCAATTCAAGACCAAGACTAGCCTCATTGGTGCCTTGGCTAGCTAAATCAACCATTGGACATAGGCCTAGAGGCCTTGAGGGTTTGATCTCTTTCCTTACCTTCTCTTTCACTTGCTGCATAAATCAAATCAAATCTGAACATTTTATTGCAGACCTTAAATTCAAGAGAAACAAGCCTAAAAACACTCTAAAATCATCACATATTAATCTCAAGAACATTATAAGTGTTTTGGATTTGTTTTTCATGCATTTATGTGAATAGATCTTGTCAAAAAGTTGTTGATCTCTCTGTTAACAATTGACTGATTTGAATATTCAGGGGTCTGATATAAATTTTAGAGATCTGATATAGAGGTTTCAGTGGTCTTTTTCTAGCCCAACCGATCCTTCTTGGCATTAAAAGTATTCTTTGTGCATTGACTTTTCTATATCTACATTTAAGAGTCCATATTGGCATATAATTGATTGCCATCTGTTGGGTAATAACCTACAGCAATATGAATTTTTGTTAACAGTGGCAAACAAATCAAAAAATAAGCCAAAGTAACCCCTTAATAAGCTAAATAACTCATATAAGACATCATGCTTTGATTATAGGGGTTTAATTCATCAATCTTGTTGATTTATGTCCTATCTATTGTTGAGGTTTGATATATATTGCAAAAATCTCATAAGTTTGTAGCAGTCTGATATAAGTGTTACAACAACATAATTGCTGATATATTGCTCTTAAAAACTCATCTAAGTAAGCCTAATACACTAAGAAATCATCATCTTGATTAAAGGGTTGAATTGGTCATTAGTATTCTTCATTCGCAATCAAAATATTGGACTGTTATCTAAAGAAGTCTGATCAGATTTAAAGATCAGTCCATAGGACCAAATTTTAATAAGCCTAACAGGTCTAAAGGTCATCTCTCTAATTGCTAAAGGTTTATCATTGAAGTAGTGATTGTTTTCAAGTGATTTTTGGGACTGCTATTCTATAATGGTGAGTTATTGCAAAAGGAGCTCTCTAATACCTTAAGTTGCATTGGTATCTTGACAATGGTTTGGTCTTGACTTTCCTCTTGCATCTTTGCATCATCACTGTTAGCAATCTCATTTTGAGCTTGTCTCTATTGTCATCTAATGTGCTTCATTGGTTTATGATATAAGTGGTAAGTTGCATAATCACTGAATAATATCGCTAATCATAAGATAAGGTCTTGTTGACATAATTGATAAGCTCTAATTGGAATTGTTAATTTCATTTCACTTGAATTGTTAGCCTTGTCTCATTAAGTGCTTCAGTTTGTTCTAATAAGTAATCTCCTGATAATTGTGCACTTGTGTTTCACTGCAATTGTTTATCTTGCTTCACTTGAGATAGTTGTTGAATTGCTCTTTAAGTGCTTCATTTAATTGCTCTCGTATTGAATATCACTACAAGTGCGTGAATTTAAATAATTTATCTCATTGGAGTACTTAATCTAATTAATAATCTCATTGAAGCATTCCCTCATCTTGCATCTACATTCTAGGCATAGTCTTGCACTAATCAATTTACCTCCAAGCATAAACTTGGTTGATAGAAAGATAGGACCACCTTTTCTCTTTTAGCTTGCAAAGGATAGACCCTCTTTAGTGGTTAACATGGTGACCTTGCAGTTGTCAGAGCCACAGTCTCTGCAGTGCTGGAGGCATTAGGTGGTTAGAACTCAAGGGGAGGGATCGTTAATCAAGCCATAGCTTGCTTCCCCTTGGTTTCTCTCCACAACTTACTCTAGAGACTAGCCTCAAAACAACTAGGAGGAAGGATTCACCTAATTAGGCATATAATTTAAAATAAACCAAGATCCTACATCTCACTTAGTTTTTAGGTGTTGCATCTCATATAGGATAGTGAAGCATCCTGAAGCAACAACTGTTCATCCAATAGCTTGGTAGATAATTCAATTAAGCAAGTGTTTTGATTCCATTAAGGCACTGGTCTCTCAAGATAACCTAATCTAATCATTAAGCTTGCTAAATTAACCAAGTTGCTAGGCCATTCAGTTGTGTCTCCCAGACTTGTTGGTTGCCAATGGGTTTCTTCATCTTTACATTTCATAGGGACTACCCCCCATAGCCTATTGTTGGGAGATAACTAGAACGAAGAGGGCATGGATCAGAGTGATAGCCCCCGCCTTGATCGTTGTCGCATCATGCCTGTACAACTTGAATGAGATCAGGTACATTTTTTCTAAGACCACGGCAAAGTAGTTCATTAATCAACACCACCAACACTGGGGTACATATAGGGCTTGGTGCTCTTGGTTAAATGCCAATCACATACCCTCATATGTGATAGAATTCAATGAAATGCCGCAATAATATTAGTCTTGAAATCCTGAAAACTATTAAGCCTGCTAAATTTTGAATGGGATATGGAATTCTATTTTCTCAATGTGAAGTCCAATGACATAGGAACCACTCAAACATCTTGAAACAATTAATTGTAATGTTAAAAATTTAAGTAACAACAAGGCCTATGCCTTGATTGCAGCGTCTATAAATGAAGAGGTCAGTCCCCATATTTCGCCATTTTTAAATGCTTTCAAAGCCTTACAAAAATTGAAGGAACTCTATGACTCACACTCTGCACTTGAAGTTGTTCAACTCATGATTAAATTGTTCAACCTTGAATTACAAAATGATGATCCTCTTGCTCTTGCATCAGAAGTAAAATCTATTATGCATGATATCAAAGTCACTAATTTTGAACTAGACATTCCTCTTATAGCTTTTGTCAAGGCACTTTATCCCACTTATTCAAATTACCTTGAGTCATTGCAAGCAAATGGAAACCTCAAAGAAATTACCTTTGACTCCCTTGTCAATAAATTTGTTGAGAGAGAGAAAGCTTTTGGGAAGAAGAAAACTCCTCAGTCTTCTGAAGACGCTATGTGTCTTGCACATAGAGAGAAGAATCTTGCTCAAGATTTTTCCAAAGGAAGAGGTGGTCGAAGAGGAAGAGGAAGAAGAAATTTCAGAGGCAGGGGGGACAAACATTCTCAAGGAGAAAAGTCTGATTTGCATTGCATACGTTGCAATAGAGATGGATCACATGATGCATCCATATATAAGTTTCCTTGAGACATAATTGAGTAGGAAAGAAATCAACCCAAAGGTAAAACTAATGACAAAGAGAAAGGTAAAGCACCTGAATCCGCTCACTATGCTGTGGCAGATTGTAATATTGGTGTAAATGAAGACTTGTTTTATGCTTCACTTTCTTCTTGGAAAAATGATTGGTTGCTTGACTCCGGAGGAACTTGCCACATGACTTTTAGAAGAGATTTTTTTGAAGAATTTATTGACAATGTTGATGGAGCAGTGTACTTTGCAGACAAATCAAAACTCAAGCCATCAGGGCTTGGCACAATCAAGCTCAAATTGCCTGGTTTTCCAGACTTTCTTCTGCATGATGTTTTATATCAACCATAGTTGAGGAGAAACTTGTTGTCCTTGGTCCACATCCACCAACAAGGACACTCCATTCATATGTTTGATGGCAAGGTTGAAGTGAAAAAAGCATCAGATCACTCACTTGTCATGTTGATTTTTGGTAGCATCGGATGTGCTCTAGCTATGAAAATTGGCGGAGAGGCTAAAGCACATGAGATCTCCAAGACTCAGAAGTGGTTTGGGGAAATTCCACCCGGTTAGAGAGATATTAAAATAATTAATATTTTTAATGGGGTTCCTAAGTCTAAACTTAGGAAAGTTAAAATATTAATGGGTATTAATATAAAATTGGGTGAGAATGTTCTAAATGACATGGATCAAGCCAAATCTAATCTTAGCCGTTGATTAGAGACTCAATCTCGGCTGTTGAAGACTGAACGGGAAAAGTATAAGAGGAGGCTTGAGGGTCAGTTGGAGATACACCAATATTGATCAGTCAGTGCAATTTTCTGGAGCGGGGCTTGCTGAGAAAATTTGAACAAGTGATCTGTTGCAACGAGAAGCAGTGAGTACATAGGAGAGAGGTAGAAATAGTGCCAGAGGGTCAGCACAGTGACCAAAGAGGCTGACACAGAGGCAACTAGAGCTACTCAGAGGCAACTAAGGACTGCGCAGATGATGAGGGGCCTGCGTGGGTGATGCAGAGGGCCAGAGAGCTGACACAGAGGCTTCAGGAGCTGAGCTGAAGCTAGCAGGGCTGACGCGGGGCCAAGAGGAAGCACTGGAAGGATTTTCGTGGGGCAGACTAGAGCTGAGAGGTTGAATATCTATCACCGAGAAGAAGTGTTACTGCCATGTAACAATCTCTGTTCGGTGAGCCATTTTGACACCCTAGTTGTACTCAAGAATCTGCATAATAGTAAAACCCTCAGAACTATTGCACTGGTTTTCCTGCATTGGGTTTTTCCGGGGACGTGTTGTCCAAAAATAACGGTGTCCCTTGTGTGTTTTTCTAGTATTTCAGTTGTTGATTTGTATATGAGTTAAGGTTGCATTTGTGTTTATTTTCAGTATTTATATGTATAAATAACTTGTTAATGGAATAAACAAGTAGGCAAAATAAACCAGATAATGTAGTAGGGATTTCTAACGTGTCAGACTTAGAAATTTTAATATTGTATCATAGCGTTGCAGATCACAAGAGGATTGAAGGCACCAACATAATCAGAAGTATTTGCAATAGTAGCAGCTGTCCCGAGAGATAGAGCTGCTCCTAAGGAGAAAACAACAGAGAAGGAGTGACGCAGAGGGCCTGCGTCATCATTTCGAGCCAGAGAGGGCCAACGGAGAGGCAAAGAAAGGCAGAAGAGGCTCATGAAGAGCCACGTCATCCTACTCAGTTAGGTAGGCTTGACGCAGTTGGCCAGAGGAGTGATTCAGCCTTTGCCGGGATTGCGCAGAGCTGGAAGGCTCAGTTTCTTCAGTTGCTAGGGCATAGGGAGCTGTGGGTAGATTGTGGATTAGGAAGTTGGTGGGGTGTTGTTGCTGTCGAAGTAGAACAGTACCTAACGGGACAGAACCAAGGTAGAGGGAGTCGCTGCCTTGATGGATTTCTAGCCAAGAAATCTAGATCCGAGTTGCAGTTGCAAAGAGGATCAAAGAGGAGCGGATCGACAGTTGGCGGGAAGATTTCTAGCAGGGAAATCAGGACTTAGAGGGAGATTTCCAGGAGGGAAGTCGAATCTCAGAGGGAGTTGAGAAGAACGAGCGGAGATGGTAGTGAACAAATTGAGGGATTAGGACAGGTTGGATGGGGCTTCCAACTTTGTCATTTGGAAGGCCAGGTTCCTGTCAATGCTGGATAGACATCACATCAAGGGCTTCGCCTTCAGAACCGTGGCTATCCCAGTCGACCCAGTTGATAATGAGAAGTATGAGGATGCAATGGCGAAGGCAAAGTGCATAATCATTGATGGGGTCAAGGATCATGTCGTACCACATATTGCCGAGAAGAACACGACAAAGGAGATGTGGGATACTTTGACGACATTTTATCAGGGCACTTCTGTGGAGCGAATGATGCTCTTAGAGAATCAGCTGCGGTCGTATTAGATGCAGAAGGGGGAGTAGATAGATCTATACCTCCTCAGATTGCAGGAGATTCGAGACCAACTTACTTCCATTGGGGCCACGCCAGATCAGGAGTTCATGGTGAGGTCCGTCTTGAATGTAGTCTCCAAGGATTGGGAGACATTTGTCCCAAGCATTTTGGGCAGAGCTAATATTCGAGGATGGGAAGAGATGTGGGCAGCTCTTCGCTAAGAAAAGATAAGATGGTTGACCAAGGCGGGGAGTAGCAGCAAAGGGGGTCGAATCAAGAAAGAGGAGGAGGAAGATGTGGCTTTGGCATCTACGAGACAACAAGGGAAGAGGAAGAAGAAGGACATCTCCAAGATGAAGTGCTTCCATTGTGGGGAGCTGGGTCATTATGCAACCCAGTGTCCCAGGAAGAAGAACAAGGGAGAATCTTCTGACTCCAAGGCAGCTCCAGCTAAGGCAGAGAAAGAAGTCGAAACTGATGACCACTGTGCCATAAGTGCTCATGCACCTCTAGAGAAGAGGTGGGGAGACATCAAGCTGTAGTCAAGAGGACTACAGAAAATGTGGGGCAGGATCCTTGAGGTGCCCAAACTCTTGGATCATATTCGGCTACGGGAGCCCCGAATGATAGTAGCAGGATGACAGATGTTGGTAGAAGCAATATGCGATGGAGCAACAAGGCAGTGCTAGAGTGTAGAGGTCTGTAGCAGCGCAGTGGGGGTTGCAGTAGTGCGAGAGGCACAGAAGAGGTTGCAACAACGCGAGAGGCACAAAGGTGTTTGCAGCAGTGCGAGACGAGGTTGCAGTAGTGCGAGAGACACATAGGTGTTTGCAACAGAGGAGGGATAGGATAGTAGCAGAGGTAGCTTCAGCATCAGCAGGTTTCCAGACTGACAAGGATGTCAGAATTTGGGTAGATCAGTTACTTCTCGGTAACTAAGTTGCAGTGCAGCAGTTAGCAGTGGCAGTGCTATGGGTAGCATGATGCAGCATGTTGAGAGCAATGTTTTAAAACTCCGACTCCGACACCGACTCGGCCGAGGGTCGACTCCGACTTCGACTCCGACTCGGTATTGACTCGGCCGGCTCGATTTCAATGACTCGGTCGTTGTAAAAAATACATTAAATATTTTTTTTTTTTTATAAAAAAACAAAATTTTAAAGATTTTCATTCATGTTTCCAAACACACAGCATTAGAATATAGATGGAAGACAACATATGATCAAAGTAGGCTCATGAATAGATCCATTATATCAAAATGGCACCCAGTGCACTGTCCAATACATACATGATCAAAATAAAAACACATAACCAAGGAGGCTAGAAATGGCCTCTACAACAAAAGTAAACAGTGACCAGTACTATAGGCTAGTAGCTTGTTATGGAATCAGCTCACAAAAAGATAGAAAAGATAGATCAACGCCTTAGAATTCAGCCTCTTCGAGGGGGCAACCTCCTTTACATTACATAAATGAACAATTTTTGGATGATACAAATGACAAGACCTCCTTTCTATATATACGAGTCTAAGGGGTCATAATATAATCAGAGCCAACATAACAATAATAATGTAAGGGCACAATAATAACAATAGTGGGCTTGTATGGGGCACAATAATAACAATATGGGGACTACATGAGCACAACAATATAATAAGGGGGTTGTACTAATAACAATAAGGGGTTACACTAGTAATATAGGGACCTAACATAGCTACTGCTAGAGGAGCCAAGATCACGTGGATCAATCTCTGGATCATCATTAGAGTCAGATAGGGGGCCCCATGGCTCCTCATCATCATCATCTCCAACTGCAACTGTAGAAGTGGTAGCACTAGCAGGCTATGCAAAAGATGCATGCTAAGATAGACGAAATATGTGGTTGCGCTTTTGTCGTGGCTGAGCAGAGGAAGCGCCTGCAACTGGAGGACTTGCTGGCTGTGAGGCTGAGGCTGGTACAAGTGGATCAAGATCTGCATTCAACTGAACATCATGTTCGAGTGATGCTATCGTCTGTAATTCAAAATCCATATCCTCATGAGAAGCAAACTTTGTTAGATGACTCTCCACTACCCAATTTGATGTTGGATCAATGTCTTCCAACACAATGGGATCTGAATCAGGGCTTTTGTTCAGCAATTGGTTGCGTCTGAGCCGGAGGTTGTATTGTACATAGACTAGATCATTTAACCATTTTTTATCCAAACGATTTCTCTTCTTTGTGTGAATCCTCTCAAAAACGGACCAATTGCGCTCACACCCAGTAGCACTGCAAGTTTGACTCAAAATACGAATTGCAAACTTCTGCAATTCAGGATAATGGCTACCAAAAGCTTCCCACCATTGTGCTGCAAAAAACATAGGAGTGTAATGAGTTAGCTCAACAAAATTACAAATTATATCGAACTTTCAAATTATAAACGATTTAACAAAATTAAAAAAAACTATTAAGAATTTGAAAATTGAAATTTTTGTTTACCTGGCTCATCTGCTTCTCTTGGAATTTTTGCTAGGTTCTTCCCAAAGGTACCCAAGGCATTGGTGAAAGTCGTGACCTGTCGGTGTATCTCTAGCTGATCAGACTCCAATGGGATCATGCGATGAATGCAGTCAATCAGTCCATCTCTATCCTCCCCCCTCAAAGCTCCTGTCTCCTTAGCTTTATAATGATACCGTGGGTTCAAAAAATACCCAGTGGCATGTATAGGGTGATGGAGTTGATTGTTCCATCTTTCATCAATGATTACCCAAATGGGCCCATACTTAGCCACTTTATCCTTGTATGCCCTCCTTATTTGCTCCTTTGCTTGATCCATAGCCTCATAAATGAAGCCCATAGCCAATCTTTCCCCATCCACCAACCGCAACACCTTAACCAGTGGCTCAGCAAGCTTCACAATCTCTGCTGCCTTTCTCCAAAATATTTCTTCATTAACTTTCTTTTTCAATTCTTTGCCTTCCAGTTTGTGAAAGCATAGATTGCAATGTCAAAAAATGAGTAGCAAATCTAGTGATGGCAGGCCTAATAATATCCCTGCCCCTAGTGTGTTTCCTCATGAGGCTCAAAATCCATGAATGATTGTAGATAAATTTTGTTATGCTTTTGGCATGATCTACAGTGTTTTTGACCCAATCTAATTTTCCAATATCCTGAAGCATGGGGTCTATGCTATGTGCAGCACATGGGGTCCAAAAGATGGTCGTGTGTTTTTCCTCTAACAGTTTACCAGCAAGAACATAGTTAGAGGCATTATCTGTGATGACTTGAACAACATTAGCCACCCCCACCTCCTCAACAACCTCATCCAATAGCTGAAACAACAATTGCCCATCATCAACCTTATCAGATGCATCAACTGATTTTAAAAAACATGGTTCCCCGTGGGCAGAAGATAAGAAAGTTTATGATGGTACAGTTTCTTTGATCAGTCCATCCATCTAACATGTTGGTACATCTTGTTCTTGCCCATGAGTCCTTGAAATCTTTCAAATAGTCATTAATGGATAAAATTTCTTTCTGCAAACGATACCCCCTTAGCTCATGCATAGTAGGGCCTTTGAAGCCTTTTCCAACAGCATGTATGGCATCAAACATAGGCTCATAATATGGTGAATGGGAAATATTGAAGGGGATATCAACATCATACCACCATCTAGCTATGTAATCACAAGCAATGTCCCTCAATTCTTTCTTCCAATGGTCATCTAAAGTGGGTTGCATTTGACTTCTACTAGCTTGGGGACCATGTGCATCTGATCGAGAGGAGGGAGTGAAATAACTTTTGATATTCATATCACCCTTTTTCATTCTACCCTTTCCCTTTTCTTGAATAGACTCAAAAGAGGGAGGAACATATCGGAAGGGGTTGGATGCATCAATACAAGGGATAGAGGAAAAACCCTCAAAATCAAAATGGGGGTTGGTAGCCATCACTTTTTGTATATTCCTCTTCCTCCCAATTTCAGCCTCTAACTCTTTTTGCCTAGCCTTATCTTCTTTAAACTTCTCAAAGCTGGCTAACAATTCCTTCCTAATCTCCCCAATTTCTGGTGAGGTACATGGAGTAATTTGGCCTCTAATCCCCGCCAAGTGTTGTTTCAGCCTATTAATGCCCCCAGGACCTTCCTTAATTTTCCTATGGCAAAATTTGCAATGCATTTGACTTTCAACCATTTCAACATATGCCCAAGCAGCATCTTTCACTCTAGGTGCCATTTTTTGACTTGGAAATGAAAGCAAACAATCTGAAAATGAAAAAAAAAAACATTGATTCAATGTTCATTTCTTTCACAAAAAACACTCTTTAGGATTTCTAGATTTGCACATAAAATTTAATAAGCAAAAACAGATTTGTACAAGTGAAAAAAAATACCTCTAGGCACAAACTGCCTCCTCAAGCTTGCTCCAAGAAACCAACTCCTCAATGTTGCTCCAAATGGCTGCCCAAGAAGCTCCTCACTCCAGCTACAATGCTTGTCCAAGACTCCTCACTGCTGCTCCAAAAACAAACTCAACAACTCCTCACAAACTCTCATTGAAATTCTCACTCAAATGCATGAGATGGATGTGAGAGAATGAGAGGGGTTAAGTGGGTTAAATACGGCTTGGGAGAGGGGAATGGACCCCAAAGACCAACAAAACAAAAACTAAATTGCTTTGGAGTCCTCCACACTCAGCAATTAATAATATTTTTTTAAAAAATCGCATTTTTTTAAGTGACCGGGCCAATGTACGTAACCCGGTCGGGTTGATACGGACTCGGCCGAGTTGTGTAACAACTCGGCAGGCTCGGTATTAACCCGGCTGGCCAAACCAGTTACTTGGCCGAGTCACAATTTTCAGGCCTGGCTCGGACCAACTCGGCCGAGTCAGTTCCAAGCTGGCCGTTTTTTAAAACATTGGTTGAGAGGGAGCTGCAGTACAAATGTAGTAGTGGCAGTGGTAGAGCCATGGGAGGCAGTACAAGAAGCAACAGTACAGGTACCGGTGCGGAAGGATCAGTGTGATGTTCAGTGCTGGAACATTACTAGAGCACATTCCTCGCTAAGAGGGAGTGTTGATTTGTGGTAGCATCGGATGTGCTCTAGCCATGAAAATTGGTGGAGAGGCTAAAGCATATGAGATCTCCAAGACCCAGAAATGGTTTGGGGAAATTCCACCCGGTTAGAGAGATATTAAAATAATTAATATTTTTGATGGGGTTCCTAAGTCTAAACTTAGGAAAATTAAAATATTAATGGGTATTAATATAAAACTGGGTGAGAATGTTCTAAATGACATGGATCAAGCCAAATTTAATCTTAGCCATTGATTAGAGACTTAATCTCAGTCGTTGAAGACTCAACAGGAAAAGTATAAGCAGAGGCTTGAGGGTCAGTTGGAGATACACTAAGATTGATTAGTCAGTTTGATTTTCTGGAGCGAGGCTTGCTGAGAAAATTCGAACAAGTGATCTGTTGTAGCAAGGGGCAATGAGTACATAGCAGAGAGGCAAAGATAGTGCCAGAGGGTCAGCGCAGTGACCAAAGAGGCTGACGTAGAGGCAGCTGAGGATTGCGCAGAGGCTAAGGGGCTTGCGTGGTTGACGCAGAGGGCCAGAGAGTTGACGCATAAGCTTCAGGAGCTGAGCTGAATCTAGTAGGGTTGACGCAGGGCCAAGAGGAAGCGCTGGAAGGATTTTCGTGGGGCAGACTAGAGCTGAGACACTGAATATCTATCTTCGTATTACTGCTGTGTAATAATCTCTGTTGGGTGAGCCATTTCGGCACCCTAATGTTGATTTGGGGTAGCATCGGATGTGCTCTAGCCATGAAATTGGTGGAGAGGCTAAAGCACATGAGATCACTAAGATCCATAAATGGTTTGGGCAGATTCTACCCAGTTTGTTAATATTTTTAATGGAGTTCCTAAGTCTAAACTTAGGAAAAATAAAATATCAATGGGTATTAAATTTTAATATAAAACTGGGTTAGAAGGTTCCAAAAGACATGGATCAAACCAAATCTAATCTTAGCCATTGATTAGAGATGTAATCTCGGCCATTGAAGGACCAACAGGAAAAGTATAAGAGGAGGCTTGAGGGTTAGTTGGAGAACATACTAAGGTAGAGAGGCCTGTGTTGACGCAGAGAGGCAGGAGTTGACACAGAGGGTCTGGGAGCTGCGCAGAGGCCAGTAAGTCTGACGCTAAGTCTGGGGGAGGGTGTTGGAGAATTTATCTCTATTGGGTAAGCCAGTTTGGCACCCAGTTGTACTCAAGAATCACTGATTAATAAAATCTTCCTCTGCTGCATCGGTTTTCCCACATTGGGTTTTTCTGGGGACAATTGTCCAAAATATCTGTGTTGATGTGTTTTGATTCTTGTGCATGTATTTATTTCTATATTATGGTGTGATGTTTGCAACTGAATTTATTTTAATATTTATTGAAGGGTTTTTGTAAATAACTTATTGGAAAATAAGTAGGTAAAATAAATCAGTTGTTGCAGTGATAGAATTTTCACATGGTATCAGAGCAAGCAATCAGAGACAGGAAGGGAAAATCAATTATGGGTCGAGACCATGATGCAGAGGCATCTATGTCAGGAGACTTGCACAGATTTTCAGAAAATTGCACAAGAGATAGTAATTTCGATTTCTTTATGTTGGCTTCCAGATTGGAAGAAGAAGTTACTTGTGTGACAAGCTCTACATCATCAGAGGTATGGTATATAGATAGTGGAGCCTCCTGGCATATGACGAGAATCCGGGAATGTTTCTCAGATTATCAAGAGGAAAGGATGAATTTTCAGATCACCATGGGGAATAAGGCAAAGTGTACTCCAGTAGGGAAGGGTACCATAGTTTTTCAAACAGAAACGGGAGAGTGGTTCCGTGCTACCAACGTGCTGCATGTACCAAGACGGGGGATGAACTTACTTTCCATATCGCAACTTCAAGGCAAGGGCTATGATGTTTTCTTCATCAAGGAGAAAGTATACGTCAAACACCCGAGTTGGAAAAAGAAAGTGCAGATCGGGATCAGAAGTAATAAGTGTACATATTACAACTAGAATCACCAATGCCACTGATAGGCAGTCATGGAGACAAGGATTTGAACGAACTATGGCACAGAAGAATGGGGCATTTGCACCATGGGGCTCTAAGAATTATTAGAAAAACTGTAACAAGAATTCTGGATCTTAGTACAGAACGAGATGATGTATGTAGAGGATGTGCTCTAGGAAAGTATGCCAAAGTAGCGTTTCCTAGAAGTAAAAATAGGGCAAAGAGTGTACTAGGATTGATACACTCAGATATTTGCGGACTTATGTCCACGAAAGCTCTTAGTGGTGCCGAGTACTTCGTCACCTTCATTGATGACCACTCAAGGAAAAGTTGGATTTATTTTCTGAAAACCAAAGATGAGGTTTTTTGTCGATTCAAAGAGTTGAAGGCTCTGGTGGAGAATCTAACGGGGAAGAAAATAAAAGTTTTGCGCTCATATATTGGTGGAGAGTATGTCGATAAGGACTTCACTGCTTTTTGAGCTAACGAGGGCATCAGAAGAGAGTCGACAACTCCTTACAATCCGGAGCAGAATGGAGTAGTAGAAAGGAAGAATAGGACTATCGTGGAAGTAACTAGGGCCATGATGATTGGGATATGCCAAAATTCCTGTGGGTAGAAGCATGCAACACGACAGTCTATGTTCAGAATAGAACTCCTCATCGGGCATTGGGCAAAATTACTCCAGAGAAAGTCTTCATAGGGAAGACACCTGAAGTCAGTCATTTCAGGATATTTAGGAGCTTAGCATATTGCCGCATACCCGAGGAAAAGAGGAAGAAGCTGGATCAAACTGCAGAGAAAGGATATCTAGTGGGATATAGCGAGAACGCTAAAGCATACAGAATCTATCTTCCAAGGAGCAAGAAGGTAGTAGTTCGACGAGATGTGAAGTTCATGGAGGATAGGGCCTTCAGAAAATCTCAAGAAATGCCTTCCAAGGAGCAATCAAAAGCACCTACTACCAGAGGAAGAGGAGGAGCTAACAAAAGCACCTACTACCAGAGGAAGAACGAGCAAGGAACTTCGTCAGATTCTGCAAGATGCAGAGGATTTCATCGGTGCACCAAGAAACAATGAAAAGTAGCGAAAACAACTAGATAGATATCAAGCATTAGTAGCTTAGGATGGAGAGCCTGCTAGTTTTCAGGAGGCTACTCAACATCAAGTTTGGTTGGATGTGATGGTAGAGGAATACAATTCCATAATGGTAAACGATGTTTGGGAGGTAGTGCTGAGGCCTCAAGACACATCGGTGGTAGGTTCAAGATGGATCTACAAGATTAAATACGCTGAAGACGATCGTGTGGAAAAATACAAAGCTATGTTTATGGCTAAGGGGTATGCTGAGAAGGAAAGAATTGACTACGAAGAGACTTTCACCCCAGTAGCCAGGTATACATCTATTAGAACCGTGATATCTCTTGCAGCATAGATGGGATGGGAGATTCATCAGATGGATGTCAAAATGACATTCCTGAATGGGGTGATAGAAGAGGAGGTATACATTGAACATCCAGAAGGCTTTGAGACACATGAGAAGAAGTCTCATGTATGCAGATTGAAGAAAGCCTTGTATGGGCTGAAACAGGCACCTAGAACATGGTATGGTCGAATTGATGGCTACTTGCAGAAGATGGGATTTGTCAAGAGTGACACAGATCCAAATATCTACTATCTGGTTGTAGAGAATGAGCCTCTAATCCTAGTACTATATGTGGATGATCTCTTCTGATAGGATCATCTAGGCTCATCAGGGACTGCAAGAAGAATCTAGCCACATAATTTGACATGAAAGATTTGGGACAGATGCATTATTTCCTGGGTTGGAAGTTTGGCAGCAAAAGGGGGAGATCTTCCTTAGACAAGGGACATATGCTATAGAAATTCTGAAGAGATTCAGGATGCAGGATTGTAGACCCATGGCTACTCCAATGATCACCAACTGGAAGAAAATTGATACATCAGAAGACAAGGATGTTGATCACACCTTATAGGGTCCCTGATATATCTGGTCAATACTAGGCCAGACATTTGTTACGCTATCAACACCCTCAGTCAGTTCATGGTGGAACCGAAGAGGGCACACTGGGCAGCAGCCAAACATGTTCTTAGATATATACAGGGAACAGTCGATTATGGACTCTTGTACACCAGGAGTAAAGATATCAGATTGAGTGGATTTATTGATGCAGATTGGGCTGGAAGTTCAGTGGATCGGAAAAGTACCTCTGGGTACTGTTTCAACATTGGATCGAGAATGAGCTCCTAGTGCAGTAGGAAAGAAAAATCCGTAGCTCTAAGCTCAGCTGAGGCAGAATATATGGCTGCAAGCACAACTTCGTGCGAGGCCATATGGCCTAGAAAACTACCTGTGAACCTATTCAAAAGAAAGATGGAGGCGACTAAAATCATGTGTGATAATCAAAGTTGCATCAAGCTCTCTGAGAATGCAGTATTTCACGATCGATCAAAGCATATTGATATTCGGTGTCACTTTGTCAAAGACTGTGTCCAATGAGGAGCTGTACAGTTGAGCTACACCTAGCGGAGAACAGGTGGTAGACATCCTTACCAAGGCCCTTAGAAGAACAAAGTTTGATTATTTCAGGGAGAATGTAATGACCCACTTATAGTAAATTAAAGTTTATGAAATCAAATAAAATTAATTAAATTATAAATTATAAATTAAATAAATCAAAATTAAATCATTAAAATAAATAAATAAACTTTATTTCAAATTAATATATTCAAATAAAATAAAATCAGATTTTGTTTATAAAAATCAACACGTATCATACTTTGGACACGGTGATGGAGGATGTCGGTAAATGAAAACTTATAAGAAGGAAAGGACGGTTGGAGGCAGGGGAGAAAGAAAAACAGGAGAAAAGCTTATACACAGAGTTTGTTTATCATTAGGAATAGTTGGGCCTTGCTTGTTCTGAGGTTTCTGGGCACGGGGGAACAGTCTGCTTCAAGTGAGAAGTTTACTGGACTGAGTAGCGAGGTTCTGCTCAGTTTGGCTGGGTGGTTTCGGTCTTTTGGTAATAGAAGCGGGAGCAACTTGAGGCATCATCAACCGTAAGATTATAGGTAAGTACTCTCATCGGTTCTGCCAGTTAAATTTATAAAATTCAGGAAATTTTATCACAGGTTCATGATGTTTATTTCAGAAATTTTTTTATTGTCTTTACAATGGTTGTTAAATTCTGTACAGCGCTTAAATCAAATTCTATAAATTCCTTACAGAGAAGATGGGGATGATAAAGAATCCATTTCAGTAGCAAAAATGGGTATGATGTTACAGTGCAGTAGCATGATGCAGCATGATAAGAAGAGGTTGTAGTGCAGACGCAGTGTTGGGAAGAAGGACCAGCAGCAACACAGATGCAGAGGGAGTTGTAGTGCAGATGCAGTGTTGGGAGAAAGGACCAGCAACAACACGGATGCAGAGGGGGGTGTCGTACGGATGCAGCAGTGGCAGTGGCAGAGCCATGGGCAGCAGTGTAGAGGATGTTGGGAGGGAAGCCCTAGCATCAGCACAGGTACCGATGCCGAATAATCAGAGTGATGCTTAGTGTGGAATATTACTAGAGCACAGTCCTCGCTAAGAGGGAGTGTTGATTTGGGGTAGCATCGGATGTGCTCTAGCCATGAAAATTGGTGGAGAGACTAAAGCACATGAGATCTCCAAGACCCAGAAATGGTTTGGGCAGATTCTACCCGGTTTGGGAGATATTAAAATAATTAATATTTTTAATGGAGTTCCTAAGTCTAAACTTTGGAAAAATAAAATATTAATGGGTATTAATATAAAACTGGGTTAGAAGGTTCCAAAAGACATGGATCAAGCCAAATCTAATCTTAGCCGTTGATTAGAGATGTAATCTCGGTCGTTGAAGGACCAACAGGAAAAGTATAAGAAGAGGCTTGAGGGTCAGTTGGAGAACATATTGAGGGAGATTAGTCAGTTTGATTTTGGAGCAGGGTTTGCTAAGAAATTCGAACTAGTGGTCTGGATTGCAGCAAGTGGTAACGAGTACGGAACAGAGAGGCAGGAACAACACCAAAATGTCAGCGCAGAGATTAGAGAGGCAGACGCAAAAGCAGCAGAACTACACAATCACTGGAGGGCCTGTGTGGGTGACATAGAGAGGCCCAATGCTGACGTAGAGAGGCAAGAGCTGACACAGAGGGTCTGGGAGCTGTGCAGAGGCCAGTAAGTCTGACGCTGAGTCTGGGGGAGGGTGCTGGAGAATTTATCTCTGTTGGGTAAGCCAGTTTGGCACCCAGTTGTACTCAAGAATAACTGATTAATAAAATCCTCCTCTGCTACACCGGTTTTCCCGCATTGGGTTTTTTCGGGGACAATTGTCCAAAATATCCGTGTTGATGTGTTTTGATTCTTGTGCATGTATTTGTTTTTGTATTATGGTGTGATGTCTGCAGCAGAATTTATTTTAATGTTTACTGAAGGGTTTTCATAAATAACTTATTGGAAAATAAGTAGGTAAAATAAATAAGTTGTTGCAGTGATAGAATTTTCACACCTAGTTGTACTCAAGAATCTGCATAATAATAGAACCCTCAGAACTGTTGCACTTGTTTTCCAGCATTGGGTTTTTCCAGGGACGTGTTGTCCAAAAATAACGGTGTCCCTTGTGTGTTTGTCTAGTATTTCAGTTGCTGATCTATATATGAGTTAAGGCTACATTTGTGTTTATTTTCAGTATTTATATGTATAAATAACTTGTTAATGGAATAAACAAGTAGGTGAAATAAACTAGATAATACAGTAGGGATTTCTAACCTGTCAGACTAAGAAATTTTAATAGTCATGACGGGGATAGAAAAAGAAAGGCTTCTTAAGCTGCAAGGTACCTTTGCTCGTGCACAAAATTTCTCATACCATTCTCATTATGATGAAGGTACATTTCCATCAAGTCTATTATGGCATGCTAGATTTGGACACTTGAACTATGACAACCTTCGCTTGTTGAAGAAAAATGGTGTTACTAGTTTCCCTACAATTCCTAGGAAACTTAAGCAATGTGATGCTTGCATTCTAGGAAAGCATAGCAAATAGTGTTTTCCTAGCAAACAGTCTTTTCCTGATTAACATACCAGAGCACACAGAAAACTTGAACTCATTCATTCAGATTTATGTAGTCCAATGCCTGTTCCTTTTGCAAATGGAAATAAATATATGATGACATTTATTGATGCGTACACCAGAATGTGTTGGGTTTATTTATTGAAGAACAAATCAGATGCTTTTCAAACATTTAAGAACTTTCATACATGGATTGAAATTGATGCACAATCTCATATTGGCTCTATTCGCACTGATAATGGAAAAGAATACACTTCAAATGAATTTGAAAACTATCTTCGCCAGCATGGGATCAAACATCAAACAACTGTGCCTTATAATCCCCAACAAAATAGAGTAGCTGAAAAAATGATTAGGACAATCTTAAATATGGTATGTTCCATGATGTTTTTCAAGAATGTAAAATTGAGGTTTTGGGCTGATGCAGTTCTATGTGCTGTATATGTAAAGAATAGATGTCCATCTAATGCTATTAGAAACAAGACTCCTTATAAATGTGGTATGGCCACATTCCTTCGGTAAAGCATCTCAAGGTCTTTGGTTGCCTTGATACCAAAAGTACATAGAAACAAACTTGGTGCAAGGAGTTGTAAGTGTATCTTCTTGGGGTATTCAAACACCTCCAAAGCATACCATCTCTATGATGAAGTTAATAACAAGTTTGTTGTATCTAGAGATGTAATCTTTCTTGAATCTTCCAAAGATGACAATGTTGCTGAGCAACAACTTGATTGCTTGGATAGATTCGCAAATGCAAAATCATTTCAAAAATTTGATAATCAGATTCCACATCTTGAAGGGGAGATTCCTATACTGGATCAATCTATGGAATCTCCTTCTGAAGCACTCTCTGCCCCACATGAAACTCCAACCACTGATGATACTTTGAGTGATGTGATTGACAGAATTGGGAGACTCAATCTTGATTCAGTCCCAACTCAATCAACTGAGCAACCTGGACCATCTTAGAAAGGTCCCCCAAAGTGGCTGACAAAGACACTTGAAAGTGTTCATCTTGATGAAGTTGGAAAGATAGGGACAAGAAATTCAACCAGGCAAAATGGAGATGATGTAGATGATTCTGATTCACCTGTTGATATGGATGTTTCTTATGATTGTGAATTGAATTTGTCTACAGATTTTGAACCAACTTCCTTCAAAGAAGTCGCTTTTCATGATGAATGGAAAGAAGCGATGAAAAAGGAGTGTGATGCCTTGATAAAGAATGGCACTTGGAAGCTAGTTGATCCTCCATTGGGAACCAAACCAATTGGCTGCAAGTGGGTCTACAAGAACAAGTATAAAGATGATGGCTCATTTGACAAGCACAAAGCCAGGCTTGTGGAAAAAGGTTTTGCACAGAAGGAAGGGGTCGATTATGAGGAGACTTTTGCCCCCACAACAAAATGGGCTACCATTCGGACACTCTTTGCCCTAGCAGCTCAGAAAGGCTGGAAAGCCCATCAAATGGATGTAAAAACTGCTTTCTTAAAAGGAGATCTAAAGAAAATGTTTCTATGCCCCAACCTGAAGGATTTGCTGTGAAAGGACATGAACATAAAGTATGCAAACTTGTGAAATCCTTGTATGGCCTCAAGCAAGCACCGCGAGCCTGGTATGAAAAGTTAATTGAGCATCTTCTGAAACTCAATTTCAAACATTATGATCTTGATGATGCAACTTTGTTTGTCAAGAAAGTTGGCAAAATAGTTGTATATCTTGTGGTATATGTAGATGATCTTTTGATAAGAGGGAACAATGAGAGCTACATTGCATCCATAAAGGAGGAATTGAGGAAAGGTTTTGAAATGATTGATTTGGGCTATGTTCATTACTATCTTGGTATTGAAGTAACTCAACATCCGAAGTCTATATTCCTTTCTCAAAAGAAGTACATTGGAGATCTATTGAACATGTTTGGCATGACTGAGTGCAATTCTCTAACTAATCCAATAGGCCAAAACTTAAAGCTCACGTCCACTGAAGAAACAGAATTTGAGGATGCAACAAAGCATAGACAGCTTGTAGGAAGTCTCAACTACCTAACTACTACCAGAGTAGACATTTCGTTTGCTGTTGGAATCCTCTCCAGGTTTATGCAAAAGCCTTGTGAGGGACATTGGTTTGCTGCAAAATGAGTTCTAAAGTACTTGAATGGAACTCAAGACTTTGGACTCAAGTATACACAGGTGAGCGACTTCAGCTTGGTTAGATACTCTGATTCAGACATTGATGGAGACAAAGAAACTGGGGTATTTACTTCTGGTTATGCTATGAGTCTTGGATCAGGAGCTGTCTCCTAGAGTTCACGCAAACAATCAGTTCCAGCAGATTCCCGAACAGAGGCAGAATATGTGTCAGCAACTGAGTTAACAAAAGAAATTGTGTGGCTCAGGAAAATTTTGGAAGATTTGCAGGTAAAACAAGTACATTCAACTCCACTCATGATTGACAACACCTATGCAATAAAGTTGGCCAAGAACCCAAAGTTGGGCCAACGATATCCCTTCTCATTCTCTACTCCATTCACCTCTTTATCACATGCCACCACTTTTTAAATGATGTACCTTGGACATATTATCCCCTTTAAAAGTAGAAACCACCTAATGGGATACTTGGTTAGCCCCATTTGGAGTTTGGAGACATTAGCACATGCCAAAGCTCATTATGGAAGGGCATGCCATTATGAAGTCCCCATTTTTGGTCCATGGTTTGTAAGTTCTTTTACTCGATTTCCTTGATAACTTGTTGTACTGAAAGGCTATGGGATGCATTGGATCTTATGCAGGATCGCAAATGGTCTCTATCTTGGGTTTGGTCTCCCTATACGGGGTCCTAACACTCTAAAGGGCTACATTGACACATGTAGGGTGTGTGTTGAGAGCCATGGGCCTCCACAATAGTAGACAACACTCCATGGATCCCCAAAGACATTTAGAGATTGCTTGAGAATCACCTATTGGACGAGGAAGATGCACCTAGTTCACCTTTGCCCAGCGAACCCCACAGATGTACCATGTACTTGGCAGCTGGCCCAGGACTTGCAGGATGATGTGGCATCGCCTACACCATCATCTGAGCCCTTATAGATGATCTACAGACATCTTCGACTTACTTGGAGACCCATGTGGTCACTTGTGTGTCCGATAGCCATTGGGAGCACAACATGTTTATTATGTGGAGAACAAGGGGCCGACTCTTTGTCCATTAATTTTGGAAGTCCAACTCATCATTTTGGCACTTATGGACTTCATCAAGCCTCTTAGAGAGCCCAACGACATGCATTATTGATCATTCGACCTCTTGGGAGGCTTATTATTATATTTGTGAGCTAGTTTGGTGGGCTTGTCACCAATAGATAGTAATTTGCACATTATTTATTTGATGGGCTAATGTAGGCTCAAATTAGGTAATTCAAACTCCTAATGAGTGAATAAATAGGAGACACATGAATTAATTTGTATCATCGCTTTGGATTGGATCATTCTTCTCTTCAGAGAATTTTACACTTTTTCTGGGAGGATGAATTTTGATGTTTGGATTGGAGTATTTTATCTTGGAGCTTCTTTATTGTCAAATTGTTGATGGTTGGATATGTTCTATTACATGTAAGTACACACATTTAATGTTGTTCTTGTGTTACTTTTGTCGTATGCATAGAATGGATTTTCTCTATACTAGGGCTAATTGTGGCATTGCATAATTGCGAAATTATGGAATTATTGTTTCTATATAACATCTCTCAATGTATGGGCCATGTATGTGAATGAAATCTCCTAGGGATAATTTTACCAGTGAATTTATCTTGATTCTTGATAAGCCATTTCTTTTTGCAAAGCGAAGTATAAAAGCTTTGAGGTCACTTCTTCTTGCCCTAAAGGCCAAGCGAAGTAGTCCTTAAGGCCTCCTTGACCAAAATACGAAATCCTTTCTCATCATTCTCCTAGACTCCATTCTCCCAAAGGGATTAGGCACTGGACTACCAATAGGTTATCACTCCAAGAACATTTTTCTCCACCTTTTCCCTTCTCTTCTAGGTCTAGCCAAGTTGGGTCACCTAGGGCATCACTTTTCTGACAAAATAGCCATAAAAAAGTTCGATCTCCTAGCCTCTACTGCGCAGATGTGTCCTCAAGGCCTACTCCAAAATTGAAGCCATTCCAACGGTGGAGTTGTGTGATATCCCAAGCCCTAGCTCTGAGATCAAACTTTGCCCTTGTATTCGTTAGGCTAGCACCTCATAGGATCAGTTTGACACCTTTAAGTGGAAATTCTTGCTTTGATCCTTTCCCCTTCCTTGTCTAGGTTGACATCATCATTGGTTGCTAGATTCTCTCTCCTCAACCTAGGCTGGGTCCACTTGGTCCCGTATGGTCCCATAGCTTTGAAAGTCAATTCTCCAAGAACCATTTGGGAAGTCAAGCTCAATAAAGATTTTAGGATTGGAAAACTCCTTTACAAGGCATATTCCTCTAACTTAACCCTCAATCCTCACTTACTTATTCTAGAAATGTTTATATCTTGCTTGAAGAGCAAGTAAGCTCCATTCTTTACCCTCTTCTAGGAAAATGATCGTTAAGGTCATTTCACATACATTTGTTGATTCAATCCTTCACAAGTGAATTCCATATACCAAGTCTCCTCCCATCGGTGAAAGTCCGTAAAGAGTAGGTAGTCTTAGCTAAGGTAACAGTGGGCTAAGTCTCCATTGTTGCCCTTGGCCTAGCAGTTGTCCCCTCTAGGAATCCCCTTTAGGCCCCCTGCTAGTTTGAGCTGTAACATTTTGGCATTGTTGCCGAGGACACGAAACGTGTGTTTGGTTCCCCATACGACATATTGACATAACATTATTGGTGACTCCATTGGAAGAACGAAGCCCTAGTTCTTCATTGAACTTCAAAGTCAATGCTTGTAGGGTGAAGCAAGCATTTGTTAAGGCAATTTCATTCACCCTGGCGACTCCCATGTCATTAAGGACCCAACAACATGTTGACCACATATATTCCTGCCATAGATATGACAGGGACCCCAAGATATCCTTCATCGAAATCCATGAAGAATATGCCAATGTTCGATGGGGATCCACATTCCGCAGCCAACCACGTGGTAAGGTTCATAAGGTACCTTTCAAAGCAAAATATAACTCAACCTTGTGACCAAATGGAATTGTTTGTCCTATCCATTGCCCCAAATACTGATTGGCTTGAGTCATGTAAACCTAAAAGCATTCCTTCTCTTCCAATGTTGACTACGCACTTCTTGTTGCATGAAGGGCTAAGTTTCCAATCTCATGAAGACATATCCCAAATGTTAGATATGGCCCTTCGAGAGGACGAAGTTATTGAATACGATTTTATGCTTGAGGAATAGTCTCTTATTACTGCATACTTTAATGATGGTGCCAAAGGAGAGACTCATGAATTGGAAAGCATGTCCTCTAAGGATAATGAAGAAGATCTCAACCCCGAGAGCCCTCAGACATTGCAAGAATGGATGATGGAATATGAAAAGTCTTGCAGCAAATTGATGGCCACATATAACTGCCAAGAGATTTCCTCCCACTATTGTGAGCAATCGGAAAGGCTCTGTAATACGAAGAATGAATATAAAGAGAGTCCTACCGATGACCTTCTTTTTGAGGCATTTTATCAAAATCATGTAGTAAATACCTTGGAGATCATTCTTTGGGAACAGATAAAGGAGGAAAAGTCCTCCCTGGCTAAAGAAGAGAATGAATGGCATCCTAACCAACACCAAATATATAGTGACGAATGGGAGGATTCTAATGAAGATCATGATAGTCGAATAAATGAAGAATCTATGAGTGACTTTTGCGTTGTTGATTGGGGAATTGGGTATGATTATAGAAATGAAGATCCCATGGTTTCTCAAGTCCATAAGAATGAGCTCAGGGATGAAGAAAATGGTCCGCCCCTTCTAAATAACAATGTTGTTCCTTATGAAGCCCTTCCTAGTGGTTGGAAAGGTCTCTTCTTTATGTTCCAAGATGATTCAATCAAAAAGAGCCTTCCGAGATTGTGTAGAATTATGATGAATCTAATATAGAAGAAATTGAGGAAGATGCTTCCCTAGGCCATGCCACTGATAAATGGTTTTCCTTCATGTTTGAGCGTTCAACCCTGCCCTGGAAATAGATGTTTGTGATGATGTTCATTCCCCTAGTCTTGATGAAGAGCTGTTTTCCCCTATGAAGGACCAAGAATCATGGTTTTTCCCCAAATACGATGATGCATCCACTTCTTGTTTTCCAAATAACCAAAATAGTATCATCCTAAACATGTTTGAGTCTTTCACTCCTTACCCTAAGGATGATAGGCCCGAGATAGTTCTTCATCAAAGATTCATATACTTGGTCATTGACATTTCCATCTCTTGGTTGGAGGATCAAATCCAATCCTCTCGACTGTGTGTCTTTTCCTTCTTCTAAGGTTCCTTTCTATGGAAAGCGGGTCTCTTCTTTTCCCAACTACCTCCCTCGCAACCCCTCATATCATTGTTCCCATTTGTATTGCCAGGTCTGCTGCAAAAATAATCATGGAAGCATGCATTCTTGGATTGATCAATTGACATGTTGGTTACATTGGGTCTATGATTATACTTAGCACGACATTGTATGTTATGCATATTAGAGTAGGATGCATCACATGTTGATTTTGCACTAGAACTAACCTCATATGATATTTCTCATTGTAGATTAGATGCATTTAAATTAAAATTTGCATATTTTATTTTTTTGTTGATTTTACAGCTTAGCACTAAGCATGGGTGATCATAAGACACCGTGAAAAACATGCTGCCCCGTGGGTTCAATCGTTGATATGTGCAGGTAACAGGTTTGCAGTAACCAAGAGATTGTTGGAGTTCTTGTGACCTTCCGTTCGAGTAGCTTTTGTCCACTTCTTCGAGAGATCATGTCCTAGTTGGAGCCAAATGTTATCCACCATTTTGTGGGTGATAACCCTAGGAGAAAATTTTTCTCCAAGATGGTCCTCAGTGGACAGCCAGCAGCCCCTTGTAGTGACCAACTAGCTTGTTGTGCCATTTCTCCGCCACCTGAGCCAGCGATGTGGGCCCTCACCCATCTGCCATGATCGTATGTTTGAAGGTGGACCTCTTGAACCTAAAGGTATGCCTTGTCATTTGGTAATTGAGTATTGTAGTTTGTTTATCATGGACACTTCTCGACGTGGATTAATGGGGGGATTCGGCAGAAAGAATGGGCTAGGTCGGTGCTCTTGTCCCTTAGACCCCTTTTGGATATTAACCTTGAATTCTAGACCCGTGGCATCTCTTTTACTGACCATTTGGCTTTAGGGATGGTATTTCATGGGAAACCTTGATTTTGGTTGCGTGGTCCCGCTCCCTTATCCACATATATTTCCCCCTTTCCACTCATTATAACGCCATTCATCATTTCTCCCACCTGGGTCCACATTCCTCCACTATGTCCACATAGGGCTAGCTCTCCCCTTCCCCTTGCCCATACCTTGGGCCAAGCCTAGAATGATGCCCCAGAGGTTGATGCAGTTAGAAAGAAAAGTAAAAGCATAATTGGCCACATTCAACAAGAAAATGCACCACAAAATGCAAAAGATGGTCGGAACAAACACATTTAGCATGTGGGAAAAAGCCAATACATGAGCTCTACCACATCATCATGGCCATCACCCTGGTTCCTACAAGCTCTATGAGCCCCCTTCATCATATCGGAACCCATGATTGTTCCAACCCCTGGTGGGCAATGAACTGCCCTACCTTAAAAGGGGTTATCCACTACTATATCTCACATATCATGCTCTTACCCCTTGAACCTCGAGCAGTTAATTGAAGAAAAATCGTAAAAAGGAAAAATGCATATAAAGAAGGGTGGAAAAATAAAGACCGAGGCACCTCATGTACCATGATTGCTCCCTCTCATACATTATATACCCAAGTGTGGGCTTCCCTTCTACTAGCTACCCTTGTACCCTAGCGTGTGGCCTAGGGCTGCGCCTTCTCATACCCTACTCCATTCACCTCTTTATCATATGCTACCACTTTTTAAAGGATGTACCTTGGACATATTATCCCCTTCAAAAGTAGAAACCACCTAGTGGGTTACTTGGTTAACCCCATTTGGAGTTTGGAGACATTAGGACATGCCATAGCCCATTATGGAAGGACATGCCATTATGAAGTCCCCATTTTTGGTCCATGATTTGTAAGCTCTTTTTTCGATTTCCTTGATGACTTGTTGTACTGGAAGGCTAGGGGACGCATTGGATCTTATGCAAGATCGCAGATGGTCTCCATCTTGGGTTTGGTGTCCCTATACGGGGTCCTAACCCTCTGGAGGGCTACATTGGCACATGTAGGGTGTGTGTTGAAAGCCATGGGCCTCCACAACAGTAGACAACACTCCATGGATCCCCAGAGATGTTCAGAGATTGCTCGAGATTCACCTATTAGACAAGGAAGATGCACTTGGTCACCATTGCCCAGCCAACCCCATAGATGTACCATGCACGTGGCAGCTGACCCAGGACTTGCAGGGTGATGTGGCATCACCTACACCATCATCTGAGTCCTTACAGATGGCTTACAGACATCTTCGACTTACTTGGAGACCCATGCGGTCACTTGTGTGCCTTGACAGCCATTAGGAGGACCACAGGTTTATTATGTGGAGAACAAGGGGCCAACCCCTTGTCCATTACTTGTGGAAGTCCAACTCATCATTTTGGCACTTATGGACTTCATCAAGCCTCTTAGAGAGCCCAATGACATCCATTATCGATCATTCGACCTCTTGGAAGGCTTATAATTTTATTTGTGAGCTAGCTTGGTGGGCTTGTCACCAATAGATAGTTATTTGCTCATTATTTTAATTAATGGGCTAATGTAGGCTCAAATTAGGTAATTCAAACTCCTAATGAGTGTATAAATAGGAGAGACATGAATTCATTGTATCACCACTTTGGATTGGATCATTCTTCTCTTTAGAGAATTTCATACTTTTTCTAGGAGGATGAATTGGAGCATGGATGAATTTTGATGTTTGAACTTTGGATTGGAGTATTTTATCTTGGAGCTTCCTTATTGTCAAATTGTTGATGGTTGGATATGTTCTATTACATGTAAGTACACACATTTAATGCTATTCTTGTTTTACTTTTGTCATATGCATTGAATGGGATTTCCGCTATACTAGGGCTAATTGTTTCATTCCATAATTGCGAAATTGTGGAATTATTGTTTTTATATAACATTTCTCAATGTATGGGCCATGTATGTGAATGAAATCTCCTAGGGATAATTCTACTACTGAATTTATCTTGATAAGCCATTTCTTTTTGCAAAGCGAAGTATAAAAGTTTTGAGGTCACTTCTTCTTGCCCTAAAGGCCAAGCGAAGTAGTCCTTAAGGCCTCCTTGACCAAAATACGAAATCCTTTCTCATCATTCTCCTTGACTCTATTCTCCCCAAGGGACTAGGCACTGGTCTACCAATAGGTTATCACTCAAAGAACATATTTCTCCACCTTTTCCCTTCTCTTCTAGGTCTAGCCAAGTCAGGTCACCTAGGGCATCACTTTCCCGACAAAATAGCCATAGAAAAAGTTCGATCTCCTAGCCTCTACTGCATTGGTGTGTCCTGAAGGCCTCCTCCAAAATTAAGCCATTCTGACGGTTGAGTTGTGAGATATCCCAAGCCCTAGCTCCGAGATAAAACTTTTCCCTTGTATTTCCTAGGCTAGCACCTCATAGGATCAATTTGACACCTTTAAGTGGAATTCTTGCTTTGATCCTTTCCCCTTCCTTGTCTAAGTTGAGATCATCATTGGTTGCTAGATTCTCTCTCCTTAACCTAGGCTGGGTCCACTTGGTCTCGTGTGGTCCCATACCTTTGGAAGTCAATTCTCCAAGAACCATTTGGGAAGTCAAGTTCAATAAGGATTTTAGGATTGGAAAACTCCTTTACAATGAATATTCCTCTAACCTAACGCTCAAATCCTCACTTCCTTATCCTGGAAATCTTTGTACCTTCTTGCTTGAAGAGCAGGTAAGCTCCATTCTTTACCCTCTTCTAGGAAAAGGATCATTAAGGTCATTTCACATCCATTTGTTGATTCAATCCTTCACAAGTGACTTCGATATACCGGGTCTCCTTCCATCGGTGAAAGTTCGTAAAGAGTAGGGAGTCTTAGCTGAGGTGACAGTGGGCTAAGTCTCCATTATTGTCCTTGGCCTAGCAGTTGTCCCCTTTAGGAATCCCCTTTAGGCCCCCTGCTAGTTTGAGTGGTAACAGGTAGTATGGCTTATTAGCATCCCAAATTTGAGGATAGGTTGGACTAGTGTTGCAGGATCCGCCTGTTGAGAAATCTAGGGGCAGCTAGATTAGGGTGACTTCTCTTTCTTTGATAATTGTTTATGATGTATTTTAATTAACTTGATTAGCTTGTTCATTCACTTGACTATTATTAGTGTTCTTGATCATCAAACAACTACCAAACAATGAAGAACAATGAGATAAGAGGACACTAGATATAGGCTATATGCCAGGGCCAAAACCTCTCCTCTTGAGAGGAAAACCCACAAGAACTCTTCTCTTCTTATAGAACTTCAAATGACGAATTCCAAGACCTATGACCCTTGACCAAGACTCCTCCAAGACCAAGTCAAACTTCTCCTCTTCTTGCAAAGTCAAACCAAGTCAACCTTGCCTTGTAGCAAGTGTAATTTCTCCTTTGATCTAGACTTCAGACCTGCAACCTTGGACTACAACTGTAACCTGCAATTCTCGGCCCCTTCTGCAGAAACCATAGATGGCACGTGTGAGATTTTTATGGTGATTTTTGTTCATTTCTGGTAGCATCGAATGTGCTCTAACTCTCAAAATTTGCAGGGAGGCTTAAATTAATGGGTATTAATCTAAACTATGGGTGAAACTTCTAGAAGAAGACGAAGATCGAATCCAATGATCTAAGCCATTGATTAGAATCTAATATGGGTCGTTGGTTCTCAACTGGATGATTATACGAATGGCATCTTTGGGCACTTGGAGAACACATCTGAAGATCAAAAGATCGATTTTCTGAAGCAGAGTAACTGCTGGAGAGAATTGTGAAGTGATCTTTTGAGTGAGGGGCAAGGATAGTATCCGGTGAGGAGTTTCCATGGGTTGAAGAGTACAAGGTAGAGGACGGAACGACGTCCAGAGAGAGGCTGATGCTGGCCCACTCAGTTGCAATGCAGAGCCTAGAGGGAGATCGAGTTCCTGTTGAGGAAATCAAGTTTTAGAAGCCGACAACCGGGGTGTGAGACCGGGAGGATGGAAATCGAAGTTTCTGGCCAGCAGAGGGTCCGAAGGAGGAGCAGCGCAGTCCCTAGCAAAGGTGACGCAGAGACTGCGTGGGGTTGATGCAATTCTTCGCAGAAGTTGACGCAGAGCCTCTATTCCAGTGAGATCAAAGTTAGATTCTTCCAGTGATAGGGTGAGAGCATTTCACTACTTGTTTTGTCCAATTTCTCTTTGTATAAGATAGCCAGTTGGGCATCCAACAAATTGTACTCAAAAATTACTACTGCATAATAATAAAACCCTCAGCTGCTGCACTGGTTTTCCCACACTGGGTTTTTCCGGGGACATTTGTCCAAAAATAACTGTGTAGATGTGTTGTGTACTTCTTTCTTGTTCAGTTTCTTGTTTTCACATTTTATTTAATGGTGAAGGCTGCAGTGTATTAGTTTCGGTGTTTACTGTAGGAAACAATAAATAATTTTGTTTAGTAATTAACAAATAGAAGAAACATAATTAGTTGCTGCAGTAGAAATTTGGGCATCCAAATTTTCACATGGTATCAGAGGTGCAGGTGAAACAAGAGAGCAGTGCCAGAAGAGCCCAATGCTGAAGGAAGAAGGGAAGTTGAAGTGCTGCATAGGCAGCAAATCGAATCCCTAGAGGGAGTGCGCAGTTCATGCCAGGAGGGCAAGATTTTCATGGTAAATCTCTCTCTGAGTGAGTCGACAGAGAGGTAAAATTTCCAGTTCGAAATTTGTTAGTGACAGAAGGAGCAGCGCAACAGTAGCTTCAGGGAAGAGGGGTTTCTGGTTTGACGTTGTTTTCTGCAGGCAGTTGCCGGGTAGAATGACATTAGAGGGAAGAAGAGACACTTGAGGGAATTTCTTCCTCAGAGAATTCCTAGCCAGGGAATTCAAATTCTCATTTACTAAGCAACAGCAGGAGAGAGGACGTCATTCGACTTTTTCGATTGGCAGAGATGGCAACCAGTGGTTTGAGAGATCAAGATCGGTTGCATGGTGCATCCAACTATGTGATCTGGAAGGCAAGGATGTCATGCCTTCTGGATGAACATTTTCTCAAGACTTACGTCGACAGTGTGGTAGCTATGCCAACAGATCCAAATCTGCTCAAGAAGTACAAGGGAGAAATGATGAAGACAAAGAGAATGATCCTCGACGGAGTGAAGGATCATGTGGTCTGTCACATCGTTGGCAGAGGGATTGCCAAGGAGATGTGGGATGCGTTGTCGATGCTGTATCAAGGATCTTTCGAGCAACGAAAGATGTACTTAGAGCAGAAGATGAGGTCCACGCAGATGTAGAAGGGGGAACACATTGATCTATTCCTTGCAAAGCTTCAGGAGACCCAAGATGAGCTAGCAACTGTGGGGTCTACACCTCAGTCTTCTGAGATGGTAAGACTGGCCCTCAACTCAGTTTCAGAGGAGTGGAAAGTATTTGTCTAGAGCATCCTAGGCAGGGAGAACTTGTCGGACTGGGAAGGAATGTGGGCAACTCTTAAGCAAGAGGAGTTGAGGAGAGACTTGGTCAAGTGTAAACTTGACAGAAGCAACAGCAGTGGGTCGAAGCCCAAGGAGGAGGAAGAGAATGCAACCCTCACATCCAAGGGGCAGTAGGAGCAGCGGAGGAAGAAGAAAGACGTCTCGAATATTAAATGCTTCAGGTGTGGTGACTTTGGTCACTATGCAACACAGTGTCTTCTCAGGAAGAAGGACAAAGATGAGAAGCATGATCCGAAAGCTGCAACTGTGAAGATTGAGGAGGAGTTTTCCATGACAGCCGAGATTCCTCCAGGAGAGAGGTGGGCTGATTTAGAGCTTTAGTTCGAAAGGACTGCAGATGGGTAGGATCCTTGAGGAGCCCACCTCTCGGATAAATTCCGGGCTACGGGAGCCCAGATCAGTAGTAGCAGGATGGACCAGTGTAAGTTGGTGCAGAGGAGTGCTAGAGTGACAGTTGAAGTGGCTAGGAGCACCAGAGACTAAGTAGCGCATAGCAGAGTTGGCAGCAATACAGTTGGCACAGAGTAGAGGTCAGCAACAATGCAAATGCTTCAGAGGGTCAGTGTAGAGACTAGCAGCAGCTAGAACTCCAGCAACGAGATGCATCATACTTAACACCAGTTCAGTAATTTGGGATGCTTTTCTCTTGCTGATGTAGTAGCAGCAACAATGCAGATGCAGTATTGGCAGTCACAGTGCCAACAACAACACAGATGCAGAATTGAGAGGGAGCTGCAGTGCAGATGCAGTATTAGCAGTGGCAGTGCCAGCAACAGCACAAATGTGGAATTGGGAGGGAGTTGCAGTATGGATGCAGTGTTGACAGTGGCAGGGTCAGCAACAGTATAGATGCAGCATTTGCACAGTAGTTGGTGGATAGGATGTCAAACATCAGCAGCGCAAAAGTAGATGTTACAGAACAAAGTGATGCTTCAACAGGATGCATTACTAGAGCACATTCCTCCCTAAGAGGGAGTGTTGATTTCTGGTAGCATCAGATGTGCTCTAAGTCTCAAAATTTGCAGGGAGGCTTAGACACATGCATTCTCCAATACCCAGAAATCATTTTGGGAAATTCCACCCAGAGACAGTTTTATTAAAATAATTAATTATTTTTAATGGGTCCCTAAGTCTAAACTTAGGAAATTGAAATAACTAATGGGTATTAATCTAAACTGTGGGTGAAACAAAGATAGAGATAAAGTCCAAATGATCTGAGCCATTGATTAGAATCTAATCTAGGTCGTTGGTTCTCAACTGGAGGATTATAAGAAGGACATCGATAGCCACTTGGAGAACACATTGAGTGAAGATCAAAAGATCAATTTTCTGAAGCAGAACAGCAGCCATGGAGAATTTCGAAGTGATCTTTTGTAGTGAGGGGTAGGGATAGTATCCAGTGAGAAGTTTTCCTGGGTTAGAGAGTACAAGGTAGAGAGGACAGAGTGACGTCCAGAGAGAGGCTGACGCTGGCCCACGCAGTGGCAACGCAGAGCCTAGAGGGAGATCGAATTCCTACTGGGGAAATCGAGTTTTAGAAGTCGGGAGCCGGGGTGTGAGACCAGGAGGTTGGAAATCGAAGTTTCTGGCTAGCAGAGGGTCTGAAGGAGGAGCAACGCAGTCCCTAGCAGAGGTGACGCAAAGACTGTGTGGGGTTGACGCAGTTCTGCGTAGAAGCTGACACAGAGCCTCTATTCCAGTGAGATCAGAGTCAGATTCTTCCAGTGACAGGGTGAGAGCATCACACTACTTGTTTTGTCCAGTTTCTCTCTGTATAGGATAGCCAATTGGACATCCAATGATTTGTACTCAGAAATTGCTATTGCATAATAATAAAACCCTCAATTGCTGCACCGGTTTTCCCACATGGGGTTTTTCTGGGGACATTTGTCCAAAAATAACTGTGTAGATGTGTTGTGTACTTCTTTCTTGTTCAGTGTCTTGTTTCCGCATTTTATTTAAATGTTGAAGGCTGCTGTGTATTATTTTCGGTGTTTACTGTAGGAAACAGTAAATAATTTTGTTCAATAATTAACAAATAGAAGAAACATAATCAGTCGTTGCAATAGAAATTTGGGCATCCAAATTTTCACAAATTTTCCCTCCTCTCTTCTTCGCTTGAGATGACTTCTTCTTCTTTGAAATTCGGCTTGCAAAGGAAACTTCTTTTAACAAAAAATCAGCTCTTAATGATGACAGCAATATGAACTTGCTGCAACGCGAAAGTGCCCTAGTTCTTCTTCACACGTGTGAGAATGATGGTCCAAAAATAGTTCCAAAAACTCAGATTCTTCTTCCTTAAAATATTCTCCTTCTTCGCTGGTTCTAGGTCTCCTTGTCTTCACTTGATCGAACTTCTTGTGAGCTTCATGGATGGTCTCAAATGTGGTCAAATTCCCTCTTATATATAGGCTTCTAGAGCACGTTATTAGGCCGACATGCCATCTCTAGGAGGTCAAATTCATTGTTTGATAGGACGACTTGTTGCTTGCACGTTGACAATGTCCTTGAGGGTTTTTTACTCTAATTTTGACTAAAATAAATTTTCTTTACAATATAAAACATGCCCAAAAGGATCTTCCATACATTACAAAAACTCAACTGACTTGTTGACTTAATAACAAACCCTAGAAGCACCTCAATGGGTGCTTAACCTATAAAAAATAACCTTGAGCATGAAACCCATGCATCAAGAATGACAATAATAAATTTCTTTTTCTTTTTTACATCAAAATACATAAAATCATGATTACATATGTCATTATGAAGATCAAACCTAGTTACATATTTCAATACTGCACCTTGTTGCAACTTGAAAGTGCCCTAGTTCTCCTTCGCACGTGTGAGAATGATGGTCCAAAAACAGTTCCAAAAACTCAGATTCTTCTTTCTTAAAATCTTCTTGTGAGCTTCATGGATGGTCTCAAATGTGGTCAACTTCCCTCTTATATATAGGTTTCTAGAGAGCCTTATTAGCCCGACATGCCATCTCTACGAGGCCGAATTCATTGTTTGATAGGCCGACTTGTTGCTTGCATGATTACAAGGTCTTAGAGGGTTTTTGATTCTAATTTTGACTCAAATAGTTTTTTTTACAATATACAACATGCCCAAAAGGGTCTTCCATACATTACAAAGACTCAATTGACCCGTTGACTTAATGACAAGCCGTAGAAGCACTCACTTAACCTATAAAAATAAACTTGAGCATGCAACCCATTCATTAGGAATGACAATAATAAATTTATTTTCTTCTTTACATCAAATACATAAAATCATGATTACATATGTCATTATGAAGGCCAAACCTAGTTACATATTTCAACATCCTCCCCCCCTAGATAAGGTGGCGGATTGATGTCCCAGACGGATCCGCCATCGATCCTCCTGATGGATCTGCAGTTTCGAAAATCAAAGCCGTGGTTTTTCCAAATTTTTGCGGTTCCTGGAAAAATGGAACCATGATGGTTTTGTGCACGGTTTTGTCGACCCGATCCACGGTTCCGGCACGAATCCCACGTGGTTCCGCCATGAATTGCGACTGGATCCGAGAGAGATGCAGATGGTTCTGTGGACTTGGCCTTTTTTTGGACTTGATTGGGTTTAGGTGGCTTAAGTGAGTTGAGGGAGAGGTAGGGAAAAGAGAGGACGAGGTTAAAAGGCATTTACCCCATCTCTTTTCCTCATTCTTGCATCATTGGAGAGCTTGGAGAAGAGAGGAGAAGAGAACTTTGAGAAGAGAGGAGATACCCAACTTTTGAGATCAAATTTGTGAGAGGGTTGAGGAGAGCTTGGAGGAGTGAATGAGGAGGAGTAAAGAAGGACTGCCATCTACAAGAGCTAAATAGGTAAGTGCAAACCCCAAACTCCCTCATTTTTTGTGGTGCGAGAGCGACATTTTCAAAAGCTCCCAGTTTGGGAGCGAATCCCGGAGTGTTTTTTATATAATATATATATTTTTTATATTTTTATATTTTGATACATATATGTCAACAAAAACATGTAGAATTATGAATTAGATATAAAAAACATAAAAAACATAGATTGAACCATATAACGACAATCATCTAGAAGTTATAATCTTCATCAATCACGTCCACAAGTTAGTAACATAGTAACATACAACATATTGAGTCTCGTGATTCATCAATCTTAAAGTTTCAAGCTTTCAAAATTCAATATATAACATTTATCATCATTGATCACCAAAGTTGTACCTGTAAGCTAAGTGTAACCATTACAACAAATAATATCTAACATGAAATGAAATGTTATAAAATGAAATGAAACAACTTTCAACTTTCATGAAGCATCATATTCATAATTCATTACTAATGAGTTATAATTGCCAACTTCAAACTTAAATTGTCATATATTGTTTAAAAAAATATCATAATAAATATGAAAGAGTCAATAGTTATAAAAACTACTAGAAATTAGAAAAGACAAGTAAATCTATTATCTATTGCTTATGCTTGGGCCTCTTGCCACCACGAGAAATGTCTAGTTTTTTAGTCTTGTTGGAAAATCAGGATCTTTGTCATTAATATCACCCTCTAAGCATTAATATCCAAAGGTATCTTTGTTATTACCTTTGTATCTGTATAGGGATCTTTGTCATTTATATCACCCTCTAAGCATTAACATAAGATAGAAAAAGCATAGCATGTCAAGTCAAGATTTTGTTTGAGTGATGCGTACATTTTTAGGAGGGTCATGATAAAGGAGTTCGACAGCCAATGTCACTAACATCAAGGTACATAGAGGGATTGGTGATCTTGATTAAATACGAGTTCCATACCCTAATACATGACAAAATTCAATGGAAACATTGCAATCCTGAAATCCTGAAAAACTGATAAGTCTGCTGGATTTTGAATGAAATCTAAAATTCTACTTTCTCCATATGAAATCCAATGAGGTCAGAACCACTCTCAAACATCCTGAATCATTTCATGGTAATGTTAAAAATTTAAGTAGAAGGATGAAAATGAAGATTAAGGAGAATGTCACTTTTACTTTACGAATTTAACATTACCATGAATCGCATATCAATACTAGGGCCATAGGCTTGATCATTAAGTTGCCGCACTCAAAACTTATTTGTTTCTTTGAAAAACAATTGCATTTGGAACATTACTGCAATTTTTTTTTTTGCAAAAAGGCTAAATGCTCCCGAAAAGGCAGGGAGCGCGGATTGGGAACGGGATCGGGGGGGGGGCTCCCCCGCAACACTGATAGAAACCATAAGTTGTTAAATGGGATAGCTTTCTTATCTTCACAGACATTCGTTACCTTGTTCATCAATTAGTGTATTTGGAACAATGAAGGTTATCTCATCCCAGATCTTGCAATTTAGATCTTATGAAGATAACCTTTTATCCTTTGATACCTTCAATTTGTGTAGATCAGATCTAAGTGATATGACCTTCTTTATCGCACCTTCAGAGAATAGTTCTACTAGCTTATCATATGTCTCTTCCAATCCTGCTATATGGGAATGAAGGGACCTTTGACTTATTTCATTAGAATCTCTTGAGCCCTTTGATCCCTTTCCATGTATTCAGAGGATACTTTTCCATTGATATGATCAATGACTTCACTTTCCTCGAGGAGTATGTCTATCCTCCTTTTCCATGCAAGGAAGTTCGATGACCCAACTAGCTTATAGATCTCCTTGCAAAAACGAAGTCATTTTACCAGATTTAGATTATAGAATAAATATACTTACTTGTGAAGATGAAATCTTCAACTTGATTTCTTTGTTGATGATGATGGTTGAAGAAGATGTATTAGTGCCTCTTTTGGATGATCTTCTTTCAAATGATAGTCCCTTCTTCAATAAAAGGAGATTGCTCCTTTTATGATGAAAACGCCTTTAGATCTAGCTCCCTTTGTTGATGGTGATTGATGAGGATGTTTTGATGCTTCCTCGGATGATCTTCTTCAAGGATAAGGAGGGGATCCTTGCTTCAATGAGAGGGAACTTGCTTTATAGCTTTTGAAGATGATGACAATGCCTTCTAGCCTTCAAGATACTTTGACTTTCTCAGTGGTGAATGAGTGCAGATCAGAAATGCTTCTCTTGGATGTCTACGCTTTGTGCTACCTTGCATTGTAGATCTCTTCAACTTGATGAGGGTCTTTGTGGTCTTTTGACGATGACTAGAGGATCCAACACTTTTGCTGGTGTAGACTTCTAGTTGCCTTGATTTGTAGATCTATTCGCCTTGAGTAGAAATAAGGCTTTGGCCTTGAATATTTGATTGATGATCCCAAGACTTCTTTTGAAGTAAACTTTCTTCTTTGATCTAGGGTTTGATTCTTCAATGTAGATCTTTGAACTTTCGCTTTGATATCCTTTGACTTGCTTTGATGCCATTCTTGAAATCTGATCCTTGAGTGTCTCTTTGATTAGATGCCCTTCCTTAATTGTCACCTTAGCTCCGATACCATGTTGATAAATCTAGGGCATCATGAATTAGGTGATTTCTCTTGATTAGTAACTGCTTGTGAGTGCTTTTTACTTCATTAGATTAGGATCTTTTGTTTGCTTAAGTTATTAGTGTTCTTCTTCATTAAACAACTACCAATGTATGAACATAAATAGACAAGAGACACAGAATGTAGGCTATGAGACAGGGCCAAAACCTCTCACTCTTTGAGAGGAAAACCCGCACAAATTCTTCTTTTAGAGATTCCAATTGATGAATACCATGACCAAGACCCTTGACCTATTAGCCACTACAAGACCATGACACTAGTTCTCTTGACGGTCTTCTGCTCCTTTCTTTTTCGTGATTCTTCTTCTGCTTTCGACCTTCTTAGTTCTGAGACTACTTCTCTGTATCATAGAAAGGCCTCATTACTGAACTGATACCTTGATCTTATCATAGTAGAAGCACTGGGATCTCATATTAGCTGTGACCTTTTCTTCGTGGTAGTATAGAGCCTTTTTATTGTGTAACACTGAACTATAGTATCATTAGCACCGAACTGTGGTATGACTACATCGACCTGTGGTATACATAACACCTATCTGTGGTATCATTATGGCATCAAATCAAACTATGCTTATATACCCTTGTCCGATTTGTGATCTTCTGCTATGATACTGAGACTTTCCTTCTGAAATTCGAACCACTGTTCTTGTAATCAGCCCTTAAACTTCTTCGTTGCTTCCTTATCATCTTACTCGTTGCCCCTTCCATCCGAACTTATCTCTGTTCTAGAGATCCGAACTTATCTCTATTCTAGGTCACTCGAAAATCTTAGAGATATCCGAACTTCTGAACTGTCCTAATGTGACAACCCTTCATGCTTATTTATAGTTGTTGATCTATATAAATAAGTAGGCCTTTGATCTTGAACCGGTGTGTCTCCAAATAGGTGAGCCGACATGAGTTTGTACTTCAACTTAAAGCCAACATGAAGAGGAGGACTAGTGCTTGTCGTTGGAGGGCTTCTAGACACTTTTATAGAGTCATATACATTCCATACATGACATTAACTCTATGACAATTCCTAAAGGCTCACAATGGGAGCCATCTAAAATAAAATCCCTTGCTCATGAAACCCATGAAGCAAGTCTTACAATAATAATTTTATTTTTTTTCTTTACATCATTTACAAAAGTCATGGTTACATGTCATTATGAAGACCGAACCTAGTTACACTTTTCAACAGGATATCCCTATCCCTAGAAGACTGAGTTTGAGAGCATGGTTCAAGAAATGCTAGAGGCTAAAATTATTTGACCTAACTAGGGTGCTTTTTATTCACCAGTGGTGATGGTTTACAGAAACGATTCTTCATGGCATATGTGTCCAGATTAGAGATAAAATAATTTTATTAATGTCTAAAAATGACCATAAATAGTGTAAGATACAGAGTGGGAGCACAAAGGACCCTCTTAGAAAACATGATAAAAGTAAAGTTAGCATATGTTGTAAAAGATATGAAGTCTAAAGCCTAAGAGCATGGAGTAGGGAAGCAAAGCTAAATTGTAGGCATGTGCAAGTATTGCAAAAATCTAAGGAACAAAAACATTGACACTATCAAGGGGGATGGTTCACTTGGGGGACGATCAACCTCCTTTGATGATTTTCCCCTAAGATCCTATACAATCCAACTCCTATGTAGCAACAAAACTCTGAGTTATTGTGCTTAAAATGTTAAAATACACGAATGTATTTAAAATAATATTTTATTGATATGATGATAGTACAAAAGTTGAATGAATGTTACAATGAGGGCCCACTTATATACCTAGGAAGGTGCCCCTTCATGAATGATCATGTCCTTAGAGACACGCCTCTTCATTAACTAATCATTAATTAACTATAATTATGATTATTATTTATTCACTTATATTTATTTTATTTTTATATAAATTATATTCATAACATTGTCCCTCTCTTCAAAAATCTTGTCCTCAAAGCTTAATAGCTAACAATTTTCTTCACCTTGCTCACGTCATTTTCAGTAAATGTAAGTGGTTCTACTAGACTTATCCATTTTATTTTTATTTTTATTTTATAATTTTATTTATATATTATTATATAAATATTTATTATTATTATTATTATTTTAAAGTAACTTCATAAACTTTATTATAATATAACTTTATAATTTAATAAAGTTAAATTATAATCACTTTATAAAGAACTTTATAATTTAGTAATTTGATAAGTTGGTTGTATTTATTTTTTTGTTTTCCCAGATAGTCATTGCACATGTTTGTACGGCCGTGTCCCTTTGATATGCTTTCGGTCACAATAATGGTGGACTGGCTCCTTCGATAGGATGCTCAGACATGAATCGCAGTACCTGTTTACTTTCATGTTCCGCCAAGGGCTGATTCAGATCTAATTTGCTCAAAGAAGAAGAAAAAAAGGCGAGTCGTTAGGGTTCAAGCACGGGGAATTTGGCTAGGCCCAACTCCCATCGCCTTTACTGTTGAACCATGGAATTTCCATGATCTCCCAAATGGTAATCTGAGTGAAGTGGTCGGGATCCAACAATCGGTGGAGGAGAATATGGGTTCTGCATATTTTGGCAATTGGTCCTTTGCCAAAAATCCATATATTTGATCCAGTTAATTTTCTCATCTCAGCAATAATTTTGCCACCCCTTCCAAACAAGTACCCAATTTGGTTTGACGGGACAAGGAGTGTTGCCGTTGTTAATCAAGGTTGTCATTGATGTCAATATGGCATTGGCCGAGATGTCAATATTCTTGAGATGCCTGGTTCCAGATGATGATGTCAAGACTCTTGTTTGACAAGGATACCATCAATGAAGATGTCAAACCATTAATGAAGAAGTCCTAAGGAGCCCTTGAACTAACTATAATGTTGCATGTGCCTTGATGATCTAGACCTTAACCCTTGATGACATATGGAGTCATACACTAAATGAATGACCACAATTGATGATGGCACTTGATGAAGGTTGGAAGACTAGATGATGACAAGGAAGATCTCATTTGATGGTTAGAAGACTACCTTGAAACTTTCCCAATGATGTTGCCTATAACGTATCACTGCAACATTATATGATGATGCGAGATGATACACTCATACTACATGATGATAGTATGATCCTATGATGATGAAGAAGTCAAACAATGAAGAAGCCAAACAATGGAGAAGCCAAACAAGAGAAACCATACTGTCCTAATCATTTTCTGCACTAAATAATTCAAGGACAGTCACAAAGAAAAATAATTCTTGCAACCTTAGAGGTAACCTTTCAACATGGGACCTAGACCATCTGAAAGAGGACTTTTTCCTCTTTCCAATGAGCCCTTATTTGTCCCGAAACTCCTAGTAGTTTGTGAGATATCGAATTTTCAAGTTAAAAAATATATTTATGATATTGAGCCGACTTACACTTAGACATTCATGTCGGCCTACCTGCAGAAAGACGTGTCCCTTCAATTCAAGGTGAAATCCTATATAAATATGACATCTAGCTCCTCATTTTAACCATGATTTCGGTGATTAATTCAGAGACAAGGTACAGAAAGAGAAACAAGGCCGAGGAGATAAAAAAGAATACAGTTTGGGTTATAAATTGAATACAGGAACCTTTTAAAGACTACAGACCTTGTTTTTTCATGTTGCAGCCTTAGACCAAGACTACAGGAAGCTGAGGAGCAGAAAAATGTTGTTTTTGGGCAGATTCTTTTTGAGGACAGTCTTGTGTTAAAGGTTAGATTTCTTGCATAGAACTTGGACCTGCCATCATTACTATGTAACCTTGCTGTGGCACAGAATTGGAGCATTTTTGTGGATCAGACCTGTTGTAATATTTCTCCATAGGAGCTCGGAAAAGGCCACAGATCTAGCACAGAACCTCGGTCCAGTGATATCTGGAGCAGCAACAAGATATTTTGAACCTGTTATTGGAGGTACAATACTAATATTTTGAGGGACAGTATTAAGATCCTTTTACAGAGAAATTCCTTGGTTGAAGGCACAAAATTGACAATATATTGCAGACCTGTAATATCTTTTTTCTAGCGAATTTGTGAAAGAAATTACGAGGCTATTCTTTGTTGTTTAATGGAAACTTCCGGTGTAGATATTCAGTGATATTTTTGCAGACTTGTGATGACATTTGTAGTAGGCCTATGGTGGGTGAAAGTCTAAAGAAACGTTGAAGAAGACTTGTCAAAGAACAGACCTTCTGATGTCCTTATTGAAGACATTGTAAACCTTTTGTATAAACTGTTGAAATATTGATTGAAGGCCTCATTGAAGCATCTCTAAGCATAGCTGAAGATCCTTTGGAGTTTGTTGAGTAAATATATTAAAGAATTTTTCGTGAAGAAGCCTTAGAGCAACATTGTGTAGACATCTTGAAACAGTGGTTTGATTGACCTCAGTGGAACTTGAGTATTGCAGTAACCGGAGGAGCTTTGACCTGTGGAGTGTGTACACATTTAGGCCTCTACCTGTTGCAGCCTTGGACCTGTGTGAGGAAGTGAAGTTTTTGGGCAAGAGAAGTATTGAACAACGAAGACTTGGGTTGTTCAGTGAAGACATCTTGAAGGTCTTGGAGATAATATTGAAGACCATGATGCACTAGCCATCATGAGGTGACGTTGGAGAAATTGTTTGGGTACCATGAAGAACAGCTGATACACCTTCATGTGAAGATCAAGGTTGTCATTGATGACGTGACGTGGAGACTAAGTGAAGGCATTGCTGAAGATTGACAGGGCTTGGTGAAGAAGACATTGGGAGCCGTGAAGTACAACTAAACATATCTTGACGAAGTAAAGCAAGGGTTGGAGCCTCGAAAAGACAAGGTTGGTGCCTTGGAGGATAGGGTTGGAGCCCTAGAGGATCGGAGTCCTCAAGAAATCAAGTCGGAGCCTGAACTAGATATAGGGTTGGAGCCCTTGAGGTTGGTGCCTCTAAATTGACAAGGTTGGAGCCTTGGAAGTCCAAGTCGGTGCTTGGCACAATACAGGTTGGAGCTTGGGAGATTGAAGATCAGTGTCTTCATCTAGGGTTGGAGCCCTACATATATTGTACTTGATTTATTGTAAAGAAGAAATTGATAAAATAAATTATCCTTATTGTTCATTTCGTGTTCTAAATATAAGTGATCTAACTAGTAAAAGTAACAATTGAAAATAAACACTGATTCAACCCCCCCCCCCTCAGTATTTCCAATACCCGTTGCAATTTTATCTTTCTCAGGTCCAAAAGTGAGAATACAATTGTACATTCAAAGAAAATCATTTTGTGCAGGAGATGGTCTACCTCCTGGGAGCGCAAATTCTAAAATGATGACAACACGTTCATCTCCCATAATATGCACCACTTCATCTGTGGGTAAGGCACATGCAGGAACTTGTTCTCTTGAAAGAACACGGATTTGAGAACCACTTTCTGTGTGAATTAGTTGGATAATCTTTCCACCTTTGCCAAGTACACAACGAACTTGATTAGTAGGCACCGACAATATATTAACTATCAGAGTTGTCTTTTTACCAGTCCCCTCGTTCACCTTTACACCAGATTCTCCTTCCAACATTCTGTCATGAACACAAAGTGCATCTTGTGTTGGAGAATACTTTTCTCTTTCTTAAGGTCTTTTTCACTTCCAACACCTTTCTCCTCCACCACAGTTTTGTCTTGTCCCTTTGTAGCACTGCAGTTTCCTCTGTCTCTCCCTTATCGTCACTTCCAACAAGTTTTTCCTTGTCTCCTTTTATATCCTTCTCTGGAGCTACAATAACAATAACTCTCTCCTTGCATCCTAGAACACCCTCTGTTGAAAAATGTAACTAGGTTCGGTCTTCATAATGACATATGTAAATGTGATTTTATGTAATTGATGTAAAGAAAAATAAAATAATTTTTGTAATGCTTGTCTCATGGGTTTCATGAGCAAGGAATTTTATTTTTAGTAATGGCTCCCATTGTGAGCCTTTAGGATTGGTCATAAAGTCAAAGAGAGTCAATGTCATGTATGAAGGACCCTTCTTGGGCATGTTGCATTTTGTATGAGTCATTAGATAAATATATATAGCCCTCCAAGACCAAGCAAAGTCTCCTCCTACAAGTCGGCTTCAAAGGATAATAATATATTCATAAAAGGACACGTCGGTTCACCACATGTCATGTCGGCCAATTAAGCATGGGCAACAACTATAAATAGGGAAGCTCGACTCTATTTCAGAGACAGAAATTCAGACAAGGATTTCGGTGGTCTGCAATTTGGTTAAGGTCTGAAATAGAGTGCGAAGTTCACAAGAAGACAACATACTAACCAGTGAGGAAGGGAAGAGGAAGATCGAACTTATTTGGAACTGTTTTCTGGGTAAACTCCTTCACACGTGTGGTAGAAACTAAGGTTTTTGCTATAGGTACATCTGCTGCAGTAAAGGACGAGAAAGGGTCATCAAATCAATCTTGTTGGTCGAGTTCATCTAGAGAAGCCTCCAAGTATAGCGAAGGAAGGAAACTACTCCAATCTTTCTCCTACTCCTCACACGTGTGGAATTACAACAGTTCGAATTGCAGATTTGTGGGAAAGAGGCCGAAGTTTCAAGGTAGCCGAGAAGTGCAGAAGAAAGAAGAAGTTTAGACTAATATTGACTTGGTCAAAAGAAAGCAGAAAGGAGAAGGAAGGATCTTGTGTCTTGGTCTTGGAGTGGCAAGTAGGTCAAGGGTCTTGGTCTTGGTATTCATCAATTGGAATCTCTATAAGAAGAAAAATTTGTTCGGGTTTTCCTCTCAAAGAGTGAGAGGTTTTGGCCCTGGCTGATAGCCTATATTCTGTGTCTCTTGTCTCTTTATGGTTTATGCATTGGTAGTTGTTTGATGAAGAAGAACACTAATAACCTAAGTAAAAGAAGATCCTAATCTAAAGAAGTAAAAAGCACTCACAAGCAGTTACTAATAGAAGAGAAATCACTTAATCTCTATGCCCTAGATTTCTCAACATGGTATTAGAGCTAAGGTGACTAAGTCAAGGAAGGGCATCTTATCAAGGGACACTCAAGGATCAAATCTCAAGGAAGGCATCAAAGCAAAGATCATCTTGAAGTCAAAACCCTAGATCAAAGAAGTCTACAAAGAAGTATTGGAATCACCATCAAAAGGGAGAAGGCCAAAACCCTACATCTACTCAAGTTAAAGTGTTTTGAAGACTATTTATCCAAATGAAGCTAGATCAAATGGCAGTGTCATCTCACTCTCTGTGGGATCAAGGATCATTCTTGAAGAAAACTACCTTCATAAAGGACAAGTTTTCTATCCTCTATATCATCATCAACATCAAGAAAGCAACAAGAAGAAGGAGCATCCTATCAAGTAAGTATATTTATGTCCACATCTGAATCTGTCAAAATGTCTTTTTGCAAGGAAAGCAACAAATTGGTTGGGGCAAGGTTACTTGGGAGTGGGAGTGACATTTTCAAAAGCTCCCAGTTTGAGAGTGATTCTGGGAGCGTTTTTTATATAATATATATATTTTTATATATTTTATATTTTGATGCATATATGTCAGCAAAAGCATGTAGAATGATGAATTAGATATAAAAAACATAGATTGAACCATATAACAACAATCATCTAGAAGTTATAATCTTCATCAACCACGTCCACAAGTTAGTAACATAGTAACATACAACATATTGAGTCTCATGATTCATCAATTTTAAAGTTTCAAGCTTTCAAAATTCAATATAAAACATTTATCATCATTGATCACCAAAGTTGTACTTGTAAGCTAAGTGTAACCATTACAACAGATAATATCTAACATGAAATGAAATGAAACAACTTTCAACTTTCACGAAGAATCATATTCATAATTCATTACTAATGAGTTATAATTGCCAACTTCAAACTTAAATTGTCATATATTGTTTACAAAAATTATCATAATAAACATGAAAGAGTCAATAGTTATAAAAACTACTAGAAACTAGAAAAGACAAGTAAATCTAATATCTATTGCTAATACTTGGGCCTCTTGCTGCCACGAGAAATGTCTAATTTTTTAGTTTTGTTGGAAAATCAGGGTCCAATGTTACTTGGGAGCGGCAGCGGGAGCGGGGAGCGGGAGCGGAAGCGGGAGCGGGAGCGACCATTTTCAGAAGCTCCCGGTTTGGGAGCGAATCCGGGAGCGATTTTTTAAAAATATATATATATATTTTATATTTTTTAATTTTTGATACATATATGTCAACAAAAACATGTAGAATGATGAAATAGACATAAAAAACATAAATTGATCATTGAACCATATCACATCATTCATCTAGAAATTATAATCGTCATCAACCATGTCCACAAGTTAGTAAAATACATATTACAACTGCAACATATTGAGTCTTATAAATCATGATTCATCAAATTCAATATTAAAGTTTCAACTTCAAGCTTTCAGAATTGAAAATTCAATAACATTTATCATCATTGATCACCAAAGTTGTACTTGTAAGCCAAGTTTAACCATTACAAGAAGTAATATCGAAGATATTTCTAAGTCCTAACTTCTAACTGTTAACATGATATGAAATGTTAAAAATTTATAAAATGAAACATGAATAATGAGATGAAATGAAACAACTTTAGTCTTTCACAAAGCATCATATTCATAATTCACAATCATTACCAATGAGTTATAATTGCCAAGGCCCAACTTCAAACTTCAAATTTTCATTGTCACAGTGATATAATGTTTACAAAAAATATCATAATGTCATAATGATATGAAAGAGTCAAGAGTCAAGAGTCAAGGACTCAAAACTCAACAGTTATGAAAACTAAAGTCTAATAGAAACTAAAAAAGACAAGTAAACTGTAAATCTACAAGTGGCCCTTGCCACGAGAGTCTCCAGGAGTATAAGCAGGTCGTGGTGGTCTTCTAGGAGTCTCCCGCGCAGACCGACGACCAGAAATAGAACCTCCACGCGAGGGTGTCGATGGAGGTGGCGACAACAATGGAACAAGACTCGGGCCTCGAGCACTGCTACTGGATGGTGGAGGTGGAGGTGGCATGGTTGCTGCAGCTGCTTCATTTTCATCCCGTACAAGCTCCTCTTCTAGTTCTTCAATATGTACAATGCCATCCTTCAAATTGTCGTCCTCAGGGTGATTGTCCCAAATTTTATATGTGGGATCTTCATTAGCCCGATCACAGTAATGGCTCAACAACCTCAAGTTGTAGTGCACATAAACCAAGCTTTCTGCTCGGTTTTCGTTGAGTCTGTTTCTTTTCACATTATGTATATAACTGTAGGTGCTCCAACACCTCTCTGCAGAAGAAGAATTTACAACCTGTGAAAGAACTTTTTTTTGCCAATTTTGGCAAAGTTCGTGGCCGCCATATGTTTCCCACCATGTGAGAGAATCAAATTTATCTTTGTCGTCCATTGCATGGAAGTTACCATACAAACCACTGCCACTGAAGTATCTGCCTATTTCAAGGCGCACAGCTGCACATTCCTCCCTGTCAGGCACCAACTTTTCTAATGCTTCCAGATATCCTTTAGTTACCTCTTGATCTAAATGGGGTTTGGTCCTAACACCACCCCCTGCTGCAAGTTGGCCCAACCAAGATGCTGAGTAGTATTTTGGCGTAAGGATATACGCCAAGCAATGTAGTGGAAGGTTAAGCCTATTCCACCGTTCACACACGCAATCATGAATCAGTTTGTACAAGTTGGGATCTCTATTATGAACAATGTCTTTTATTTCCCCCAACATGGTATCCATTTGCTCATACACCTCGCCAATCACTGGTTTGTCTGTATCTGCAAACCGAATCATGTTATAAATTGGCTTGGTGAAATCCAATACCTGCCTCACAGTTGTCCAAAACTGCCCATCAAGAGCGGCCTCCTCCACCGTTTCAAAACCTGCCATGTCAGCTACATTTGTAGCCCTTTCCTTTAACACCTGCCAATGTGGACTTGATACCATGCTAGCTAATGCCTCTCTTACCTTCAAAAGGCGCCTGAAGGTGAGGTAATAGCTACCAAATCTAGTCCTCGCAATCTTCAGCAACTCCAATCTCGAGTGACTGCGGAAAAGGCCATGGGTATTGCTATGATTTGTAATAAATTTTATCATTTTTTTCCTTTCTTGTACAAATCACCAATCCATTGGTATTGTTCATTTTTATTTTTGACAATATCATGCAACAGAAGGTTCAATGTGTGAACCAAACATCCAGACCAAAATTTGTTCGGGTATTTATCCTCAATAATTGCTCCCGCTGCCTTACAATTAGGAGCATTATCAGTGATGACTTGGATGACATTGTATGGGCCAATATGCTCAATTGTTTCAAGTAATGCTTCTGCAATGTTGATAGTGGTCTTGAACTTGTCTGAGTAATCATGTGCAGCTAGAAAGATGGGACCACTAACAGACACAGCAAGAACACTTATCAATGGCTTGCCTTTTACATTTGTCCATCCATCAGATACAATGGACACCCCATTGTCAGTCCAAGAACTTGTCATTTTATTTAAAGAATGTGATATTTTTGCTTTTTCATGATCAAGGCCAACAATTCTTGCCTTGTCATACCCAGGGCTCTTGTATCCTTTAGGGGCATCATTTATGGCAGAAACCATTTCGTGCCAATAAGGTGAGCGTAGAACATTGAATGGTATCCCACATGCATAGAGGAACCTGTAAACTTTTGAATCCACATCATTCCTACACCCCTCATCAAGGAAATCTGATATGGTTCTACGCCTTAAAGATGATGACCCTGTGCCTCCATGTCCATATCCACTGCCTTGGGAGGATGCTGAAGGAGTTCTTTGTGATTGTGAGCTTGGTTCAAAGAAACCCCTTGATCTTTTTGTTCTTTATTGGGCGTCCTCCTCTTCCTTTATGTATTTGGCTCTATCTGCTGTTGACACCGCTGCACAAGTTTTGATTCCTATTTGTTTCTCTCCATCCCATGGCCTTTTCCCGCAGAGGTGTCTTCTAGCACGGGTGTATGAGCCTGTGTAATCAGTGTTGCAATGGGGGCAATGAAATTTAGTGGTTCCACCCCCTCTCCCTGTTTCAGCCCTGTGAACATATTTCCACAATGGAGTTTGGTCTTGTTTAGTTTTTTGAGGGTCATGTTCACCCTCCTCCACCTCCTCCTCACTGGGGTTTTCACCCATTTGACTTCCTCCGGCTTCTTCATCCACCTCTTCAGTTTGAGGCCCCCTCCGTTTCCTACTCTCCACCACCATAATAACCATAAAAGGGACCAGGAAGAGGAAAATGCCAATAAATATCCCCAGGTCCATGGTGTTTGATGTTTGTAGGGTTTTGAGTCTTGAATCTGCAAATTAATTTAGTTTATTGGGATTAATTCATTTAATTTATTAATTTAATTTAAATACATGATTTTTAAACAGTTAAACTCAAACAACTAAATTAAATCAACTAAATTAACTACCTAACCAGCTAAACTAACTAGATTACTAAGTTACTTACCTCAGCAGGCTTGCTCCTCGCTCCTTGGCAGTTGCTCCTCGCTCCTCAACACTTGCTCTTTGCTCCAATGCTCTTGCTCCAGCTCCAACTTGCTCAATGAAGTGATAATGAAAGTTTTTTTGGCCCATTGGCCTTATAAAACAAAAAAAAAATTAAAAAAAAATTATTTTTTTCGGGTCCGACGGATTTTTTTTCCGCCGAACTGCTCCCGGCCTGGCCCAATTCGCTCCCGGAGCGTTTTTTAATGCCCGGGAGCGATCACTCCCCGATCGCTCCCGGGCATTAAAAAACGCTCCGGGAGCGCGGGAGCGATCGCTCCCTGAATCGCTCCCTAACAAACCAGGGAGCGTAAATGTTTTTACGAGAGCGCGCTCCCGTCCGGGAGCGATTTTGGGAGCGCGCTCCCGAGCCGCTGCCGCCCGGAGCGCGCTTCGGGAGCGGGTTCGAAGGGGGGGGGGCGCTCCCCCGCAACACTGTCAGGATCTTTGTCATTAATATCACCCTCTAGGCATTAATATCCAGAGGTATTTTTGTCATCACCTCTGGATCTGTATAGGGATATTTGTCATTAATATCACCCTCTAAGCATTAACATAAGATAGAAAAAGCATAGCATGTCAAGTCAAGATTTTGTTTGAGTGATGCATACATTTTTAGGAGGGTCATTATAGAGGATTTCGACAACCAATGTCACTAACATCAAGGTACATAGAGGGATTGGTGCTCTTGATTAAATACGCGTTCCATACCCTAATACATGACAAAATCGAATGGAAACATTGTGATCCCACCAATCCTAAAATCTTGAAAAATTGATAAGTCTGCTGGATTTTGAATGAAATCTAAAATTCTACATTCTCCATATGAAATCTAATGAGGCCTGAACCACTCTCAAACATCTTGAGTCATTTCATGGTAATGTTAAAAATTTAAGTAAAAGGATGAAAATGAAGATCAAGGAGAATGTCACTTTTACTTTAATAATTTAACATTACTATGCATCACATATCAATACTAGGGTCATAGGCTTGATCATTAGGCTATCCCACTCAAAACTTATTTGTTTCTTTGAAAAAAATTGCATTTGGAATATTACTACAATTTTTTTTTGCAAAAAAGAGTAAACGCTCCCGAAAAACCAGGGAGCGCGCTCCCAAGTCGCTCCTGCTCCCTCTCGCTTGGAGTGCGAATTGGGAGTGGGAGCGTGGGGGGTGGGGGGGGGGGGCTCTCCCCCGCTACCCTGGATTGGGGCTTCAAACTATCTTGCATGGAAGAAAAAGACAGATCTAAATCTCATTGAAAATGAGGTGATGGAACATGTCAAAAGGATCTATCACCAAACCAGGAGAGGAAGATGCTGAAGCTCTTGCCCAAGTATATGAAGGGGGAAAATTAGGGCCCAAAGGATTCTCATAAAATCCATCAAGGATCCCCTTATCCCATATGTATCTAAATTTGAAACTTCAAAAGAAATGTATGACAAACTGGTAGAGTTGTATTCCAAGAAATCTATGACAAACTGGTAGAGTTGTATTCCGTAAGCACTGTTGGAGAAGTCATCTCATTAAGGCAAGAACTCTACGAGCTGAAGATGTCTAAGGAATATGGAATAACCTCATACTTTATGAGGATATCTGAGATCTGGTAGAAGTCATGTCTGATAGTGAAATGACTATAGTTGTATTAAATGCACTACCGAAGGAGTGGGGTAACTTTACTTCAAATATTTATGGGAAGAAAGAAGCTACTCCATTCCAGGATCTATGGTCACTATGCAAGATTGAAGAATCTAGACTAAAGGCCAAATCTGATGTGGGAGCAGGCGAGCAAAGTCAAGCTTATGCTACAATGACAAGAAGAAAAGGAAAATTTGGATAGTTTGGTTCTTGAAAAAAAAGGGACATGTCTAAGATTCAATACTATGGGTGTCAGGAATATGGGCACTACAAAAGAGATTTTCCTAAGGTAAAGAAGGAAAACAAAAGAGGAAGAGAAGAAGCCCATATCGCCAAAGTAGAGGAAGTTGAAAAGAAGAAGTTTAAGAAAGAGGAAGTAAGAGATCTCTATTGCTGGGATAGTCTTCCTCACCTAAGTTCTTCTGAAATTCCTAAGTATTCTGTTGTAAGATATGGCTATCCCTATTCACTAAATGTGATGCATCAAAGCAACATAGAAGCATTGAAAGCAAGAGCTCGAGACATCATCATAGAGAAGCATGAAAGAGGATTTGGAAGTCAAGGATATAGCTCTTGGGAATCTCATTGGAAACATAAGTGGCAAGGTCATCTAGTACAAGGCTCATCATAGATCTGTCGAAAGGAAACATCTGCTGATGGGGATACTTTAGATCCTCAAGATTCTCTGATGGAATCTTCATTGAAAGGTTCACTGATCATGAGGAAAAGCAAGTGTTTCATTAAGAATCCCAATCTTGTGGAATTCATGGGATGATGGTATGATGACATAAAAATGAAGCAGATCAAGGGATTGAAGCTCTTTCAATCAAGGAAGTTGTTGCAGGAAGTCTAGCATGATCTGAAATAGCAATGGACAACTGCAAATGGTGATGACTAGTAATATCCTGCTCAAGAAATTTTATGGTCTATGGTCCTAGTAGCATTATCCCCACCGCTAAACCTAGCATGCAACTCCTTGAATTTCTTTGACTCATCTTCATCAACACATCTCAAACCAAACCATCTAGTTTTATCCATCTTACGCCACCTTAAATTAGACAATACCTTGTATTACAAAATTGCTACATCATTAAATGAGGAAATCTTAGATAGGGTTGAGTCACATAACTAAACGCAATGGAAGATACTCGTGCAATAACACCATATGCGATTATCAATGGATAACCGGTGCATCTATTACAAAGGAGTTTACCTCCTTATATAACATTGGTCACTAAGCAAATGATTTCCACTTATGAATGTGGGGTATTTTGCTTTACATATATGAGCTTTGACATATTCTAAAGTTCTTTATTATATAATAAGCCTTGTACCTTGTTGAATTTTTGTAGCTATGGTCGATTTTCATAATTTATATTTTTAGCCCTTGTAATGTATAAAGAATTTGTAAGACATGTTCTTCATGTTGGATTTGAAAGAGAATTTCGAAATTTGGCTCCTAAATAGTCAAGTCAGCCATCCCTTATGTCAAGTTGGCCCCAATGAAGAGACACACCCATTTGCGAAGGTAGAACCATATAAAAAGGCATTCAAACTCATCCTCAAAGGCACCATTCGACCACACACAAGAAAGAAGTTTTTGGGCATCCAAGCGAAGGACAAGAAGGACGGAGAAGAAGGACAAAGATCTCTCTCTCTCTCTAGCTCGCATTTCTCTCTCTAGACATTGCACGTGTGAACTCTGGGTAGGATGAAAATTTTGGACAGTTGCAGGGTAGAAGTTGCAGGGCCAAAGTTGCAGGGTCGAGTTGGAGGGCTGAAGTTGCAGGGCCGAAATTTTGGGCAGCATATTCTGGGTAGGTCGAAATTCTGGGTAGATCTTAGAAGGTTGATTTGAAGAGCAAATTGACTTGACTTGACTTGAGGGTTGTGGATTAGGTTTTCCCATAGCTTGTTGATTAGTTTGATGTCACTATTGACTAGGCGCGTTAGATGTATCTCTTGTTGAATTGAAGAATTTCTCTAGGAAGAAGGTTGTAGGGATTTCCCCCAAGTGGGTTTTCCCAGGGTAAATCTTGTGTTCTCTTTGTGCATTGTGATCTCTATTGTCTTTATGATTTATGGTTGAATTTCTTAAGTGTAATTGCTCAATGATAAACTTGAATTTTCAAAAGAAGATATATATCATTAGAATTAATTACTAGTATTTCAGAATTATTGTGCTAGTATTTATTGCACTTGAAAAATCAACATGGTATCAGAGCTTTGGTGAGGAAAAGGACGTTGAGATTACTCTTGAAGAAATTTTGGTGTAAAATCACTCTTGAAGAAGACCTATATCTACAAGCTACTTGCTTATTTGTGGTCATGGGTTCTCTATGAAGTCTTAGAACAAATTAGAAGGAGCTTCAAACTTTAGGGCTTGGAAAACAAGGATTGATCTTCTTCTTGCAAAAGAAGGTCTCTTTGGTATTGTGAAAGACAAAGTCATTGAGCCAAAAAAAGATGAAGAGAAATCAGAGTTTGAAAAGGATGACAACATAATTATGAGCATCATTGTGGACTCTATCAAAGATCACTTGATTCCTTATGTTTCAAGTCTTCAATCTTCAAAGCAAGTGTATGATGCCCTAACTGTTTTGTTCACTATCAACAATATTGATCAAGCTATGAGTTTGAAGAATGAAATCCGTGATGTTCGAATGACAAGGAATGATACTATAGCCTCATATTTCATGAGGATATCTCAACTAAGAGATCAACTTCAAGTAATTGATGAAGTCATTTATGAGAAGGAATTAGTGACTACAACACTTAATGGTCTACTGGATTCATGAGACTCATTTGCAGTAGGTATATGTGCTAGAAAGGAAGTTCCAAAGTTTGAAGAACTATGGACAAATTGTACTCAAGAAGAATCAAGGTTCATATTAAAAGGAAAGATTCAAAGATTGGATGAAGGCGATTCTCAAGCATATGTAGCACGTTTTAAGAAGGGTGGAGGAAGAAAGAAGTTTGGTTTTCAAAGAAGAAATGAAGGTAGAAGACTTGCTCCTCATGGGAAGAGAGATATGTTGAAAGTTCAATGCTATCAATATCATGAATTTGGTCATTTTAGACATCATTGTCCTAAAAGATCAAATGAAAGAAAAAGAAAGGGAAAGTAGCATGCTACCACGACAGACTTGGATGAACTTCCAAAGAAACCTAAGAATGGAGATCCAGGTAATAAATAATTTTTCTACTTCTCTTCTCTTACTGGTTCCATTGCAGATAGTGGAGACTTGTGGCTAGTAGATAGTGGTGCCTCAAGGCACATGATGGGAGATTGAGACAGCCTTATAAATCTAGTGGAAAGAATATTATCACAAAACGTGGAACTTGGAGACAATAACAACTATACAGTCCAAGGCGTTGGGAAGACATCCATTGAGCTAGAATCAGGTGACAATGTTCATCTTAGCAACATATTATATGTACCAGGTTTGAAGAAGAATTTGGTTTTTATTTCATGCTTGGAGGACAAAGGAGATAGAGTAGCATTTGTTGATGGAAAAGTTCTTGTTTGGCCCAAAGACTATAGCGTAGATTCTGCTAGAATAATTAGAGTTCATGAAGGAAGGTTGTATAGACTTTTGAAACAACCTACTCAAGCTCTTGTACATAATGATATTAATCCATGTGAGCTTTGGCATAGAAGATATGCTCACCTTCATTATAAAGCTTTGCCAATCTTAAAACAAATGGTTTCGGGTATTCCAGATTTGCAGGAAGAGCATGGAGTATGTAAAAGATGTGCGCTTGGAAATAATATCAAGAAGCCTTTTCCAAGCAGCGAAAGTAGATCCAAAGAAGTTTTGGACCTAGTCCATTCTGATGTATGTGGTCCGATGCTGGTGAAGTCTCTTGCAGGCTCTTTGTACTATGTTACATTCATTGGTGATTTCTCTCACAAAACATGGATCTACTTCATGAAAACAAAAGATGAAGTTTCTGACAAGTTCCAGGAATTCAAAGTTGAAGTCAAAATTTTGAAGGGAAAGAAGATCAAGATCTTTGGATCTAATAATGGAGGAGAATATACCTCCAAGGAGCTCGTTGCCTTCTGTAAAGAAGCTAGGATTAGGAGGGAGCTAATAGAACCTTACAATCCTCAACAAAATGGAGTTGTTGAAAGAAAGAATAGAACCATTGAACAATCTATTAAGGTAATGATGCACGATCAAGACCTGCCTATGTTTCTATGGAGTGAAGCATCCATGACAATTGTTTACATTCAAAATAGAAGTCCTCGTCGAATTTTGGAAAACAAGACTCCTAAAGAAGCATTCATTAGACAGAAACCTCAGGTTGGTCATTTGAGAATATTTGGTTGTCATGTTTATATTCATATGCCTAAATATAAGAGAAGAAAGTTAGAGCCTTCTGGAAAGAAAGGTATATTCGTTGGTTATAGTGAATCATCAAAGGTCTATAGAATATATGTTCCAGGAAAAAAACAAGTTGAAGTTAGCAAGGATGTGACCTTTGATGAGAATGTGGCTTATTGGAAGTCTAAAGAAGTGGACTCTGATGAGGATGAAGAACATGAAGCTCCCAAGGAAGAAGGATGCAGTCCATCTAATCCTTCTGAACATTTCGTTGATCATCAAGAAGAGCCAGAAGAGTTGAGCGAACCAGTGGACCTGGTTGTTGCTTTTGAAATCAATAAAATACCAGTTTGATTGAGATCCACTTTGCAGGAAGCTAAAGGACATGTAGCACCACGTGGCACCTTCAGGGAAACTAGAAGACCAAAGAGGTATTCTAGTTATGCAGCATTGATAACTAATATTATTGATGTTGAACCTTCCACCTATGAAGAAGAAAATAGCCAGCAAGTTTGGAAGGATGCAATGTTGGAAGTATACTAATCGATTATGAAGAGTGATGTATGGGAGATTATGCCTAGACCTGAAGGGAAATCAGTGGTGTTCTCCAAATGGATATACAAGATCAAGCATGCAGTGGATGGCATCATTGACAAATACAAGGCGAGATTTGTGGCTAGAGGTTTCTCCTAGAAATAGGGAGAAGACTGTGATGAAACTTTTGCTCCAGTTACCAGGTACACCACTATTAGATCCATTATTTCCATTACTGCTCCTATGGGTTGGAACTTACATCAAATGGATGTAAAGACTTCTTTCCTTAATGGCGTGATTGAAGAAGTGTACATAGAGCAACCTCAAGGTTTTGAGGTCCATGGAAGAGAGTCTCATGTTTGCATATTGAAGAAAGCCTTGTATGGACTTAAGCAAGCATCGAGAGCCTAGTATACATGAATTGACAGTTATTTGACAAGACTTGGTTTCTCCAAGAGTGATGTTGATCCAAACTTGAACTTCAAGGCTAAGTTAATAGGATTCAAATACAGATACGGATTCGCCATCTTTTGGAAAAACTAGGATCTGAATGCGGCAAGAAATGTCAAGTACAAATTAAAATATAACTATATTTTTATAATTTTTAAAACTAAAAAAATATATAAATATCTATATCTATATAATATTTATAATGCATATATTTTGTAATAAGTTATGCATATCAAATTTTATATTTATTTTATTTATATAATAATAATTAAATTATATATACATGTAATATAAAAGATTACATTAATATATAAATATAATATAAATCACATTTATCTCACTATTGAGTTAACTTACGGTATTTTTAAAATAGTCATGGCTAAAGAATAATGTGGTGACAGCTGTAATTGGTGATTTAGTTAATATATCGATAACTAAATAAACTCGTTGGTCAAATATATTTAGTTAATGTTGCCTTAGTCTCTTCATTAATTAAAGACTTTCAATCATATTGTTGATAAAGATTATTGGCTTAATTATCAATAAACTCTATGATATGGTTCTTGCTTTGGGTCCGAGAGTGCCAAGTTCAATACTCGGAACCTTCAAAGCAATTGTATTTCCTCCTAGTTTGAGGCCCAAGGGCACATTAGAGCATGACGTCGAACGAAGAACATAGTGGATTGAGGCCCAAGGGTACACTCAATAGGACTGACAACGCATTCCAATTTCAACACGACGAATAGCAGATGTAGGGTAAATGACAGATTGTAGGGTAAACATAACACTTCTCTACGAACAACACGTTAAAAATTTTCATTAAAATACAACTAGTTGATGGTCAAATCTAATGAACTTAGTTGAAAGTGTTTGTTGTCCATATGAATTTGTCGTACGTATGGATCGTCGGTGGATCCCAGCGGATCCAAATCCATATCCGTATCAAATTTGGGGATCCGTGGATCCAACATTCGGGCCTGATAGATCCAGTAACATAGCTTCAAGGTCGAGAAAAATGAACTTGTGATTCTATTATTATATGTTGATGACTTATTTCTGACAGGTGTGGAGCATCTCATTATTCGAAGTAAGAGGGAGTTGGCTTCTGAATTCAATATGAAGGATCTTGGTTTGATGCACTATTATTTGGGGCTAGAAGTATGGCAAAAGCTTTGTGAAATCTAGCTTGGTCAAGGAAAGTTTGTTCAGGATACTGCAGAAGTTTTGAATGATGGACTGTAAGTCAATGCCGGCTTATATGGTTACAATCTGAGAAAGCTAAGAGACTCCAAGTCTGATTTGGTAGATCCATACATGTATTGGAAGCTGATTGGCTCGCTGGTGTATTTGGTTAATACCAGGCCAGACATTCGCTTTGCAATGAACACACTGAGTCAGTTCCAGGTGGAACTAAGACATGATCATTGGATTGCAGCAAAGCACATATTGAGGTACTTGCATGGTACAATTGACTTTGGTTTGAGATATGTCTCAAATGGTGATATATAGTTGTAGGGATATACAAATGTAGATTGGGCGGGGAGTGTTGAAGACAGAAAGAGTACATTCAGAGGATGCTTTAGTTTGGGCTCCGCTATGATTTCATGGATGAGCAAGAAGCAGACATCTGTCACACTCAGTACTGCCGAGGCATAATATATTGCAGCTAGCTTGGTGAGTTGTGAAGCAATGTGGCTTTGGAACTTATGCGCAGGACTGCTTGATCATGTGCTCGAGCCTACTATGATATATTGTGATAATTAGAGTTGTGTGAAGCTGACAGAGAATCTAGCGTTCCATGACAGGTCAAAGCATATCGAGATTAAGTACCACTTCATCCATGACATGGTACAGAAGGGAGCAATGAAGCTCTAGTATGTCTCCACTGATGAGCAAATTGGAGATTTTCTGGCAAAGCCTCTATCACTAGTGAAGATTGTATACTTCAAAGACAAGCTTGGATTTGTGGAGAATGCCTCTTTCATTGAGAGGGAGTGTTGATGAGATAACATCACGGACTGACATTCTCCCTGTTTCAAGTGTTGTGACCTGCATTAGGGAGATTATCCCTGTGTCAAGTACTCTAACCCGAATTAGGGAGAATGGTTCAACAGAGGACTGACATTCTTCCTGTGTCATGTATGACCCGAATTAGGAAGAATGGTCTTAGAGCATCAGGCTCATTTAGCATTGGGCCCTGAATTACTCTGATAAGAGTGTGGCCTTTGGCGATTCACCATGTGTCAAGACATTGACCTGAATGATGGTGAACCAAGACTAGTCTGGATTCCATGTGTCAAGTACGAGACCCGAATTATGGTGACTAGTTGATGCTAAATGATGTACCATGTGTTTGAAGTATTGACCCATATTATGGTGAGGATATACCATAGGTTTGAGGTACTGACCCGAATGACGATACCATGATGATGCTATTGATTTACCATGTGTCAAAGATGTTTGACCCAATTATGGTATTTGATTGATGCTATTAGTTTACCATGTGTCACGTTTGTGACCCAATTATGGTGATGATTTTTTATAACCTTTTCTTAGAGAAATTTGTTCACAAGAAGAACATCTATCTAGTCATTATGAACACCTCCCTAGCTAAGAGGGAGTGTTGAATTTTTTTAGCAATTGTCGGTCTTCATAATTTATATATTTTTAGCCCTTGTAATGTATAAAGAATTTGTAAGACATGTTCTTCATGTCATTTTGATTATTTATCCCTTGAAAGAATTTTTGTAAGACATGTTCTTCATGTCAGATTTAAAAGAGAAAATTTTGAAATTTGAATTTTGAATTTTTGGCTCCAAAATAGTCAAGTCAACCCTCCCTCAAGTCAAGTCAGCCCTAGTGAAGAGACACACCCATTCGCAAATGCAAGACACTATATAAATGCATTTGACCTCCTCCTCAAAGGCACCATTCGACCACACACAAGAACGAAGTTTTTGGCATCCAAGCGAAGGACAAGAATGATGAAGAAGAAGGACAAAGATCTCTCTCTCTCTCTCTCTAGCTTGCATTTCCCTCTCTAGACCTCGCACGTGTGAATTTTGGGTAGGATGAAAATTCTGGACAGTTTTAGGGCCTGTTACCACTCAAACTAGCAAGGGTCCTAGGAGGGGATCCTATAGAGCAATTACTAGATCAAGGGGGAACAATAGAGTGATAGCCTACTATCACCTCAGCTAAGGCTCTCTGCTCTTTACGGACTTTCTCCGATGGGAGGAGACCCGATATGAGGGGAATCACAAGGATGAATAGATCAATGATGGGATGAGAAGTGATTCCTAAAGCCTATTCACAAGAGAGGCTCAATTATATGGCTTACTTGCTTAAGAAGTAAGGTGATGGGCTCTCTAGGAAGGGCTAAGAGGATACTTAAGGGTAGGTTTGGGGGGTATCCCTTGTCAAGAAGCTTCCTAGGTTTAAGAATCCTTATGGAGAAATGGCTTCTATGTAATCCTTGTTGAATTTGAGTTATCAAGTTGTGGGACCACAGTTAGCCAAAGCAAACCCAAACTAGGTCAAGGATGTGGAGTTGATCAACACTATAGGGGTCTGACCTTTTTTGGGAGGGGAATAAGGTCAAAGGACAACTTTTCTTTTAGAACACAAATGCAATGACCCAAGTGAGGCCACTAACCCAAATCAACCTAGGGAGATAAATGGTCTTGTGGCTAGGGCTTTCTATATCTTGGGATTCCACTACCGAATTTGCTTCAAACTTGGAGGACCTCTTGAGAAAACCCCAGCGCAGTAGTGGACCAATTTTCAAGGTGTTTGGCTGTCTACAAAAGATTTTACTTGATGCCCTGGGTGACCTACTAGGGTTAGGCCTAGAATTGGGGAAAAGTGAAGAAAAGAAAAATAAATTCAACCACCAAGAGGATGTGAGGATCAGTGCCTTGCTTAGGGGGCTTAATGGAGTCAAGATACGCCTAGATCAAGGAATTTCGTGAGTTAAGGAGCCCTAATTAACCTTTGTTATCCTATTCAAGGGCAACAACTAGGTAATTAGAGATTTATACTTCAAATTTGCAAAAGAGATGAAGTTTTGAGGTCTTTCAACCTAAAATGTGCCTCTAAGAACATTCACCCAACCCCTCAAAGAGAAACCCATGCATTAAATCACTTATTCAAGGTCCCAGAAGAATTTCACATCACATTAACCCATACAAGAATAATGATAACAATATACATGCATTTGACAAGTAAGATAACAAGAATAGCATTAAAAGTTCACTTACATGAGGGATAGAGTATATCTATTGATCAAAATTGCATTAAAAAGAAGCTCCAAAGACAATAGCGAAATTCCAAACATCATAGTGCATCAAGAAAACTCTGAAAAGTCACCTTAGCAAAAAGTGCGAAAATCTCTAAAGAGATACTAATCCAATCCAAGTGATGATGAGAGAAATGAATCATCCTCTCCTCTATGTATACAATCCAATAGGGGATTCAAATAGCCTAATTTGTCTTATTTAGCCCCAAATAATAAAATAATGCTCAATAATGACATCACTTGGTGACAAGCCCATCAAGATAGCTCAATAATACAACAATAAAACCTCTCAATAGGGCAAAATAGTATACACAATGAGTTGTTGGGCCATTGAGACGGGCCTAGTGGAGTCCAAAGTGTGCCATGGTGAGAGAATGGACTCCAAACATAGTGGATAAGAGGTTGCCCCCTTTATATCCAAGCAAGTCACATTTGGTGTGTGAAAATTTCTTAATCGAACAAGCTAGAAATCCTACTGTAGTAAACTGATTTGCATTACCTATTTGTGTTCTTCATTTAACAAGTTATTTTCAGAAATATTTGGAAAATATTAATGTAAATACACTGTAGCCTACACCAATATACAGATCAAGTACTGAAAAATAAATGAGACAAACACACAAAGGACACACTTATTTTTGGACTAAACGTCCCCAGAAAAACCCAATGCGGGAAAATCAGTGCAGTAGCTCTGAGGGTTTTCTATTATTAAGCAGAAGTTTTGAATACAAATGCTGGCTGCCCTCCCGGCAAACCAGTGACAGAGGAATACAATGGCGGAGAACTTGAGTGAGTTTTACCTCACTTCACTCGGCAGAATCCGGCTGATCCGACAACAAAACTGGCTGGCCCCGTCTACAACTGTGCTGCCCCTTTGCAGTAATTACATGGGCTTGTGTAGAGCTCTTTGAGGATCTGCGTCGACTCTTCTGTCCACTGCGTCAACTTTCCCGACAGTTCCGGCTCTCTGCGTGGAAGGCAACTTTCTCCCTCTGTGCTGGCCCTTTTGGCTCTGTGTCAAGGCCGCATGGGCCCAGACTGACCCAGCGTCATCTCTCCTGGCTACTGCGCTACCTCCACAAGCTTCTCTCCGCTTCTCTATCTGTATTCTCAAACTATCACTGCCCCTCAGCTACAAGATCTCCCAAATCGATTTTCCTCCTGAGAACTTCTCACCTCAGAAAATCGATTTCCTCAATCTCTCTGTGTGTGTTCTCCAACTGACCCCAAGCCTCCATTTATACTTTTCTTGTTGAGAAATCAACGGTCGTGATTTGATCTCTAATCAATGGCTAAGATTAAATTAGACTTGATCCTCGACTCTTAGAAGCTTCTCACCCATATTTTCATTAATACCCATTAATATTTTAATTTTCCTAAGTTTAGACTTAGAAACCCCATTAAAAATATTAATTATTTTAATAAAATACAATCTGAGTGGAATTTCACCAAGCGATTTCTGGGTCTTGGAGATATCATGTGTTCTAGCCCCTCCACAAAATTTTGAAGCTAGAGCACATTCGATGCTACCCAAAAAATCAACACTCCCTCTTAGCAAGGAATGTGCTCTAGCAATACTTCCCAGCAGAAGTATCACACTGATCCACGACATCGGTCATTTGCGCTGTTGATGCTCGGCCTGCTGCCCCTCATCCACTGCGCTGCCGTAACCTGTACTGTTGCCCATGACACTACCACTGTCACTGCTGCATCTGTACTGCAGCTTCATCTCAATATGCTTCATCATGCTGCCCATAGCACTGCCACTGCTAACTACTGCACTGCAACTCAGTTGCTGAGAAGTATGCAATTGAAAAGCTACCCAAACGCTGACATGTTGGTCCGTCGGGATGTCCCTGGATGTTGAAGCTACCTCTGCTACTAATCTATGTTGACCCTCTGATGCTATTGTGTTGCTGTTGTATCTGCTTTATGCCTCCCACACTGCTGCAACACTATTGTGTTGCTTCAGACTTTGGCACTCTAGCTCTGCCACTGTTGCTTCACCATCCTTTGCACCAACTAACTCTCTGTTGGAAATAATACTGAGAGGGGGGGGTGAATCAGTATTATCACATTAATAAAACTTTTTCAATTCCATAATCAGATTCATATATGCTACTTCCACAACTTCTTAAGATTAAGTTAATCGATCTTCAATGAGTGCATTAGGACATTATCAACCATATTATCAGTTAACAGATGCAATAACATAAAGTAGATCATCACACATAAGGCACACATATGAACACAATGATATAAGGTGGAAACCCAATGCGGGAGAAAACCACCTGCTGCAAGTCATCTCAATCTTCTTTTTAATAAGAAAATTCTTTTACAATATTTGTACTGGTGCAGCCTTATACCAGTACGGGAGCTACAACCCCCTTTGCTCTTGTACTAGCCGATCCATTTACTAGTACGCAGGCTACTACCTGCTACAATGTTCCAAAGATTTCCTTTAGCTCTTGTACTAGCTTAGATACTAGTACGTAGGCGCCGGCCTACAATCTTCTCTCCTTCAAGTACCACGTTTCATCAATTTTCATACTGGATACATTGAGGCACAACTCATAATCTTGAAAGGCCACATTTCATCCAATTTTCATACTGGACCGAACAACAACATTGAAGCTCAAACAACCTTCTGAAACACCCAATCAACTGTAGTAACTAGATCAACAATAATAGGACCAAAACCCAGAACACAACAATGAGAAACAAGGATTTTAAGAGAAGGAAGCACCCTGCTCAACTGCTGGCCTGAGTCCCTGGACGCACCCTGTTCAACTGCTAGCCCGCGTCCCGAACGCACTCTGCTCAACTGCTAGCCTGCGTCCCTCGCTCTGAGTCTTTTGAACTGCCTGCGTCTCGGCGCACCTGAGCCCTTCTGCGCCTGCGTCCGGCGCACCTGAACCGGTTCGCTCCTGCGTCCCGGACGCACCTGAACCCTTACTGTACCTGCGTCTCTTTAGATATGAAAGATATAAAGACTTCAAGACTAACCCAAACAGTCAGATCTACAGATCTGATCGTGCGCCATAGCGATCATAGTCCATTAGAAGATTCGCCTTCATAGATCTGGACTAGATCTTACCAAAAGATATTCAACAAAGATGGTGTCTAATCCAAATGGACTCCTTTGCTTTATATAGGCAAGCTTCTCCCCAAAACATGGAACAATACCACGAGCCGACACCATAGAAACGCAAAACCGTCGGCTAGATACCACACAAGAAACCCCCACGTGCTTTCCTCTGCCTTGATATGTGTGCACTGAGTGGACGCACCCCCTGAACGGCTGGCCTGCGTCTCTAGACGCGGGTTCTGCATGGATTACCTGCGGGGACGCACTTTCTGTAAGGTGTACCTGCGTCCTTCATAATTTCAACAATATTTTAAAAAGAGCTTGCCATTTGATTCCTTTGAGCTATCCTGTAATATGTCACATCTGATATCTCTTCTGTAGATTCATCTGAATGTATATAAGTGAGATGATCTTCTATGAGAGTGTTGCCATCAAGTACAACATTTGCATCATAATGCCAACAATCTCCCCCTTTGGACTTGATGGCAACAACTCCGAATCACTCTCCCCCTTTGACATCAAGGGCAAAGGGGTATGCTCCCCCTAAGAACATGCTCCCTTTGACTATGAGCCAGATCTGCTGAAGTCTCTGAATGAGCTCCCCCTTTGTATATGTCATGGTGCTCCAATCTGATAATGGTCTTTCTGAGAACAAGCTGAGATGTCTGCTCTGCTGTATAGTGCTTGTTCATGCTCAAACTCCCCCTGACTATAAGCAAGGTCTGCAAAAAGATGTTCTACAAGAAGAACATGACTCTATATATCATAAATGACCTTCCTATCACCAAAAGACTCAATACATACATCCATCACCCATCACAATAAGGATCATCCATCCAACCAAGTGGGAATACATCAGAAATATGAAAACCAAATACATTACATCTTCATCCCATGCATAGTGGGGGGGGACAAAGGCCGTTACATGACCTGAAGAGATGACTACAATAGACCATTACAACATGAGTTTTGCTATGACCTTTCAAATGACAAACATCATCAACAACACTGTATAATCTGCTCCATAGTATCTGTCAACATCAACTCATAACCATCCAGATCTACATGAATCAAGAGCCATCAAATGAAAGCATCATCATCAATCAACATATGTATGAATAATCATCCCTGTATCCAGCCAACAATCCTCATCCATTTGTGCCAAGAAAGAAATCATGCATCATGCACATGTCAACAGCTGCATATGAGTGACTCATCATCGTCATGTCTTCAATAATGTGACTTTGAATAATCATCCATGAAATCAGCCAACCTCATCTATGTATGTGCCAAGGAAAATAAAGACTCCATGCAAGCATCATTAGAGAATCAACCATAAATCTGATCATGTGATCAACTCATAACCATAGCAAGATGAATCATAAGCATTGTCACCAAAGACCATAATGCCAACAATGCATTCAGGACATATGCTCCCCCTGAACCAGTGCCATCTGTTAAATCTGATCATGCATATCAAGAAGAATCAGCCAATAAATGCTTTGAGACAGGTACGCACTTCATCTTCTGCTGTGCTGCGTCCTGTTGCTGCAGGGACGCACCCAAAAACACTATCGCGCCGCGTACTTTTACTCAGGGACGCACCCAAGATAACTATTTCGCCGCGTCCTTTTGCTTCAGGGACGCACCTGATCCTCAGTCGCTCTGCGTCCCCACGCAGATTTTCAGTTACTGAACTGCGTCCTGGACGCACCTGGACTTGGTCTGGCCTGCGTCCGCACGCAGGTCTCCTGTTACTGCACTGCGTCCTGTACTTTCAGCTTCCTCTGATTCTGGTATGTTTGTACATTGTACTGTGCCATCCTTTTCTGACTGTACTTCCTTTTTCCTCCATATCTTCAAGCGTGATGATGACATTTTCTCCTTTTGATATGGTGCCCAAACTTTGTTCCTGCATTCCTTGGCTATATGTCCAAGCTTGTTACATGCATAACATCTTACATGTTTCATATTCCTCCTGTAACAATCAGTAGCTTTGTGACCAAACATATTGCAAGCAAAGCAATATCCATAAAAGTACCTTGATTGAGATGACCTTTCTGCATAATGGTCTTGAACTCTTCTTCTACATCTTGCTGCAACATGTCCAAGATTATGACATACATAACATTCAACATTATTCATAGGAGGAGTAAAGGATTTTCTTTGAGGAATCTCTTTCCTTGGTTGATGATGAGATTGATCTTTCACTTCTTCGTTGATCACTTTAGATTTCCTTTTAGAGTTTCTTGCCTCACCTTGTGAACTAGATTCACCTTCAACAGATTCATGGAAACCAAGACCAGTCTTTATAGCAGGGGACCTTTGACTACTAAGAATATCATCCAATACTTTAGAGCTATCTTGAAATCGTAAAAGCTTATCCTTTTCTTCTAGTTTACCTTTCAAGATATTTACCTCAACCTGAAGCTGTTCTTCCTTTTCAAGGGATTTCTTTTTCAAAATTTCTTCAGCTTTCCTTCCTTCTTCCATTTGTTCCCTTAGTTTGAGAATTTCTTTTTCTTGTTCTTCATACAGATCCTGCTGCATTTGACGAACTCGGAAGGCACATTCCAGTTGAGATTTTAAGCTGGTGACTTCGTTTTCTTGTTTTGCAATAGCTTGGAGTAGATCTGTATTCTGCTTCTTTGATTCTTCAAGATCTCCTTTTAGTGAGAGGATTGTAGCTTCAAGATTTTCATAGTAGCTGGATCTATCTTTGAGTTTCTTGATGGTTGTGCTTCTTTTGTTGACTTCTTTTCTTAATGATGTCACTTCATGCTGCAATTTTTGACATTGGTCTTCCTTGTCCTTGAGTAGCTTTCTTACCTTGTTTCCTTCTTCTAGTTGTGCCCTTAGTTTGGTAGCTTCTTCTTTGAACTCACATTCCTTTTTGTTTAATAGATCTTGTTGATCTCTAATTTTGTCTGTCAGCCTTTTAAATTCTGCCTCTATTTGATATCTTTCTTGTTCACCCATAAGAGCAAATTCAGTAGTTTCGCTATCACTTTCATCTCTTTCACAAGGAAATATAGCTGGAAAATCAGAGGATAACACATTCATACCTGATAATGACTCTGAATCTGATTCTGAATCTGAAGAGCTTCTTATGCCTAATCCCCAATCGATTCTTCCACTGTCATAGTTCTTCTGAGATGACTTCTTTTTCTTATTAGCTTTCTTCTTAAGCTTCTTTCCCATTGTTCCACGGATCTCCTTCAAGCGATCAAGCTTCTATCAAAGGACCTGCTCTGATACCAATTGTTGGAAATAATACTGAGAGGGGGGGGTGAATCAGTATTATCACATTAATAAAACTTTTTCAATTCCATAATCAGATTCATATATGCTACTTCCACAACTTCTTAAGATTAAGTTAATCGATCTTCAATGAGTGCATTAGGACATTATCAACCATATTATCAGTTAACAGATGCAATAACATAAAGTAGATCATCACACATAAGGCACACATATGAACACAATGATATAAGGTGGAAACCCAATGCGGGAGAAAACCACCTGCTGCAAGTCATCTCAATCTTCTTTTTAATAAGAAAATTCTTTTACAATATTTGTACTGGTGCAGCCTTATACCAGTACGGGAGCTACAACCCCCTTTGCTCTTGTACTAGCCGATCCATTTACTAGTACGCAGGCTACTACCTGCTACAATGTTCCAAAGATTTCCTTTAGCTCTTGTACTAGCTTAGATACTAGTACGTAGGCGCCGGCCTACAATCTTCTCTCCTTCAAGTACCACGTTTCATCAATTTTCATACTGGATACATTGAGGCACAACTCATAATCTTGAAAGGCCACATTTCATCCAATTTTCATACTGGACCGAACAACAACATTGAAGCTCAAACAACCTTCTGAAACACCCAATCAACTGTAGTAACTAGATCAACAATAATAGGACCAAAACCCAGAACACAACAATGAGAAACAAGGATTTTAAGAGAAGGAAGCACCCTGCTCAACTGCTGGCCTGAGTCCCTGGACGCACCCTGTTCAACTGCTAGCCCGCGTCCCGGACGCACTCTGCTCAACTGCTAGCCTGCGTCCCTCGCTCTGAGTCTTTTGAACTGCCTGCGTCTCGGCGCACCTGAACCCTTCTGCGCCTGCGTCCGGCGCACCTGAACCGGTTCGCTCCTGCGTCCCGGACGCACCTGAACCCTTACTGTACCTGCGTCTCTTTAGATATGAAAGATATAAAGACTTCAAGACTAACCCAAACAGTCAGATCTACAGATCTGATCGTGCGCCATAGCGATCATAGTCCATTAGAAGATTCGCCTTCATAGATCTGGACTAGATCTCACCAAAAGATATTCAACAAAGATGGTGCCTAATCCAAATGAACTCCTTTGCTTTATATAGGCAAGCTTCTCCCCAAAACATGGAACAATACCACGAGCCGACACCATAGAAACGCAAAACCGTCGGCTAGATACCACACAAGAAACCCCCACGTGCTTTCCTCTGCCTTGATATGTGTGCACTGAGTGGACGCACCCCCTGAACGGCTGGCCTGCGTCTCTGGACGCGGGTTCTGCATGGATTACCTGCGGGGACGCACTTTCTGTAAGGTGTACCTGCGTCCTTCATAATTTCAACAATATTTTAAAAAGAGCTTGCCATTTGATTCCTTTGAGCTATCCTGTAATATGTCACATCTGATATCTCTTCTGTAGATTCATCTGAATGTATATAAGTGAGATGATCTTCTATGAGAGTGTTGCCATCAAGTACAACATTTGCATCATAATGCCAACACTCTCGTCATTCTGCTACTGTCATTAAGGGCTACCGTAGCCGTATGTGATCCAAGAGTTTGGGCACCTCAAGGATCCTGCCCTAGTGTAGTCCTCCCGAATACAGCTCAATATCGCCCCACCTCTGCTCTAGAGGTGCATGAGCACTCATGGCGCAATCCTCGTCGTCCTCCTTGTCATCTTGCGTTGGAGTAGCCTTTGAGTCAGACTTGTCTTCTTTGCCCTTCTTCTAAGGGCATTGCGTGGCGAAATGATCCATTTCTCCACATCTGAAGCATCTGACTTTAGATATGTCCTTTTTGTCTCTTTTACCGCCCTTGCTGTCCTGCTGATGCGAGAGTTGCATCCTCCTCTTCCTCCTTGACTCTAATCCCTTTGCTGCTGCTTCCCACCTTGGTCAACAGTCTGATCTCTTCCTGTTGAAGAGCTGCCCACATCTCCTCCCAACTAGGAAGAGAAGCCCTGCCCAAGATGCTTTGGACAAAGGTTTCCCAATCTTCAGTGACTGCATTCAGGGTAGTCCTGACCATAAATTCAGGATCTGGTGTAGCCCCTATAGAAGTTAGCTGGTCACGGATCCCTTGCAACCTGAGAAGGAAGGGATCGATTTCTTCTCCCTTCTGCATCTGAAATTGTCTCAGCTGACTCTCAAGAAACATCTTTCGCTGAACGAAAGTTCTCTCGTACAAAGTGGTCAAGGCCTCCCACATTTCCCTTGTGTCTTTCTCAGCAATATGTGGTATCACATGATCTTTCACTGTTAAAATTGGCAAGTAGGGCCAAACTCCATGTGGGTCATCTTATTTATGGCAACCGATATTTTTCTTGGATCCCTCTCATCGATAGGTGTAGGATTGATTTAAAGATCATCCGATTCCAATAAGTATTCATGGAGTTATGAATTTATTTGTGTTATAAGACAATTTGTCAAGGTCGGCCAGCAAGCAAATAAACCCCACATGTGCTCAACGTTTTACTATAAAAATAGATGACTTGAGAGTCATTTCACACACACGTCTCACTTGATTTCTCTCCACTTGTCTTGGGTTTTAGTGTGAGAGTAATCTAGGCGGAAGAAGCCCTAAACGTTGGAGGAGAGGATGCCCTAGCCGCAGTCCTAAAAGATGTCTAACCGCAGTTTGCCCTAACCAAGAAGACACAGTCATATAGAAAAGGAGATAGCCCTAAGCTAGAGGCAAGAGAACTCTATCTTAGCCGCAACAAAGAAAAGTTGAATAACGTGGGTATAGAGGCCTGTTTTGAAGAGGCCTAACGTTGTCCTAGAAGAGGCCTAACGCTATCTTAGAAAGAGGCCTAACGCAGTCTTGAAGGAGAAGCCTCAACGCTGTAAAGGAGGCTGCCTCAACGCTATTTAGAGGAGGCCTCTACAAACCCTGGCCGCAGTCCAAACAAGTGCCACAAGCTGCTGGTTTAGAGTGACCCTAACTGCAGTCCTAAGGTTGCCCTAACCAGCAAGAGGGACAGAACAACGTGGGCTGTTTTAGGGTCATTTTATGAAGACCGAATTGCTGCTATAAAGGGCTGAAGTACCTTCCTTGAAGGCCGAGGTAGATAAGTTTTGTTTTGGGCTTGATATGTGGGTCGTAAGCTACAAAAGTATTGTGTGCTAGGCCGCAGGCCATAGCATCATAGTTAGGACTTGCGTAAGGTGAATTGAGGGCTCAAATATGCCCAGAACAGCAGTGTGCTAGGGGAGGTATGTTGCAGACGTTAAGGGTTGTTTTTGGACTAATAGATGGGTGTGTAAGGGCTGCCAGATGCCTTAACCAGTCACAATATAAGCAGCAGTAAAGGTAGACTTGGAACAACAGTGTTGAAGGGATAGTCGTGCTAGTAAATGGGACAGCTAGACAATGGAGCTTGGTGGAGCCATGATACATGGGACAAGGTGGATACATAGTACTGCAAAGCTACATGGGACATCTGGGCTACATAGTGCTGCATAGATGCATGGGACAACAAGGTCACATGGTGGACAATATTTATGAAGCATTATGGTTGGCTACAACAGTTGATGCAACATGTTAGTATAGTGTTGCATAATGATCGAGTGCAGCCCGGTGATGGGAGCATGTAATGAAGAGGAGCTTAGTGATAGTGGTGCAGTGTGATGATACTTTGCAGTATACATTGAGCACAGTGATGGGTACAGCCATGACTAGTGAAGCATGATGAGATGCAGCATAGTGATGATGGGTGCAGCATGGTGTAGCATGATGATGAGGAGCAACACAATGACAGGTGCAGCAAGGCGATGGAGAATTAGTTGAAGTATGTCTTCAACTGAGTTCAGCTACGTCATGTATTATCTTCTTAGAGATGATCTATGTTCTTTTTTAGATAAGTCAAAGTGTTCACTTCTGTTGTAAATGTACTATCTCTCTCTCTCTTTGCGGAACTATTGAAGAACATATAAGAAGAATTGATCAAGGGTTTTCCCACATTGGGGTTTGTCCCTGGCTAGCGCCACATCTTGTGTCCTCTTGTCTTGGCTTGTCTTCTGCGATCTATGTTTATGTTCTATCTGCAATTTACTTTAATGTTGATGTGATTGCTAATCTGGAAAAGATATTGAGCTAACTGTGAAAATTGAAATAAATTGCTCTAGGCATAGAACATACCTAAAATTAACATTGACCCCATCCAAGATCATGCACTTTGCTTTAGCCCGAGTCTCCTCGTACTTTTTGAGAGGATCAGCATCAACCGGAACAACAACTGTCTTCAAGGCATAATCCTTGATGCGATTTTTATCCAAAACTGCCAGGATCCTGGCCTTCCAGATGACGAAGTTGGATGCTCCATCCAACTTGTCCTGGTCCCTCAATCCGTTAACTGCCATCTCTACTCAAATGAATGTCAAACTGGTTCTCTTTTCCCACTTTCGCTGATGCCCCAACAAAACTTGGATCTGGATTTCTTTGGCACTAGAAATCCTCTAAGAAACAAGCTCCCTTTGAATTTTGATTTCCTTCACGGAAATCCTTCTACCAACCACTGTCGAATCACCCCTCTCTGATCTCTCTTTGATGTTGCTCAGCACTAGATCTAGATTTCTTGGCAAGAAACCTTCTGAGGAACTGATTCCCTTTACTTTGCTTCTACCCCACTAGTTACTGTTCCGCACCAATAGAATCAACACCCCACTAGCAACTCCAGATGAAGTCTGCGCTGCACCTCTAGCCTTGGCAACCGAAAAAATGAGACTCAACAGTCTCTGCGTTGGCCTAGTAATCACTGCGCTGCCCTTTGCAGCAACAACGTCACCCAATCAGGTTGACGCATCCCTTGGTCACTGCGTCACCCCTCCTCTGCTCTCTCGGCCAAAAACTGCGTTGTCTCTCGGGACAACTGTCTTCAGCACAACTTTTCCTCTGTCCTTTCGCTGATGGCTTCAGTCCTCCTTGATCTGCAATCGCTCTGATACCATGTGAAATTTTTTGAATCAAACAAGTCATAAATCTTACTACAGTGAACTGATTTATATTACCTACATGCGTTCTTCATTTAACAAGTTATTTTCAAAAATATTCGGAAAATATTAATGTAAATACATTGTAGCCTACACCAATATACAGATGAAGTATTGAAAAATAAATGAGACAAACACACAAAGGACACTTATTTTTGGACTAAACATCCCTGGTGTGTGTTCTCCAATTGACCCCAAGCCTCCATTTATACTTTTCCTATTGGGAAATCAAGGGCCATGATCTGATCTCTAATCAACAACTAAGATTAAATTAGACTTGATCCTCATCTCTTAGAAGCTTCTCACCCAAATTTTCATTAGTACCGATTAATATTTTAATTTTCCTAAGTTTAGACTTAGAAACCCCATTAAAAATATTATTTATTTTAATAAAATACAATCCTAGTGGAATTTCACCAAACGATTTCTGGGTCTTGGAGATCTCATGTGTTCTAGCCCCTCCACAAAATTTTGGAGCTAGAGCACATCCGATGCTACCCAAAAACTCAACATGGTGTCCCTAAGTGGGTGTGGGGAGCACTATGACATCCTCATGGGTCTCCAAGTGGATCAATAAATCCTGTAAACCATTTGTAAGGGCCAATATGCTGACATAAGCCCTCCCATTGTCTCCTACAATGAGACACATCCTCATCTGGACCCCAGAACCTCTGCCAAGTGTGAAGTCGACTGGGCATGGTGATCTAGGTGCATCATCCTCATCCAAAAGGTGGAAGATAAGCAATCACTGAATGGTGGTGGGGATCCATGAAGTACTCTTTGCTATGGTGGAGGCCCATGGCTCTCAAAGCTCACCTGACAAGTGCCAATGTGGCCCTCTGGAGGGCTTGGACCCTGTATAGGGAGACCAAACCCCAAATGGAGACCCACTTGCAATCTCACATAAGATCCAATGCGTACCCTTGCCCTCCAATACAACAAATCATTAGAGTAATCAAGTAAAAAAGGTTACAAATCATGGAATCAATTTGGCACTTCATGGTGGCATGCCCTTCCATAGTGGGCTTTGGCATGTACATGTGTCGCCAAGCTCAATAAGGGGGTTAACCAAGGACCCTATTAGGTGGTGTCAGCCTATAAATGGGGTGACATGTTAATGGTACATCCATCCATGGGTAGGTGACATGTGGTATAGTGATGGAACGAAGTTAGGATTAGGGGAAGGCTCCAGGCCACATGTCATGGTACAAAGGTAGCTATGATGAGGGAAGCCCACACTTGGGTATATGAGTGTAGGAGTGAGCAAATCGTGGTACATGAGTTACCCTGGCCTTTGTTTTTCCACCTTTCTTCATATGCCTTTTTCCTTTGATTGATTTTTCTTCGTAACTGCTCGGAGCTCCAGGGGATTAGAGCATGATGTGTAAGATACAACAGTAAATACCCCCTTTAAGGTGGGGCATTTCACTACCCACCAGGGGTTGGGACAATCATGGGTTCCTTAATGTAAAAGGGGCCCATAGGAACCAAGGTGATGGCCATAGATAAGGGGTAGAGCTCATATTTGGCTTTTGCCCACGTGCTAAATTTGTATGTCTCGACTATCTTTTGCATTTTGTGGTACATTTCCTATTGAAAGTGGCCAAATTATGTTTTTTCTTTTCTTTTTAGTTGCATCAAACTCCGGGGCATCGTTCCAGGCCCAACCCAAGGCGTGGGCAAGGGGAGGGGGACGCTAACCCTTTGTGGACCCAGTGGACAAATGTGGACCTGGATGGAAAGGTGATAAATGGGGTTAGAATGAGTGGAGGGGAGTGATGTATATGGTGTCGAGAATGGGACCACAAAACCAAAATCAAGATTTCCCATGTAATGCCAGCCCCAATGCTAATAGCCAGTAAAGGATATCCTATGGGACCAGGATACAAGGCTAGCCACCAAATCCGGCAAAGGAGACAAGAATACAGGCCTAGCCTACTCTTTCCGTTGAATCCCCCCACCAATCCATGCCCAAAAGTGTCCATGACAAGTAGACAAAATTACTCAACTACACCAATGAAAAGCCATACCTTTGAGGTTGGAGGTCCACCTTCAAAAATACGATCATAACAAATGGGCGAGGGACCACATGGTTAGCTCAGGTGGCTGAGTGATCCAAAATGGATCTAAAATAGACTTCTAAGTCTAAAAATCATTTTCACAGAGGAAAATGAAAGTCAAAGGATGCTCTTGGGAATAGTCGTGTTGCGTAGATCTTTTCAATCTGAATCTACTGCAATTTGAATGGGCGAAAACGGACTTCAAATGAAGAAGTTATTGTAAAAATAAATTTGCCAATGTCCTTAGAAAAGGAGGCATTTTCTTATTTAAGCGGGCTTAAGGGAAAATATGTTATTAACATAAGTTCCTTAAAGAAATCGCATCGGAGAAAGCCAAGCGGAGTGTTACCGAACAACGGGCCGTTTACATATGCGACATGCGATGGGGCCGATTAGCGATCTCTGATATATCGCATCGGAGGAAGGCTTGCATGCGATATCGGAACTCCGGGCAAGCCAATTTGCGATTGCGATGGAATATCGACCGTTGGATCAAGGAGCAAATCAACGGTCAGGAATTAATCGCTAATCGCATTTCGGAGGGTCAAGTGACGGCGTGCAATGAACACAGCGATTGCGATACGCCAATGCGATTGGCGATCGACGATTGGATCGCATAATACAAAGGGTCGTTGACATACGTGACATGCGATTGTGATATGCGATCTGAGGCACAAACCCGATGAGATTATAAATGCGACTCCATATAATTTGAAATCCGGGTTATGCAGATTTCTGTGTTTCCCGTATATTGAGGTTTTAACCTCCCGCCTGTGTGATTGCGATATTGCGACCAAAGGCGGACCCGATAAGGATTATAAACACGATTTCACATTATTTGAAGTCCGAGCTTAAAGCCCATGATGTGTTTTTCATGCATTTCCTGTGTATTCCGTTATTTGGCTATTTCCAGGATTTCTACACAGGAAGGCAAAACGACCGGGTTTCCTGTGCCCCCCAGTTCATTCCAATTGCAAATTGATTCTTTTGTGAAATAGTAGGGATTTTAGGCATAGAGGACGGTAGCCAAATGGCTACAAATACACAGAGAACAGAATTGACAGGGGACCGAGCAGAGGCCGAGAGATAACACAGAGAGCTCAAGAAAGCCAGAGAAGCCACCAGAGGTTGGGGGCGATGGCAAGGGGGTGATTCCTCAGAGAGCTGAGCGCAACAGAGTTGCAGAGCACAGAAGGCCAAGAGCTGAGAGCCAGAGCCGAGAGCCAGAGTGAGAGCCAAGAGCGAGAGCGAGAGCTGAGAGCCAAAGCCAGAGCCAGAGCCAAGAGCCGAGAGCTAGAGAGCCAAATGGCTAGGGATAAGATGGTATTCTAAACCCATAGGTGCAGTTGTAAACCAATGGAGTTAAGCGTGGAACTTGTAAAAGAAGCATTACCATAATCCCAAGAGCCTAGTCGAGACTCGAGTTGATTAGAGCTCAAGGAGACGTAGCCCAAGATATCAGGGTGAACTCCATATTACATTGTTGTCTTATGTGTTTGCTTATTTGCTACATTACTTACTGTTGCATGTATTTAAATATCAGCATAAGCGAAGAACACAAAGCACATAAACAGTCTAAAAACAAACATAAGCATACACCTCTTTCAAGCACTTTTAATTCCGCAATTATCAATCATAAGCATAGATCATGGGAATATATAAGCTTTGGAGTGGGAGAGGTTCTTGTAAGTTGACAAGAAGCCTTTAGTGCCCCATTTCAGATCAGGTGGTATCAGAGCGGGTTATATCGAAGCATCAGGTTGATTAACCCCACCTTCAAAGAAGGTGGTATCAGAGCTGGTTATATTAGAGCAAGTTATACCAGACCAAGTTATATCATGAAGCAGGTTGTATCATGATGCAAGTGGTATCAGATCAGAATGCTTGATTGACAGAACAATCTATTTGCTTGCTTAACTTGAAAGGTATTCAAATAGTAGCAAGGATTTTGTTGTTTGATTGTTTGTAAAATGACTATTGTTTGAGTTTGGAAAGGATCAGGTAAAGCTGTTGTTAGCTAAGTCCAAGAGAGGACAAGAAGGAAGAAGGGCTGAAGGCATTCTTCTTATCCCAAAGGACCTCAAGGCAATCCTTGAAGCACAAGAGGTTTGTTGCAAAAGATTGCTTGAATAAGCTCTTTGTTAATCTTGTTTGAAGTTCTTTTCTTCATTTTGATAATGACAACTTCTACAAGTGAGTCCTCAAATTCTTCTTTCTTCACAAGAGTCTTTGATGAAGACAAGAAGCAAGACTTGTTCACCATGATGGATATGGTGAGAGAAATGTATGAGGATGGAAGGAAGAGCATCATACTTAGAGAGCAGTTGAATTCCATGAAGGAAGAGAAGCAGTTGCTTTTTGACAAATTGCAGGAAATGGAGAGGCAACTTCATATTGCAAATATGAACCTGAAAAGGATGCATGAATTGGAGACACAGCTCTTTGTTGCCAAAGAAGCCTTAGTCAAGTATCGGCTTGAAGAAGAGGTAAACAACTCCTGTTTGTCTTCAAATTCTTCAAAGAATGTTTATGTTGGTTCTTTTGAAAAACATACCAGAGGCATAGGGTCCAAGTTAATGTCCAAGATGGGCTATGAAGGAAAAGGCTTGGGCAAACATGCACAGGGTATTGTTGAACCAATAATAGTTGAGGAAAGGCCTAAGTATTTGGGTCTTGGCTATGGACAAGCTTATGGAGAAAGTTCCAAAGCTGCCATGAAGACAATTGAAACAGTTCCAAGGAGTTTCATTTCAGGTCTACTACCTCAAGAATGTGAAGATTGTATTCTTGGGGAATGCAATAGTGTGAAGCATACTTTGCAGAAAGGTGTATATCAGCATGCACTTGAACCAGAGAATTGTGGAAACTCTGAAAGCCTTGAAGAGATTGATGGTGTTCCAAAGGGAGCCACTTCTTCATTCAGTTCACCTCCTCGTGAAGGTAAAGAGGTGAAAGAGAAAGGTATAAATCTGGTTCTAATCATATTCCTTTTGATTATGTTAAGCATGATAAATTTCCATATAACCATTGGAAAAGAATTGCATGTTCTTTTTATGGTTGGGATAACCATAATGTTTCTAGCTATTGGAAGAGGATGGCCACATGCAGGAAACTTTGGAAGGAAAAGAAGCAAGAAGCCAAAGGTTCCTTGGACAATGCAAATCAAGCTGTCAAGAAGATGCACGTGCATTGCACTTACTGCCATAAGCAAGGACATATTGCTGCAAAATGTTGGACTTTGAATCCAACAATGCTTCCACGAAACTTGAAGAAGGTGGAAAGAGAAAATGGCAAGAATGGAAAGGAAGTTTCCATAAATGATGTGTTTCAGGATGATTCACATGCTGATGCTGATGTGCAGACAAAGGTAGCACCTTTGAAATGGATTGGTAAGAAATGGTTAGAGTTCTTATCCAATTAAGGTTGCATGTCTTTTGAAAATGCATCAAATCAATATAATGCATATATTTGTTAATGGAATGCAAGTTGCAGGTTTTTACCAAGAAGGTGAATGGAAAAAGTTGAATAGGAGACTCACGTTATTGCTGCAACATTATGTTCATTTCAACTTCGAAAGTACAGTGTACTTGAGTGAAAGTTGAAGGATGAAATGCATGCATGAGAATGATATGCATGAACACAGGGATGTTGATGATTTCCTTGTATTTAAACATGTATGTGTGATTAACTTGAAGGGTTGATTACTTTGTTGTAAATATGCATGTAATGCAATATGACTTGGAAAAGGTTGATTTGGTCTCCAAGATGGAGATGATGATGAAGTGTTTCATCTTTGAAAAAGAACTTTAGGGTCACTTGTTTCTTTTTCTACATGCTTGACTCGAAGGGTCAATTGTTTTAAAGGCATGTTTTGTTGGCTTGTTATCTAGTCAATCATTTGTATGCAGATGTAAAGACATGGAGGTGTTCACAAGATGTGAAATCTGTTTCTTTTGTTGAAGCAGAAGTTTAGGCCATCTAGTTGTTGTCTGTAATCTTGTTGTTGTTAACAGTTGTTGTTGACAGTATGTCAAACAGGTACAAATGAAAATTTTGTGAAGTAGATGTAACTTCACATTGGTTTGAGCCACCTTGGATCAATGATCAAGGCAAAGAAGTTCAAACTACCTTTTGTAACCTTCTCAGCAGGAGTTCTGCATGAAGTCAAGGAGGAAAACAGTTCTTCCCAGGAGGACAAGCACATCCAGGAAGGAAAGTGTTTAAAGGCTTTGGTTCAAAGGCACTATGCAAGGCAAGTGTATGAAGGCTGAAAGAAGAGGGTGAGATACTCTCATTTACTTTTCAGATTAGTATATCAGTCTTTTGGAGTCCAAAAGCTTTTTAGTGGGAAGGCGTGATTCAAAATGGATCTAGAATAGACTTCTAAGTCTAAAAATCTTTCTCACAGAGGAAAATGAAAGTCAAAGGATGCTCTTGGGAAAAGTCTCGTTGCTTAGATCTTTTCAATCTGAATTTACTGCAATTTGAATGGGCGAAAACGGACTTCGGATGAAGAAGTTATTGTAAAAAGAAATTTGCCAATGTCCTTAGAAAAGGAGGCATTTTCTTATTTAAGCAGGCTTAAGGGAAAATGTGTTATTAACATAAGTTCCTTAAAGAAATCGCATCGGAGAAAGCCAAGCGGAGTGTTACCAAACAGCGGGCCATTGACATATGCGACATGCGATGGGGCTGATTAGTGATCTCCGATATATCACATCGGAGGAAGGCCTGCATGCGATATCGGAACCCCGGGTGAGCCGATTTGCAATTGCGATAAAGTGATTGCGATGGAATATCGACCGTCGAGGAGCAGATCAACAGTCGGGAATTAATCACTAATCGCATTTCGGAGGGTCAAGTGACGGTGTGCGATGAACACAGCGATTGCGATATGTCGATAAAGCGATAGCGATACGCCGATGCGATCGGCGATCGGATCGCACAATACAAAGGGCCGTTGACATACGCAACATGCGATTCTGATATGCAATCTGAGGCACAGACCCGATGAGATTATAAATGCGACTGCATATAATTTGAAATCCGGGTTATGCGGATTTCTATGTGTTTCCCGTATATTGAGGTTTTGACCTCCCGCCTGTGCGATTTCGATATTGCGACCAAAGGCGGACCCGATAAGGATTATAAACACGATTTCACATTATTTGAAGTCCGGGCTTAAAGCCCATGATCTGTTTTTTGTGCGTTCCCTGTGTATTCCGTTATTTGGCTATTTCCGAGATTTCTGCACAGGAAGGCAAAACGACCGGGTTTCCTGTGCCCACCGGTTCATTCCAATTGCTAACTGATTCTTTTGTGAAACAGTCGGGTTTCCAGGTGTTAGAGGACAATAACCAAATGGTTACAAATACACAGAGAACAGAATTGACAGGGGATCGAGCAAAGGCCGAAAGATAACACAGAGAGCTCAAGAAAGCCAGAGAAGCCACCAGAGGTTGGGGGCGATGGCAAAGGGGTGATTCCTCAGAGAGCTGAGTGCAGCAAAGTTGCAAACCACGGAAGGCCAAGAGCCGAGAGCCAAAGCTAGAGCCAGAGCCGAGAGCCAGAGCCAGAGCCAGAGCCAAGAACCAGAGCTAGAGCCAGAGCCGAGAGCCAAAGCCAGAGCCAGAGCCAAGAGCCAGAGCTAGAGCGAGAGCCGAGAGCCAGAGCCAGAGCTAGAGCCAAGAGCCAGAGCCAAGAGCCAGAGCCAGAGCCAAAGCTAGAGCCAGAGCCGAGAGCCAGAGCCTGGAGCTAGAGCCAGAGCTAGAGCCGAGAGCCGAGAGCTAGAGAGCCCAACGGCCAAGGATAAGATGCTATTCTAAACCCATAGGTGCAATTGTAAACCAATGGAGTTAAATGTGGAACTTGTAAAAGAAGCATTACCATAATCCCAAGAGCTTAGTCGAGTTGATTAGAGCTCAAGGAGACGTAGCCCAAGATATCAGGGTGAACTTCATATTACATTGTTGTAGTTTGTGTTTGCTTATTTGCTACATTATTTACTGTTGCATGTATTTAGATATCAGCATAAGCAAAGAACACAAAGCACATTAATAGTCTAAAAACAAAGATAAGCATACACCTCTTTCAAGCACTTTTAATTCCGCAATTATCAATCATAAGCATAGATCATGGGAATATATAAGCTTTGGAGTGGGAGAGGTTCTTGTAAGTTGACAAGAAGCCTTTAGTGCCCCATTTCAGATCACTGAGGCAGTGGCACATCAAGTTATCTAGTGGCTGGAAGGGGCTGTTGATTTTCGTCTGAGGACCATCTAGGAGAAAATTTTCACCTATGCATACTACCCACTGGTAGTGGGTAACATCTAGCTCCAACTGGGACATGAGCTCTCGAAAGGGTGTATGATCGTACTCAAACGGGAGGTCATGAGAACACCAACAATCTCTTGGGGCCGCAGACTTGTTACCTGCACATATCAAATATCATGCACACGGGGCAACATGTTTTTGTGGTGTCTTATGATCACCCATGCTTAGTATTAGGCCATAAAATCAACAAGAAAATAAAATTATTTTCCATGCAATTTTTATCTAAATGCAACTAATCTATCATGATAATATCATATGATGTTAGTTCTATTCATAAAATCAGCATGCAATGCATCCTACCTAACATGCATATTACATCGTAGAAGCACTAAGTGTAATCGTAGAGCCAATGCAACCAGGACATCATTAGATCATTATAAAAACATTTTGCCCAATGATTACTTATGTAGAAAATCCAAGAGTAAGGACAGAAACAATCATATGGAGGGTCACCAGGGCGGGAGGTGGGAAAATAGAATGCCCATACATGGAGGATCACGGGAGAAGAGGGAACAAAGGGATGTAATCTACTCCATGAGATCCTCTCCTCTAACCAAAAGATAGAGATGTCAACAATTAGGCTCATAAAATTTTGATGGATGGCAACCTCAGGCATATCACTTCCATCATGGTCCTTACCATTTATGTCATGCTTTATGGCCACCATAGGGTTATGATTAGTACGAAAAGGAGATTTGTGAGATGGAGAAACACAAGTAGGTTGCCCACGATGATCACACTTAGGAGAGACAGAGGATTCCTCATTACTAGTGTAAGAAGGGTTGAGGAAAGGGTCCACACGAGACTCAACTACAACCCCAGGATTGTGAGGAAAGACAAGGGTTATATCGACATCGGTGTCATAGATGGGGTCCTTGTCGAAATGATTTCCACGGGCCTCCCATTTCCTTCTTTAATATGTAAGTAAGCATTGATATCAATGTCTGAAGGGGGTATGGGATCACCTTCTACAAGGTTTTCAAAGGGTAGATCATCATAGGTAGTATCCTTGGGAAAGATAGGGTTGTCCCTAACTTCACTCTCTACAAACTCACCCTCCCTATCGCACATGCTTTCAGAATTATTATTCCATCTTTTGTCATGTGGACCCAGGGAGGACCCCCTTTCCTGCTCATCATGATGATGCTCAGTGAAAGCTTCCTCTTGAATATTTAATGTGGGGCATACTTGAAAATGTCTAAGAAAGCCATCAAAGAATATCTCAATAGATGAGATGCTCCTAGGTGTTGGAAAATGTAACTATATTTGGTCTTCATTCGTGTACTTGAGTCATCATGTAATGCACTGGTCAAAAGAATAAAGAAAAGAATTTTCATTATTATTATTATGACTTATTAAAGCATAGGTTTCATGCTTGGGTCACCTTGTTTTAGGTTAAAGTCCCCATTGTGGACTTCTAGGATTTATTCCAAGGCTATAGAGTCATTGTACATTTAAAGAGACCCTTCTTGGGCTTTTGAATCATGTAAAAATGTTAAGTATTGAGTCAAATATGAATTATGTAACCTCCACACCATGTCCGCCGAAGAGAAGATCAAGTCGACCTAAGGACCCTATTCGACTCCACAAGAAGCCTATAAAAGGAAGCTCATTGAATTCATTTGGAGTATCATTCTCTCACAAGTTCGAACTCTCTTGTAGCTGGGAAGAAGTGCAAAAATCTCTTGTTGTTGGGCAAAAGTGCGAAGTTCTCTTGTAGCTAGGAAAGGTGCGAAGTCTGTTTCCGGGAAGCTGAAGTGAATGCGAGTTTGGGGAAGTCTAAGGAGACAAGGAAAATCGAAATTTTGGTGTCTCTCTCTCTCTGTTTCGTGTCATGGATTGGGAGATCGAAATCTTCCAAGTTTCACTGTCGTCAGTTGCCGTAAGTTGTTGCATAGTCGAAGTTGTTGGGAAGAGGTCGAAATTCTGGAGGTTGACTTGGTGTGGAGGGAAGTTATGGTCTTGGTCTAGGGTGAAGTGTCTCAAAGAATACTATTGAAAGGAAGAACTATCTTGACTAGGTTTTCCCCTCGTGGGGGGTTTTTGCCCTGGCATGTGCCTACATCTGGTGTCTATTGTTTTATGTCTTGTTGCTTTTGGTAATTGCTTGATGAACTAAAGAAAGAAGATATAAAGAATCGTAATAATAAGAAACATCACAAGTAATTATCAAGATCAAGAAAATCTTTACTGCCTTTCTGATTTTCTAACATGGTTTCAGAGCTTTGGTGAAGAAGGAAGAAAAAGGCATTCTCAAGCACTTGATCCATTCATAGGTACTATCTCAAAGAAGATGTCTAGCTCAATCAAGGGTGAGAACAAACTTGAAGGAGCCTCTAACTTCAGGTCCTAGAAGAAGAGGATTGACCTAATCCTTGAGAAGAACAAGGTGTTGGACTTGGTAAGAGGAAATGTAAAGAAGCCTACAGAAAAAGCCAGTGATGCTTACAAAGTGAAATACAGGGACTTAGAATTGGTGGCCATGACAATAATGGTAGAAGGGATAAAGGACAACCTTGTCCCATTCATAGCTAACATCAATCATGCTTAGGAGATGTATGAAGCCTTGTCTACGCTATTTACTATTAAGAATATTGGTCAAGTAGCAAGTTTGAAGAATGAGCTAAGGACTACAAAGATGACTAAAGAAGATACTTTGGCAACCTTCTTTGTGAAGATAGCTAGACTTAGGGATGATGTCTTGGCCATTGATCAGATTATTCCGAACAAAGAACTTGTGATCACTGCTCTATTAGGATTGCCACCCTCTTGGGGTGCATTTGTTGCAGGTCTCAACAGCTGGAAGGTAGCTACCACCTTTGAAGAATTATGGACCGTCTGTAGTCAAGAAGAATTGAGGATCTCAATGGTTGCCAATCCTGAAGGAGTATCAAATGCTTATGTTTCTCATCATAAAGGAAAGAGATCGAAGGGACCAAGGAAGAAAGTTGACATGTCCAAGATAGAGTGCTATCAATGTCATAAGAAGGGTCACTACAAAAGTGATTGTCCCAAGAATCCAAAGAATAAGAAGAGAGGAAGGGATCAAGCCAACCTTGTTGTAGAAGGAGACTCAAAGAAAGTCAAACCTGGAGAACCTCACACTAGGGACTTACACTATTAAGTCCTTTGCTTGTAGCTTTATATATCTTGTTTTATATGTTTTAGAATTTATAGGTTTTTAACATATTTTGGAAAAGATATTTTTGTATTGTTTTTATAAGTTTGTAGGTATCCCTCAAGATTTGGAGGGAGCCCCCAACAACTTCCAAAGATAAGTATCTCATGTCTTTTTAGTCTTGGGTTCGTGTATTCATTTAGTTTTGATTATATTAAATGCTAATCACATTTCTCCCTCTATTGTCTTGATTAGGAAAAACATTTGCAAGGAGGATCTCTCAAGACAAGGTTAGTCAAGAAACAAAGGTATGCTTTAAATACAATGATTGTAAGGAATATTCATATGATGATCTATTACTAACTTTGTTATGACTCGCTGTATTGAATCTTAGTGATTCTTGTTTGGGTGATTCATCTCTTGATAAATCTACCCACCCCACTCATATTCTTGATTGACTATGTAGAACCCTAGACAAGTTTTGGAAAACCATAACTGAAGGGTATGCTAATGTAGATGTCTGAAACCCTAAGTTGATTAGGGATATTGTGAAATGCTAGTTGAAGTTTTATTGATGACGTAATGTTTGGGATTTTGGTATGATCAGGAAAACCTAACTTGTTAGGATTGAATGATAAGGTCTAGATTCCCGAACTTTTGAAGTTTTGGTAATGTTGGGTTTGCTATGTTTCTACATTGGAACCCTAGCTCATTAGGGTTTGGTGGAATATGTGAGCAAGACCCTTATATTGTCTTAGAAATGTTTTCCTTGGTATGGGTGTATTTGCTTGATCAAACCCTAGTGTAATCAAGATGACTGTGTATCTAACTCTTATTGATATTTGTGAATTTGGGTTTGACTAACACATGATATGAAATGTATTTGCATGATGATGAAATCTAGGCATATATAGTTATGTCCTTTTGGTTGAAACCCTAGTTTAGTCTAGGTCAGATATATTAATGTTGTTGGACATATGATATGCTTATCAATGATTATGAATTCCTAGATGTGCGTTGACCTAATCATTGATGATCATGAGTCTTAAGATTTAATGGAAATCCTTGTCTGAGATTCTAGGATGGTGATATTTGGAAATCTAGGGTTTTGTAGCTAAACCCTAGTGAAGTTAAACTGTCTAGTATGTGTGATATAAAAATCTGAAATCTATTTAAATGATTGTTGGACAATGAAAATCTAGGATTTTGTAGTTAAATCCTAGTAGTGATGTAATGTGCGTAATGTAACAATTTGAGATCCATGTATTTAATGATTATTGAGATTGTGAAATTGGAATTGTAAGGTTTTTGGAGTTGAACCTTAGTCAAAGTGAAATCTCTGAAATATGATTATTTGAGATTCATGTAAGATTGTTGAATCTGTGAAAATGGAATTCTAAGGTTTTTGGAGTTGAACCTTAGCCAAAGTAGAAATCTTTGATGTATGATGACTATATGATAATTTGAGAAAGATTGTTGAAATTTGAATTTTTGGTTGAGATTGATTATTGATCGAAAATCTAGGGTTTGCAACAAACCCTAGTGGCAGTTGGTCATGTTAGTGATTGATTGATCGCTGATTGAAAATCTAGGGGTTGGAACTGACCCTAGTGGAAGCTAGTCATGTTAATGACTAAGCTATGATTGACTTTGATTCTTTTGTATGAAATCTAGGATTTGTATGAATCCCTAGTGGGAAGTCTAACATATGTATTTTGAAAGATTGTTAGATACTTTGTGGATCTATATTTGTTTGAATTATTTCTAGGGTTTGCTATATGTTGAAGTAAGGTATGTCATACCTTTGGAAGGAACATTGAAACCCTGGATGGAATGAATGTTGTTGTGAAGTAGTCTAGGGTTTATGATAAAGTCCTTAGCAAGATCTTGAAGAGCATATGTCTCTTCTTTGTAATTGAGTTTGGGTATCTGATATGTATAGATATGAAATGTTTCCGTGATTTTGATATGGCTAACATCATGTTTCTGTAGATTTGGTCGTACTTGCTATTTAAGTTGTGTAGGTACACAATCTTCAACTTGGTGAAGATGCTCATTGATGTGATAAGCATGATGAGGATGATGATAACTCTGATGAAATGGTTGGAAGCTACGAAGGATTCTTCAATGTCGAAAAGAAAAATTTAATCTCCCTGAGTAAGCATGAATAGAAAAGATCTCCCTAAGATTAAGAGGGAGTCTGGATAAAGAGATGCTTTTTGGTTGAGAGGGAGGGCATAGCTTGATGGTTAATGAAGAACGAATTTCAGAGGATATGTTGTTGCATGGGAAGTAGAAAGGAAAACATATGATTGAGGAATCTTTTGTCGAAGATTTGGTTGATGGTCCTTCTATGGAAAGTTGAGAAGCAACATCCAGTTGTCTGAAAGACCCTGGAGGTTTGTATTTGATTATGTACATGTGAAAATATATTATTGATTGGGGTTGTGTTTGTACATGTGAATCTCTCGAAGGATTTGATAGCATGTTGGTTACCAATCAGTTTGATTGGGAGAGATTGGTCATTCTTGATTTGTTGGATCAAGGGGTGTTGAGGCTTTGTGAGTGAAGCATTGCCTGGGAAGACATTTGGCTGACACTTTGTGTTGATGTCTGAGTCCCGAAGTTGGAAGATGGTGTTGGTTATTGAGCTCTGTTTTGGATACACACCTGGATTTTTGGGTTGATGGTTAGCAAGTAAGCCTGAGGGTACCTAAAAGGGCTAAAAGCTTGAGTCCATCTTAGTCCCACCTAGATAGATTGCCTTGGTCAGGAATCTAGTCCATGGCATTGTGATGCCTAAACTGTTGAGTGACTGTTTGGATAGATTGCCCTGGTCAGGAATCTAGTCCATGGCATTGCGGTGCCTAAAGTTCTTCATGGTTCATATAGTTTAAGATCTTCCATTGTATTTGTACATTATGAATACCTTCCTAGTTAAGAGGGAGTGTTGGAAAATGTAACTATGTTCGGTCTTCATTAATGTACTTGAGTCATCATGTAATGTACTTGTCAAAAAAATAAAGAAAAGATTTTTTATTATTATTATTGTGACTTATTAAAGTATGGGTTTCATGCTTGGGTCACCTTGTTTTAGGTCAAAGTCCCCATTGTAGACTTCTAGGATTTATTCTGAGTCTATAGAGTCATTGTACATTTAAAGAGACCTTTCTTAGGCTTTTGAATCATGTAAAAATGTTAAGTATTGAGTCAAATATGAATTATGTAACCTCCACACCATGTCGGCCTAAGAGAAGATCAAGTCGCCCTAAGGACCCTATTCAACCCCACAAGAAACCTATAAAAGGAAGCTCATTGAATTCATTTGGAGTATCATTCTCTCACAAGTTTGAATTCTCTTGTAGCTAGGAAGAAGTGTGAAAATCTCTTGTTGCTGGGCAGAAGTGTGAAGTTCTCTTGTAGCTAGGAAAGGTGCGAAGTCTATTGCCGGGAAGCTGAAGTGAATGCGAGTTTGGGGAAGTCTAAGGAGACAAGGAAAATCGAAATTTTGGTGTCTTTCTCTCTCTGTTTCGTGTCCTGGATTGGGAGATTGAAGTCTTCCAAGTTTCACCGTCGCCGGAAGCTATCAGTTGCCGTAAGTTGCTGCATAGTCGAAATTGCTGGGAAGAGGTCAAAATTTTGGAGGCCGACTTGGTGTGGAGGGAAGGTCTTGTCTTGGTCTAGGGTGAAGAGTCTCAAAGAATACTATTGCAAGGAAGAATTATCTTGACTGGGTTTTTCCCTCGTGGGGGGTTTTGCCCTGGCATGTGCCTACATCTGGTGTCTATTGTTTTATGTGTTGCTGCTTTTGGTAATTGCTTGATGAACTAAAGAAAGAAGATATAAAGAATCGTAATAATAAGAAATATCACAAGTAATTATCAAGATCAAGAAAATCTTTAGTGTCTTTCTGATTTTCTAACACTAGGTTCGTGATTTTGCAACCATGAGTTATGACCATAGAGAGATCTCATGAACAACATCATAAGGACATCCTGGTGGACCACTTTCTCCTTTGAAGCATGTGCATTAAATCTTTCAACATGATCAATTGCAGAGAGTGGATCACCATCAAACAAGGTCACCCCATGTACCATCTTTCCTGTGACATGATTAGGGTGCCCCGGGATGCTAGTGATGTCGAAAGTGGGAAAGTCATCAAAGAAAGACATCCTATTGAGGTATGCATGTAAATTACGTAGGAGTAGCCAGGGTGAATTTAAAGATGCCTAGACAAATGCTTGCTCCACCGTAAAAGCATCGACCTTCAAGTTCAATGAAGAACTAGGGTTTCATTCTTCCAATGGAGTCGCCAAGAATGGTATATCAATGATGTCATAAAGGGAACAAGACACATGTCCCGTGTCCCCGACAATGACGTCAAGATGTTACCACTCAAACTAGCAAGGGTCCTAAGAGGGGATCCTATAGAGAAACTACTAGGTCAAGGGGGGACAATGGAGCGATAGCCCACTGTCACCTCAGCTAAGGCTCTCTGCTCTTTACAGACTTTAACCGATGGGAGGAGACCCAATATAAGGAGAATCACAAGGATGAATAGATCAATGATGAGATGAGAAGTGATTATTAAAGCCTATTCACAAGAGAGGCTCAATTATATGGCTTACTTGCTTAAGAAGCAAGGTGATGGGCTCTCTAAGAAGGGCTAAGAGTATACTTAAGCCTAGGTTTGGGGGGTATCCTTTGTGAAGAAGCTTCCTAGGTCTAAGAATCCTTGTAGAGAAATGGCTTCTATGTAATCCTTGTTGAATTTGAGTTATCAAGTTGTGGGACCACAGTGAACCAAAGCAAACCCAAACTAGGTCAAGGATGTGGAGTTGATCAACACTAGAGGGGCCTCATGTGGAGGATGATTAGAAGCTATATCTTGCCTTCCTAGGCCTATATCTGCCTCAAAACCCTAGCAAAATTCTCTCGAGCAATTTGAATCCACCTGAACAAATGAATAAAAGAATGCCAAACCCCAAATATATATACAAAAATATAAAACCCCAAATACCCAAGTGCTGCAAAATAAAATGGGTTAGGAAAATTATTTACAAATGTACAATATTTACAAAATAATAATTTTGGAAAAATATTTTTGAATAAATAACAATGGATGAATAATTTTGAAAAATAGATATTGGCCAAAACCCTCTTGCAAAATCAATTACCACAATGAAATCTCAGAGCCCAAACATAGTCAGCTCTTCCCCACAGTCTGTGAACTTGGAGCCCAAGGGCTAGCATACCTGTAAATCTCTATAATTTTCTCAAAGTAAAATTGTTAGATCATATGGTGAATCAGATCACCTAAGATAGCATGTACCAATAGAATGTTCTTATCACCGACAAATGAAATAACAATTTTTAAACAATATTCAGCACAATATAAGATCACACATAGCTAACACATACCACAGATCAGCAAAAGAAAAACACCATGAACTGAACCCCAAAGTCTTTCTATTATGATAAAATAATGTTCTCAACAGAGCAACAACTCAATACCAGTGTTCAAGAATTACATCCTCTAAACATATCAAATAGAAACTTAATAGCTTCTTTATATCGAGAAACCCTTCCGAGTGGAAAATAATGGCTAGTTGGCTTGATCCTCATCAAAATAATGTCAATCGTTGAAAATAGCTTGATCATCTTTTAATCTCCACTATCAAATTTTTTATTTTGTGGAAAAATTCGATTTTTTCTTAAAACCCACTTTTAATTAATCCAAAAATTAATATTTTGATTAATTTCCTCAAAAATTTGACTTTGACTTAACCACGAAGATCCAAGGGCTTAAATTTTCTTAGAATATCCATTTTTTCCTTGTTGGGGGACCTCCAAAAGTTGACTTCTCTTTGACCACGAATTTTTTATTATTTTCCACTTGGAGAGATTTATTTCTCTATAATTATTTTTTGACTCAAAATTAATTAATTTTCTGGCTTGGGATTTTAATTTAATTTAGCCATAAAAAATAATTAATTGACACTAGAGGGTATTTAATGATTTTTCAACTGTCAAATTTTTTTAGCCATGGTTTTTGATTGTGAGGGACCATGCACTGAAATACTTTTACATCAAATATTTACAAATTCAATCCTTAGAAGGGGAATACACATTTAGACTTTGGAGCCCCAATGACTTACCCAATTTTGCGACACAGTATGCTCTAGTATGAGACCAAGTGTGCTTGTAATAAAATAATTTAGCCAAATGTGCTAAAATTATTCCCAAAGATTCGATATAACACTAGGACTCACCTAAGACCTTGTCAAGGAATTCCTTCCTAGCTTTGGGGTTTACGCTGGAAGAAAAAATCCACTAATTATCCGTGTTTAGAAACACACATAATTCGTTGAGGTTAAAAAACTTCCTAGGCTGAAATATCTTTCCAAAATCACAAGCTTACCTAGGTGTTGTTACATAAGTAAACGATCATAATAATATCATTTACAATACAACTTGCGGAAATTGGGTTTACAATGATATAATCATGCTGGCTAATGACTTTGATCTTCGGAAAAAATTGTACATTGCTTCCTCGGACTGTTGACAAAATTGTGGGCAACATCTGGCTCCACATGGAGACACTTTTCTTCACTGAAGGAATGTGAGAATCCAAAATCTTGTATCCAAGAAAACAAAATTACATCAAATAGATATTCGCTCAAAACCAAAATCATCGAGTATACATCATAAAACATATAGAAGATCTGTTGGAACAGGAAAAACTATTCTAACATATGAAATATAAAGACATAAAACTTAAATGCATGAAAAGGAAACTAACTAATGATATAAATGAAATCCTATCTAAGAGAATAGGGTTAGAGATACTATACAAAGATGGCCTATGGCATCAGATGTCTTCAACATAGTGCATACTGAGCATCTGTCGACTTCTAGGCAGGTTCGTGGGTTGCTTTTCTGATGTGCCGTGTTAGATTCTAAAGATGCTAGGACTTTGATTTATCCGAATATCATGTTGTTCCCAGCCATCAGATGCATCAAAATTTTTCCTTTTTCTTTTATGTCTTTTACTTTTGTTTCGAGTAGGTTGTGAAGTTGATGATAATGCGATCAATGTACAACTTTCTATCTGATTTGGAAAACACTCATACGGAAAATTTGGAACATCCAAGATTTTTGTGACATGATCTTCTTTTTCATGAACCTACTCTATCAAGGCCAATGGATCAATCTTGTAAGCATCAACTTGATTTCCCTCAGTTTCCTTCCTCCCTGGGTCATCTTCGTTTAGCCATTTCTGAATGGAATCAATGACCTCTTCATAATAAGAGGAAGTTTGCTTAAGAAGACTGGGATGCTTATGTTCTGTCAGAAGTTCTTTCTCATCTGGATCAAGCTGGGATCTTTGAACAAGATTATAGTGTGTATTATCAGTTTGGATCCATTTCAGTAGTTGCATCAACAAGATTTAACATGGGGTTTGGATAGCTTGCTTGGCAAACCCAGGGTCCATTGTTCTCTCATTTTGTACTTAGATTTCCCCATATTAATAAAATGGTTCATGTTTTTTGCTCATATTTATTGGTGTTCTAGATTGGGTACTTTGATTTCATATTTTGAATTTGTTTGTTGTTCTTAACACATGTTTGAATATCACTGTTAATTTTTCCATTAGAAATATTACAATTAACCACCATGTCATCATCACAATGTTGAATACACTAGAACATGCCATCAAAATATACGTATGTTGCATGGGTTTCCGGTACGTGGGTACTTTGGGTATGTGGGAACGAGTATCCGGTACGGCTAGAAGCTTTGCCCAAATTTACAGGAAACTTCAATTTGGGAGCAACAATAATGAATAATATATTATATTATGTTGATTTTTGGTAGCATCGGATGTGCTCTAGCCTTGAAATTTGGAGGAGAGGCTAAGGCACATGAGATCTCCAAGACCCAAAAATCGTTTTGGGAAATTCCATCTAGATGAGGAGTTATTAAAATAATTAATATTTTTAATGGGTTCCTAAGTCTAAACTTAGGAAAATAAAAATATTAATGGGTATAAGTAAAGATAAGGATGATAAGCTTCTACGAGACGAAGATCAAGTCTGTTTTAATCTTAGCCGTTGATTAGGGAATTATTCTTGGTTGTTGATTCATCAATAGGAAAAGTATAAGAGAAGACTTGAGGGTCATTTGGAGATACACCGGCAGATACTCAGTATCTCAAGGAAATTCAATTCTCAAGGAAGAGGAGATCGATTTCAGAGGGAGTTGCAGGGTAGAGGAAGAAGAGGGCTTTAGCAGCTAGCAGGGATCGAGGAGGAGGTGACGCAGGGGCAGTGGAAGACAGCGCAGAAAGAGAGACGCAAAGCCTACGCAGGTTGACGTAGAGGGACGTAGAGCCACGCTGGGTCAATCAGAGTGACGCAGGGGTGACGCAGAAGTGGGAGCAGGGTCTCCAAAGTGTCAGATGATCTCAAAGGGAAAGTCTCAGGTGTTTTCTTTTAGTTTCTCTGTAAAATCGCTCCTTGTAAAAGCAATTGTTGCTAAAGATTAATAAAGCCCTCATCTATTGCACTGGTTTCCCCGCATTGGGTTTTTCCGGGGACAATTGTCCAAAAATAACTATGTCGATGTGATTGATTCTTGTGCATGTATTTTTTTCTTTGGATAATTGTGTGATAATTGCACTAGAATTTATTTTAATATTTGTTGAAGGAATTTCGTAAATAGCTTATTGAGAATAATAAGTAGGTGAAATAAATCAGTGGCTGCAGTGATAGAATCTCAATTTAGAAATTTTCACATGTTAAAAATTAAAATTTAATATAATTAAAATTCGTAGAAAAGCTTACTACCTAGGTTCAAATTTGATAAGAGTAATTGAAGAAGGAAAGCCAGCGCCGCTTATTTATACATTCACTTAGCGCGTAAAAACACTATATTGCAAAACGAAAAACTAATTCCAGTTCTGAGAATATTCTTTTAACCATATATGTTTATACATTATTTTATATACAATATTTGTAGTTTTAGAATGATCCTATAATGTTTTGTATACAGTATGCCCATGACTGTACATAATTGAATATATATAAACTCAATATTGGTGATAATAATTTAGTTCGAACATATTATTATTATGATAAATTATTATTTTAGTTCGAACATATATAATATTGTCAATCTAAAACGGAAGGGAGGCTGACGCTGAAGAGGTATTGCCCTCATACCCACCGAGGTTGGCAGACTCCATGGCCATCTGCCTTCTTTTCTTGTAGCTTGCTTTGAAGCAGGCTTGTCGAAGACGTTTGGTTCTTTCTGCAAGTTCAATGCCAGGCATTTCTTCCATGAGTCTCTTCTGTTCCTCCAATATTTGCACAGCATTTCTCAACCGTGCGTTGCTCAGCCCTCACGGCCTCCATTGTTCTTTCCTAGCTCCCGCAAAAGCAATATTGATTTCAATATCATGTTAAAATTTCAATCAAATTCTTAGGGTTTAACATTAATACTTTTATTACAAAATTACCAGAAAATTTCAATCAAATTCTTAGGGTTTAACGTTAAAACTTTTATTACAAAATTACCAGAGCCATTGTTGTTAGAGTATGCATGTTACCTGGATATTGTGAATGAGGCTTTCCAGACTTTTCATCTTGCAATGAGGCCAACGTGGGATGTCGAATTCCCTGCATCTTTTCTTTAGCACTGTAAGACCAACTTTCAACTCCTTTGCGGCTTGAGTTATTGGCATATTGAAATAATGAGAGAGTTCGCTTAGAGCCTCGTTAATGATTACCAACTAGTATTGTTGCTTTTATATTAACTCGATTCTATGAGGTATTGATATAGCTGGGATCGTCGCTGATTATGGATGGATTACTATTGACATAGATTGCATTGGGAGCTTCAGTCATGGCAAGCAAGTTATAGAAAGTAGGGAAAGTGTATTCCATCGCTTCACTTTGCATATGATTGGGAGCGAAATGGCAAAGAATGGGCATGAGATGGCGATGAATGGGAGCCCCCCCAGGGATGCACCTCGATGAATGGGATCCCCCACAAGTTCCCGATCAATGTTCCCAAGGGAAACCAGCACCGGAAACCCCTCATTCTAGACCGCAAAGCTCCCGTAAAGCTCCAATGTTCCTGCAGAAGCTCCTGGCTGTTTTGGAGTGTTTCGTACCAGCTCCCAAGCTCCCAGGAGCGTTGGAGCGTGGGGTACTTCCTCTCCAAGGGCTGGGAGCGGTACCCGTGCAACTATGAAATATACACAGGGATATAAATTTATCAATTTTAACATAATACCTGTCTCCAAAACATCACAACACCCACCACTGAGTAGTGTAGTGGTCAGTTCCTCAAGGAACCATAAGGGTACTATTGGAAAAGTGTGTGCTTCCATAATATGTTCCTGGGTAATGCCAATGAATACTCTTGAGACTTGTAAACATCTGCCACTAGTAGCAAAAGTGCTCAGGAACATGCTCATGCATCATAATGGGTAACAGGGAGTAAGACATGAAGTTGCAAACTTCATGTTTACTGTAAAACTAAGAAAAGGGATCTTTTTCTTCACATCATTTGTGTGCCATTGGGTATGTTTACGAGCATGTATTGCCATAGGCAAAGAATGTGAAGTAATGCCCATGTCGTACATGATTGCAGTCTCTTAGTCACAGCAGTGATGGGCTTATTTGTAAAAGGGTCTCCAACAAGGCTGCTATCCCCTAACATAGTGCGGATATGGGAGATTGACCTGCCTGCAATCAATGCAGACCACTCTATTTATGAAATAGCCAACCTTGCATGAAAATTTATGTGGACTAGTTTATATACTAATTAAAAGTTTCTCTTTTTCACACACATTATTAAAAATGAGATTAACTCAGACAAATTACAGAAAAACACATATAAAAACTAGAGACAAAATATTGGCGGAAAAAGGTTGAAGCCTTCAAGCTTCCTCATGTATTATCTCTCATTCATACATTACAAAAATAATTGAATATAGTGTTACAAATAAATAGATGAGAGACAGTGTCCTCAAGATAGTGCGTGCTATCTTAGACACCTTTGGTTGAGATAATTTCTCACCAGACACACCAATATAGGAGTTACCTAAACTAACTCCTATCTTAGAGGAACAACCCAAGAGTTAGGCACAAATTCCTAACTTGGAATATTTAATTAATTTATTTATTTTTGGATTTATTATTGTTTTATGAGAGAGGCTAACATTCCCCCCTTCAATGATAAATCCAAAATAAGAATGAGGAACCATCTTCCAAGTTCCCATGTTGATCCTCAAAAACATTGCCTGAAAAAACCGCCAAATCTGGATGCTGGAAAAAACTCAAATCTGAAGAGAACATGAATCAGCTGCATGCTTGATTCATCTCTGAATGTCGCTTGACAACTCCATCATGTGCCAAGCCGCAAAAGGATCCAACTGTCCTTTGTTTGAAAACAGCATCCGGTGTCCACTGACACAATTTGATGAACGCCCACTGGCTGATGATGTCGAAAAACAACTCAATGTTGCTTTTGCTATGATGAAAGCTGCTCACTGCTGCTTTCGCTGTCGATCGCCCACTGGCGAATTTGCTGATGCCCACTGTTGATGATAAATGAAGATGCCCACTGGCTGATGAAGATGCCCACTGGCTGCTTCGCTGATGTTGTCGAGACTTTCAGTTTGACAACCACTTGTCAATTTCATTGACATTTTCCCCCCTTTGTCAGCTGAAAGGAGAGACAATCTTCTCCAAAATATATCTGAACTCCCCCCCTTCAGGTGTAGGAGAGTTTCACTGTTGTACTCCCTCATTCAATTGCATGAGAGTACCATCATCGGTTCACTGCTGGCTGCACTATGTGTGATTGTAGTCGGTTGTAGAACTGAGATAACCGTTTGACTGTGGATGACCATTCCCAAGGATCAATCCAGTCATAATGTATCTTCAATCTTGCTAGTTTTTGTTGGTTGCGACATTTTTCTGAGGAATGATTGGGCTTGCCACAATGGCAACACGGATGGAGATCAAAACACTGATCTTCCATATGACCGGCTCTTTGACAATGAGAGCATTTCGGTTGAACATGAACTTCAGGTTGCGTGCATTTCGGTTTGACTACTACTTTCTCAGAACCTGCTGAGGTGAGTTGTTCAAGAAATCCTGCACTCACAAACTTAATTGGCTTGGAATAACCTGGGATTTGTAAGTGGGTGTCATCAGGGACATAGCCTATGCCTCGTCGATTCTTGTTATTTTGAATCTCTTCCCAGGGCTTGATGAGGGGTTTGGAAGAAATTGGAATTTGATCATGAACAACTTCGACACTTGAAGTTGTTTGGATGAGTGATTTGGAATCAACATCTTCATCTGCATGGTTGAATGACTTGGAAGAAGCACTCTTCTGTTGCAGCTCATCTCTTTGTAGTTGCGATTCTAGTTGAAGAAAGTCAATGGTTTCATGTGTTTGTTGTAGATGCCGTGAAAGATCAGCAAGAGTTTCTTTGCTGACGTGCACCATGTCTTCATCACTGGAGATGATCAAACTGTGAAGAATGTTTAACAACTGAATATGCTGCGCCATCTGAACTTGCTCACTTGAAATCAGGCTCTCTTGTCGTAGATGTCGTGCTTTGAACTGTTTCACTTTACTTGAATGATAGGCTCGCTTGCTATGGAACTTGAATGGCACGCTCGCTTGATGACGATCTCAACTTGCTTGATTGGTGTTAGAGTTGAACTTGTTGTGGTTGCTATGATGGTTGTTTCAAGGAGTTAAAACTCATGGACTCACTTGATTGTGCTTTAAAGGAAGGGTGTCGAACACTGTCGAAAATGCACCCAAAAAAGCTTACAATGGTTTTAATGACTCACATAAAACAAGGAATTCACTTGTCTTAATTTGACTAAGTTGAAGAGAATTGACGTGCTTGACTTCTGATCAAATCAAAACATGGGTGTCGGTTTCAACCGAGAATGCACCCTTACAATTCAATGTAATTGGAATTTGATTTACAAGTTCTTAAATTTGTTTGCAAGAATGTTGATGTAGACTTTGTTGTGAAATGCTAAAGTTCATGAACTTTATTGTAGTGATGTAGACTTTGCTTTGAAACAGTGAAGTTTACAAATTCATTAACTTGATTGAATTTGCTTGTTGAAGTAGAATGTCGATGTTGAAAACTTTGATGAGTTGTTGTATGTGTGGAGCTTAATTATCCTTCCTTGCAACTATTTCGATATAGGTGTTGTGCTTGCTGGCATTGAACTTTATGTGTGTGGTAAATGCGATCATTTATGTGTCAAAACTAGACACAAATCAGAAAGCAAAAACATGAATCCATAAAACACATGCGCCATCAAGCACACATAGTGTACCTTAGATCCCCTTATTCAATTTCGGGCGGATCTAGGACACATCAACACTAAAAAATGATATCTTTATTAATCACTGAGTACATCTGAAGCAATGATAATGCCAAGCTGACAACCCTTTGAAACAACTCGCCTTCAAAATCTGAATGGATAGTGACACGATTCCTCTCAAAGTAAAACAATACTTTGAATTACAACAACTTTCCCTTATCACTCCAAATACAAAATCACTTCTTACTTCAAAAAAACAAAATATACTCCTTATCTCTCCAAAATTACAAAACACTTATCACTCCAAAATATAAAAAATAATTGTACCTTATCACTCGAGAAAACTCCTCCTTATCACTATTAGAAATGCGACCCTCTTTGAGGGTGTAGTATATGTTGTTGATAGTGGCTTTTCAAAACAACGGTTTTACAATCCAATGACAGATATTGAAAGCTTGGTTGTGGCACCTATATCAAAAGCTTTTGCACAGCAGAGGGCTGGAAGAGCTGGTAGAGTACGGCCTGGAAAATGTTACAGGCTATACACATAAGAGTTCTACATAAAGGAAATGTCTGAAGGGTATTCCAGAAATGCAAAGATCAAACCTCGTTAGTTGTGTAATTCAGTGGAAGGCATTGGGTATAGACAATATTATGCATTTTGATTGGCTTGCCTCCGAACGGTATTGAATGCCTATCCAAGACAGTAATTATGCGATTAGGAGGGGATTGTTCGTTGGGAATGTTGCCACTTTTGCCTGTTCTCAAGAACTCGAAGGAATTGCGGCTCTTCAATTGCCCAAAGTTGAAATGCTTGCCCACGACTTTGGACTGTTGTCTCATTTGACAGAGTTGAGGATAGAGAATTGCCCAGAATTGAAACTTTTGCCCGATTCCATCGGACAGTTGATTCAATTGACAATTTTAAAGATGGGTATTTGCGCAGAATTGAAATTCTTGCCTGATTCCTCAAAATTTTGACTCAGTTGATAGAGTTGAAAATAGAGAAATGTGGGATAGAATATTTACCTCGAGATCTTAAGACGAACAATCTCAAATCTTTAGAGGTAACAGCACTTTCCCTGCTCATCCACGTATGCAGCAGGCCAAAAAACTTTCGACTCTCACTCAGAATTGAACAACTTCAAATGATATTGGGCAGATAATCCTTACCACAACTCACTCTCTTAACAGTCGGCTCCACCACGCATCCGCTTCTCAAAAGGTTCTCCATGCTAAGGCTACTTTTCTCACGGTGGTTCATTGCTCGGTACACTTCCACGCTGGTAATTTCTTGAAACTCTTGAATATTGATAACACTGAGAGATGAAACTTCAAAATTGTCACAGCTTTCTCTAGGCATACACAAGAAGATCAACACATGCAGTGATTGAGATGGACAGAGCACACGCATCACCGATACATGATTATGTTATGGAGAAGTCTTTTCCGCAGGCTTCTCTTTATTATGTGACTCTGATCCATTTAACAATGTGTTTAGATATCTCTAGTTGATAAATACGCAGTCCACTGCATCTCATTCAAAGCAGGCTACTTCGCACGCATACACACTCTAGAACTGCAAGACCATGCAACACTTCAAGATTGCAACTAAGCTCTTTTCCAGCGCAATTCATTCATCGATTTCTATCCAGCGCGACGCTTCTGTTCATCACACAAAAACTCCAGCGATTGCCCAAAGGATCTTTTGTAGTTTCCAGATCCGCAGATCTTTCTCTCCAGCTAGCAATGACATTCCAAATGCAACCTCACAACCCTCGGCTCTTGCACCAATCTGCAGGGTCGGTCTCCACATAGGCAGGATTTAACCTAGAACAGCTCTGATACCACATATTAAAAATGAGATTAACTCAGACAAATTACAGAAAAACACATATAAAAACTAGAGACAAAATATTGGCGGAAAAAGGCTGAAACCTTCAAGCTTCCTCATGTATTATCTCTCATTCATACATTACAAAAATAATTGAATATAGTGTTACAAATAAATAGATGAGAGACAATGTTCTCAAGATAGTGCGTGCTATCTTAGACACCTTTGGTTGAGATAATTTCTCACCAGACACACCAATATAGGAGTTACCTAAACTAACTCCTATCTTAGAGGAACAACCCAAGAGTTAGGCACAAATTCCTAACTTGGAATATTTAATTAATTTATTTATTTTTGGATTTATTATTGTTTTATGAGAGAGGCTAACACACATTCTTATAACGATTTCTCATCTTTTAAGGCAATTAAGAGCAGAATTAGCAGCATCAATAGCAGGTGGAATATATCTTCTTATCATAGTCACTCTCATTTACTAGTATAGTGATCTTTGAATGGATGATATTAGCTGTATGGTCTGCTGATTTGTATGGACAGATTTTTCTTACCTATGCTCTTGAGGAATTTGTGAAATTAAATTGGATGTTATGGCTTATGTTCTATTTGATAATGTTAATAAATGATGAGATTTAAAATAATTATTTATTCACTCTATGACATCTGCATAACCTTGCTGGCCTTAAAAGTGATGATTGATGAATACACTGGAAATGCCTGTGTATTTTCCCCATGCTGTGGCTGATGTATTGTGTTTTCCAAAGGTGTATAATTTACGTGCACGTGAAATAAGGCAGTTGTTTACCATATGGCCATGTGATTTTATCATCTTCAGTGCCTGCGGACCTGAAGTTTGTATGTTTACCCAGCTTTGTGTTTGGACTTAAATCAATGGATGGAAAGCATTTTTGTCTGTATATTTCATAGTAAAAACTAAATTTAACCATTGGCAGGATATACAATAGGAAAGACAAGCTTGCACGTGAATCCCGTGTGGCCCATGGTGGACGCGAAGCTCGTACTTCTGATGGAGAAAGTACGTTATTGTAAGAAAGTGTATTTAACAGAATCTTCTGCCCTTAGTGAAGACCATGCAGCTTAGCTGCTAGGAGCTTTCTCAGTTTTGGAGTGCAAAATTGCTAGAGAGCATTATGGGACACCCACATGCCGATAGAGAGTATAATTGTGGAGGTGTTCCCTGTCTACGAGGCTTGAAATGTTCTAAGGAAGAAGATAGTGGTTTGTATGTTCTCTGCAGCAACTTTCATCCTATACCGTAATTCAGCTTCAAAACGGACAGTAAATTGAGCCTCTTGACGTTGCTTTATCCAAGTGTTCAACTGGATGGATAAGTTGTTTATGTACCATCAAGGTTTAGCTGCAAAGCCTCCAAACTGTTGTGAAATATTCACGTTTTGCTGAGCAAAGGCTTTCCGCAAAATCTTGTGTGTTTAGCGGCCTACAGATTCTTAATATTAGATCTGAGGACCTCTTTACTTTTAAAATGTAACACTACCGTTTACAGGCTTTTCTTATTTCATGCCTTGTAAGTCTATTTTTAAATCTTTTAATTCATTTGCTATTCCTTGAAGAACCTACAGGCTTCTCCGCAATAATTCCTGGATGATTAAATTTGTCAAAGCAAATAGTTTTATTGTCTAAACAGCTATTACTATCAGCACAGCGTTTTGTTTTTGTCATTGTTTTCTGTTCAAATGTTAGATAGTTTAAAGGTACATTTGATCTCTAGAGTCTAGTGGTAATTATATACAATGAATATGTGATTCTTGAGTTGACTTTCCATTTACATGGGATTAATGTGTTTATTTATAAAAGAGAACGGCATAATCAGTGTACTGAGGATATTTTGTTGCTGACGGAAGTTACACTATTTTTTGTTTGTAATGGATCTACTAAGCGGGGTAATATAAAATTGTTATATATGCAAATTGGCTGTTTGAGAATGCTTAACAGTTTGACATGTTTCTCTAGCATCAACGCATTAGCTTTTCTTCCCTTTTGCAACTTACCATAGCTGCAGTTTAATTTTAGTCCACTCTAGTCGATGCTTCTTGTGGCTGCAGCATGCTCTCTCTGCTTGTTGCAGATCTGAGTGGAACAAGCTTGTATCATCTTTGTGAAGTTAGCTACTCTTGAAAAGAGATAGAAATGAATGCTTCATCATTAAAGTTTAGATTTCTTAATCACATGCAGAGTTGGATGAGTTTGTAAATTATGTTGTTTTATCAAATCTTGCAATTTTCGAGGTATGTAACTGCTTAATCTCCTCTACCAGCGATCTTCACCCACACTGCGGAAATGTGTATGGTTCTCTTAGAGTTGACAGATGTGATGTCACTCACATTGCGGAAATGTGTATGGTTCTCTTAGAGTTGGCAGATCTTGGGCAAATGATTAAGAACCGATATTCCTGTCACAAAATACAAGCAATATATTCCATAGCTACCAGACTGTGTGGCTAAACATGTGGGGATGAATGTAGGTGCAATATATTTTGATCTTCTTTTTCTTTTTGAAGGGGAGATAGTGTTGAAATTCAGATAGATGATAGAATCTCTTATCATAGCAATTACTTGTGACTGATATGCATCTTTTCTTTATAATTTTTTTGTTTAGTTATGTCATCAAGTAATTAAACATTAGCAAAAAATAGAGAACATAATGCACAGAGACAAGAGACACCAAAAATTAGGTTCCAAGCCAGGGAAAACCCAACCAATCATTTTTTTATAGAATCAGATCAAAATGAGATATCCAAGACCCAAGACCAAGATCAAAACTACCATAAAGATCCCAAGTCAACCCTCCTCCAATCAAGTCAAAGTCAAGGCTGGTCAACTCCTAAAATTTTGGGCCTGCAGTAACACAGAAATTGAACCAGAAAAATTTGCATGTGTGAGCAGAACTAGGGCAGAAAACTCATTCTCTCTCTCTCTCTCCTATGACTTCCTTTTCTCTCCCTTGACTTCGGTTGTCCTTTCTTCTTGATTAGGTGCATAAATGGTGATGATGTATTGACAAATGAATGGTCTTCCAAGTGGTTGAGTTGACTTGTATATATACATGTCCAGGAGGGTCAAATAGCTGCCTCTAAGGTCAACTTGTCCAAGGAAGGCCGACTTGGTCTTGTGTTGACACTTTGACTCAAAAATAAAATTCTTTTTCTTTTTCTTTCAAAAATTCAAATGGGACTTGACTCAAATAAATTTCTTTTTTTTTACTCTATAAGCATGAAGAACATGCTTTGACAAAAAAATAAAATAATAATAATAAATATGTCAATGATAAAATCGCATTTTATTACATTATGAAGACTGACACTAGTTACAATTTTCAACACTCCCTCTTAATTACGGAGGTATTCACAATGACACAACATGATACTCTCAAGTTGAAATATTCATATAAGAAAGGATCCGGATTGATAAGCATCAATGATGATTTACATTAGCATAGCCAGCATTGTCAAAATAGCAAGGCCTTGCATTAGGGGAATTTTGAGGTCTAAAATGGGCATCCTAAGGAAATTATAAAATAATAGTGGAAATAATATAATAAGATTAGATTACATCATCAAATTTTAGAGGGAAAAAACTAGTTTTTCAACTCGTATTTTCAATTTATTGCCCTATGGGTTTACTCAAATTTCAAGCGGAAACACTCATTAGATGCATAATTTGATTTCTCATCCAAGGAGTACCAACGTTGCATACTTTCGATGGACCTTGCTACACGAAAAATGAGAAGTACATGAAAAACGTGATTGCAATCATGTTTTTTTCATGTATTTCTTATTTTTCGTGTAGAAGGGTCCATATAGAGTATGCAACATGGGTACTCCTTGGATAAGGAATTAAATTTTGCATCCAACGAGTGCTTCCGCTCGAAATTTGAGTAAAACCTTAGGGAGATAAGTTGAAAAAATTGTTTTATTGTTTTATTATTTTTTAATCTTTTTACTTTTTACTCAAAAAATGGTGAATCATCCCCCATGGTTGACATCATCATCTGGAACCATATTGGTTCTTATAAAGTTTATTTTGGTTGTACATTTTTCTTAAGAGGCCCATTTTATACCTCAAAAGTTCTCTAATGACTAACAAGTTCAATCTCTAAACTAGATCATAACACAATGTTGGGACACAATAATTTGAACCCAACCACCTCTCTATGCACATACCCCACTTGGGTGTTTGCCAAGTATGTCCTCATAGGACCATTTCTTAATCCATGGTCACAATACTTGACACAAGGAAATGTCAGTCCTCAGGACTATTTCTATCTTGGATTAATGTACTTGACTTATGGCAGTTAGTCTTGGTCAAAGTACAAATCCTCAAAGAATATTGGTCCCAGATGCTTATCCAATCCACCATTCTCCCTACCAGTGCCTTTACTAGGCTTACGGTTGTTAGTCTTGTAGAAATTTGCTACTATTGATGTATTCGAACTGAAAACAAGAGATTACAAATTTCCTCTACTATTATGCGGAATGGAAATCACAATTTAGAAATACATGCAACCATCAAAACCACAAGAACACAATGATTTACAGGGGAGCCCAATTAGGAAAAACCCCTCTGCTACTTTGCATTAATTCAGATGAAAAGAGAAACAATAACAATATCTTGCTTCAACTTTGAAGCACACTCTGCATTGCAATCCTAATCTCCTACATCTTGACTTGCTTTGGCCAACAATTAGCCAATTCAAGCCTCAACCAACCTCATATTTCCTTGAACAATCCTGGAGAAATTATCCCCTAAAAAATAGGAGAAATTCCATATTTCCTTGTGTAATAGCTCGATCACCTACTTAGTGCAAAAAACATTGTACACTCAACAGTACATTTATAAATACAAATGTGTCTTTCCATCCACTCAACTAGGCAATTCAAATTACATGCATGATTGGGTTTATTTTTCGTTGATTGACTAGCTAACTAAGAGATTAGTGAGTTAACAACAATCATAACTACTCAATTGACTCAACTTGACTAGAGCTCAGTTAATTGAGTTCAACTAATAATAACTAAAGTAGATTGCTAGATATTAGTAATCAACTCATGCACAACTCTACTTCTAGCCTAAAAACTTGAATTTACTGACTTAACTAGTAGACAAGGCCATGTCACTCTCACTAACTACAATCCAAGTCATCCCATTGATGTGGAAAATCTAATTTTCTCCATTTGACTAAGGCACTAGTCAAATGAAGCATTTTCTTGCTACAATTTCAGCACTCCCTCTTAGCAAGAAAAGGGTTTAGCACAACCCCAAATCTACTCCTGTAAGAATGTACTATAACAAGACTCCCTCTCACTGTTATTGCTACTGCAACAATTGCAACTGAGAAGTATTTGAAATATTGAATCAACTGTGACTTTGAGTTGCAACTATCTCTTGAGCATCTGACTGCTACTAGTCTTTGCATTGTCTACTAGGAAAATTGCATTATTGTTGATTCTACATTGTGCCTTCTGCATTGCTCTCGATATTGCTCTATGCTCCTCAGCATCTGATTGCAACTAGTCTACAATTGTCACTCAAGATCTGACTGCATCAATTGACACTGATCCTTCTACTACTGAATATTGTGGGCCCCTATAGTAAGGGTAATGATCCATGAGAAGAGTATACTACAATTGTTACTGCTCTCCTATGGACCATGCCCAAATCCTTGCAACTTTACGATTAAGGGTCTACAGCGCCCCACCTCACTCCTGGAGGTATGGCTACAATTGCTCCCTCTGAACTAGAAGGTACCATGTACCCTGTGTAACTGGGCGTCTACTTCTTGATGTTGGGAGACTCAACTCTCTTTTGAGCTCCCTTAAGCAAGTCCTTTGCCCACTTGGCTCGAACTCTCCTTATACTGGAAGTCTCTGACTGGTCCTCATCATCATCATTCTACTGGTCAGCCCAACTGCTAACTAGCTTAAATTGAACCTGAGATATTGCCTAAGGCTCCACCTTGAGAGCTCTATCATGCCCTCGCTCAACCACCACATCTCTACTCCAAGAAATCTCTGCCTCGCTCCTCAAGGTTGCACATGCATCTTCCTCCAATGTATAGAGGCTCTAGAGCCTGACACCAATCTACCTGACCTGATTTGAAGCAAAATGCTTGAGGTAGGCCTTTCCATTATTGAATACTACATCATACCATTTGTCTTCAATCCTCAATTTGTTCATCAAACCAAGTTTTTTGGCATCACTGCTATTTTCAAATAGCTCAGTGAGGGTCCTCCAGACAGAAAAGGGAGTCTCCTTGCCATGTAACTTCGAGACTATGTGGTCTCTCACAACCTCCAGGATGATCCTCCTGGTTCTTGTGGTATTCTTCTTCCACTAGGCTAACTGTTGTGCATCTGATATTGTTGATTTTGGAATGTCAGTTTTGGTGTACTCCAACACTCCATTATCAGCGAGTACAACTTCCATCTTGTCTTTCCAAGCTATGAAATTCGAGGTTCCCTCCAGGGCATACTCCAATCTCAATTTGTTGAAAGACATTTTCCCGCACAGAACAAACCTTCTTCACTGAATCTACAAATCGAAATCTCTAAAGGAGAACATCTATTGATTGGTTTCTACTGTGATTTTTGCTTTGATACCATGTAGAAATTAATAGAAATTTGCTACTATTGATGTATTCGAACTAAAAACAAGAGATTACAATTTTCCTCTACTATTCTGTAGAATGGAAATCACAATTTAGCAATGCATGCAATGAAATGCAACTATCAAAACCACAAGAACACAATGATTTACATGGGAACCCAACTGGGAAAACCCCTCACTGCTTTGCATTAATTCAAATGAAAAGAGAAACAATTTCAATGTCTTGTTTCAACTCTAAAGCACACCCTGCATTGCAATCTTATTCTCCTGCTTCCTGACCTTCTCTGGCCAACATGTGCAAACCTAGAGGAATGAACCCCTAAAAAATAGGAGAAATCCCCTATTTCCTTGTGCAATAGCTTGAGGAATTGATCACCTGCTAAGTGAAAAAATCATTGTACATTCAATAGTATACAATTATAAATACAAATGTGTCTTCCATCCACTCAACTAGGCAATTCGAATTCCATGCATGATTGGGTCTCTTTTTAGTTGATTGACTAGTTAACTAAGAGATCGGTGAGTTAACAACAATCATAACTACTCAACTGACACAACTAATGACTAGAGCTCAGTTAATTGAGTTCAACTAACAATAAATCAACTAGATTGTTAGATCTTAGCAATCAACTCATACACAACTCTACTTCTATCCTACAAACTTGAATTTACTGATTTAATTAGTAGATAAGGCCATGCCACTAGCTAACTGGAATACAAGTCATCGTGTTGATGTGGAAAATCAAATTTTCTCCATTTGACTAAGGCACTAGTCAAATGAAGTCTTTTCTTGCTACAATCTCAATAGGTCCTGGCCATAGTACATGACACATGGAGAATGTGATGCTCGCCCTCACTCCCTCTCAACTAGGGAGGAGATTTTTACTCCCTCTCAAACAGGGAGAAAACATTTACAAGAATAGGCTTGTCTCAAGAAAGGAACATCATCAATACATTAGCAACTTGCTTTGTCAATGGAGACATAGTGTTTCTTCACAACTTCATCTTGCATCATGTCACGAATCATAAAGCACTTTGACCTTCCTAGTTCTCTAATAATCTTCATGTAGCTTTGATCAATATCAAAATTGAATCCAACAAATTATGGAGCCAAACTGCTTCACAATTGATCGTACAAGCCTTCACATTGTAGCAAAATTTTGCTTCATACTCTTCCAAGAAATCATACCAACTCCCAATCATCAGTAGTATCTCTATCAACATTAGTATTGTCAACCCAATCAATGTGTTCCTGAATCGAACCAATCAGAGCTCCCTCTTTCCAGCTGAGATAGGTGAACTTCTTTTATTAAGCCTTGTTTTTCATGTTGCCATCTAATTGACTTCTTTGATGCATACTTCAAACTTCTTTCTTCTTGTCTTCGTGCTTTGCTACATTCTTCCAATTCTTCCATCTATTAGTCAAGCTTAGATAGATTTTGTCTTGACCTGCAACCTTTATTAGAAAACTATGAAAGAACAAAAGGCAAAGTGCATAGACAAAATAGCAATAGTAATAATTAAAGAAAGGTGTAGAATTTTTATCTATGTGAGGAGAGTTAACTCCCTCTTAATCTTGGACCTTTCTATCAACGTTGCCCTCACATCAACATGATGTCATTCCTGTCATTCTCAAGAGCTAGGTTTTCTTTTTACAATGGAAACGATTAGTTAGGGTTTCTGTTCCTAGGGTTTTCTAACTCAAACCTTTGTTAGGGTTTACAAACCCTAGATTCTTTCAAGTCTTCAAGATCTGTCATTTAGGAATTGCAATTTCTACAATCATACTAGAGAGTTAGTTGCAAAACCCTAGGGATGCTATAGTCAAGCCTAGTCATCATATGCAAGGAAAGAATCTGAATGCTACCATATCAATTAAGTCATGATTTGTAATGTATCTATGCAAACCCTTTTATAATATGTTATTAGCTTTCAATAGATCATTAGCTTACTCTTTATGTCAATTCCTAGATGTGACTTCACCAAAACCTACACGATTCGGTATTCATGTGCAATATGATTGACATAGGTCATTGAATGCAAGGGAAAAAAATTATACGTGGCTCTTCAATTTTACCTCATTTATACTTGTAGAGATTTGATCCTTTGGCATTTGTCATCAGAGATTCCTTAGTCTTTCAACCATTGAACCATAGAGATTTCTTTGAGTTGTCAGCAATGTCGTTTGTCTTGATTCACATTATTTACACATACATCATCGGCAGAGAAAGTTTAGTCTCTCCATAACCTTCAATCCCTTTTAATTATATCTTCAATATCAAGTCGGCTTCATGGTGTAATTCATCCTTCTTTTATGTATAGGTGGGTAGCATAGCTGCTTCATATTCTTGTACCACAGGGATGAGCTTTATATGCCTTCAAATATTTTATCGCAATTCTCCCACAGAGCTTACAAACTCTTGGAATTTTGCTTTCATATTTTGTGGTCCCTTCTACATACTATATACATAATTTTGGTTTAGTAAGGTGATATGCCATAGAGATGATGATCCTTCATAACCAACTTGTATATAAATTATGTCCTTCATACATATCATGGAGTAACATCCCATTTGTCTTTGCACAGGCTACCACAAAACTTGGATAGAGAGGTTCATTTTTTTATATTGCTTGACAACTCAAAAGTTTTTGAATACCTTGTAAGGTTTGAGTCTTGGACAAGTGTTATTGTTAGATGCCTTCTTCTATGCTCAGTCTAGTTATTTTTCACAAATTCATGTCATACATGATCTTTTACCTTCGCACTACTCATAGATTTATCTTGCTTTGTCTTTAGAGAATTTGGATGCCTTTTACTAATCCGTCACATAGATGCTCAGACTAGATACAAATTCGAATGTCAATTAAGTAGTGATGAAGCATGCTACAATACAGACTTTGGATTACAATTCTTTAATTCATGTAGTCCCTCTAGTATTTGATGTTGGATATCATGATATATATTGTCATAGGTGGCTTGCAAGACTTGATCTAATTTGTAGAGATATAAGGCCACAGTTACACTGCCAAATCGATTATTCACCAACAATTTTTCACATGAATTTTTGTTCAAGAAATCATAGAAAAAGGTTCTTTTAAGAATTTTTCATACTATAGAGGTACAATGTCACAGTGTCATTCTAAAATTTGTATTAGTATAGCTATAGGAACTCGCATAATAAGGATAGATATGTCACATGGCTTCCATAAAACCACTACAAAGATTTGGATATGTGCTACAAACTTTGGTCAATGTCACAGAAAGTTCAGATTGATTGCATGTCACAGAGAAGTGTCACAGAAGTTTGTAAGCCAAAAAGATTATGTCACAGAGATTTGTATTGTACTTTGATCTTTTCCAGCTTTGGGTGAGGGTATGAATCTTCTCCTTATCTTTTACGTCGACCTTGAAACAAGTTTTGAATGGTAAGAGTACAAACTTCTCTGAAGTGTCCTTAACTTCGGTATTCAAAGAATTGAACTTGATATGAAGGTTTCAAATCTCTTGGACATATGTTATAGGTCTCAAACCATTGTCTTCATTTAGAGTATAAACCACATATTCGAATTGATACCTCATAAAAAGTTTGGATGGATGCTACATACTTCAGATCAAACTTCTTAGATTACTGCGACAAGTGTCTCAAGATGAAGTAGACTTCAACGAGACAGAGAACTATCTTGCTTCTTCGATCTTCCTTAGCTATGATACCATGTTGAAATTCAAATAGATGATAGAATTTTTTTTCATGGTAATTACTTGTGATTGATATGCATTCTTTTCTTGTTTAGTTATGTCATCAAGAAATTATGTAGCAAAATATAGAGAAAATCATGCACATGAGACAAGAGACACCAGAAATTAGGCTCCAAGCCAAGGAAAAACCCCACAAGGGGGAAACCCCAACCAATCCTTATCTTATAGAATCATATCAAAATGAGATATCCAAGACCCAAGACGAAGACCAAAAATGCTACAAAGATCCCAAGTCGACCCTCCTCCAAGTCTCCTCCAATCAAGTCAAAGTCAACATTGGTCAACTCCTGAAATTTCAGCCCCTGAAATTTTGGGTTTGCAGTAGCACAAAAATTGCCTCAGAAAAATTCGCATGTGTGAGCAAAACTGGGGCAGAAAAGTCATATTTTCTCTCTCCTTTGACTTCCTTCTCTCTCCCTCAACTTTGGTTGTCCTTTCTTCTTGGTTAGCTACAAAAACGATGATGATGTGATGATGAATGAATGGTCTTCTAAGTGATCGAGTTGACTTGTATATACATGTCTAGGAGGGTCGAATAATTGCCTCTAACACTCACTTGTCCAAGGAGGGCCAACGTGGTTTTGTGTTGACACTTTGACTCAAAAATAAAGTTCTTTTTTCTTCTTTTTTTCAAAAGTCTAAATGGGACTTGACTCAAATACATTTCTTTTGACTCATTAAATTCTTTTTTTACTCTATAAGTATGAAGAACATGCTTTGGTTAAAAATAAAATAGTAATAATAAATATGTCAATGATAAAATTACATTTTATTACATTATGAAGATCGATGCTAGTTACAATTTTCAACAGAAGGGGAGCAACTAGTCTTTATCACTGAAACCATGGTGCATGTGCCATGAACCCTTTATAGCGAAAGATTATAATTGTTAACCTTTTAATTTGTTAAACAATTTATAAATGAGTAAAACATGAATGATGCTTGTGCAATTATACCTAGATATGCTTGGACAAGGTCTTTATATCCAAAGGTTTTTTTTTTTTTTTTAATTTAATATTATTTATATTATATTTAATCTTATTTATGTTTTTATGTTATAGTTTGTTAGAAACCGAGAAAATAATTGGGGTTGAAACAATGTTTTAACAAATTTTAACAATTTGCTCAAAGTAAAACTACTCAGCAAGATAGTAAAAATACAACCACACCAATCTCATAAAGTATGGCCACAATATTTCATTGTGGAAACCCAACTGGGAAAACCACAATCTCTTTTTAATTATGATGCACAATAAAGCTACAACTTCATATTACATCAATTTCCTTAGGCTACAACCTACTAAAAGCTTCAACCTTCTTTCTCTCTACAAGCACCAATTTGTTGATTTCCACAGGTGCCAACCTGAAGCAAGTGCCAACTTCCTGTTGTGCAAGCACCTACCTGAACAACTTTTCAGATCCCTCTTTCATAAATATTCATACTTAAATCAAAAGGCCTCTCTATCATATATTCATAAATAAAAATTCTCGTCTCTTAGATTTGTTTTCAATTCAAATCACTCACTCATGCTCAATATGAGATTATCTCAATTTACACACCTTCATCCATTTATTCACTCGCTGAGATTCTTCACATACCATCTCACACACTTCCCTTTAATACCTTTTCTCCGACACTATTGTTGCTTCTAAATATTTAGATTTGCTTCTATTCTCAGTTGATTTTCTATTTATAAGTTTAACAATCGATTCCACTTCAATTTTGTTCTTTAACTTACCTGTTGTTTACTTTGTTGTTCAATAAGTTAAACACTATGGTTATCTTCTCTGACTGTACTTCTCTTATTAATCTTCAAAATTTATTCTCAGTGAACCTCTTGAACTCTGTTGAATTGATGTTGTTATGATATGCATGTCAATATATCGTTTTGTTTGTTTTAATTTTGGCATTGAATACCAAGTTTAGAATTCCAAATTTTCAAACACCAAAATTGTAACTCATGCACAGGAACACCAAAATTAACTCTACATAATGCCAAATTTGGTTTAAATATCAAAATTATGAACACCAAATTCCTTAACGTTGAACTTCTTAGCCCCTTTCTCGTTAGCACCTTTTCCACAAAACCACGGGCTAGACCAATGGCTTAACTTAGTGGGCGCTTAACCTTTATTCTTGAAATCTATATCTAACTCCTTTTTGTTTTGCTTGCTTGTCTAATTTACTGGATCCTTGGATGCACTCGATACTCTTTTTATGGAACCATGTTAATTGTATAACCTTGACCTGTTTACCTTTGCACCCAAATTTGGTATTCGAGTGTTTTTGAGTTATGGTGTTTTTTCTAAATGCTTGGAGGCTAGGATACTTATATACCCCAAATTTTAAACCCATGGCATGGATCCCAAAAATTTTCCACATCACTATCCTATTGTCCATGCCATGTCATCCTTTGTTGTGCCATCTTGTTGCATTACAATGCCATGTTGGCCTCATGTCAACTCCACACATCTTCCATGTCGCATCAACGCCACCTAGGCTACAATTTGTGCCTTGTTGGCCACTTGCACTTATAACCTTGGTTGATTGTCAATTAACTTCATGTTTGCTTGATCAACATTTGAGGTTAATTATGGGCTACCCCCCCTAAATACTTGATAGTTAACAAAGCAGGGGGGGTTCTGCAATTTGTCGTATTCATGATTAACCCCTTGAACACTTTCCTCAAAGCACACCACTGACCAATATCCACCACTTCAATCCAACTATTTTTGTTAATTACGAGGCCCCTTGTATTCTCGATTGTTAATGGAGGGGCGGGGGGGTCCACAATTTAGTGTTTAGCAATCATGGAACCAACACCAAAAGCTAGAACCCTGACCTTTGACAACTATCCGCGCCAGAGTTTGACAGTTATCAGCCATGTCATCACCTATCAGCACCAAGTCATCCACCTGTCTTTGCTTTCACTCTATGATGCTACGTGAACTTGTGTGTTGGTTAGCGAAAAGGTTCTCGTTCTTAGAGTCTGTCGATTGCGGCATCATCCAACTTTGAACCTCCACGAACCTTTTTTACTTTCACTTCGTGGCGTGATGACGTGTTAGATTGTCAAGTTGTCCTACCAATTTCCATACTACATCATCATCATGCCACATGTCACCCTATGAGTAGTGCCACTTTTCACCCAACAAAGGGCCACTTGGACACTTGAAAGTATTAAATTTTCATGCCATGTGTCACTTAGCACATCATGCCATGTGTCACCTACCACATCATGCCATGTGTCACCTACCATGTCACCATCACGTTGACTTGTCCTACCAATTGGTTGCAACATCTTTAGTGCCCACCAATCATATTTTTCCACTTATCATTGCTTCCACCTCATCTAATACAGAAGAAGGCCCCGGGGTCCAGTGGTTTTTTGGCAATTTCCTTTGTTATTTCAAAAGGGTCTATGGCGTGGAGTTTATGTATTTATGTGACTCGCAAAGTCTGTCAACTGCAAAGTTTTTCAATCGTGGAGTCATGGAAAGGCTTGTGAAAATTTCAACCTAGACCTCTGTGATGCGACGTCAAAACATGTGTTTGTAGTAACAAGACTATTCCCATCCCACGCAATTTGTTAATCACAAAGTCTATCAAATAGTGGAACCATGCACCTTGTAACCTTTCCAAACTTTGAACTAAGATAATTCTTGATCCCTTAAGAGTTTTTCCAAGTGCCATATGCCATTGGAAAGGTCTCTTAGAGTAATACACAATGAAACACTTTGCAAGTTTATTTAAACAATTTTCCTATAGACAAAATGCCTTCAAAGATAGGCTCCATCTCATCAGTGATAATCATGAACAAAATCTTGACTAACTCCCCCTAAACTTGTATTAACTTGTTCACTTAACATTAATGAAAACACTTTTCTCAACAATCTCCCTCTTTGGCATTAATGGCAACACCACCAAACATTCTAGGACATTAATGGAAACCCCATAACTTGAGTTCTCTCCAATTTTGTTGTTGTTTTGCTCACTTTCCCTGTTTAATGCTAAAAAGCCAATGTTTGCTTTCACTCCCCTTGAATATCTTCATATCGATAGCCACAAGACATCACATCATGACAATGTTTTCTTATTCTCCCCCTTTGACATCAATGGCAAGGGGTTTAAATTCTCCCCCTCTGATTATGTTGTGCTAAGGTGAGATTCATGTGGACCTATATGCTCCTTGGAAACTTGATATCTGATATTCAACTATCCCTGCACTTATTTGGATAGTTTCCCTCATTGCTTATCAAGAAGGCTAGTTAAGAAAGGAGAGAGAAATCACTCCCAACTTCTGCCTTAAATACTCAAAAGGTTCTCGTGCAAGGGCTTTGGTGAAGATTTCAACAACTTTCTCTTTTATCGGAATATATTGTAGCCTCACAACCTGATTGGTAACATGTTCTCTAAGAAAATGGTACTTTACTGGAATACGTTTGGTTTTTTAATGTAGAACAATATTCTTAGATATGTTGATAACACTTATGTTATCACAGATAATGGCAATAGGATTTGCATGAGTTATCTTCATATCCTATAAGATTTGCTTCATACACAAAATCTGAGTGCAACTAGTCGCTGCAATGTACTAGGATTTTGCAGTAGAAAGAGAGATAAATGTTTTCTTCTTGCTCAACCAAGCTGCTAGACACTCTCCAAGAAAGAAAACACCTCCACTTATGATTTTCCTATCATCTACATCTCCAACCCAATCAACATCTGTATATGCAGTTAGTGAGATTTTTTTACATTGTGGATACCATAACCCATAATCCACTCTCAACTATCTTAATATTATTTTCATTGCTAAGAGATGACTTTGTTTGGGGGTTAATTGATATCTAGAAACAACATTAACATGTTGCATAATTTTTGTTCTAGTAGCTATTAAATAGAAGAGGCTTCCTATTATTGACCTGTACATTGTCTGATCTACCTCATGTGACTCATCATCTTTGTTGAGCTTACATCTAGTGATGATTAGGGTACTGACAAATGAGTGTTATTCATATACCATCTCACACACTTCCCTTCAATACTTTTTCTCTGACACTGTTGTTTCTTATGACGATCTAGATCTGCTTCTATTCTCAGTTGATTTTATATTTCTAAGTTTAACAATCAATTCCATTTTGGTTATGTTATTTAAAATAATTGTGTTTTACTTTGTTGTTCAGTAAGTTAAACAATATGATTATCTTCTATTACTATACTTCTTTGATTACTCTTCAAGATTTATTCACAGTTAACCTCTTGAACTCTATTGAACAGATTTTGTTATGATTTGCATGCCAATATGTAATTTTGTCTATTTTAATTTTGGCAATGAACACCAAGCTTAGAATGACAATTTTTTTAAAACCAAAATTATAATTCATGCGGGAATGCAAAAATTAACTTTGCAAAATGCTAGATTCCTAAACATCGAACCTCATAACCCCTTTCTTGTCAACTCTTTTTCCATAGAACCACGGGTTGGACCAATGGCTTAACTCAACTGGAACTTAACCTTTTATTCCTAAACTCTGGATTTGGCTCCATTTTGTTTTTCTTGCTAGTCTAATTTATCGGATCGTCGAATGCACTGGATACTCTTTTCGTCGAACCCTAGCCACTGTGGAACCTTTACCTTTTTACATTTGCACCCCTTGACAGTGTTGGAAATTCGTCAACCAAGGGGATCTCCCTGACATGAAGTCCCAATTAGACCTCATACCACTTGGAGTAGGAGCCCCAACTAGAAATATGGTCAGTTGCCACTAGTCTTAAGAATTTTCCTTGGTTGCAATTGTCAACATAAGAGATTATGCTAACAATCTTTGACAAGTAAGTTGACACTGTGAGACATACAATTGCAATTTATATAAGGTACTTTCATGGAAGGGAAAAGAGAGAGTGCCGCTCTTGAAGAAAAGTAATAGTACTATCCTAAAAGAGAGACACAAGAGCATGAAAGAATCATTGATTAACCTGCAAAGTAGTTCACAAGATAACAATGATGATAAAAGAAAATAACAATTCACATTTAGTGAGATACATAACAAAGCCAATGAAATAGTTCATTTTCATTAGTATGTGTTACCATAAACACATGAAAGAATGCTCTTACAATCATTCATGACATATGCATGAAAGTGTGATGGATCTGAGAGCTTTATATATTAAGTGAAAATCCCAAGATACACAATTACAATGCTACCACACTAGCCCCAATAGTGGAACATTAAGTCTCTACTTGATCCTCCAAAGAAATATCTTCTCTCCTATGCCAAAATAGAGAAGCCAAGGTGAAAAGTCCAAAGTAAAATGTCCCAAACCCTTGAGTTATGAGGGTGTATTTATAAGAAATGAGGTGAATCTTCACCTCCCATGTGACTCTTTACCTCCCTCATGAATCTTGAGCTTCTCCTATGACTTTTCAAAATCCTATATGATCTTTGGACTTCTAATAAATCTATAACTTTCTAGTGACCTTTCACATTCCATGTGGGACCCTTGGCCTTCCACACATTTTACATTTTGTCATTTTAGAAAATACAATAATTACATTCAACAAATAATGTGGTGAGATACATTGACACATATGACGTTGTGATGACACTTGGACAAGCCATGACTTGGAATTGATGACATGGGACTTCATTTGATGTGTCTAAGCCATACCTTTCTCCTACTAGTTTCCATCTTTGTGTCTTCTTCATGATGGATCTTTTCTTTTTCTTTATATTCACCCTCCAATGAGTTTGGATCAATGTTAGAACTTTCCAAGTCAACATGAGATGCCACCATTCTCATGGTCCAAGATTTCTTTATGTCCTTCATGATGGTTCTTTTGGTGTTTCTTCTTCGCAAGTGCTCTCTTGTAGCCTCTTCTTGATGACTTCCCTTGTATCTTCATGATAAGTTTAGCATGTGTTTCATCTTCATCCTACCAAAGCTTGGATGATATGGAGTCTTCCTTGTTGTCTTGATATTCAATCCTTTTTCATGATCTAGTGTCCCTTCATCTTTTGGTTGATAGTCTTTTTGTCTCTTCAGCTTCACAAGTGTGTTCTTGCATGATCTCCTTGGAAACCTCCTTGAGCATCATGCTATCATGTTAAGATACAATACATGCAGATGAAATTCACTCATGACAAGATGACATTAGTCCATAAATATCCTAGTCTAACTTCTTCATGTAATTTACTAATTGGATCTGGAACTGAATGTAGGACTGAGGAGGAGGCTCAGGGATTGTGTAGTTCTCATTTCCACGGGGCAATGATGGAGGTGTGATCACTATGACTATGCAATCCACAGTGGTTAAGGGACTGGGATACATAATTGTGCAGTTGAGGGAGACAGTGATGCAGTGAGGTAGGCTTTCTCCCTGTGATTGCGCAATGTGCAATTCAGGGAAGAATGAACCAAAGGATTGTGCAGTTGCACAAGTCAAGGAGACAGTGAGGCCTTACTACTGACTGAGATTGTGTAGTTCGCAGTGGAAGGCCGATTTGGAGAGAGAATTTCATAGCTTTTAGGAACAAGAGGCAGAAATTGAGCATTGTGATTGTGCAATGTGAAGTCCTTGGAGGCAGTGATTGCGTAGTGCGTAGTTCCAGGAGAAAAGGATGCTTCACTGTGACTTTTGATTTCACCATGCACAGTTCCAGGAGGGATAAAAGTTCAACAAGTTGCAAAGATAGTGAAAGCTTTGAAAGGACTAAGTGTGGGATCAGTCAGACAAGAGAGAAAGTACATGCAAACAAGTCTCGAAACCATGAGATCTCACACTCAGATAACATCAACACATGCCAAAGGAATGCTCAGTACTCAAAATCAACAAGCATACTTTGAAATGACAACAAAGTGACACTTATTTCTAAGTGTGACAGTTGAAACACCACTTTACGACACTTAGAATAGAAGTTACAATAGAAGTGCCGACTGCAACCAGAAAGTACGTTGGGTTGTGGGAGAGTGTCTAGTGTGCATTCTTATGATATATGGGATCATCTAATGCAGAATAGTGTGCTAGTTATGCCTTTAGTGATGCTCTAAGGTGCAAAAAAATGCAGGAGTGCAAACAGTTGAAAGCGATACTTGCGACAATAGGAAAAAGTGAAAATGACACTTGAAAAAGCTAAAGAAATTGAAAGTGACACATGTTATAGTGAATAGAATGCAAAAGCGCCACTTGTGAGAGTGAAAGAAATAAAAAATTAATGTTGCAAAAGTGAAAGTGAGACTAATGAAAACCAAAGTGCACAAAAGCGATAGTTAAGAAAACTCACTGGGATGATGATACAATTGAAACTAGTTATGAGAGATTTGTCAACTTAGAACTGTGCCCTGACTGTTTAAAGCGACTGTGCAAACTCTGTCTCCAAGAATTGTGAAATCATTGTCACCAGAGATTGTGCAAGCACTGTATTTTGGGACTATGCAGTCATCATCCACAAAGAACTTCACAATCACTGTCCTTAAACACTGCACAATCACTATCTCAGCATTTGCACAATGACTATCAACATGGATTGCGCAATGATTTACTATCTATGGTACCCATTGACTACTAGGCTTGCTGGAAAGAAGAGCGCGTGTAAATGCATTAAAGGTTGAGCATGTGTAAGAAAGTGACTTCAATAGTTAGAATCTCACAGGAAAAGTATCAACCAATCACAAAGTGAACATGAATAGCTTGAGGTGATGGGTCATGATATTGTAAGTAGGCTCCAAAATTCAAGTGTAAGCAAAATTTTGGATGGTGTTTGTCATAGTGAATGTGAAAATTCCAATACCGGAATCTTATTGTAGCAACTAATATTATTTCTCTTAATTTTTAATTAATTAACAATTTATCTGCTACAACAAATATCGAAATAAATACACTGCAACCTTCACAAATAAAATTCTATGGAAAAAATAAAATTCTGGAATCTGAGAAATGCTAGCACACGCACATAAAACAAACACAATTATTTTTGGACAAAAGTCCCCAGAAAAACCCAAATTGTGAAAATCTGTGCAACAACTGAGGGTTTTATTACTATCCTACATTGAGAAATTTTGAGTACAACTAGATGCCGAAACCTAAAAATCCTACAGAGAAATACTGGCAAAAAATCTAGTGTGGAATTTTCCTCACCCCACAAGAAAACTCTCGGCACAACTTGCCTTCAGAAACTTGGCCCTTTGACCCTCTTCGCAACCTATTGGACATCAAGCCTCTGCTTGGTCTCTGATGAAGTCGTCCTACCTTCTGTTGGCTGGAAATATGCTTCTACGACACTCTGGGACTCCTTCCTAGCCTCTGGAACTGAAGACGTCTCTCTCTCTCTAAGAAAATAAAACTTTCCTCTAGAATCTATTGCGCTACCCCTATGTCAACTTCTCTATGGCCCTTCTACCTCTCTACAAATGCACTCACTGGATCTGGAATACTTCATCTAGCCTCACTGGCTCTTCCCCTCTCACACTACCTCGATCTCTAGCTCTCTCTGGCAACTCATTGCTGCTACTTTGGAAATCGATCTACCAAGAAATCGAATTGCTCATGTGTCTTCGCAATCACCACATTGACCTCCTCTTATAATCTTCTATTGGAGCACAAACAACCAAAGATAAAAACATAATCGATGGCTAGGATAATATCTGGATTGATCTGTGTGAGTTTCTAGATGTTTCTCGCCTTGACTTAATTAACATTGATTAATTAACCATATTCCCTAAGTTTAGACTTAGGAAATATTTAAAAATTTGTTAATAATGTAATTAAGTCATTTCTAGGTGAAATTTCCAGAAACGATTTTTGGGTTTTGGAGATCTCATGTATTCTAGCCTCTCAACCAAAATTCAAGGCTAGAACACATCCGATGCTACAAAAATAACACTCCCTCTTAGCGAGGAATGTGTTCCAATGTTGCACTCCCTGCCATAACACCCTGTCTCTACATCATCTTCTGTCACGCTACTGATGTTTGGTTGCTACTTCCCACCAAATATTGTGCAACTCTGATAAACGTTGCATCTATGTTGTTGTTGACACTGCCATATTGTTGCCAACATTGCATTTGCGTTGCAACTCCCTCTCATTTGTTGCTACTGAAATTGCAACATCTGCAACTAAAAATAATCCAATACATTGAATCAATTGAGATCAGTATGATGCATCTGTCTCCTGAGTCTTTGACTGCTACTAGTATCTTCACTGTCACTAAAGAATCTACATTGCTATAGACTCTACGTTGTGCCAACTGCCCTGCGTTCTCCAGCATTTGACTGTTGCTAGTCTCTGCAACTGTCACTCAGACTCTGAGTGCATCTACTGCCACTGATCCATACTACTACTGAATATTATGGGCCCTCGTATCCAGGTAATGATCCACGAGGTGGACTCCTCAAGGATCCTTCCCAATCTGTAGCACTTTGGGGCTACAACACCAAGTCACTCCACCTCACCCTTGGAGGTATATCGATGAACATAGAGAATTCTTCCTCCATCCTAGAGGAAAGCCTATCGATCTCTGCAGAAGTTGTTGTTGGTCCTACTTCTCCTCCTTGTCCCTATTCCTGAGAAGACATTGGGTACCGTAGTGACCGAGCTCACCACATCTGAAGCACTTGACCTTTTACAGGTCCTTCTTCTTCTTCCTCTGCTCCCCCTGTCCCTGACTGGGACCCTATAATGCGGGGCCACATTCTCCTCCTCCTTCACCTACTTCAATCCACTGTCACTGCCACTGATGGAGCTCTTCAATAGAGCTTGTATCAACTCCTCCTACTATAAATCGACCTACATTCTATCCCAGTCTAGTAGCATGTTTATGCCCAATATGCTTTGGACAAAGACTTGCCACTCCTCTAAAACATTTTTGAGTGCTAATCGCACTAGCTCCGTGTGTTGAGGCGCTACCCCAACAAATGACAACTGGTCTCGGACATCCTGAATCCTGGTAAGGAAGGGGTCTATGCCTTCCCCTTTCTGCATTTGGATGAGTCTCAGCTTTTCCTATATGTACATCTTCTATTACTCGAAAGTACCCTGGTACAATGTGGAGAGAGCATCCCACATCTACTTGGTAGTATCTTTTCCAGCTATATGTGAAACAAAATAATCCTAGACTCCATCTAGGATCAATAATTTCGCCCGTTCCATCTCCTTCTTGTACTCTTTTTGCTTATATGCATCACGAGGAACCAACACCATTACGTCACTATAGGATTTCATGCCATATTCATATAGAAGGAAGGACATCCTAGCCTTCCATATGACATAGTTGGAAGCTCCATCCAACCTATCCTGATCATGAATTCCTGTAGTGGCCATCTCAACGAACTGTCGAAAACATCCTCTTTCCTACTGCTCGATTGTTGTTCAGTTATTCGCACTCCCTTCTGGAGTAAGAATTTATGCTCACAACTACTGTCGATCTACAAGGAAAATTGAACTTCTTGAGACTAGAAGTTCCCTGAGGAAAATTTTCGCTCTGTGTGTGCTCTTTTCTCTTCCATCCCGACGTTGGCTCTTCTATAGCGAACTGCTGCAAAAACCTTTGCGTCTAGCTAGAGATCTGCCCAACCAAAAAAATCTAAGTTGCTCTCTCTGCCTTTGGAATCAATCGATCTTGTAGGATTGAATATTTGTGCCCCTCTCATAGAAAAATCGGTCTTCCTCAAGCAACTTGGCCTCCTGGAAAAGGACTACACTGCCCTTGGGAATTTCGGCCTGCTGCTCACACTGAGTAGTGCAATTCCTTTTTTTTGCCTCTAAGCTCTCCAACTAGTCAACTACGCTCTGATACCATGTGAAAATTATAATACTGTAATCCTATTAGAACAACTGATATTATTTCTCCTAATTGTTAATTATTTAACAATTTATCTACTATGACAAATATTGAAATAAATAAATTGCAACCTTCACAAATAAAATTCTGCAGAAAAAATAAAACGCTGGAAGCTGAGAAATGGTAGCACACACACATAAAATCAACACAATTATTTTTGGACAAAAGTCCCTAGAAAAACCCAACTTGGGAAAATTGGTGCAGCAACTGAGAGTTTTATTATTATGTTGTAGTGAGAAATTTTGAGTACAACTGGATGCCTAAATATAAAAATCCTACAAAGAAATATTGGCAAAAATCTAGTGAGGTATTCTCCTCACCCCACAAGCAAACTATCGGCACACATTTCCTTAAAAAACTTGGCTCTCTGAACCTCTATGTTAGCCTCTACGCAGCCTGCTAGACGTCAAGCCTCTGACTGGTCTCTGATGAAGTCGTTCTTCCTTCTGCTGGATGGAAAGATGCTTCTCCAAAACTCTAGGACTCCTTCCTGGCCTCTAGAACTGAAGACGTCTCTCTCTCTCAGCGAATCAAACTTTCCGCTAGAAGTTGTTGCGCTACCCCTACGTTAGCTTCTCTGTGGCCCTTATGCCTCTTTACAAATGCACTCACTGGATATGGAATACTTCTTCCAGCCTCACTATCTATGCCCCTCTCGCACTACTTCTATCCCTAGCTCTTTGTGGTAACTCACTGCTACTACTTTGGAAATCGATCTACCAAGAAATCAAACTTCTCAAGTGTCTTCTCCATCACCACATCGACCTCCTCTTATAATTCTCTATTGGAGCACCAACGACCAAGATTAAAACATAATCGATGGCTAGGATCATCTCTGGATCAATCCGTGTGAGTTTCTAGATGATTCTCGTCTTGACTTCATTAATATTGATTAATTAACCATATTCCCTAAGTTGAGACTTAGGAAATATTTAAAAACTGGTTAATAATCTAATTAATTCATTTCTAGGAAGAATTTCCAGAAACGATTTCTAGGTTTTGGAGATCTCATGTATTCTAGCCTCTCCGCCAAATTTCAAGGCTAGAACACATCCAATGCTACAAAAATTAACAGTGACAACACACTGGAAGAACTCCAACTTCTCTTTTTAGTTCTTATCCTTAAGTACATGGTCTCATTCTTTCAGTAGGTATTGATTTTCCATGTAGATTACCCCATATTTTCCATTTATCTTGGTTTAAGATATAGTCTCTTCTTTTTCCTTTCTCATCTTCAAACACACCTACAAGGCTAGTCATAGCTCAATCATTTCAATAGCAGAGAAGGATAATAAATGCACTGCTATTTTGATGTTCATAATTAAGCACACTCCCTAGTGTTGCTTCATTGCCAATGAGCCTCTTCAGTTTCCCAGTGGAGTCACCTCAAGAAATCACAAGCATTGCTTCATTGCCAGTAGGCTTGTTCAGTACCCTAGTAAAGTTGTTTGCTTCACATCTCTACGCAGGAAGTCATTCTCTTCTTCACCAATTTATTTAATTTTCTTAAAGATGTGCATGAAGCATTTATTGGACTTTGTAGTACCGGGGTTGAAGAGGGATCCCAACTTATTTTATGTGCAAGAGAGGTTGTTCCTTGTTTAAGGGATCTGAATGATATCTGAAATTGATATGCTTATTTTAAGTTCTCCTTTCCCTTCTCTACTTGATTTAGTCAACAGGTTGAAACACCATTCAATATAAGGCTGAGTTAGGAAGGAAGATCCTAATAGAGATACGGGCTTCATAATTTCACAAAAGGATTTTTGTCTAGAACAAATCGTATTTTCAGTCTAGACATCATTGATTTTAAAGCTATGTAGGCGCAAATAAAGAAGAGGAAAACAGGTTAGCCAAGAGTTTCTCGTCACCATAATTTCCCTTTCAAAACTTTGCCACATTGTTCTCTTAAGCCATATAAATGAAGTTCTCATGCATGGTCTTATTAAATAAAAATCAGTAAGAAAAACATGACACAATAAGAAAACGAAGCAAGAGAGCGAGGAAAATCTAAGACTAAAATGAAAAGAAGCATGTAAGACAACAAATAGAAAAACAAAGCAAATGAAAAGACTAGGTGAGGAAGAGAATGCAATGCAAAGTAAAAGCTAAAATCTGGTTTCTCCTACTCCTAATCTAATTAGCTAGAAGGTCAGGGCTAAGTGAAGTGAAATTTTCAATGTAACCATTCAAGTTTATCTTGAGCAATAAACTGAAAGATGTGAACAATTGAAAACCATGTGAAACAATGTACATAAGTAAAGATGCTTACCTGAATTACCTATACAGAAGAATGAAGGTCAAGGTTGTCAGCATGAAGGTGTTATTTAGAAGATCTCTCTATCCAACCTGCAAGATTGCCAACATAGCAAGGATGATGATCATGAATTCCTTAACAAAAACTCTCAAACATACATCCATACTAACTAAGCTCAATATAGCATTGAAACTTGTTATTTATAGAAATTCCTTGTAGATTCAAACTGCTAATTCTAATTTGTTAAAACAATAGACTTGAATCTACTCTACTCATCAACGGAAACAATTAAATGATCGAAAAATCATGAAGCATATAAGAGAAAGAATTCAATCATTACATTACACAATGATTTCATGGGGAAAGCCACAACTAAAAGCCCCTTCTATCTGTATATTACATTATTAAGAAAATATGAAAAGATTACAATGCTTTGTTCAAACTCGAGCAACCTCTGCACTATCTTTATTTGTCTCACATCTTCCTAGAGAAGCCTTGGTCAATACTTAACCAATTTCTCATTTTCCCAAGTCCCTATTTCCTTTCATTGTTTCCTTGGGAATTAGCCCCCTATTAAGTAGGGAAATTCCTCAATTGGAATTGTGCAATCCTCATAGGCCTTCCTCTGACTACATGCACCACATGTACAATTAGAATGATTATACAATTGATAGTACATTGTCCCTGAACTCTAATCTCAACTGGGTAACTCTCAAATCTGACATGCATGATTTATTTATGAGTGAATCATCAGTTTACTGGTTGATCATTGCAGGAAGCACCACACTACTAGACCTCCCACTAGTTCCTCCAATAGTTGGAACTAGTTTAACCAACTTTAACTCAATTAAACCAAATTAATTAATTACAACTCAAAATAAATTCAACTAGAGCCCCTATAAAGTAGGAGACACTCTACATGGCTCAAGTGAGACCCTCAACTCGAATTAGTTGAGCCAACTAAGTCAAATTAACTTAGTTAACTAATACAAGTTGTCATGGGATGTGGAATTACAACCTTATTCCCAATATAATTCAAGGAAAAAATTAAATTAGGATCATCTTGATGTTATTTTCAACATTTCTTGTTGCAATTTTCAACACTCCTTCTCAACAAGAAAAGGATTCACATCTATCCCAATCTAATACCTTTGGAATTTTCTGCATGCAACACTTGTCACTGTTGTTGTTGCTACTGCAACATCTGCAACTGAAAAGCATAAAAAAAACACAATAAATTGAATCAACTATGTCTGTAACTGTATACTAGGAAAATTGTGTTGTTGTTGACTTTGCTACTGAGCCTCCTACTCTACTATCAACACTGCTCTGCACTCCTAAGTATATGACTGACATTGATCCTCCTATTACTGAGTATTGTGGGTCCCCGTAGCAAGGTAATGATCCATGAGACAAAAAAAACAACTCAATGGATCCTACCCAAGTTTCTTCACTCTTGGGACTATTGCTTCACATCGCCCCACCTCTCACCTAGAGGTATGGTTGCATGTTCTCCCTCTTCCCACTTGGTTCAAAATTTTCCCGTATTGGAGGTCTCTACTTGAGTAGGTGTCTCCACTCGACTTCCTCTTTTCATCTCCAATTGTGGTTGCTCCACATCTTGTTGAGATTGCTTCTGAGGCGACATATTGAGAGGTAATTCATGCTCCCTCTCAACCACCAAATCTATAACCTTTGCTTTTCTCCTCAAGGCTTTGCATGCATCTTGTATCTCAAGTGCATACAGGTTGTTGACTCTCATACCGACCTATTTCACCTGTCTTGTGGCGATGTGTCTAAGGAAAACCTTTCCCTTGCTAAATATCACATTGTTGCCAAGGTATTCCAATACTACGATGGAAACAAGATTCTTCTTTAGTTTTGGAACATACATCACATATGTGAGTCTAAGAGGGGAGCCAAAATCCCTCTAAAAAGTAACTATACCGATACCCGTTGCGTTATACCTTCCATCATCTCCAAACTCAATGTTCTACTTGAGGTCTTTCTCCTCCAAGCCAATGAAGAGATCTCTATTCCTCGTCATATGGAACGAGGCACCACTGTCAAGATACCACATTGTTACCGGGAAAAGTGTCTATTTAGAACTGCTCTATCCCACTAAGGTGTGACAGCTGCCTTAGAAACAAACAGAGAAAACTACTTTTGTATTTCCTTTATGAACTATAGATAGAGAGGAATAGAAAGAACCGACTTGTGTCTTGCGCTAATCATTTGATCCAATCCCTCTCTTCTTTGACAGCTTCCAGCTACCTGCTCCCTTACTTGCCCATCTTCACCAAGTACCTGTAAGATCACAGAAGAAGAACACTATACAAAGACATGGATCTATATTCATAAACAACTTAGGATCAGATTTAAGTTAACCATACAAATGTAACAAGCATCAATGATACAAAAGCATGGAGGAAAAACTCAAATAGTTTTTATTGATAAACAAGAAGATCCAGGAGGAGTTACAACCAATGGTTCCTGACCCAGCATCAACCTCCCAGCAAAGAAGCCCCTCTCCACCTCCAACAAAGCATAAATCACCCAATACTCTGATGTTTGTCTCAAAACCAACAACAATTCCTTACAATGTGCAAAATTCCAGCCTCTGGATCTCTGGGATGAGGGATCCATATATAGATGTATGTAAGGAGGATGAGTCAGCTTGTGATTTGATTAGTGTCTTCTCTCTGTCAGTTCTTGCTTCCACTTGGAGACTGAAGGCCTCTTACTCATCCTTGGTCGAATTCAGTGAGGCAAGTGTCATAGGAGAAGATTTTGGAAGCTTCCATTGTCTCTCCACCTCGCGGAATGGCACTGCCATTTGTCATTTTTCGCCCAACGCACCCTCATAGTGCATTTAGGTGCGTTGCAATGCACCTAGCCAGTGTGTTTAGGTGCTATGCAACGCACCTAGTCAGTGGAGCAGCTGAAATGATCCTGTTTTGACTTATTCTGAGCAGTTTCTGGTGGAGAACTTCTGGGAGAAGCTATAATTTGTTGACCTTGTTCCTTTAGGGGTTAGAAAAACACTTTAAGGGACTTAGGAGCCCTTGGTTTATGGACATTTCATGCTTGGAGTTGCAAGGCACAAAAATGTCTATAACAGTTGCCCCCTAAAGTATGAGGCCGTTAATCGGGTGAAATGCTTTATTATGAGGATCCGAAGTTCTTTCAATGTTGGGAGGAGACTTGTAATAAGATACAATACAATACATTATCTTCATTCTATTTTCATGACCTAGCTGAGGCGGGCATTCCCATGCTCAGCTTTATAAATTCATTTTTATGTACATAGGATAGACAATCGTCTGAGTGTAGACTGATGATTCTGATAGAGCCATCATCCTTTTGGTAGGATGATTATCTGCGCTGCAATGCTTGTACATTTAATGTCTTTATTTCCCTGAATATATATCGCAGCCCGGATGGATGAAACTAGATCCGGGGTCTTCAATCTCGTCCGATCTTCACTCAAAGTACAAGTCGATCCATGTGAGAAATGTCCTGAAGTTGAACATGGAAAGACATCGCTTGATTACCAGTCAATGATGTAAATTGTTAACAAGCGCGAGAGGAATCACCGATAATGATAATGATCCTCAAGGTACTGCAGTACAATTCACGTGGTGTGAATAAAGGACTTGGCGTCGAACACCACGCAAAATCTTTCGGTCGAAGGTCATTGATGTAAACCTGTCGCCGGAAGTGAGAAACTTGCCATTGAGGCATGCAAGCTTCAAAGTACTGAATGGGGTGTTCCTAGACCAACTTCTTGGATAATGAGCTGATGTCGACAAGAAGTGATCCATCACAGGAGGGCCTTAATGAATCCCACATCAATGACATGGAACGGAGCAAATGATTTTGATGGAGGTGAAAACGATCTGATGATATACGGTTCAGGGTGGCGGTCATGAAAGAATGGAGTATAATGTATGGTAGTGGGTGGGACACAGGTGGCTTGTCTAGATGACTTCTCTTGAACATGTCGGCGACACTGATGTGATGGATTGGTAGCATTAACCCCAAATGTGGATGGTATGGTGTGACCATGGCGATGTGACCGGTGAATGAAACAACCCAACCCGACTCGGACACGGAGTGGAAGCGTCATGTTCAAGAGCGACTTGCTACCAATAAAGATTCTTTGAGTTTTCTTCCCAATTTTTCCCCAGTCATTGCTGACCAGTACCTCTTTATTTTTGTCAAGCTTGAGGAGGATAACATATGCTTGTTCTATAATTTTCCCTTCGGGCAAACCCATCGCTATGTTTTAACGAGCCTAGCGATAGTGAAACTCGTTCTCGTCTAAAGACAAGTTTGTCGCTATTAGTCTTTTTAATGAGTTTAACGACAAAGATAACTCGGTCCTTTTCAATTTTATAGAGTCTGAAAAGGTATGTAAAGGTAACTCCAAAATTCCTTTTTCATCATCTAATCCCTTAAGTCCGAAAAAGTATAAAACAATACAGAAGGGATGAATTTTCGATAGTTTTAACGAGCCGAACAAAACAAGCGCTCGATCTTTTTGTGCAATAATCCCTCAGGTCCAAAAAGATTAAAATCTAGATGAGGGATAGCCCTTCCTGTCCCTTTAACGAGCTGGAAGGCCAAGGACTCGGCAATCTTTTCATATTTTACGAGTCAGTTGAAAAGAGCTTAAAGAAGACTCGTCTTTTGAGGAACAAGTGATAAAACGGGTAGCAGCTGATTCCAGGTAAGGTTTGGAATTTTCCAATCACGGCAGTGTCACAAGGATGGCTAGTGAAATCACTCTTCGCAGGTGTTCCTCAAAATGGGTAAACAATCAAATGGAGGTGAATGATCGGCCAATGAAAAAGTGGAGGTGACGGTGCAAACACGACCAAGGCTTTAATGGCTGAAGTACTACATTCACGATGGTTATTTACCGGGGAATAGTTCATTTTTTAACGAGCTTAAACGCGGGTGGAAACATTTGCTCGATGCGGGTTTATTTTTTAACAAGCTTGAACCTTGCGGTAACACTGCTCGATTAATCCAGTCGTATGATAAGAATGTCTCATATAAAACGGCAATTTTTAGAGTTTTGCCCCACATCCTTTCTTTATGCAAGTTAGGAAATGACCAATCCTACGGGTTTAAAGGGTTAGAGGTCCTAAAAATTAAAAAAAATAAATAGTCTCTCTTCGCTTGCATGCCCCCAGGTATAAAACAGAGTTTCAAGGTCACCCTCTATTCGAGCTGACAAAACATTCGTTTTATCAGGAAGGGTATACCTCTTACAGGTTACCCAAAGATTGTTCTATTCACGGCGCAAACAAAACACTTCTTCGGCGATGTCTACTGAGATAAACAAAGGTGAGTGGCGGCGCTCGCCAACTCACATAACTTTGACAAGAGAATCTTGTTCTAGAATAACCCCCTCTTCCAATCACGGACGGGGGTACAGACTAGTCATATTCTCCCGCTGAAACCTACTCTATACCCGAAGTTTTCCTGCCGAAGCAGAAAAACTTTTCCCCCGAATTACTCGCGCTCATCGGGTGGACGGACTGGAGATTGAGACATTTCTTGCGCGAAAAGACCATTCAGGGATGGTATATGACTATTTGCTATGCATGATCCGGGAAATGAAAGCTGGTCCACGAGCTTGACCACTCTTCCTTCGTGCGGAAAACACATCACTCTAAAGAGTGATGAGACAATGGCTCTCATGCAATAAATATATTCTCGTCCAAGGAGTAGATTGTAATCTAGGGGTCCTTGAACTACCATTACATTCATGTGAACGGTTTTCCCTCTCAATGTTATGGGCACATCGGGAAGGATCCCTAAAGGTCGACTGGTTCCTTTATCAAAGCCTGTCAGATTTCTCATCTCAGGCAAAAGCGATGGTGAACCAAGCGCTTTCCAAGCAGTCGAGGAAAGGATACTCACAGAAGCCCCCTCATCTATGATGGTGCCAGCCATAACCATTCTATATATTTGAACGATAATTCGGAATGGTATGCTTGCTGGTAAACGGGGTCTGCCTAGTTGATTCCAGTCGAAGGAGACAACTAGGTTGCTTAGAGGTGGGACCGAATAGATGACCGGGTACGACTCTGACGAACTTCCTTCCTGCGGTAAAGGAATGGGTAAATTGCCCCCATGTTCGTTGGAGTATGTGCTTATGAAAAGAATTTGGACGGTGTCATCCTTGTTCTCTTCAGTGATTGTATCATCTGAAGATGAAACCTTTGAAGGCAAGACCGGGTCAACTGCCACCTCGACCTTTTGACTTTCGTCTGGTATGGATTTAGATGGTTCATCTTCAATGATAGATGCTTCGGCCGACCACCTGAGCGGGTCAGCCGAATTTTCGACTAGTGACGGACTCGGTAAGAGTTTTTTATATCCAGGAGGAAGTCGTAACGGTGAAACCGGACGATCATCCAAAACTCTTTTAGCTTCGTCTAAGAAGGGTCAACGGTGAACGACATGATCGCCTTCACACAGTTTACAAGGAAATCTATATTTTCGTTTTTGTCCTAGGGCTTCACTTTCACTAGTCGACGGTGTGTTTTCAACATGATCATCAGAGGTTGACAACACCGGGTTGTGCAAACGAGGAGACCAGTCCCTTAATATCCGAGGGATGCAAGGAAAATCTCTGTGAAAGTGGTCTCCTTTGCAAATGACACATGGCGATTTAGGCCTGGTTGGTGCAGTGTGTGGAATTTCGTTAGACGACACTCGTTTTCCCCCATTCGCCTTTGGCTCCTTCTTCTTCTTTTCTTTCTTCTTCTTTTCCTTCTTCTCCCTAGGAACTTGACTTTTGGCTTTACTAGCCCCATCAAGCGAAGAGGAGGGAGGAGAGGAAGAATTAGAGGAAGTAGAAGGTTGGTGGGCAACTCTGGACTTGTCTAATTGCTGATTCGATTGTTCAGGAATAGTGGTGTTCTGAACGACAGAGGTTGAGAAGAGCCATACAAGCAAACCAATTGTTAGTCCTGGAAGCGACAATGTGGCCATATGGGGCGCACCAACATCTCCCCAAGAGGAGAAGGGACTAGGATTTCCTCCAAGGGGAATTCCTTGGTTGGTAGACTCCATTTTCTCAACCCAAGATCAACGTAGGAAAGGGTAATGAATATTCCGTTTAAAATAAATTTTATACGCTTTGACACAACTTGTTTTTTCAGTTTTTAAGAGTCGAGAAAAAACAAAAGATGACTCTAGTCTCCTGCGACTTTTAATGAGCGTGAAGTGACAAGTGCTCAGATGGACCTTTTCCGTTAAGGAGTATGAAAAGGAACGAAAGGGACTGCTCTGGAGGTCTAGGTAGAGGGAGTACCAAACCAATCGCAAAACTGCAGAATACTTTTTATGGTACGGCAGTCAATCTTCCCGAATGCTGTGTTCAGTGCATTGCGATCGATAGGGCGGCAGACATGGCTTCCTATGGATAAAGGATTTAAGCCTATAGGTGTCTCCAAAAATATACTCAACGGTATGTGGGAGCACAAGTCCGTACTGGCACTTATCATCTCAAAGTGGAGGACTCGCCCAACCATCAGTGAGGACAACAATTACCAGGCTTTACGACGCCGGAATACGTCTCTAGCCTAGACCTCTAAATGTTGTGCGTTAAGTTCCAAAGCGTTGTTAGATTCATTGAATTTATTTTAAGTTGATCTTGCTTATGAAGTTTTCCTTTTGGGTTCACCACGAGATGTAGATGTTATTCCTAAAATGCAATCTAAAGATGATAAATAAACTTTTATCTCTTTTGTGCAATGAAAATCCTAGCTACTAGAGGAAAAGAAAGACACAATCTTTTCACAAAGAGCAAAGAGCACACTGTAAATGCACTTTCCTAAATCAAGCCAAACAGACTGTCTATATGCAAATGCACATGCATGTATTTGTTTTTGACTTTCTTAGTATTGATGCTAAAAAGAAAGTTGATGTACAAATATGAATTTGCTTTCAAGCGACAAACACAAACAAGCTTCTTTTCAAAATCAAAAGATAGAGACGATTACGACACTTTACGATTTTGAAATGAATACGCGTTTTTGACACTAGAAAATCACAAATTCAGACCAAAGGCAATAGTAAAAGTATAATCGACCATCAACAGCAATCAAACTTTCTCTTATGATCGAAATCGACACTTGCGACGGATCTAAATCAAAGGACGACAGTACGACTATTCTACTTTTGCAATGGAAAACTGTAAACGACTCAACAAACACAAAAAAACATTTACAGTTATTTTGTACAAAGGAGGCAGAATAACAGCAAGGAAAAGGGGTTTTAAACAGACATATACTGATCACAGGCAGCAAAAATCAAAGATAGAACTAGAGAGAATGAAGCACAAGAACCTCAGCTGCACAGGGCTAGTCTGATTAGCGCACCTGTAACACAGAGAAACTGGATTGCAGCGCAGGTTGCCCTTTTGGGAAGTGCGCTGAAATGCAGGAACTCTTAACAGTACCTGCGCTGGGCCAGAAACGAGAATCTGTCCGGGTTCTGGGTCACAGTTTGCAGTTCAGTCTTTGGTTTTTTTGGCCGAGTAAAAAATAATCAGTAATGCACAATCAGGGGTAGATCTAAGGAGGGTCTAAGAGCTATCACAAGGGCAATCAGATAGTTTGTGAATCAGCTGTTCAAATCATAAACAAATCCAGTGAATGGATTGAAGCAGCAGATGTCTACTTTGCATTTGTTATGGCAAATGCAGTTCGAATGCTACTTATAAGTTTATGAAACAAACAACAAAGAGATACACATACAAACTAATTAGACAATCTTCCCCAGTGGAGTCGCCATTTTTTTACCGGGAAAAGTGTCTATTTAGAACTGCTCTATCCCACTAAGGTGTGACAGCTGCCTTAGAAACAAACAGAGAAAACTACTTTTGTATTTCCTTTATTAACTATAGATAGAGAGGAATAGAAAGAACCGACCTGTGTCTTGCACTAATCCTTTGATCCAATCCCTCTCTTCTTTGACAGCGTCCAGCTACCTGCTCCCTTACTTGCCCAGCTTCACCAAGTACCTGTAATATCACAGAAGAAGAACACTATACAAAGACATGGATCTATATTCATAAACAACTTAGGATCAGATTTAAGTTAACCATACAAATGTAACAAGCATCAATGATACAAAAGCATGGAGGAAAAACTCAAATAGTTTTTATTGATAAACAAGAAGATCCAAGAGGAGTTACAACCGATGGTTCCTGACCCAGCATCAACGTCCCAGCAAAGAAGCCCCTCTTCACCTCCAACAAAGCATAAATCACCCAATACTCTGATGTTTGTCTCAAAACCAACAACAATTCCTTACAATGTGCAAAATTCAAGCCTCTGGATCTCTGGGATGAGGGATCCATATATAGATGTATGTAAGGAGGATGAGTCAGCTTGTGATTTGATTAGTGTCTTCTCTCTGTCAGTTCTTGCTTCTACTTGGAGACTGAAGGCCTCTTACTCATCCTTGGTCAAATTCAGTGAGGCAAGTGTCATAGGAGAAGATTCTGGAACCTTCCATTGTCTCTCCACCTCGCGGAATGGCACTGCCATTTATCATTTTTCGCCCAACGCACCCTCATAGTGCATTTAGGTGCGTTGCAACGCACCTAGCTAGTGTGTTTAGGTGCTATGCAACGCACCTAGTCAGTGGAGCAGCTGAAATGATCCTGTTTTGACTTATTCTGAGCAGTTTCTGGTGGAGAAATTCTGGGAGAAGCTGTAATTTGTTGACCTTGTTCCTTTAGGGGTTAGAACAACACTTTAAGGGACTTAGGAGCCCTTGGTTTATGGACATTTCATGCTTGGAGTTGCAAGGCACAAAAATTTCTATAACAGTTGCCCCCTAAAGTATGAGGTCGTTAATCGGGTGAAATGCTTTATTATGAGGATCCGAAGTTCTTTCAATGCTGGGAGGAGACCTGTAATAAGATACAATACAATACATTATCTTCATACTATTTTCATGACCTAGCTGAGGCGGGCATTCCCATGCTCAGCTTTATAAATTCATTTTTATGTACATAGGACAGACAATCGTCTGAGTGTAGACTGATGATTCTGATAGAGCCATCATCCTTTTGGTAGGATGATTATCTGCGCTGCAATGCTTGTACATTTAATGTCTTTATTTCCCTAAATATATATCGCAGCCCGAATGGATGAAACTAGATCCGGGGTCTTCAATCTCGTCCGATCTTCACTCAAAGTACAAGTCGATCCATGTGAGAAATGTCCTGAAGTCGAACATGGAAAGACATCGCTTGATTACCAGTCAATGATGTAAACTGTTAACAAGCGTGAGAGGAATCACCGATAATGATAATGATCCTCAAGGTACTGCAGTACAATTCACGTGGTGTGAATAAAGTACTTGGCGTCGAACACCACGCAAAATCTTTCAGTCGAAGGTCATTGATGTAAACATGTCGCCGGAAGTGAGAAACTTGCCATTGAGGCATGCAAGCTTCAAAGTACTGAATGGGGTGTTCCTAGACCAACTTCTTGGATAATGAGCTGATGTCGACAAGAAGTGATCCGTCACAGGAGGGCCTTAATGAATCCCACATCAATGACACAGAACGGAGCAAATGATTTTGATGGAGGTGAAAACGATCTGATGATATACGGTTCAGGGTGGCGGTCATGAAAGAATGGAGTATAATGTATGGTAGTGGGTGGGACACAGGTGGCTTGTCTGGATGACTTCTCTTGAACATGTCGGCGACACTGATGTGATGGATTGGTAGCATTAACCCCAAATGTGGATGGTATGGTGTGACCATGGCGATGTGACCGGTGAATGAAACAACCCAACCCGACTCGGACACGGAGTGGAAGCGTCATGTTCAAGAGCGACTTGCTACCAATAAAGATTCTTTGAGTTTTCTTCCCAATTTTTCCCCATTCATTGCTGACCAGTACCTCTTTATTTTTGTCAAGCTTGAGGAGGATAACATATGCTTGTTCTATAATTTGCCCTTCTGGCAAACCCATCGCTATGTTTTTACGAGCCTAGCAATAGTGAAACTCGTTCTCGTCTAAAGACAAGTTTGTCGCTATTAGTCTTTTTAATGAGTTTAACGACAAAGATAACTCGGTCCTTTTCAATTTTAGAGATTCTGAAAAGGTACGTAAAGGTAACTCCAAAATTCCTTTTTCATCATCTAATCCCTTAAGTCCGAAAAATTATAAAACAATACAGAAGGGATGAATTTTCGATAGTTTTAACGAGCCGAACAAAACAAGCGCTCGATCTTTTTGTGCAATAATCCCTCAGGTCCAAAAAGATTAAAATCTAGATGAGGGATAGCCCTTCCTGTCCCTTTAATGAGCTGGAAGGCCAAGGACTCGGCAATCTTTTCATATTTTACGAGTCAGTTGAAAAGAGCTTAAAGAAGACTCGTCTTTTGAGGAACGAGTGATAAAACGGGTAGCAGCTGATTCTAGGTAAGGTTTGGAATTTTCCAATCACGGCAGTGTCACAAGGATGGCTAGTGAAATCACTCTTCGCAGCTGTTCCTCAAAATGGGTAAACAATCAAATGGAGGTGAATGATCGTCCAATGAAAAAGTGGAGGTGACGGTGCAAACACGACCAAGGCTTTAATGGCTGAAGTACTACATTCACGGTGGTTATTTACCGGGGAATAGTTCATTTTTTAACAAGCTTAAACGCGGGTGGAAACATTTGCTTGATGCGGGTTTATTTTTTAACGAGCTTGAACCTTGCGGTAACACTGCTCGATTAATCCAGTCGTATGATAAGAATGTCTCATATAAAACGACAATTTTTAGAGTTTTGCCCCACATCCTTTCTTTATGCAAGTTAGGAAACGACCAATCCTACGGGTTTAAAGGGTTAGAGGTCCTAAAAATTTTAAAAAAATAAATAGTCGCTCTTCGCTTGCATGCCCCCAGGTATAAAACAGAGTTTCAAGGTCACCCTCTATTCAAGCTGACAAAACATTCGTTTTATCAGGAAGGGTATACCTCTTACAGGTTACCCAAAGATTGTTCTATTAACAGCGCAAACAAAACACTTCTTCGGCGATGTCTACCGAGATAAACAAAGGTGAGTGGCGGCGCTCGCCAACTCACATAACTTTGACAAGAGAATCTTGTTCTAGAATAACCCCCTCTTCCAATCACGGACGGGGGTACAGACTAGTCATATTCTCCCGCTGAAACCTACTCTATACCCGAAGTTTTCCTGCCGAAGCAGACCAGGGTGCATGCCCCCTGGGTTTCAGTCATGTCCCCCCGAATTACTCGCGCTCATCGGGTGGACGGACTGGAGATTGAGACATTTCTTGCGCGAAAAGACCATTCAGGGATGGTATATGACTATTTTCTATGCATGATCCGGGAAATGAAAGCTAGTCCACGAGCTTGACCACTCTTCCTTCGTGCGGAAAACACATCACTCTAAAGAGTGATGAGACAATGGCTCTCATGCAATAAATATATTCTCGTCCAAGGAGTAGATTGTAATCTAGGGTCCTTGAACTACCATTACGTTCATGTGAACGGTTATCCCTCTCAATGTTATGGGCACATCGGGAAGGATCCCTAAAGGTCGACTGGTTCCTTTATCAAAGCCTGTCAGATTTCTCATCTCAGGCAAAAGCGATGGTGAACCAAGCGCTTTCCAAGCAGTCGAGGAAAGGATACTCACAGAAGCCCCCTCATCTATGATGGTGCCAGCCATAACCATTCTATATATTTGAACGATAATTCGGAATGGTATGCTTGCTGGTAAACGGGGTCTGCCTAGTTGATTCTAGTAGAAGGAGACAACTAGGTTGCTTGGAGGTGGGACCGAATAGACGGCCAGGTACGACTCTGACGAACTTCCTTCTGCGGTAAAGGAACGGGTAAATTGCCCCCATGTTCATTGGAGTCTGTGCTTATGAAAAGAATTTGGACGGTGTCATCCTTGTTCTCTTCAGTGATTGTATCATCTGAAGATGAAACCTCTGAAGGCAAGACCAGGTCAACTACCGCCTAGACCTTTTGACTTTCGTCTGGTATGGATTCAGATGGTTCATCTTCAATGATAGATGCTTCGGCCGACCACCTGAGCGGGTCAGCTGGATTTTTGACTAGTGACGGACTTGGCAAGAATTTTTTATATCGAGGAGGAAGTCGTAACGGTGAAACCGGACGATCATCCAAAACTCTTTTAGCTTCGTCTAAGAAGGGACAACGGTGAACGGCATGATCGCCTTCACACAGTTTACAAGGAAATCTATATTTTCCTTTTTGTCCTGGGGCTTCACTTTCACTAGTCGACGGTGTGTTTTCAACATGATCATCAGAGGTTGACAACACCGGGTTGTGCAAACGAGGAGACCAGTCCCTTAATATCTGAGGGATGCAAGGACAATCTCTGTGAAAGTGGTCTCCTTTGCAAATGACACATGGCGATTTATGCCTGGTCGGTGCAGTGTGTGGATTTTCGTTAGACGACACTCGTTTTCCCCCATTCGCCTTTGGCTCCTTCTTCTTCTTCTCTTTCTTCTTCTTTTCCTTCTTCTCCTTAGGAACTTGAATTTTGGCTTTACCAGCCCCATCAAGCGAAGAGGAGGGAGGAGAGGAAGAATTAGAGGAAGTAGAAGGTTGGTGGGCAACTCTGGACTCGTCTAATTGCTGATTCGATTGTTCAGGAATAGTGGTGTTCTGAACGACAGAGGTTGAGAAGAGCCATACAGGCAAACCAATTGTCAGTCCTGGAAGCGACAATGTGGCCATATGGGGTGCACCAACATCTCCCCAAGAGGAGAAGGGACTAGGATTTCCTCCAAGGGGAATTCCTTGGTTGGTAGACTCCATTTTCTAAACCCAAGATCAACGTAGGAAAGGGTAATGAATATTCCGTTTAAAATAAATTTTATACGCTTTGACACAACTTGTTTTTTCAGTTTTTAAGAGTCGAGAAAAAACAAAAGATGACTCTAGTCTCCTTCGATTTTTAATGAGCCTGAAGTGACAAGTGCTCAGATGGACCTTTTCCGTTAAGGAGTCTGAAAAGGAACGAAAGGGACTGCTCTGGAGATCTAGGTAGAGGGAGTACCAAACCAATCGCAAAACTGCAGAATACTTTTTACGGTACGACAACCAATCTTCCCGAATGCTGTGTTCAGTGCATTGCGATCGATAGGGCGGCAGACACGGCTTCCTATGGATAAAGGATTTAAGCCTATAGGGGTCTCCAAAAATATACTCGACAGTACGTGGGAACACAAGTCCGTACTGGCACTTATCGTCTCAAAGTGGAGGACTCGCCCAACCATCAGTGAGGACAACAGTTACCAGGCTTTACGACGCCAGAATACGTCTCTAGCCTAGACCTCTAAATGTTGTGCGTTAAGTTCCAAAGCATTGTTAGATTCATTGAATTTATTTTAAGTTGATCTTGCTTATGAAGTTTGCCTTTTGGGTTCACCACGAGATGTAGATGTAATTCCTAAAATGAAATCTAAATATGATAAACAAACTTTTATCTCTTTTGTGCAATGAAAATCCTAGCTACTAGAGGAAAAGAAAGACACAATCTTTTCACAAAGAGCAAAGAGCACACTGTAAATGCACTTTCCTAAATCAAGCCAAACAGACTGTCTATATGCAAATGCACATGCATGTATTTGTTTTCGACTTTCTTAGTATTGATGCTAAAAAGAAAGTTGATGTACAAATCTGAATTTGCTTTCAAGCGACAAACACAAACAAGCTTCTTTTCGAAATCAAAAGATAGAGACGATTACGACACTTTACGATTTTGAAATGAATACGCGTTTTTGACACTAGAAAATCACAAATTCAGACCAAAGGCAATAGTAAAAGTATAATCGACCATCAATAGCAATCAAACTTTCTCCTATGATCGAAATCAACACTTGCGACAGATCTAAATCAAAGGACGACAGTACGACTATTCTACTTTTGCAATGGAAAACTGTAAACGACTCAACAAACACACAAAAACATTTACAGTTCTTTTGTACAAAGGAGGCAGAATAACAGCAAGGAAAAGGGGTTTTAAACAGACATATATTGATCACAAGCAGCAAAAATCAGAGATAGAACTGGAGAGAATGAAGCACAAGAACCTCAGCTGCACAGGGCTAGTCTGATCAGCGCACCTGTAACACAGAGAAACTAGATTGCAGCGCAGGTTGCCCTTTCGGGAAGTGTGCTGAAATGCAGGAACTCTTAACAGTACCTGTGCTGGGCCAGAAACGAGAATCTGTCCGGGTTCTGGGTCACAGTTTGTAGTTCAGTCTTTGTTTTTTTTGCCGAGTAAAAAATAATCAGTAATGCACAATCAGGGGTAGATCTAAGGAGGGTCTAAGAGCTATCACAAGGGCAATCAGATAGTTTGTGAATCAGCTGTTCAAATCATAAACAAATCCAGTGAATGGATTGAAGCAGAAGATGTCTACTTTGCATTTGTTATGGAAAATGTAGTTCGAATGCTACTTATAAGTTTATGAAACAAACAACAAAGAGATACACAAACAAACTAATTAGACAATCTTCCCCAGTGGAGTCGCCATTTTGTTACCGGGAAAAGTGTCTATTTAGAACTGTTCTATCCCACTAAGGTGTGACAGCTGCCTTAGAAACAAACAGAGAAAACTACTTTTGTATTTCCTTTATTAACTATAGATAGAGGAATAGAAAGAACCGACCTGTGTCTTGCACTAATCCTTTGATCCAATCCCTCTCTTCTTTGACAGCTTCCAGCTACCTGCTCCCTTACTTGCCCAGCTTCACCAAGTACCTATAAGATCACAGAAGAAGAACACTATACAAAGACATGGATCTATATTCATAAACAACTTAGGATCATATTTAAGTTAACCATACAAATGTAACAAGCATCAATGATACAAAAGCATGGAGGAAAAACTCGAATAGTTTTTATTGATAAACAAGAAGATCCAGGAGGAGTTACAACCGATGGTTCCTAACCCAGCATCAACCTCCCAGCAAAGAAGCCCCTCTTCACCTCCAACAAAGCATAAATCACCCAATACTCTGATGTTTGTCTCAAAACCAACAGCAATTCCTTACAATGTGCAAAATTCCAGCCTCTGGATCTCTGGGATGAGGGATCCATATATAGATGTATGTAAGGAGGATGAGTTAGCTTGTGATTTGATTAGTGTCTTCTCTCTGTCAGTTCTTGCTTCCACTTGGAGACTGAAGGCCTCTTACTCATCCTTGGTCGAATTCAGTGAGGCAAGTGTCATAGGAGAAGATTCTGGAAGCTTCCATTGTCTCTCCACCTCGTGGAATGGAACCGCCATTTGTCATTTCTCGCCCAACGCACCCTCATAGTGCATTTAGGTGCGTTGCAACGCACCTAGCCAGTGTGTTTAGGTGCTATGCAATGCACCTAGTCAGTGGAGCAGCTGAAATGATCCTGTTTTGACTTATTCTGAGCAGTTTCTGGGTGAGAACTTATGGGAGAAGCTGTAATTTGTTGACCTTGTTCCTTTAGGGGTTAGAACAACACTTTAAGGGACTTAGGAGCCCTTGGTTTATGGACATTTCATGTTTGGAGTTGCAAGGCACAAAAATGTCTATAACACACATGCTTCCCATTATTGTTCTTTCCATGCATGCAATGAGAGTAAAATCAAGTTCGAACAATGAAGCTAGAGCTTCAACTAATGGTGCTATTGCACAATCCTTCTTGCTTGTTTTCTTTTGTGGAAAATTCGTGGCATAGTGCCCGAACTCGTGATAGTGAAAACACTTGGTATTGGACAAGTCTTTCTTCTTTCCCTCCTCACCTTGGGAAAAATGTCCCTTGGCTTTATTTTCTTTGCTGACTAATGAAAAATCCTCTTCCACTTATTTGGATGAGGTCCCATCTCTAGTGTTCCATTGAATCTCTTCTTGCACCAATTCGGACCACAAACGCTCCCACTCTGGTATCTTCTCCCTCCCATTTACTGAATCCTGGTAGTTGTGCCAACTCTTGGGAAGGCCTAGAAGTGGTAGGCTAACCAGATCATCTTCAACAACTGTAACACCGACACTTCCAAGCTCATCTCGACATTGGGTAAACCTGGTCAAGTACTTTGGTATTCTGTCGCGCTTCTCCATCTTGATTTTTTTGAGGTTGTCCGTCAATGCCATCTTCCTGTGGTCACTGGTGTTTTGAAACATTTTGTTCAAGGCCTTCCACATTGCATATGGAGCCTCCTTATCGTGGAGGTTTGAGAAAATATGATCTCGAACTCCTTCTAGGATAATCCTTCTCACCTTTGCAACACATTTTCTCCACTCTGACAGATTTTAAGCATCAGCTACTGGAGGCTTAGGAATATCTTTGTCTATGAATTTCTTAAGCCCGTTGTCTTCCAACATTGCCTCCATCCTATCCTTCCAAGAAATATAGTTTTGAAATACTCTCAAGGGAATATTCGAGTCTCGATCCGTAGAACGACATCTTGTTGGCTCTAAAGTATGATACTGCAAATTTGACTTGACCTGCAAAAGACAAACCCATATTCTCCTCTTCTAGAGTGATTTCTGCTCTGATACCATGTAGAAATTCCTTGTGGATTCAAACTACTAATTGTAATTTACTAAAATAATATACTTGAATCTACTCTACTCATTAGCAGAAACAATTAAACGATTGTGAAATCACAAAGCATATAAGAGAAAGAATTCAATCAACCCATTACATAATTATTTACTGGGGAAAGCCATAGCTAAAAACCCCTGCTATCTGTATATTGCATTAGTAAAAAAAATGAGAATATTACATATCATATGGTCAATATATGAGATGTTCTATTATTTAGAGATAAGGATGTGTCAAATTGAGAGATTCCACAAGCGCTTTGAATTTAAAAATTTTCCCCTTTGTGTGAAAATGCTTGGAAATGATCAATTCCTCTTTTCCAGTGCAGAAGATCTTCACTTTGTATCCAACAATATGAAAACTAGTTAAGATACAAAGAATGGTAAAACCAGGTTGACCAAAGATTAAAAAAAACTTGAGTCAAATCAGATCCAACATTGATATCACACTGAGAGATTAGGTTCACCAAAACATTCAAACATTGACTTATACTTATTATGATCAATTGTTTCAACAAAATTATCAACACGAGAAAGGTAAAATTGACAATTCACTGAACGATTCAACATATAGCAATCTTGCAACTGGTGATTTTTGTCTTGATAGTTAGAATGGTAGGATTAAAATCTAAGTACATCTGAGAAAGATATGTAGTCTGGTGCTAGGTATATTCAAGAGATTCGAATGAAGGATAATTAACCAAACAAGAATATTTTATCTGATTAGAATCTTTAACTTAGGGATTAGGAAGGTTAACTTGAAAATTCCAAGAATCCTTTAAGGTATGGATCCAATATATTTTAGGTGTCTCATCAAGGTTGTGAGAACCTTACATAAACATTAGTAGAAGTTGAAGTGCCTAAACTCCCCGACAAGTCCCTAAACTTTTAGGTGGTGGATCATCGTACTTGGGTGGCTTAGAAATATCAATAGGTAGGTACACACCACTATCATCAGATGTTTCGATGAAAACATTTTTTATGCCATTAATTTGATCAGATTTAACATTTATCATATGAGAATATTTATGGATAGAGCATTTGGATACATCAATAGGAAAAATCCTTTAAAGATTTAAGTTTGGTGCATCTCCTTCCTAACCAATGAGAGGTTTATGATTAAAAAAATCATCAATAATGGATTCAGTCTCTTCATCATTTAATTGTGAAACCACCATCATTTACCAAGTTGTGATCATGGTTAGAAAAATAAGGATATGGTATAAAAAACTCATCGAACACATCTGAGTACATTGAATAGTGCGTTAGAGGCGAGAAAAGATGAGAAGACTCAAGAGGAGAGGTTCCGATTGCAACTAAATCTGATTCAACATTCAAATCCTACATACTCATATCAACCTACAATAATGGAGGATCAACACATATTTATCAGTATAATGGTCAAAGAATGGCATACAAATGTGGTTTTGGAATTGACATTGTTCTTCTTCAATAGGGTACATTAAATCTTCAACAACTGGGCCATCTAATTCTCCTGATTTAATATTTGAAGATGTATGGACTGAAGGAATAGAAAGATCATCCCATCCTTCAATTGGAGATTGCAAACCACTCAAATTGGGTTGTAGGTCTGAGTCTTCATAGGATAAGAAAATATAATTTTCTATGCTTGGGTACTCACCACTTCTTATATCAGACGAAACATGAATATCAAGGTGATGGTTGTCCAAGATTTCAACTTGAGTAAGGATCTTCAAATCATTTGACTGATTACCAAGATCACAAGATGATTGATTATCATTCTGATATGAAGGAATTTGAAAGAGGGAATCAATGTAGAAAGTATCTTCACCCTTTTTCTCCTCTACTTATGAGATATATCTACTTTGTACCTGATCACCATGTAAAGTAGAAAATTGAGAATTAGAAGTCTCTGGAGCAATTATTCGTGGGGTGGATTGATTAAGCAAATCCAAGTACAGGGAATCATGAGGTGTAAATAATAGAGGATGACATGTATCCTTTAAAGAAGCACTATTTTTAATTAAATATGGTTTAGGATTAATATTATGTGCATTAATGTCATCTTGGAAAGCCAAGGGATCAACCTTCAGACTAGGTTTCATGGGATTAAGATAACATTCAAAGTTTTCCTAGATAAGACCTTGGTCATGGTAAGAAAATATAGGTAGGATAAATGGATTAACAATTCTATTTTCAGATATCCCAATGCCAACATCGAAAGGAGGAGGAGAGGAAATAAAAGGAGTGGTAGATTCGTCCCCTAAGATTAGATATGTGTCATGATTCATAAGATTTTTGTTGATCCAGGTGGATATTGGTGGCCACCTGCCTATCCCACTTGGACCCCCACTATTGTTTCATTCAGTTTCCTTAATTGTAGCACAACTTACTATTTTTGGCATTTTTTTGGGTCCTAAACTTTCAGAGTCGTTTTTAGGGCCTAAAATATAGTTTCTGAGAAAATGGGTAGACTAGAAAAGTTCCAGACCATTTTTTTGGTCTTTTTTTGGCCTCCTCTTGGAGATATTTGAAACGAGGTATTATGATGAGTAAATAGAGATCGTATGCCAAAGTTATGACCCTGAGAATTTGACATTCCAACTAACCCCAATGAGTCCCACAAGATTTTGCTGCTTCATCTCTGAGGGTTAAGTTTTTGGATGTTTAGGGTTTCCCATTGTTTCTTAATGATAAAAAGGCCCTTGGGCCTCATTGTAACATAGTTAAGAAGGAATGTACCTACCACATCTCTTCTCAGAGATAAGCTACCATCACCCGAACTAGTTTTTTCCATTTTGTATGTAATAGTTTTCAGTACTTTGTTATTAATGAATTAAAGTTATGTTTTCACTATAGCTTTGTGTTTTTGTTTATATCTGTATTTCATTTCGTTCTTGCATAAATCCAGATTAGTGGTATCAGAGCAGTCTTCTCTTTCTTTGTTTTTATGTGCATGTCCCCAACAAGGTCAGGGTGTAAGGAGTTGGGACTTGAACTAATTGAACCCTTGCAAGACCGTCCCTTTTGAAACCAACGACCTCCCATGGTGGAAGAAAAGAAAGACAGGGAAGTAGGATATCCTATCAAATTGTTGCTCGAAGAAACTCTCAAGCTGCAAAGGAATGAGATGATGGACAACTTTTCCCAGATCCTTCAACGAATGCTCATTGGTGATGCATCTTCATCCAACAGTCACTTTAGAGGTGTCTCCCCCTTCAAGATACAAGTGAACTTTGATATCCCTATATTCGAAGGTCAAATATATGCAGATGTTGTAGATAAATGGTTGAATCTGCTAGAGGGCTACTTTTCAATCCATAGTTTCTCCAATAGGGATAATATTACTTTTGTATTGCTTAAGGTCACTCCCCATGTCAAGGACTGGTGGGAAACTTACTGTGAGAAAAGGGTTGAGGAACCCTCTCTATTCACAATTGCACCCACTTGGAACTCTTACTGAGACGTTGTCAAGAAATAATATTACCCAATGGGGAGTTATCAGGTCCAATATATATAATGGACCACACTACGACAACAAAGGAACCAAGATGTGCATGAGTTCACAAATATTTTCATACTCTACACACAAATTTACGTATCAAAGACTCTAAGCGACTTCTGGTGCTCAAGTACTACGATTTTCTACTCAAATACTTTCAGGAATAAATGGAGTTCCTGGACATCTCCTCGCTTGGTGTAGCACACCGATATGTTTCCAAGATTGAACAAAAATTTAAACAGAAGAAGCGATACTTTAGATCTATGAATCCAAAGTAGGGAAAAGGCGCCCCCAAACCATAGAACAAAGGACAAAACCAAGGCGGGGTGACCCAAGACAACCCATTAAATCTGCAAGCAAATAATAACACCAAGAAGATGAAGAAGGACACAAGGAAGTGTTGTGAGTTCCACAAGAGCCCCACTCACAACACAAGTGAGTGTCATGCCAAGCAGTCACTAGTGGTTGAGCTGAAGGCTTTGGAGTCAGACCTCAATAAGGGGAACAACAAAGGAAAGTAGATTATTGATACAGATCCCAATGCCACCATTGACACCACCAAGGTCCAGAAGATTGAGCTTGATGTGGGTGAAGGGGTCTTTGTTGCAGTTCATTGCCGATAGCGGGAGCCAAACGAACCTCATCTCAACAAAATTCATTAACTGGTTGGATCTGCTGATCACATCACATCCGTAGCCATACACCATCGGGTGGCTCCACCAAGGACGCGATCTTCACGTCATCTAGTAATGTCGCATTCCCTATAACATCAAACCCTTCATGGATGAGGTATCGTGTGACGTTTCTCCTATTGAAGTTTGTGATGTATTATTAGGCCAACCATACTTGTGGAAGCATCATGATGTGTATGAGTCTAGGCCTCACACTATTATTATTACTTTGGGAAATAAATTATATAGGATGCCGAAGGTAGCCTCGCCTACCGCGATCTCTTTGATCTCTGCTAAGAAATGCGGTAAGATCATCTCTTAGACCGGGAAATTTGTTTTCTTTCTAATTCACTCTCAAAGTACGGGGAAGATCATGGCCACATCCATGGCCCCTAGGAAGGATTCCTCCATGTAGTAGAAGCAAGTGGATAAGGTCATGGAAGAATATAGAGACATCTTCTCCTCACCCAGAGGGGTACCTTTGCATTGTTAGGTCAAGTGTTTGGCATGGAATCCCCCCACAACATGTTTTGGGGCTTAAAGCCCAAGTTTTTGTCAAATAATGTTGTAAGACTTCACGAATTGTGGGCGCGGAGTGTGAAATGTATGTTGAGTCATAGGGTTGTCCACCCTAAGTTTTGTAATGTAATGTCGGCCTACCCATGGTCCGCGGACCATGGGATTGTATAAATAGAGCGAGGCTCTAAGTTGTAAAGATAATTAGAGATAGATGGAAATGAATGGAGTCTAGAAGATAGCAAGCATAGAGTAAAGGTCTACGTGTCTTGGGTCGTAGTAGTAGGAAGAGTCTTTGCCACTCAGTGCGCAGAGGCCTAGTAGAGTCTACAGCTGAGTGCGTGGACCCCTGCAGCTAATTGCGCAGGGCAGATTCAAGTCTGTAACCAAGGAAGAAGAATAATAAAGAGAAGTTTGATTCCAAATCTTGTGTATATGTTCTTGTGCTATTTCTTGTTTAAGTATATTTTTTTCTTTACCGCACACACTTATATGAATACTGAACACTGTTAAATATAACTAGACATGTACTGATAAGCTAAGTGGTCGACAGTTATTGGGTTAATAATAAGGAATTGGGTAATAACATGGATCGCGCCTCGAGCAGGGCTGCACGAAGGCAGCATTGCAGGCTACGAGGTACTGATAGATGAGTGTAGCAATGTGCGCACAGGGAAAATCTGTGGACCAATGAAATTAGTGAGACATCTCTAGGGTGTGGAAACCTAGTTCTAGCACCCTCCCATACTACTTCGCGTGAGACCTCAGTCCACACTCCGCGAGCTATTGTCGAAAGGGCCAGTAGTACCGGGATTTGTTTGGCTAAATCATCTCTGAACCTGGGTCAGGCCCCTATAAGCCAACAAATGGTTCCATTGCCAGGACCGGGATCTACATAAGGGATGTCTGATGTCATGTCACTGGAATCCAACAAAGAAAGAAATTGAAGGGTGGTTGGACAAGAAGATTCACGAGTTCGCGGCATAGGAAAACAGGAATCCGCGAGTATCTAAGGAACAATGGTTGGAGCGCTACTTATATACGGAAATCCACAAAATTTTCTTTGCATCCTTTCCTTCTGAGTTGTATGAGTGGATCGCGAAGCTAGCAGACAGTCAGGGAAGGTGTAGGCTCGACAAACCAATCGTGTGGACTCCAGAATTAGTGCGCAGACTAGAAGCATCAGGAGATAAGATCGCGCGAGCTATGGACCATTGGCTCGATCGAATTATAGGAGGATTTATCACTGAGTTCACGGTAGATACAACTGTTAGCTATAGTGAGGCGGAATGACGCTTCCTCAAAGGACCGCTAGGTAAGTATATTAAATCTTTGAACACTTGGATTAATATGATGTTGTGTGAAAAGCGGGTTATGCAAATAAATTAATGTTTGGGACTATGTGAAGTGGGAAGATCTACAGAAGTAGAGGTAGTGAAGAATTAGAAACTAGTCCCTTAATTTCACCCTCGTGGGAAAGCGAGGAAGAGCTCGCGAAAGTTTCTCTAAGAAGCGCGGTCAATCTGATAAGGCAGCGAATTCCGCGCTTACTACCTCCACCTACACCGCCACCCATCTCACCCTCTTCACCTCCATCTCCACCCACCCCACCTCCACCACCACCACAGTTCAGTATGGTGAGTGTGATCAAACTGCTGGTATTCAGAGGAGTAGGAAATGAAGATCTGGACCAATTCTGGTTCGTGGTAAGGGCGATATGGGAAGCACAAGGAGTCGTGGATGACAATATAAAGAAGGCTATGCTGGTAAGCGTGTTACAGGATAATGCATTAACATGGTACATTAAGCATTCTAATGACCATCCAAATGCAGGAATCGCAGAAATCTAGGCTGCGCTGAACAGGGAATTTAGAAGGCCAAAGTTGGAGACAAAATCAATTATCGGGTTTAAGGAGATCGCGATGCTCCTGGGCGAGACCCCCTGGGATCTGGACCAAAGAATGAAGAGTATGATTCGTGAAGCCAACATGACTTTGACGGATGGACAACATTGCGCATGGTTTGTAGCGTCACTAACACCGCATTTAAGGACGGCGTTGTCACAACAAAAGCTTTCCACCCAGGCTGAAGCTTTGGAGATGGCAATGAGATTGCATGAGACCCCTATACAAGATCCTGGTCTAGGAGTCCAACAAATCCACACGCAACTGCAAAATCTGTGTCTGGAGATGCAAAGTTTGAAACAGGACAGGACACCTCGACCAGAGGCGCGTGAGGAGGTATGGTGCATAAAATGCAAAGGCCAGGGGCATGACAAGGACCATTGTCCAGTATTCATGAATTACTTGGCGGGAGGAGGGCCGATGCCGTTAAGACCTAAGGCACAAGCAAGACCAAGCACAACACCTGCACTATGGTGCACAATCTGTCAGATAGGAGGAAAACACACTACGGATAATTGTCATTTATTGCATAAGTATACACAGACGTACCAACAATTGTTTTGCAATTTTTGCAGGTTGGTAGGACATGATGAATGCACCTGCAGAAGCTACGAACTAATGATGGATCAGACTCTTGCCTACAGGGTACAGGGCGAAACGTGAGCCCTCGACCCAAATGCGGGAATGGCACACGCTGGATTTCAGGGGCGTAGACAAGGTCGAGGTGGAATGGGACCAGGAAGGGGTCGCAGACAACTAATTTGTTACAATTGCGGAGTGCTAGGACACTATGCCCGTGATTATATAAATCCAACAAGGACATCATGTTTGTACTGTACTCAGTTTGATCACGAGGCAGAAGACTACCCTACATTGATAACGAGGCTGCGCAAAAAAGGGGTACTCCAGCCTCCACCGACTCAAAATTTGCAAATGATGAGGTTTGAGCCATGAGAAGAAGGCCCGAATGTAAACATAGTGCTCAAAAGTGGCATCACAACCGGAGATGATAAAGGTAAGTAGCTAGAAGAAAGTGTGTGGGTTTGCAAGGCTCCTACAAAGGAACCTGAATTTGATTTAGAATGCGCGAAGGAGACATTCATGGAAGCTAAGAAGAGCTTCACGGAGGCCACCACTTCAGGTAGTAAGGATCAACTAGAACCAGGGATGGATCCTTCAATGCTCACTACCTTTATGGAGATATGCATGAAACTTTTGTGTGACAACAAGGTAGTAAAAGGACTATAGGAACTTATCACTAGGTGCGCGGGGTCAGGAGAACCCCGCATGGTTTGGAAACTTGTAAAGCATGCATTGCGCACAGGAAGGGAAATGAGGTTGACTGCGCAAATAGGCGAGTATGAAATGGATTAGGTAATCCTGGATCTTGGATCGGACGCGAATGTACTACCAAAACAAACATGGGAACACATGGCAAACCCACACTACAATGGTCTCCTATTCAATTGCAAATGGCGAACCAACAAAAGTTCTTGCCCATGGGAAGATTGCAAGGGGTAACGATGGATATTGAAGGTGCAAGGGCGCTGGCAGATTTTGAAGTGATAGAGATTGTCGATGACAACAATCCCTATCTTGCACTACTAGGAATAGATTGGGCCACCGATATGAACATAGTCATAAATCTGAAGAAGCACAAAATGATTTTTGAGAAAAAGTCACTACGCATAACAGTACTGCTAGATCTAGCTGAAGGAGCGTGATACATTGAACTGGTGCGCGACGATGATAGTGATGACGATCTTGATTGAATCTACAATATAACTGCACGAGAACAGGATTGGGTGAACCCGACTGTAGAAGGATTTCGTGGGAGTGCGAAAGCTCTTGCACTTTGGATTTAGACAAAGAAATAAAGTGATGGTAGAATCGGCTGCATGAAGTAACAAAGCTTAGTTGAAACATGATGGTTAGATCACTGCGTTGTGTGACAACAGAGGTAAGGGATCTATAGTGGTGGATGAATTCTTGAACAAATTTGAAAGCGCAATACCAGAACAACAGCTGTTCGATGCTCTGAAATGGGAACTGCGCGTGATGCCCGCAAGGTGGTGGGTACACATCAAAGAAGTTTTGAGGACTGGCGTGGATGTAAGAGGATGATGCGCCTACGATTTGGAAAACCCTAGCTAAGGATGAGAGCCGATTACTATGGGAAAAACAACTTGCGCACCCACCTTTCCCGATGGGTATAGACATATGACATGCAACCCGCACAAGCGTACACCACTCCCAGAATAGAGAATCGAAACAAAACGCAGCAGCAGGAAAGGCGAAGCGCGCCAAGTATTATCCACGGAGAAGCATTCGACAGGGTGTGCGAAGTGCTGAATAGGGTTCACTAGGTGAGATGCACTGACTAGGACCTGCACATACCAGTGGTTCGATGGGCCTATAGGACCATGTGAAAAACCCTGACCGCGAAAACAATTCCAAGGTTGCGGAATGAAGTAGGGACTGTAATCTCTGAGGGGCATGCAAAGATGAATCCACACATAATAGCACCCATAGGTGCAATAGTGCGCGAAGCCCAGGATGAAGAAATCACATAGCTATGTGAGGTAGAACACATAAGGCTTCAGGAAGCCATTCGGTAAGGGAACCTTAGACTTTGCGAACTTGAAAAGGACTAGGTATGACTAAGGAAGAAAAGCATTTTGATGGATGCAGAGGTCAAGAGGCTAGAAAATGAGATCAAGCAAGCATGTCTCGTCGATAAACCAAGGATGGCAAGGCAAGGTGCGGATGATCATACTAATGAATTAGAAGACTATTGCCAAGAATTAATTAGTCTGCAGCCATGGCTAAGACTGCATCTCACTAACCAGGGGAATGCACTACATATAGTAGAGTGCGCGGCACCGACTGCCACGAGGACAAATGAGGATTTTTTGCGGACTATACTGGAGGGCAAGATGGAGCCTCGCACAGGTGGTACGACCACCTGACTAACCGTAGGAAGAACAATCTTAGCACTCCAGGCAGCTGGAAGAGAGTGCGAGACTATAAATTATTCTGCCTGGCAGCTGCGCACTCTGACAGGTGCGCGTAGGAACAACCTGTCACAAGGTTCACGCCCGCATAGGGGGGGATGCGCTGCCGCATGGGTAGGCTGGGAAGTGACCGTTGGTGTCATTGTTCATGACGGGATGTCCGATTTAAGGCCAAATGGAGTAGGAAGTGGGCATTTAAGATAGGAGTTATGGGAAAGATTTCGAAAAATCTGCCGCCAAGAAAGCATTGATGGCCTGGAATTGGGGGGAACGGTCAAATTCGAATTTAAAAGGCGCTATAAAACTCCAAGGGCTAGCCAGCAGACAAAACTTGGTCAATTGAGATTTGAGCGGTTGAATAGAGCGTAGAGTGTTGAGAGTCGAGCGATAATAGAGCCTTTAAGTTTGCGAAAAACCACATACAGTGCAGAAATGATGACGGCCACTAAGGATGGGTTGGGCATTGAAGAAGGAACCACCAGTGAGGCCGTGCAGATCCACAATGTTCTCGAAGGCACAGGGGCTATGCCAGAAATACGTAAATCACCCTAGACACTAAGACCAAAGAAAGATAAGCAGGCAATGGGACCAGTACGCATGTCCTCGAGGAATCCGCGGCACAATTTATCAATGGAAGAAAAAGGCAAGGCAGTCACCATTGAAACAGATGAAGAGGAAGAGGACTTGCAGGCTCTGATTTCCATAATAGAGGAAGAGAAGATGTGGAGGAAGACATCCAACCAATGCACTCCACAGCGAAATTTCCCGAGTATGTCCCTTCGCGGAAAGGGAAAACCAAAGTACCAAAGGATCTAGATGCAACGAAGAGTGCACTCCAAACCCCGCTCCTCCCTGATGGAATTACCTTTGAGGATCTGCTCATAGGCCGCGTGCCCACCCTGAAATTTGAAGAATGGGACGTTGCAGACAACAAGAAGTTCTCGCACTTAGAGACAATGAGCCTAATGAAACAGAATATGGAAGGGCCGGTGATAACATTGGAGCCGCCAAAATGGTTGCACGGTGTGGAAAAGGTCGGGTTGCTTCATCTACTATGGGTACCACATTTTCACCGTGCGCCCATCACCATATTTTTGATCAGGAAGCTGCTTTTCCTGGTGCATTATGGGTACTTATGGCTGGAGGAGCCTATTCCCATCACAACAAATCTCATCCACCGAATTTCTCGGCTTCCCTGTAAGGGAAAGGACCCCGCGACGATAGCAGGGAAAAGCAGTGACTTTGCTCTTGTAGAGGTCATGAAGAAAAAATATAAGCTCAAGAAGAAAAAGAGGGGTTACGCTATCACCAGTATCAAGGATAAAGGGGTGCGCATAGCCACCCAACTCCTGGTCGGTAAAGTAATGAGAAAATGTCGTGGCGATGAAGTACCAGCGCTGGTAGTTGCGCTGGCCGAACAGTGTGCGGAAGGGGTCCAGTTCAACTGGGCTGAGTTCCTCTGCAAAGAATTTTTGCTCAACTTCCAGGAGGCCCAAGAATAGGGTAAGACCTTCCACTACGTGTGGTTGCTCTTATCCATCTTGCTCGTAGCGAGGGAACTGCCAGAGGATAGCTAGTTCCCGAGCATCGACCGAGACTTACTAGAGGCCGCGAAGTACGCTTCACTCTGGGCCACCAAGGACGTGAAACAGATTCACGATAACAAGATTTTCTGGGTGCTCATGGAGGTGAGCATCCGAATGTGGATTAATAAGAGGCTGCGCCTGTCCCCCACGGTGCACAACAGTCTACAGAGTTTTGCAGCCTTCAAGGCAGACATGTATAACATCTACATCCAGGCACGAAAAGATCCAGCGCAGCAGTGGAAAAAGCTCCCATTCATAGCCACTGATGACGCGATCTTTACATTTTTAGAGACATGGCCTCTCAAGTGGTGCGCCCTGGATTTGGCGGAGTTAGAGAAGACAGCAGCACAGAAAAGGAAGGATGATTCGAAGCAGCGCATCACCCAACTGGCCAAGAGAAGGCGGAACGAAAAAGCGGCAGCCAAGGTTAGGGTAGTCTGCGAAGCAGCATAGGAAGCTCCAAAGCATAAGAAGGCTATTGAAGCAATAGTAGCAGCGCCTACAGCAAAGGTTGCCATAGTGCAGGTAGAGGAAGGCCAAGCAATGTCTGCAGGGCAGGAGACAAAGGACACAGAACTTGTAGAAGAGAGCGCTGACCCAGGGACCGCCTCTACACAGCTCAAGCAGCCGTGCATCGTAGAAAGAACAGGCCCAAGAAAGAAGGTCAAGGCCTCGAAGCTGTCTATCGACCCGATCACCTTAACTGAAGGTGATCTCCATGACATCGGCGAGATGGTTCGCGATGTCACTAGTGAAGTGCTCCAAGACTTTATGACGGAGTAGTAGACTGTGTTGGGGGCCCTAAGGGTGCAGCTGTAGAAATTATGGGTGCAGCCCTCGCAGGAGGGTACCTTGTCTACCCATGTCGCAGTAGGCACTTCAGCAACAGAACAGATCCTATGCCCGAAAATGGCCAATATGATAACATTACCAAATGGAGCGCTAGTCTCGGAAAATACAATGGAGCGTGTGATGCTTAATACAATGAAACGCATTGGCCTTAACTTGGTTGCCCTTCCCTGTGACACACTTTATTAGCTACAGGATGGGATAACAGCAGAACTCCGCACCAGAGAGAGTCGCGCAATCCAGGTTCTGAGTGAGCAGAAGATTAATATAGAATAGCTTAGCTTGTAGCACGACGAGTTGGTGTCGCAGAATCGACAGTTGGTACAAATAGTTGACGACGCTTGCCAGCGCATCCCAGATTTTTCCATTGCAGTAGACCTACCAACAGAAGTGCAGATCCACTGTTTGGCAAGTGGAGTCCGTAACACGCGCGAGGAAATAACAAGAGTGCAGCTGGAGCTGAATCTCCAGATTGCTGAGCTGCGGCTGAAGGCGCAACCTTCCACTCCCCCAGAGGTCAGAGAACAGCGCGCTAGCGCTATTGCAACAGGGATGGAAGAGATTGGAAGTGCAGTCTACGACCGTACCAACATGTTGGAGCAGGCACTGGAGGTCCTCACTACGTTGCAGGAGGACCCCAAAATTCAGCGCCTGGAGATCGAGGCACGTGAACTCCAGCACTACGCAGACAGTAGTCCTTACTCAGTAGCTTGCAAGGATGCAATAGGCCAAGGCCTTAAAAGAGCAGGTGGACATGGCACGCCACAAAGAAGTAGTTCTAGAAGCGAGCATCTAGCCGTGGATTAATGAAGCCTTCACAATCACGGGGGATATTGAAGGAAAGCTTGCGCAGATTCAAGGAATGCATGCACAGATGCAACACAGCATGCCAGAAATAGAGGGTTCAGAAGCAAGAATGCAGTAGGTTCAGCAGGTAGTAGCGCAGTGCGCTGCCGACATTCAGGCCGTTCGGGACCAACTGGATGGACTCTGCGCCAAGATCGTCGCGTCAATAGCGTGACTCGAGGGCGAGTCATGATTTTTATGTTGGGGGCCTGTTGGGCATGGAATCCCCCCACAACATGTTTTGGGGCTGAAAGCCCAAGTTTTGGTCAAATAATGTTGTAAGACCTCGCGAATTGTGGGCGCGGAGTGCAAAATGTATGTTGAGTCATATGGTTGTCCACCCTAAGTTTTGTAATGTAATGTCGGTCTACCCATGGTCTGCGGACCATGGAATTTTATAAATAAAGTGAGGCTCTAAGTTGTAAAGATAATTAGAGATATATGGAAACGAATGGAGTCTAGAAGATAGCGAGCATAGAGTAAAGGTCTAAGTGTCTTGGGTCGTAGTAGTAGTAAGAGGTTCTACAACTGAGTGCGCAGAGGCCTAACAGAGTCCGCAGCTAAGTGCACAGGGCAGAGTCGAGTTTGTAACCAAGAAAGAAGAATAATAAAGAGAATTTTGATTCCAAATCTTGTGTATCTGTTCTTGTTCTATTTCCTGTTTAAGTATATTGTTTTCTTTACTGCGCGCACTTATATGAATACTGAACATTGTTAAATATAACTAGACACATACTGATAATCTAAGTGGTCGATAGTTATCAGGTTAATAATAAGGAATTGGGTAATAACACGGATCGCACCTCGAGCAGGGCTGTGCGAACGCAGCATCGCAGGCTGCGAGGTACTGATAGATGCACATAGCGACATGCGCGCAGGGAAAATCTGCGTACCGCTGAAATTCATCAGACATCTTTAAGGTACGGAAACCTAGTTCTAGCACCCTCCCATACTACTTCAGGTGAGACCTCAGTCCACGCTCTGTGGGTTATTTCCGAAAGGGCCAGTAGTACTGGGATTTGTTTGGCTAAATCATCTCTGAACCTGGGTCAGGCCCCTATATGCCAACATCAAGTATTTGATCGATCTAACTCCCAGAGTGTTGCAAGAAATGTAACTACGCTAGGTCTTCATAAATGTAATTTTGATATTTGTACTTATTCAAGAAAAAGAGAAATTATTTTTGTATTCTTTGTCAATGAGATTCTTGCTCATTGAAAATAGGACAAGCACATTTTGAAGTTCTTCTAGAGACTCAAAGTCAAAATGTAATTATGATAAGACCCTTTGAGGGCATGCTACATCATGTATGGCATCATGCAAGGTCAAGGGAACACCTCCAAGCATGGTCAAATCCTATCCAAGCATCAACGTGGTCTCCAAGTAGCAAAACGATGGGCAAAATTTGAATTATAATGCAAACTGTAAGTCGGCCTAAAGGCATCCAGTCAAGTTGGCTTAATTGGAGGGACAATCCTCTATTTATAGAGCTTGTCCACTCCAAAATAAAACATACAACCAAGCTATGAAATCCGTAAGCAAGGAGGATGAAGGAAGACTAAGAAAAGGCAAGGAAGAGGTCTATAAGGGCAGCGTAATAGGAAGACAGAACATTGAAGAAAAGGAGGACAATTCTGAAGAAAAATGGTCACACGTGTGAGGTCAAGGAAGGTCTGACTGCGGCCATTGTAGCAGAAAGGTATAGGTCAACATATCTCATTGTTTTGGGTGTAAACAAATCTCTACTAAGCCTCTCTCTACCAACTAAGAAGAAGCTCTCATAAACGAAGGAAGAAGGACCAAAATCAAAGTTGAAGGGAATATTTTCTAGGGCAGAAAATAGTCACACGTGTGAGAATCAGAATTTTGTATGTAGTCATAACATCCCTACATCCAAGTTAGTTGATTGGTGGAAAGAAGAAAGTAATCTCCATAAGAAGAAGGGTCTCATCAATAGTGTCTTCTTTAGAGCAAGGATAACAAGGTTGAGAGAAGAAAAAAGTACCAGAAGAAGGAGAACGAAATGTCGGGAGACAAAGGTCTATTTGTGGAAGTGACAGTGCAGAAAGAGGAAGGATTTGACTTATTCTTGGAGGATATCCTAGTCAAGGGTCTAGGGTTTGGTAGTTGTTCAAATAAGAAGCTTCAATAAGAGAAATCTCACAAGGGTTTTCCTCTCAAGAGTGGAGAGGGTTTGTCCTTGGTAGAGAGCCAAAATTTTGTGTTCTTGTTATTTTGTTTTAGTAGTAGTTTGATGAAGCACACACATATGCACTAATAAGAAGAAGAAGAAGTATAAGCTAACTAGAAAAGAGTAAAAAGACTTCACAAATTGTTATCATCAACTGAGAATCATCACAACACTACTTTGCCCTAGATTCTCTAGCATGGTATCAGAGGTAAGGTGACACATCAAGGAAAGGGAAACTCAAGAACAATCATCAAAAGAAGCATCTACAAAGTTGAAGCATCAAGCTTAGAAGTCTAAACTACTTCAAGGACAAAAAGGGTCTAAAATCCATCATTCACCAAGGAGGTCTACAAAGCTAGAAGAAGATCCTTATATAAAGGCATCTACAAAGAAGAGCAGATCTACATCAAGCTACAAGTCTTCAAGCAAACCTCAACACCAAGCAAGTCCACTTGAAGAAGGCAACTTGAAGGACATCGATATCCAGGGAAGATAAGCCATCAAGCTTTCAAGGAGGAATCAAATCCACCAAATCTCAAAATCTATCAAGTAAGTACATGTCCCCTTTTGAATATACATCAATGTCTTTTTGCAAGGAAAGCAATAAATTGGTAGGCACCAATAAATTTCTTGCATTGAAGAAGAGGACTAATCTACTTCTCAAGGAGAATGAACTCCTAAAACTTGTCAAAGGGAATATCACTATCCCTGCTAAGGAGCAGACTCAAGCCTTATGCAAGTACAATAAGGATGAGACAAGAACTCAAAGGATTCTGATAGAATCAATCAAAGAGTCTCACATTCCCTATGTCTCCAAGTTAGAGACATCAAAAGAAATTTATGATAAGCTAGTAGAGCTATTCTCGGTATCCACAACTAGAGAAGTAATATCCTTGAGGAATGCACTATACAAGATGAAGATAACTTAGGAAGGAATAGCTCCGTACTTCATGAAAATATCTTAAATGAGATATCAACTTCAAGAGCTTGGGCAAGTCATGTCTGACAGAGAGATGACAATTTTTGTACTCAATGCTCTACCTGAGGAGTGGGGAAACTTCACATATAGAATTTATTCTAAGAAGGAAGCAACCACTCTTAGTGAAATGTGGTCTCTATGCAGAACAAAGGAAACCAGAAGAAGATGTGGGATCAAAGGATCAAGGATTTTTTGTCATGGCAAAAATAAAGGGTAAATTTGGCAAGCTTGGTCCATGAAGAACAAACAACAAAGACATGTCCAAGATCCAATGTTTTGGATGCCAAGAATATAGACACTACAAAAGGGATTTTCCTAATCTTAAGAAGGACAACAATAACAAAAGAAAGAGGGAAGAATCTCACATAACTCAAGAGATGAAAGAAGAAGGAAAGAAGCAAAAGAAGGAAGATCCTCCGGATCTCTACTATGACTAGGTCAAAATCTTCACTTCTAGACTTCTTTCAAAGTTTTGAGTAGAATAGGAGAAGGTAGGAATAAATTAAATTTCATGGCTAGAATCACCCTCTAGAATCTAGCAGCATGATGTATAGAGAGTCCTAGACACTCATGTAGATGTAACATTTATGAAAAGAACAAAAATGCATAAGTAGAAATATCTTCTAGAATATAGGAGCATGGAAAATATAGCTCAAGATATTCATGTAGGAAGAAACATACCTAGCATAGGACCTCATATATGATGAAATAAAATTGATCATGATAAGAATCTTAGAAAACCTACATCATCAAAAGAAAGGAAACATTTTTAAGGTAAGGATCTTTAAGATCCTATGATAGAATCTTCAAAAGAAGGTTCATGGACCAAAGCAAATGTCTCATTGGGAATCCCATTCATGGGATTCAAGAAAAGGATGATATGCAGGAAAGATAAGATGAAGCAAGAAGGGCCACACCAAAGGATGATCAAAGGAGAGTCAAGATGAGGTATGTATGCATCAAAGTTTTAGTCATGTTATCATTTATATATTATTGAGTCATGGGTATAATATGATCAAGCATGAAAGAATCTCTTTCATTAAGGACATGCTCGAAGGCATGCACTACAATGCGATGAAGGTCAACAAAAGAATATGCTCACATAAGGAGAATTAGAACTGTTGACTAAGAAGCAAGAAGAAATGCTGACAATTCCAGGAAGAAAGCAATGAAGGAATGATCTCACAAGAAGAATTAGATGGTTGACCTATCTATCTGAGGAAGAAGCAAATGAAGAAAGATATCAAGCATGTGAAGAACACCATGATCACCAAGGATCACTATCTGACAAAATGCCTTGAAATGATATCTCCTGAAAGAAGGTAGGACAACTTTGATAAAAGAAGAAAGGACCCTTGACACCTTTGAAGGCATTGGAAATATAAAAGGTGCAGATAATTGATTCTACTCTATGAAGATGTCGTGATGAAGAAGTCATCCAACAAAAGGAAAAGTAATGTTGAAGCAATATTAGGATGAAGTCATGATGGACTACTAGGTCAAAGCATATAACCTATCAAGTATGATGGAGCATCCATGAGGAGAGCATTTTGTAGCATGGATAAAATGACAAAGGAGTAGCCAAGATGAAAAGAAGAACCTAATATTCACTTTCCACAAAGAAATGGCATGACAAAACAAGAAGGAAATTGATTGATGGATGGTGCCCTACCGAGAAGAAGTTCGAACGAAGACTTCACGACATCAAGAAAGGAAGGAGATCATGCAAATTGAAGGACCCATGAAGAAGAAGTTGTTGATGAAGGAAAGAGTCCCCAATTAAGAGGGAGCTTTGATAGGTCCCTGATCAAGAGGGAGTTTTGAATCACCCCTGATCACAAATGAGTGAAAATTGTGTTTTTCATTTCATGGGTCATGCACTAGACCAGGAGTAACAATGGTATGTCGAGATGAAGTCCATGAATGGAAATGTAGACACATGATAGACACAACATTCTTGTCTTCACTTGAGAAGAAAGAATGGTAGGATTAGGTAATCATCTGGAATTTGATACTCTTTGAGGATGTGTAGGGCATCCAAGACAAGAGTAGGCAAGAGGACCGATATTCTTTGATGGTTGGGAACCCAAGATAAGAATAATCCTAGAAGGTCATACTCGAGAACACCCGGGTGGGTATGTAGCTTGAGAGACAATGATGAAGGTGTCTATAAATCATTGGTCTCACTAGCATTGTATCTCATGGTCTCGTAAAAATATGGAGTTGTTAGTAAAGGCCTTGCACTATGACAATGCTGATGAATATGATGCTATAACAGATGGATTGATAGTCTAGTTTCTCTTATGTGAATTCTTCAATATTGAGGATTTCCAAACACCTTGTAATATTGTATGAATACCACCCTAGTTAAGAGGGAGTGTTGAAGGAAATGTAACTAGGCTAGGTCTTCATAAATGTAATTTTGATATTTTTACTTATTCAAGAAAAAGAGAAATTATTTTTGTATTCTTTGTCAATGAGTTTCTTTCTCATTGAAAATAGGACAAGCACATTTTGAAGTGCTTCTAGAGAGTCAAAGTCAAAATTTATTTATGATAATACCCTTTGAGGGCATGCTACATTATGTATGACATCATACAAGGTCAAGGGAACACCTCCAAGCATGGTCAAATCCTCTCCTAGCATCAATGTGGTCTCCAATCAGCAAAATGATGGGTAAAAGTTGAATTATAATGCAAATTGTGAGTCGGCCTAAAGGCAGCCAATCAAGTCGGCTTAATTGGAGGGATAATCCTCTATTTATAGAGGTTGTCCACTCCAAAAGAAAACGTACAACCAAGCTCTGAAATCCAAAAGCAAGGAGGACGAAGGAAGACTAAGAAAAGGCAAGGAAGAGGGCTACAAGGGCAGCGTAATAGGAAGACAAAACAACGAAGAAAAGGAGGACGTTTTTGAAGAAAAACAGTCACATGTACGAGGTAAAGGAAGGTTTGAATGCGGCCATTGCAGTAGAAAGGTAAAGGTTAACATATCTCATTATAATGTATTTGAGACTTCTGCGATCTACATTATGTGTGGTTATATCTTCCGGATCCATCGCATTTGTTATTTTATGCATCGACGTTTCGAACCAACCTCTGTGGTTCATCATCAGGATTTAGATTTATCCGGAAGATATAACCACACATATCTCATTATTTCGGGTGCAAACAAAGGTCTACTAAACCTCTCTCTACCAATGAATAATAATCTCTCATAAACGAAGGAAGAAGGACCAAAATCAAAGTTGAAGGGACTATTTTCTAGGGCAGAAAACAATCACATGTGTGCGAATCGGAATTCTGTATGTAGTCATAACAACCCTACATCCAGGTTAGTTGATTGGTGGGAAGAAGAAAGGAATCTCCATAAGAATATTGGTCTCATCAATAGTGTCTTCTCTAGAGAAAGAATAACAAGGTTGAGATAAGAAAAAAGTGCCAGAAGAAGGAGAACGAAATTCTGGAAGACAAAGGTCTATGTGCCAGAAGTGACAGTGCAAAAAGAGGAAGAATTTGACTTATGCTTGGAGGATATCCTAGTCAAGGGTCTAGGGTTTTGTAGTTGTTCAAATAATAGGCTTAAATAAGAGAAATCTTACAAATGGTTTTCCTCTCAAGAGTGGAGAGGGTTTGTCCCTGGCAGAGAGCCAAAATTTTGTGTTCTTGTTATTTTGTTTTGGTAGCAGTTTGATGAAGCACACACATATGCACTAATAAGAAGAAGAATAAGTATAACCTAACTAGAAAAAAGTAAAAATACTTCACAAATTGTTATCATCAACCGAGAATCATCACAACATTGCTTTGCCCTAGATTCTCCAACATGGTATCAGAGGTAAGGTGACACATCAAGGAAAGGGCAACTCAAGAACACTCATCAAAAGAAGCATCTACAAAGTTGAAGCATCAAGCTTAGAAGTCTCAACTACTTCAAGGAAAAAAAGGGTCTACAATCCATCATTCACCAAGGAGGTATACAAAGCTAGAAGAAGAGCCCTATATAAAGTCACCTAGAAAGAAGAGCGGATCTACATCAAGCTACAAGTCTTCATGCAAACCTCAACACCAAGCAAGTCCACTTGAAGAAGGCAACTAGAGGGACATCAAGATCTAGGGAAGACAAGCCATCAAGCTTTAAGGAGGAATCAAATCCATCAAATCTCAAAATCTATCAAGTAAGTACATGTCCCCTTTTGAATATACATCAATGTCTTTCTGAAAGGAAAGTAATAAATTGGTAGGCACCAATAAATTTCTTGCATGGAAGAAGAGGATTGATCTACTTCTCAAGGAGAGTGAACTCCTAGAACTTGTCAAAGGGAATATCACTATCCCTGCTAAGGAGAAGACTCAAGCCTTAGTGAAGTACAATAAGGATGAGACAAGAGCTCAAAGGATTCTGATATAATCAATCAAGGACTCTCTCATTCCCTATGTCTCTAAGTATGAGACATCGAAAGAAATTTATGATAAGCTAGTAGAGATATTATCGGTATCCACAACCGGAGAAGTAATATCCTTGAGGAATGAACTATACAATATGAAGATAACAAATGAAGGAATATCTCCCTACTTCATGAAAATATCTAAAATGATAGATCAACTTCAAGAGCTTGGGGAAGTAATGTATGACAGAGAGATGACAATTGTTGTACTCAATCCTCTACTTGAGGAGTGGGGAAACTTCAAAACTGAAATTTATGCCAAGAAGGAAGCAACCACACTCAGTGAAATGTGGTCTCTATGCCGAACAGAGGAAACCAAAAGAAGATGTGGGATCAAAGAAGTAAGCATTCACTACCATGGCCAAAAGAAAGGGTAAATTTGGCATGGTCCATGAAGAACAAACAACAAAGACATGTCCAAGATCCAATGTTTTGGATGCCAAGAATATAGACACTACAAAAGGGATTGTCCTAATCTTAAGAAGCACAACAATAACAAAAGAAATAGGGAAGAATCTCACATAACTCAAGAGATGAAAGAAGAAGGAAAGAAGCAAAAGAAGGAAGATCCTCCGGATCTCTACTATGACTAGGTCAAAATCTTCACTTCTAGACTTCTTTCAAAGTTTTGAGTAGAATAGGAGAAGGTAGGAATAAATTAAATTTCATGGCTAGAATCACCCTCTAGAATCTAGCAGCATGATGTACAGAGAGTCCTAGACACTCATGTAGATGTAACATTTATGAAAAGAACCAAAATGCATAAGTAGAAATATCTTCTAGAATATAGGAGCATGGAAAATATAGCTCAAGATATTCATGTAGGAAGAAACATACCTAGCATAGGACCTCATATATGATGAAATAAAATTGATCATGATAAGAATCTTAGAAAACCTACATCATCAAAAGAAAGGAAACATTTTTAAGGTAAGGATCTTTAAGATCCTATGATAGAATCTTCAAAAGAAGGTTCATGGACCAAAGCAAATGTCTCATTGGGAATCCCATTCATGGGATTCAAGAAAAGGATGATATGCAGGAAAGCTAAGATGAAGCAAGAAGGGCCACACCAAAGGATGATCAAAGGAGAATCAAGATGAGGTATGTATGCATCAAAGTTTTAGCCATGTTATCATTTATATATTATTGAGTCATGGGTATAATATGATCAAGCATGAAAGAATCTCTTTCACTAAGGACATGCTCGAAGGCATGCACTACAATGCGATGAAGGTCAACAAAAGAATATGCTCACATAAGGAGAATTAGAATTGTTGACTAAGAAGCAAGAAGAAATGCTGACAATTCCAGGAAGAAAGCAATGAAGGAATGATCTCGCAAGAAGAATTAGATGGCTGACCTATCTATCTGAGGAAGAAGCAAATGAAGAAAGATATCAAGCATGTGAAGAACACCATGATCACCAAGGATCACTATCTGACAAAATGCCTTGAAAAGATATCTCTTGAAAGAAGGTAGGACAACTTTGATAAAAGAAGAAAGGACCCTTGACACCTTTGAAGGCATTGGAAATATAAAAGGTGCAAATAATTGATTCTACTCTATGAAGATGTCGTGATGAAGAAGTCATCCAACAAAAGGAAAATAAATGTTGAAGCAATATTAGGATGAAGTCATGATGGACTACTAGGTCAAAGCATATAACCTAGCAAGTACGATGGTGCATCCATGAGGAGAGAATTTCGTAGCATGGACAAAATGAAAAAGGAGTAGTCAAGATGACAAGAAGAACTTGATATTCACTTTCCATGAAGCAATGACATGACAAACCAAGAAGGAAAGTGATTGTTGGATGGTTCCCTACCGAGAAGAAGTTTGATCAAAGACTTCATGACATCAAGAAAGGAAGGAGATCAATCAAGCTGAAGGACCCACGAAGAAGAAGTTGTTAATGAAGGAAAGACTCCTCAATTAAGAGGGGGATCTGGCAAATCCCTGATCAAGAGGGAGTTTTGAATCACCCTTGATTACAAATGAGTGAAAATTGTGTTTTCCATTTCATGGGTCATGCAATAGACCAGGACTAACAGTCGTAAGTCTAGATGAAGGCCATGAATGGAAATGTAGACACAAGATAGACACAACATTCTTGTCTTCACTTGGGAAGAAATAATAAGAGGATTAGGTAATCATCTAGCATCTGATACTCTTTGAGGATGTGTAGGGCATCCAAGACAAGAGTAGGCAAGAGGACCGATATTATTTGAGGGTTGGGAACCCAAGATAAGAATAGTCCTAGAAGGTCATACTCGAGAACACTCGGGTGGGTATGTACCTTGAGAGACAATGATGAAGGTGTCTATAAATCATTGGTCTCACCAGCATTGTAGCTCATGGTCTCGTAAAAACATGGACCTGTTAGTCAAGGCCTTGCACTATGACAATACTGATGAATATGATGTTATAACAGATGGATTGCTAATCTGGTTTCTCTTATGTGAATTCTTCAAGATTGAAAATTTCCAAACACCTTGTAATATTGTATGAATACCTCCCTAGTTAAGAGGGAGTGTTGAAAGAAATATAACTAGGCTAGGTCTTCATAAATGTAATTTTGATATTTTTACTTATTCAAGAAAAAGAGAAATTCTTTTTGTGTTCTTTGTCAATGATTTTTTTACTCATTGAAAATAGGACAAGCACATTTTGAAGTGATTCTAGAGAGTCAAAGTCAAAATGTAATTATGATAAGACCCTTTGAGGGCATGCTACATCATGTATGACATCATACAAGGTCAAGGGAACACCTTCAAGCATGGTCAAATCCTATCCTAGCATCAACGTGGTCTCCAAGCACCAAAATGATGGGTAAAAGTTGAATTATAATGCAACTATAAGTTGGCCTGAAGGCAGCCAGTCGAGTCGGCTTAATTGGAGGGAAAATCCTCTATTTATAGAGGTTGTCCACTCCAAAAGAAAACATACAAGCAAGATATGAAATCCGCAAGCAAGGAGGATGAAGGAAGAATAATAAAAGGAAAGGAAGAGGGCTACAAGGGAAGCGTGATAGGAAGACAGAACAATGAAGAAAAGTAGGATGTTTCTAAAGAAAAATAGTCACACGTGCGAGGTCAAGGAAGGTCTAATTGTGGCCATTGCAGCAGAAAGGTATAGGTCAACTTATCTCATTGTTTTGGGTGAAAACAAAGGTCTACTAAGCCTCTCTCTACCAGCGAAGAAGAAGCTCTCATAAACGAAGGAAGAAGGACCAAAATCAAAGTTGAAGAAACTATTTTCTAGGGCAGAAAATAGTCAGACATGCGAGAATCAGAATTTTGTATGCAGTCATAACAACCCTACATCCAAGATAGTTGATTGGTGGAAAGAAGAAAGGAATCTCCATAAGAAGAAGGGTCTCATCAATAGTGTCTTCTCTAGAGCAAGGATAACAAGGTTGAGAGGAGAACAAAGTGTCAGAAGAAGGAGAATGAAATTCTGGAAGACAGAGGTCTATGTGCCAGAAGTGATAGTGCAGAAAGAGGAAGGATTTGACTTATGCTTGGAGGATAATCAAGGTAACACATATCCATGGGATAATAAAGTTACCTCATTCAATAACTTATGGTCTCTATGATAAATAGAGAAAGACAAGTTGATGGAAGAAGTATTAAATAGTAAAATGACTCAAATATATGCAAGAAGGAAAGGGAAGTATGGTACTCAAGAAAGACAAAATAAGTATATCTAAGATTAAATGCTATGGAAATATTATAGAAAGAAGCTCATATCACTGGAAAGATGGAGGAAGTTGAAGAAAAGGGGCCAAGGAAAGAGGGAGTAACAAAACTCTACTATGAGTAAGATGGTATCCCTCACAAAAAGGGTCCTATCATAAGCTCCTAAATATTGTGTTATAGATATGACCAAGATAATAAGATGCATTGTGGCATCATGGAATCATTAGAAACAAGAGCTCGTAACATCACCATGGGAATCTTGGAGGATAAAATTTATGGCAGTCAAACATTAAGGATATAACTCTTGGGAACCTCAGTGAACATTGCAGAAAGGAAGAAGTTATCTAGAACAAGGCTCATCATACATCAAGGCCAAAAGGAAACATCTTCCAGATGAGGATATACAAGATTCTCTGATGGAATTATCATCGAAGGGTTCACTAATCTAGAGAGGAAGAAAGTGTTTCATAAAGAAATCCAATTTGTGGAATTCATGGATGATGTTATGGTGACATAAGAAAAGAAGTAGATCAAGGGGTTGAAGACACGTCAATCAAGGAAGCTATTGAAAGAAGCCTAGATGACCTAAAGGTAAAATAAGGTATGTATGTTTGTATTTAATATTATAATGTCATGTCGTATGGTTGCAGGTAACATGGATCATTACTTCTATCTTAAGAATCATGATCAAGAAAAACAGGATCTCCTCCTTTGAAGCGATGCAGGAAGGCATAAGATATACTAGATGAAATCAACATAATATGTCCTCATATAAAGTATGAGGTGGCTGACCACAATTAAGAAACTCTGATTGAAAGCAGCTAGGAATGGAATGTGTGAAGAAGGAAGAGATTGTGAAATATGAAACCCTGATAAAGGCGATCAACATCCAAAATACCAAGAAGAGTTAACATCGAAATCTCCCGGAAAAATATGAAGACTCTAATGGAGACCCTTGACAATGGATATCTTTGGGAGATGTGTCAACATGTATGCAGGATGCTGATACCTACATAAAGATGTCATGATGAAGAGCCATCTCATAAGGTATGATTTGATTTAATATTATGTTTTGATTTCTTGAATAATATCTGGATAAGTTCATGCAGGGCTACTCGAACAAGAGTTGTAAATACAAGTACAACTAGCATTCATGTGGTGGATGGAAGAAGCATGATGAGAAAGAAGTAGTCATATGATGAAGGTTCTAGATATGAAGAAGGCCACTTTCCATGAAGAAAGGAATGAATAAGGAGGAAAGTGATCGATGGTTGTTGCCCTACAAGGAATAAGCTCAATTGAATTTCATGACATCAAGGAGAGAAGTTGATCAAGCAATGGAAGGACCCAAGAAGAAGAAATTGATGATGTATAGAAGAGTCCCTAACTAAGAGGGAGCTCTAACAAGTTCCTGATTAAAAGGGATCTTGGGAAAGTTCCTGGTCAGAGGGAACTTGGGCATATCTTCCCTAGTTGAGAGGGAGAGATAGACACAACATTCTTGTCTTCACTTTGGAAGAAATAATGGAGGATTGGGTAATCATCTAGCATCCGATTCTCTTTGAGGATGTGTAGTGCATCCAAGATAAGAGTAGGCAAGAGGACCGATATTATTTGAGGGTTGGGAACCGAAGATAAGAATAGTCCTAGAAGGTCATACTCAATTAACACCCAGGTGGGTATGTACCTTGAGAGATAATAATGAAGGTGTCTATAGTCATTGGTCTCGCCAACATTGTGCTCTAATCTAATGAGAGATAGAGCTATCAGTCAATGCCTTGTTGTGGAAATAATGTTGGTTACTATGATGTTATACAGATGGGTTACTAATATGATTCTTCTTATGACAAATTCTTCAGATTGAGAATGACCAAGTACCATTATGAATACCTCCCTAGTTAAGAGGGAGTTTTGAAGAAAGTGTAACTAGGTTCGGTCTTCATAATGACATGTAATTATCACTCATGTAAATGATGTAATAAAAAGAAAAAAATTTATTTTTGTATGCCTTGATTCATGGGTTTCATTAGAAATAAGTTTATTTATTTATTAGTGGCTCCCATTGAGAGCCTTGCAATTTATTTTATGTTAAAGAGTCAAGTCATGTGTGAAGCAGCTCTTCTTGAGCATGAGAAAAATATAAACAATTCAAGTAGTCATCCAAATGACAAGCACAATCATCTTCTTCATGTCGACCAGAAAAATAAAGTAAATACAGTCATGTCAGCTCAACAATGAAGACACAACAGTTCACTAGCACATGTTGGCTTAATATGGAGGATGAGCAACTATAAATACCTCGCTAGGGTCACCACAGAAATTACAGAACTCAGATTTGTCTGAGAGTTTCGAAGGTCTGTCACAAGGTAATTTTCGGATGGGTACAAGTCTGCAATCCACATTACAGGAGGATGCATTCAAGATGTATCTGAAACTTCGTGGGTAATTACAGTGGTACAGTCTTGGCATAGTTATGGTAGGGAAGATCTCAGTGCAAGAAAATGCAGTCATAGTCTCATGTTAGTAGAAGGATCTCAATAACACTTTGTCTCAGCATATATATTATAAACACAATCACATTGATCACTGTCTCTTAGTCTTGGTGTATTCACGATGAAGAGGATCTCTACGATCATACAGTCTCGGCATATCTTCTAGACATAGTCATGATCCAAGTTGCAACCATGGTCTCGGTGGTGTTATAATGAATATCTCAGTGGTAGTGCATCTAGGTGCAACAATGATGTACCAGTAATGGTGGTGTAGTAGAGATGATCTCAGTGAGAATGCAACAATGATCTAAGTGAAGATGGAATAATGGTGAATTAGCAGTGATGATGATCTTAGCAGTGACAAAGAAGAGGATTAGTGTCTTGGTCTTGGAGTGGCATAGTAGGTCAAGGGTCATGGTCTTGGTATTCGTCAATTGGAATATCTATAAGAAGAATTTTGTGCAGCTTTTCCTCTCAAAGAGTGAGAGGTTTTCGCCCTGGCAGAAAGCCAACATCTTGTGTTCTTATCTCTTTGTTTTGGTAGCTATTTGATGAACTAAAGAAGAAACACTCTAATAATAAGGAAAGATTGTACTAATAAGAAAAACCTCACAAATAGTTATCATGAGAAGCAGAATCTTATTAATTCTAATTGCCCTAGATTCTTCAACAATACCAAGCATGGTAATGACTGTGTATTTGCGGCCGTGGACAAATTTTCTATGATGGCTATATTAGTGGCCTACAAGAATAGCATCACAATAGAGGACACTGCCAAAATATTCTTTGAACGAGTGTGGGTACATTTTTGGATCCCTCATACCATTATATTATATCAGGTTATCAGGTTCTTGAGCACATTCTAGTATATCCTCTGGAAACTATTAGACACCAAGATCACCAAGTCAATTGCATTCCATCCCCAAACTGATGGTTAGAAAAAGGTCTTCAACAGGATGATAGTGCACATACTCCACATGTACAATTCCAAGCATCCACGAACCTGGGATGAGAACCTTCCCTATGTGCAACACAACTATAACAGATCTCTCCATAACTCAACTAGTCGCAGTCCCTTTCAAGTGGGTTTGGGATTTCAACTATTGTCTCTAATTGATGTTGTTGTGACTCATGCAACTACACAGATATAATTCACACATGTACAATCCAGTAACTAGGTTTATTGAACGTATCTAGCACATCCGCTAATAGGCTCACTACATCTTGGAGAAGACCAATTCCAAGTACAAGCAACAAATGATCAACATTGGGTGTTGTTAGTGTCAGTCTTTCCAGCCTTCCTCCAGTGATCAAACGTGCTCTTACAAAGTGATTTTGAAGTGTCAAGGTCAAATTTTGTCATTTCAGTGAGTCTTCAAGCAAAATTTGGTCACCAGGCATTAGATCTAGGGTTTGCTTTCACTCCTTCTAAAGTTGTCCAAATGACGGTCCATGTCATCATTCAGCTGAGTCTATCATCATTCATAGGGTTGTCATTATCATGTCAGTGTCTAATGGGTCATGTTATACCTTGTTCATGCTTCAGTTGCGCCTAGGCAAGTTCATTTCCCTCTCCTAGGGGTTTGAAGGCAATTTCTCTTGGACGGTCAAATCATCGGCAAAACTTGTATCCTGATGTTCATACACCTTCCCCTATCCTTAAAGTACCTTATTAAATGCTTCCCATCACTGAGATCCCCCAAATTCCTCATTTTTGCACAAACCCTAGTTTCTAGCTACAACTTGGCAATTTTCTAGGTTTGGCCTGTGTTTTTCCCTTTTGGACCCCTTCCCCTCACTCAATCTCTGAGATTCCACTTTCCCCTGATTCCTAACATCCCGCCCTACTTCCAAAAATTTCCCCAAGAATTTAGAAGCCTCTTATCCCCTTCATTCCGCTTCATTTCGGCAAAATCCCCTGTTCCACACATCGGGATAAGTTTCACTCAAAATATGTTTTAGAGAAGTAAAAGATGAATTTTGGGAAACTGAGAGAGGTTTCTGTCCAAAACATGCCAATGAATAAAAACCTCTTTCACGTTTTTCACAGGTGTCATGGTTTGAGAGAAATGTCAAGAATACCGTTGCCTCAGGAGAATCAAAGACACCTCTGAAGTGACCTTGGGAAAATCAAGTTTTCTCCTAGCTTGGTTGGCCAAATGATTTTCTTGATGGGTAAAATGATAACTAGACACAAAGATATTTCCAATGAGCTATCATGAGTTAAATTTGGGGTTGAGGAAGGCATTCAAAAGTTGACTGCAACAGCACTCTTCCTTGAGGCAGCCTCATTTGGCACTTTTTGACCAGTCTTGGGATATTTGATTTTTGACAGGGAAAATGAACTCCAAATTGAAAAATTCCAGTTGGTTTGGAAAGTAGACTCAAATACCTTTCCAACGAGCTATCCTGCACCTGATTCTGACACCGGGAAGGCCTCCAAAAGCCTCCTGAAAAAGCGCGACCCGTTGAGCCTGGCGCGCGACCCGTTGAGGGCGCGCGACCCGTCAGGGCACCTCCAGCAGTGTAAAAATTACACAGGCGTGACCCGTTGGGCAGTGCGCGCGACCCATCAGGGTTTCCTCCACAGAAAGTTACCAGCAAGCTGCCAAGGAACCACAAGTTGCTAAATTTTGCAAGGTAGGCCCTCAATTATGAAAAATTATTGCTTGCTACAGTTCAAGAAGGTCATGATTGTATTTGTAAAAGTCTCCATTTGCAAGTAAAAGTCTCCATTGTGCTTTTGGGCTTGAAGTTGTCAAAATTGCTAGGGTTTATTATGCTGTTTTGAGGTATCCCTTTTCTTTCCTATTGTCCACCTCCCATTACATATTCCTTATCATTTTATTTAAATTTCCCTTCCAAATTTGCTAAGAGCCTTAAACCCTACCCCTCTCCCTAAGAAATCAAACCCTAAACCCTACCTTCCATAACATCCTTGCAAATGAAATTGTATGATGATGTTGATGTCATGATTCCTCTCTTTAACCCCTGTTTCATATATTTTTCCCAATTTCCCTTCCAAGTCTCCCTTCCCTAACATTTCCCTTGTGCTACTTGTCCCCTTGAGACAGCATTTCAAAATAGTTAAAACAGCAGATTTCAAAGCAGAAGCAGCAGTACATTTCAGTCACTTTGCCCCTGAAACCATGTCAGAAACCGAAACCGACTATGAGCAAAGTGATGATCGTAAGTCAACACCAGAAGTTGAGCCTGCTCCGGAACATGAAAAACCACTATTGGGCCCGAATGCACGTATGCAAGGCGAAGATGAAGATGTTCCAAAGGCGGTTGGCCAAGGCACAAAAAAGGAGAAAGAGGCCCGATCCCCTCCATATCTTGGCCGTGGCTTCATTGAATGAGCATGACACTAAATAGCCTAGCCACAGCAAAAATCCCAAGAAATTTTGAACATTTTGGGTCAAAGGGGGTGCAACAGTTATAATGAACGCCGAAGACTACAATGAGAAGATGCTAGACCATTTAAACAACAGCGGCTGCTACATCAAATTAAAGAAAAATCCCATAAAGAAGATTTCCAGGAATGTCAATAACTTGGTGAAAGCAAGCAATGAACACAACATGAAGAATCTCATTGAAACCAACCCCTACACCCCTAGGATTTATGGAGCCCCTAAAATTCACAAAGAAGGTATACCAATTAGACCCATTGTCAACACTATCGGTGGCCCCACTTACCACCTGGCAAAACATCTGGCTAAAAAGCTTAAACCCTTGGTAGGAAATACGAGCTCCTTTGTCAAAGATTCCTACCATTTCATTAAGGAAATCAAACCCATAAAGCTAGACCAAGACGACATCTTAGTGAGCTTTGATGTAAAAGCCCTTTATACCAACATTCCTATAAACGAAGCCATGGAAGTTGTACACAAAATCACTGATGCCAACACAGCTAAATTGGTTGAAGTCTGTTTGGAATCTACCTTTTTTAGCTTCAAAGATGAAATATATGAACAAACATGTGGTGTAGCCATGGGATCACCCCTGTCTCCCATCATTGCCAATTTATTCATGGAACATTTTGAAACTAAGGCCATTGAGTCTGCTCCCCTAAAACCTAAATTGTGGAAAAGATTTGTTGATGACACTTATGTCATTTGGCCTCATGGAAAAGAAAAACTAAACGAATTTCTTGAACACCTTAACAGCCAGTCAGATTCCATCAAGTTCACTATGGAAGTGGAAGAAAATGGTTGTCTTCCCTTTCTTGACATCCTCATCAAAAGGAACCAAGATGGCACTATTTCTCACCAGGTCTATCGCAAAAAAGCTCACACCGAACACTACCTACATGCTAACTCTCACCATCATCCAGCTCAGAAACTTGGGGTACTAAACACCTTAGCAACAAGAGCAATTCGTATCTCAGATCATGATAATTTTGAACAAGAAAAGAACCACCTCTTAAAAGTCTTCAAGAAGAATGGATACAAGAGACACCAAGGGATCAAGGCTTTCAAGAAGATTGAAAATCCCATGAACAAGCATCATAGGGATGATTATGCTGGTACAGTTCACCTCCCTTACATTCTAGGCACCACTGATAAAATTGCTCACATATTAAGAAAGAATAAAATAAAAACCACATTCAAACCTTTGAAAACAATCAGTAGATGCCTTAAATCAGTGAAAGATCCTATTGACCCTAAACACCACAAAGGAGTCTACTTGGTCCCTTGTTCATGCGGAAAGTCATACATTGGGGAAACCGGTCGATCTATATTAACAAGGATTCAAGAACATGCTGCAGATATTAACCATAACCGCTCCAAAACCTCAGCCTTAGCTGAACACTCTAGCAAAACCAATCACCACATTTGCATCGAAGACTCCTGTGTCATGGCCAAAATTGAGCATTACCACCATAGGAAATTCAGAGAAGCTATTGAAATAAGAAAACACCCTGATAACCTAAATCGCGATGACGGTTGGAAGATAAGCGACAACTGGATTCCCACAATAATAAAAGATTCCGCCACTTCCTAGTCCCCCGTTTCCATTTCCCCTTTCATCCCTGTGTCCGATCAATTTCCCTCACCCTCTCAATGCATTATACCCTTCACCTCATCCAATTAATTTAATGTCCATAACAAAATTCTACATATATTAAATAAATTTTTTATATCATAACAATATCAAATTAATATATATATATATCATAATATATTAAATCAAACAATACACATATAAATAGGCATAAAAAGGAAATATACTAAGCTTTCATATTCAAAACATTGTAGGTAATTATAACAAAATCATAATACACATTAAATCAATAAATATACATCACAAAACAAAAACATAATATATATTAAATCAAAACATACATATATATCATAAAATAATAGATCAATATATACATATATTAATACATTAATTCCAATACCAATCAATATACATATATAAGGTATAAAGAAATAATCATAACTCACAATACATATTAAATCAATATACATATATACATTACTAATATATATAAAGAAATAAACATAACTCACAATACATTTTAAATCAATATACACATTATTAATTTCCATAATAAAATTCTATATATATTAAAATAAATTTTTTTATATCATAACAATATTAAATTAATATATATATATCATAATATATTAAATCAAACAATATACATATAAATAAGTATAAAAAGAAATATACTAAGCTTTCATATTCAAAACAATGTAGGTAATTAAAGCAAATATCATAATACACATTAAATCAATAAATATACATCACATTATAACAAAACAAAACATAATATATATTAAATCAAAATATACATATATATCATAAAATATTAGATCAATATATACATATATTAATACATTAATACCAATACCAATCAATATACATATATAGGTACCTCACAATACATATTAAATCAATATACATATATATATTACAAGATAATAAAACAAAGCATAATACACATTAAAATCAATATATATTAAATCAAAACATAATATATAGTAAATCAAATATATATATATATATATATATATATATATATATATATATATATATATCTTAATACATTAAATCAATCATCATACATATCTTAATACATTAAATCAAGTACTTGTAATTAGTTTAATAAGCAAAACTAATTATGTCAAAGCATAGCAAATATAAATAAACATTTATATACAAATCAGTCCATTCATAACGAAAAATCATGATTAAGTCAAAAAAGATTTAAACATAATACAAATAAATAAAAAGATAAATGATAATAGTAATAAAATATTTATAAAAATTAAAAATTTTCATCCTAAATCTAATTAATAAACCTCTCTTATTTAAATCTTGTCGGCCATGCACTCTCCCTTATCTTCACCTATTTATTCACCATATCCCATATCTGACTTCTTCAATAATTCTCATCCTGATGATGAACCACAGAGGCTGGTTCGAAACGTCGATGCACTAAAACAGCAGATGCGATGAATCCGGAAGATACAACCACACAAAATACAAATCGCAGAAGTCTCAAAACCATAATTTTGGGTCAATTTTGATTTTTCAGGCAATTTACAGGTTTTGTCCATTAACGGGTCTCACCCCCCGCGCGACCCTTCATCCTGGCAACTCCATTTTGCAAAAACTCAGCATTTCCAGATTTTTCATAAGAAGTTACATATGCTCATTAATGGACATGAGATTTTATGAAGTTTTGGGCCTCCAGAAAGTAAAAAAAAAAGCAAAAAATGACTTTCTGCCACATTTTTGAGACACAGAAAGAAGTCTTGGGAGATTGCAAGTTTGGAGGGGCAAATGACCACCAAATTCGGAAATTCCAGTTGGGTTGGAAAGTAGACTCATAGACCTTTCCAACAATCCTACTCTTTCTCAATTTGGACACCTAGAAGTGCCCCAAAAGTGCCCTCAAAGGCGTGCGACCCGTCAGGAAAATTGCTCAGGATTTCAGCCTACAGCTCAGCAAAACGCAGTTTTGACCATGTTTGACTTTTTGGAGTGGATTGTCATCCTCCTTGATGTAAATAATGTAATTTTATGACACTTTTACACTTATGTATCTCTTCTATAAGATTCATTCATGAGATAGGTGAAAATTAAATGAATGGATTGGTTTCGTAGTTTATAGAGGCAAGTTGTTTTGACTGCCTAGTTTTCAGTGCTTAGTTTAGAATTGGTTGAAACAACTCCTAGGATAGTGAGCTCGACCCCTAGAGGCAGGGAAAGATGTTAGATGATCTATATTATGTACTTTCTTGCTCATTTTCATGGTTGGACTCTTGAGGGAGAAGCTATCATTGTATTATTCACTGTATCTCTACAATTTTTGGCAAAGGAAGACCAGGGTTTTGCAGTCCTTTTTGGGATTCTTGTGGTTACATGTATTGATGGTGTGTTTCTCTATGTACTTGTAAGTGTGTTATGTGAATCATTTCCTTTCTTTTCCTTCTGCACATTAAACAAATGAAGTGTTAAAGTAGAATTCATGACTGTCATGCTCTGCTTTTAAGTTTGTTTAATTTCAATGTTTTCTACTGTTTAAGGAGAATTCAAAGTTATTGTTTGCTCTCCTTAGCTCCTCACCTGTCTTTCTCATCCATTCACCTCAATCTAAGGCATCAATACTGTCTCCTACCTCGCCCCAAAGAACCCCCTGCAGAAACTGTGTCCAATCCCCGCACCCAAAATTGCCATCCCCTCAATTTGCCACCAAAAACCCTAAAAATCCCAAATTAAACCTCTTGATCAGTTTACTAGCCTAAAATCAGTGTTACCCTATTGGTTATCTCGCCCATTGAAGATCTTTATTGAGATAGACCGGAGAGAGCCCTCTCCTGCCCCGTAGGGCTAGCTACGAGGCTAAGTGGTTTGATGTTGCCTTGAGGTTTACCTTTCTCAGCCTGAGGTGAAATTTCAAGCGCTAACAGGTGCCACATAAGTTTCAGGTGGGTGACAAATTTTGGTTGCATTTGCAAAAAGAATGCCTTGTCAGATCCCATCAGAAGATGTGACCACTCCGATACGGACCTTACACCATCACCAAGGTTGTGGGTGAAAATTCTTTCAAGCTCAACATTCCCCCATTCCTTGGCCTTCACCCAGTGTTCAATGTGGACCTCCTTCGACCATACTTTTTACCATTCTTGGACACATCAGACATTACAGAACAACTAACACCAAGAGATCTCAAACCCAACTGCATGGAATAAGAAATAATTGATCAGATTATGGACACATAGATCAATACCACTCACCAAGAGAAGATACAACTATATTGTGTTGTCAAAGCTTTCCAACTCCTACACCAAGGCAAGCGACTCACTATGGACCAAGTTCAACAAAAAATTCCCCATCTCATGGAGGCACTCAACACAATGGGTGACATTGCTTCCTAAGGGGGGAGGCCTGGTCCAAGTGGATATTGGTTGCCACCCACCTATTCCACTTGGACCCCCAACATTGTTTCTTTCAGTTTTCTTAATTTTAGCACAACTTACTATTTTGGTAGTTTTTTGGGTCCTAAACTTCGAGAGCCATTTTGAGGGCCTAAAAGATGTTTTTTGGAGAATGGAGAGTCCTTCAAAATGTAAGACCGACTCACTAGTATTTTTTTGGGCTCCTATTGGATATCTTCGAAATAAGGTATTATGATAATCAAACGGAGATCATATGCCAACCCGAAGAAGTTGACATTCCAGCTAACCCCAACGGGGCCCACAAGCTTTTGGCACTTTATCTCTTAGGGTTAGATTTTTGGATTTTTTGGATTTCCCATTGTTTCTTAATGATACAAAGGCCTCTAAGCCTCATTGTAACACATTTCATAAGGCATGTAGCCACCACATTTCTTCTTAGAGATAAGCTACCATCGTCCGAACTAGTTTATTTCCATTTTGCATGTGACAATTTTCAATACTTTGTTATTAATGAATTAAAGCTCTATTTTCACTATAGCTTTGTGTTTTTGTTTATATATGTATTTCATTTCTTTATTGCATAAATATAGATCATCTATGAGCATTATTAACCAAGGATTCAGATTCAGATTATTTCAAAGAGATTTGAACCAAGAGTTGAAACTTTTACTTGAAGAAATCCCAATTGATATCTTCAGGAAACTCATAACACAGGTGGTAATCTATTAGAAAAATCCTTTATCGATTCATAAAATTTCATTCTAAGTTTATTAATCCATTTATAAACATCTCGGTAATCATACTTTCCAGAGGCTTGGTGAAGCTCCTTAAAGAGTTGTTCAAATGAATGAATGGAAGAAATTGGTAAAGTATGACACCACAAATTAACTTGACCTTCAAGAGTGAGGGTGAATAATTTACAAGCAACATATTCACAATTTATTTCATGAGATTCAAACAAATTGAGAAATGAGATGTATGTTCCACTATAGATATTTCACCCTCACCATCAAACCTTAATTGAGACAAGTTGTAAAAAAGTTCTGTGGGGATTGAAAGTTTAAGATTATATCTATTAGGAAAACATCTTGAGAGTATGATTTTAGAATGAGCCATTCAAGATATGAGATTCAAAATAGACTCAATGGGCTCAACTTGTCATCTATCTCTAGCGCCAACTGTTGATGGTGCTGGAAATTCGTCAACCAAGGGGATCTCCCCAATATGAAGTACCAATTAGACCTCACACCATTTAGAGAAGGAGCCCCAATCGGAAATGTGATTGGTTTCCATTATTCTTAGGAATTTTCCTTCGCTACGATTATCAACATAAGATATTATTCAAACAATCTTTGAAACAGTGAAGTAAATTGGCATTGTGAGGCATACAATTGCAATGTATATAAGGTACTTTCACATAAGGGAAAAGAGAGTGTGCCTCTAGAATAAAATTAATATACTATCCTAAAAGAGACACACATGAGAATGAAATAATGATTGATTATTTTTATTTTTTATTTTTTTGACCTCCCTATTAAAATATTATCCAATCTTTTAATATAATAATATTTAAATATAATTGTTGAATATTATTCATTTTTAATAATAACCATATTAAACTTATTTTTAATTATATATTTACAAATATTCAATTCTTATTATTATTAAATTAATCAAACTAATTTTGAATTCAATATTATTTTAATTAAAAATATTAATAAATTAAAATAAAACATAACAAAATAATAATAAATTTATTCAACTAATTTTTTAACAGCTATTTCCTAACGGTTAACTCTGGAATAGATGCATCCTTTCTATTTAAACATTTTGACTAACTGATTTTTTCACCTTTGTCCTATTGATGAACCACATTAGATGGTTCGAAAGGTCGACCAAAAACTCATGATGTGATTAATCCGAAAGAATTTATCAAAATCAGCATGGATCACAAAAGTCTAAAATCAAGAATCATTGATTAACCTGCAAAGTAGTTCACAAGATAACAACAATGATAAAATCAAATAACAACACACATTTAATTAAATGCATACCAAAGCCAATGGAATAGTTCATTTTCATCAGTATTTGTTAACATAAACATACACCACAAACAATGAAAAAATAGTCTTAGAATCATTCATGACATATGCATGAAAGTGTGATGGCTTTGATAGCTTCATGTATAAAGTGAAAGTCCCAATATATGCAATTACAATGTTGCCACACTAGCTCCAATAGTGGAACATTAAGTCACTACTTGCTCCTCCAAAGAAAGATCTTCTCTCCTATGCCAAACTAGAGAAGCCAAGGTGAAAAGTCCAAAGTCTAGATTCTGAAACCCTTGAGCTATGAGGGGGTGTTTATAACAAATGAGGTGACTCTTGACCTCCCATGTGACTCTTGACCTCCCTCATGACTCTTGATCTTCTCCTATGACTTTTAAAATTCCTATATGACCTTTGGACTTCTAATGAACTGAGAACTTTCTAGTGACTTTTCACATTCTATGCGGGACTCTTGGTCTTCCACACATTTTACATTTTGTCATTTTAGAAAATACAATAATTACATTCCACAAATGATGTGGTGAGATATGTTGACACATATGACTTTGTGATTACACTTGGACAAGCTATGACTTGGCATTAATGACATGGGACTTCATTGTGATGTGTCTGAGCGAAGCATTTCTCCTAGTTTCCATATTTGTGTCTTCTTCATGATGGATATTTACTTGTTCTTTATCTTCACCCTCCAATGGGTTTGGATCAATGTTAGAACCTTCTAATTCAACATGAGATGCCACCATTCCGTCATGGTTCAAGATTTCTTCATGTCCTTCATGATGGTTCTTCCGGTGCTTCTTCTCCACAAGTTCTCTCTTGTAGCCTCTTATTGATGACTTCCCTTGTATATTCATGATAATTCTTGCATTTGTTTCATCTTCATTCTCCCATAACTTGGATGATATGGAGTCTTCCTTGTGTTCTTGATCTTAAATCTTCTGTCATGATCTAGTGTCCCTTCATCTTCTTGGTTGATAGTCTCTTTGTCTAGTCAGCTTCACTAGTGTGTTCTTACATGATATCCTTGGAAACCTCCTTGAGCATCATCCTATCATGTCACAATATAGTACCTACAGATGAAATTCACTCATGACAAGAGGACATCAGTCCATAAATCTCCTAGTCTAAATTCTTCATGTAATACGTTGATTGGATCTGGGACTAAATGCAGGACTGAAGAGGAGGCTCAAGGATTGCACAGTTCCAATAGACAATGATGGAGGTCTGATCATTATGACTGCACAATGTGTAGTGGATGAGGGACTAGGATATAAAATTGCAAAGTTGAGGGAGACAGTGGTGCAGTGAGGCAGGCTTGCTCACTGTCATTGCGCAATGCATAGTTCAGGGAAGACTAAGCCAAAATATTGCATAGTTGTGTAGGTCAAGGAGATAGTGAGGCCTTATTGTTGATTGAGACTGCACAGTGTGCAGTGGAAGGCTGACTGGGAGATAGAATTGCACAGTTTGGAGGGATAGGAAGAAGAAATTGAGCACTGTTATTGCACAATGCGTAGTCCTTGGAGGAAATTATTATGTAGTGCGCAATTATATGAAGAAATGATGCTTCACTATGACTAAGGATTGTGCCATGCATAGTTCTAGGAGGGAGAAAAGTTTAGAAAGTTGCAAAGATAGTGAAAGTTATGAAAATACTAAGTGTGGGATCAGTCAAATAAGAGAGAAAAGATATGAAAACAAGTCCTAAAACCATGAGATCTCACACTCATATAACATCAAAACATACCAAAGGAATACTCAGTACCCAAAATTAACAAGCATACTTTGAAACCACAACAAATCGACACTTATTTCTAAGTGTGATAGTTGAAATGTCATTTTGTGACACTTAGAATACAAGTTATGATAGGAGTGTCGACTACAACCAAAAAGTGAACTGGGTTGTGGTAGAGTGTCTAGTGTGCATTCTTATGATATATGTGGTCATCTAATGTGGAAGATTGCATTAGATTTGCCTCTAGTGATGCGCTAAGGTGTGACACATGTAAGAGTGCAAATAGTTCAAAGTGACACTTGCAGCAGTAGGAAAAAATGAAAATGACACTTGACAAAGCTAAAGAAAGTGAAAGTGATACATGCTAGAATGAAGAGAATGAAAAATCATCACTTTTGATAGTGAAAAGAAGGAAAAATGATAGTCACAAAAGTGAAAGCGACACTAATGAAAACCAAAGCGTGCAAAAGAGAAAGTTGAGAAAACTCACTAGGGTGATGATACAATTGCAACTAACAGTGAGAGAGTTATCAATTTGGAACTATGCACTGACTGTCATTAGATAAATTTTGACATCTAATGACAGGTGGGAGCACTCGTTGGATGAAAAATTTAATTCCTCATCCAAGGAGTACCCATCTTGCATACTTTTGATGGACTTTTCTACACGAAAAATGAGATACATGAAAAAATGGGATTGCAATCACATTTTTCATGTATTTCTCATTTTTTTTGTAGTAGGCTCTATTGAAAGTATGCAACGTGGGTACTCTTTGGATGAGGAATTAAATTTTGCATCCAACTAGGTCTCATACTCTAAATTTAAGTAAAACCATAGGAGATAAGTTGAAAATATGAGTTGAAAAGGTAGTTTTTAATTTTTTAATTTTTTACATATTTAGTCAAAAAACGGTAAATCATCCCCCATGGTTGACATCATCATCTTGAATCCTATTGGTTCTTATAAAGTTCATTTTGGTTTTACATTTTTGTTTTGAGGCCCATTTTAGACCTTGAAATTTCTCTAATGCCACAGGGACTGCACAGTCTTTGTCTCCAAGGACTGCACAATCATTGTCACCAAAGATTATGTAAGAATTGTCTTTTGGGACTATGAAGTCACCATCTTGTTGCAGCTACTATAACCCCCCTTCCTATATTTTTCCCATGCCTTGATTTTGGAGCCAACATTCTATTCATAAGGGCTCATGTTTCACTACCACCAAGTATTCCTTCTGATTTTGAAGACTTATCTTTGCATGTAGTGCTTGTGATGACTTGATTTGACCTGAACTGAGAATTTTCTAACACAATCCATCGCTTGCCCTTATCTCATATCAAATTTAGGTCATCCCTCTTGGAATTTTTCAATCCACTATCTATGGAAATTGCGTTAGGCCTTGAGGGTTAGAACTGCATAATCCTTGAAGATAGACAACCCTTGTGCACAAAAATTGTGCTAAGCCTTCTCCTCTAGTCAGAAACTATTCACTGAGGCAGTGAATGACACAATTCCTTGTTGCAAGGAATTGCGCAGTCCTTTCTACCAGTGTGAACGGGAATTTTCCTAGAAAAATATAAGTTTACACCCCTAGAAAATATGGAGTACATAATTAATTTCCAACAAGTGGCACAAAGTTGCTAATTTTGATCTTAAGATAAGTGTCTTTTTTCCCTTGATTTTAGGCATGTGCATCATAAACCCTAATCTGACTAGATCTATATAATAGACGCCTTTAGAGCTCATTTTCACACTCGATCTTGGATCTCTATCCTTCCCAATGAGATCAAGGAGCTTCCACTTAGTTTGCGGTGATTTTCCGGGTAAGTCTTGTTGGTAAATCCAAGGAGTTGGCAATTAAACGACTTCCCTTATTAATGACATTAACTTGTGATTTTTTCATTATTAGTATTAGATTTCTTAATTATCTTTTCTTACCATCAAGATTAATTCCAAGCAACAAATAGAAGAGAACACAAGATATATGCATGCTTCCAGGGAAAAGCCCCCCTCAAGGGGAAAACCCAGTCACAAATTCTTCCTTCAGTAGATTCAAAAGATGAGACAACCAAAATCCTTACAATCTAGACCCAAGACATCCTCCATATATAAAGTTAACCTTGTCATTCTTATTCATACTTTTATCCTTGCAATGACGCTGAACTTATCACTGTGATAACAACAAGCTAACACCAATTTTCCATCACCGAGATATTCACTGTGGTAGAAATGAGATAGAACCTAATTACATCACTGTAATATCGTCGAAGTGTGATCACTATAGCAGCACCGAAACCAAGGTATCACTGAAACTATGATAGAAATAACATTGAGTCACTGTGATATATAACTAAATTGTCTCCACTACAATCTAAATTCTATATGCCAAGAATGTCACAAAATTATCTTTGAGATCACTAAGAGTGTTCCACTGAGATCAAACAAACTTCACTGCAACCTTCTCTGAAATCCGAGCTAGTAATATGTGTTATCTCACCGAAACTTATTCTTTGAAAATGCGAATTTCTGAGATGGTGTAATTTGAAAATCATAGGCTTGTATATATAGTGTTATTTCCATCCTAAATGAGACAACATGAATCATGAAGAGATGTGTCTTTTTTGTAGGTCGACACGAGTTTATTTTATGATTATTCCTTTGAGGCCGACTTGAAGGAGTCTTTCAACAACAAGGAGATTTCGATGGATGGAGGAGTCTTCACAAATTCACTTTGACAATGACTTAAAGCCTACAATGGAGGCTTGACCTATACAAATGACCCAAGCGTGAAACCCATGCTTTAATAATTCAATTTCAATAATAATAAAATTATTTTTGCTTTTCTTTTGATAAATATATTACATTTTGACTTCAAGTACAATTCTGAAGTCTACCAAACCTAGTTACATTTCCAACACTCCCACTTAACTAGGGAGGTATTAATATTTACATATAACCAAAGATGTACATGGAAGATCTCAAACCACATCATCTATGAAGAAGTTTAGGCATCACTATGTCGTGGACTAGATTCCTGATCAGGGAAATCAATCCATTGGTCTCTCAACAACTTAGGCACCACAATGCCACAGACTAGATTCCTGACCAGGGAAATCCATCTAGGTGGGACTAAGATGGACTCAAGCTTTCAGCCTCTCTAGGTACCATCAGGCTTACTTTCTAACCATCAACCCAAAGATCCAGGTGTGTTTCAGAGCTCAATGACCAACGCCACCTTTCCAACTTCGGGACCTAGATATCAACACAAAGTGTCTGCCATATGTCCTCCCAAGTAATGTTTCACTCAAAAAGCCTCAACACTCCTTGATCCAGTAGATCAAATACAACAAAGCTCTCCTAATCAAATTGATCGGTAACTAGCATGCTAACAAAACCTTCGATAGATTTACATGTATAAACACAACCCCAATCAATAATATACTCTCACATGTACATAATCAAATACAACCTTTGGTGTCTTCCCAACAACTTGATGCTGCTTCTCAACTTTTCATAATAGGACTATCAATCGAATATTTGACAGAATATTCCTCAATCATACACTTTCCTTTCCTACTTCATATGCAACAACACATTCTTCAATTGGATCTTTCTTTCCTTCTTTTGACAACACCTCAAAATGCATTCTCCAATTTCCTTCTCTCACCCATGGCCTTCATTAAAACTTACAGTTGTTAGTCCTGGTCTAGTGCATGACACATGAAGTAGAGAACCATATCTATCACTCCCTCTTAATTAGAGAGGATATAATTATTCTTGTACAAGGAATATTCTCAACCATCCTCTTATCCTGGGGAGATTTATTTCATTCAAGCTCCCTCTTAATCTAAGAAGATTTCATCCATACTCCCTCTTAACTTAGGTAGTTCTACTTCTTTAAGACATCAAAGAATTTCATGGCTTCCATATTTATTATTAGAGTCATTTATCACATCAATTTTACTTATGATCATCTTCACTAACTTGAAGATGGTGTACTTGCACAACTTAGATAGCAAGTACAACCAAAATTATAGAAGCATGAAGTTATCCATATCAAAATCTTATAACAACAGAAGCATTTAAACTTTACATACATAATCAGCAAGAGACCATATCTCAATACTTCAACTTCTTACTCAGGTTTTTATTACAAACCCTAAATCACATCCAAAGCTCATCAAGATATCAAACTCATTATATCTAGGGTTTCAATATTCTTTCAATGACATGACATGTCCTCTCATATAGAAAACCCTAGAAACAAATCAGATCAATGAATCTAACAACCTTCATAATTCATATGTTAGACTCCTCACTAGGATTTTATGTAAGTCCTAGATTTTATACATGATCTTCAACAATCAAAACCAATCACAAATTAATCAACATCATGACTAGCATCTACTACGGTTTGATGTAAACCCTAGATTTCCATCTAGAAATTCTCAGTAATCACTATATAGCTTCATAAATTCTAGACGATTATACATACTTGAGAATTTTAACTACTACTAGGGTTTAGCTGCTAAACTCTAGATTTTCCAAACAACATCATCTTAGATCATAAAACTTTGACTAGGGCTTGTTTCCAAACCCTAGGACTCATGACCATTAACACTTAAGTCAACACATATATCTAGGAATTCATCAACATATCATAAGCACATCATATGTGAGGCAATATTAATATGTTAAACATATACCATCCTAAACCAAGCTAGGGTCTCAACCAATGGACACATACCTAGGGTTTCATTCCTAGGACTCTAGATATATAACAAGGTTTTTTCTTATAGATCCAACAAAACCTTAAAGATCTAGGGTTTCATAACATAGTAAAGAAAACTTTTTCAAAGGTCTGGGATTTCAGACAACATCATTTCAACCCTAACAAGTTAGGTTTTCATGATCATACCAAAATCCCAGACATGATATCATCATCAAAAACTTCAAAAAACATTTCTCAATAACCCTAAGCAGTTTTAGGGTTTCATACATTAACATTAGCTTACCCTTAGGTTAGGGTTTTCCCAAGAACCTGTCTAGGGTTCTATAAAGATAATTAAGAATATGAGGAGGGTAGATTTATCAAAATATGAATCACCCTAAACAAGAATCTTTATGATTCAAGATAGCTATACATAATGATGTTAGTAACATAATGCAAACTTCAAAAAAATAAGACGATCATACTTTTAAGAGAATCTTGTAAGGAGTATAGTTTGAGACATACCTTGAGATATTTCTTGGAAAACTTGATAAAGATTCCTTGAAGTGTTAAGCCATCATCTTTTATACCTATAGTACGTACTTACAAGCACAAGATGTGATACCAAGGACATAATTTAATTTCTCAAGTTAGATCTTCTACATAATCATGGATGAGGGAATCTTTCAAACATTAGTGGGACCTTTTATTTGATATCCTAGATTACATGTAAACCCTCGAAGATAAGGATGTAAGTTATCTAGGGATTACAATCTTTATCCTAGTCTAACTATAAGCAAGAATCATTTAATATTAGAAGAACATACGTACCTTGTGATTACATACCTCTAATTTGGTAACTTATTAGACTTGTTTTAGTAAGAATACTTACTTGGTTCCTTGTACTTGGATCCTCAAAGTGTCCTTTCTTCAAGCTGGTTCCTTGGACTATCAAATTCATTTTCCTTAGGATGGACTTTGGATTCTTTATGTGATGAAACAATTCATTAAGGTTCCTTATTTTATGCTTCGTTCCTACGATGACTGAGATTTCTTCATTTTGATAATACCAAATTGAAGTAGCACTGTACTAAGGGAGAAAATTATCGAATGTGAGAGCATGGGAGCATAACACCAAACTGTAGGAGCATAGAGATCAACTTTCCATCCTATTCGAGCTCCTTGTAATGAAAATGAAATATTTGATTTAATCAAAATAGTTATCTCTGTTATTCTTCTTCACAAGATCATATCACTTCAATGGCACTAAGTCCGAGATGTTTTTCATTATGGAGGCATCGAGATATTTTTGTTTTGTGGTTGCACTGAATTGAAGAGATCATAAATCTATCTGAACTCCTTTAGTGTAACAATACTGAAATGTATTCACTAAAATTGTACTGAATATAGTTACTCATTTTATGAAGTCACCAAACTGTCTCACTATGCCTTTCAGGATGTTTTTGAATTCCTTTAGACTTGATACAAATGCACCCAAGTTTTTTTCAAACTGCCTTTTGACCATAGCTCTGAAACCATGTTGGTAAGTCCAAGGAGTTGGCAATTAAACGACTTCCCTTATTAATGACATTAACTTGTGATGTTTTCATTATTAGTATTAGATTTCTTAATTATATTTTCTTACCATCAAGATTAATTTCAAGCAACAAATAGAAAACAACACAAGAAATAGGAACGCTTCCAGGGAAAAATCCCCCTCGAGGGGAAAACCTAGTCACAAATTATTCCTTTAGTAGATTCAAAAGATGAGACGACCAAGACCCTTACAATCTAGACCCAATACATCCTCCATCCATCAAGTCAACGTTGTCATTCTTCTTCATACTTTGATCATTGCAATGACACTAAACTTAACACTGTGATAACAACAAGATAGCATTGAGTTTCCATCACTGATATATTTACTGTGGTAGCAATGAAATAGAACTGAAGTACATCATTGTCATATCACCAAAGTGTGATCACTATAGTAGCACCGAAACCAAGGTAGCATCGAAATTGTGATAGAAATAACATCGAGTCACTGTGATATATAACTTAACTGTCTCCACTGTAATATAAATTGTATATGCCAATAATGTCATGAAATTATCTTTGAGATCACCCAAACTTCACTACAACCTTCTCTAATATCTAAGCTAGTAATCTGTATTATCTCACCGAAACTTGTTCTCTAAAAATGTGAACTTATGATATGGTGTAATGTGAAAATCATAGGATTTTGTATATAGTGGTATGTCCATCCTAAATGAGCCAACATGAATCATGAAGAGATACGTATTTGTTGTAGGCAAACATGATTTTATTTTATGATTGTTCCTTTGAGGCTGACTTGATGGAGTCTTTCAATAGAAAGGAGATTTTGATGGATGGAGGAGTCTTCACAAATTCAATTTGATAATGACCTAAAGCCTAAAATGGAGGCTTGACCTATACAAATGACCCAAGCATGAAACCCACACTTTAATAAGTGAATTTAAATAATAATAATAATAATAATTCTTTTATTTTGACAAATATATTACAGTTTGAATTCAAGTACAATTATGAAGACCGAACCTAGTTACATTTTCCAACAAGTTTTCCATGTGTCGCTTTTTCTATTTCTTTTGTCGCTTCTTCTTTTATGAGTGTTATTTTCCCTATTTATTTTCATTGTAGCTTCTATTTTAATTGTTATCATCTTGTACAAGTGCTGGTTCGGTTTGTCATTCACATTTTATAAGTCTCGCATCAACTTCTTTCCTTTTGTCCACTAGTAGTTGCCATTATTGGGTCATTTTGTGCATGTTTGTTTTTCCTTTTGAGTGCTTGTTTCTAAAAATTATTTTTCATTGATTTATATTCCCCTCATCTTGATCCACATTCCTTCCTTCCCCAACACTCATATCTAATAATTTTCACTCTCCTACCTGGGCAGATCTGCACAGTCTTGGCTAGCATTTGCCCCTAAAAACTGCACAATTTGCATCCTCAAGGCTCAAGCTTCATGCTGACCTATAAGAATGTGCAATGTGTAGTCACTATCTTTCCCAAATACACATTCCGCAATTCTAGGCCTCAAGCCTTAGCCCTAGCGACTGCGACTACGAAATGTGTAGTATCTTCCCTCAGCCTGCCCAATTGAGACTGTGCATTGCACATTCTCAAGCCTCAAGCTCATCTTGTTCCTACTGAGACTGCAAACTGCGCAGTTCATGAGCCCAAATTGTCTCCTCAATCCCATAAATTGTACAATCGTTCCCTCTAGTTACTAAGTTGTTTCTTTAATCTTGTTGAATGAATTGATTTGCTTGAGCTAATTTGTATTCGCCATGAATGCATCTTGTGATATAGGTACTGCAACTTTTTGAGCTTATCTCTCTTTTATCAATTGCCGTCATGATGCCTCCAAAGATATTAGCCTCAAACAACACCACATAGAGCAGCATTGGTGAAGTAGATGAGAGTACCCCTATCACCATTCCCATTCTTTCATACACTAAACTCTTCATTAAGAAAGATTTAGATTTTACATGGCACTAGTAAAAGATTCATTCTCATAAACTAGTCACAAAGAAGATCTTGAAGATAGGTAAGTTTCTATAAATGTCCAGAAGTCATGTTTGTATAAGATTTCATGCAAGTTCTCGGTCATCCCTTGTGTAGACATTATCAAGTGGACCCTACCACACATAGATGCAAAGAGAATTATCCTCAATAGTGTCAGTGGACAACGGCTTGCCTCATACATGAAAATACAAAACTTGTGATCCCAGGAGTGTTTCTAAGAAGCACTATGCAAAGATACATTTCAGTTGACCAAGCGAGACATATTCCAAACTATAGGAGGAAAAGGTCAAGAATTGTTATAATGCTTCTAAGCATCGTGCACCAGTCAACTTTGCAGGTTCATCACATGTCACTCCTCAACAGGAAGCCACTCTAAAAGCATAACCATCAGAAAGGTGCAACCCAGTGCGCACAAAGTATAAGAGGAAGGTTGTGCATAATCCAACATAAGAGAAAAGTCACAAATTCAAACTAGATCCATTTATCTTGAAAATGGCTATGGAAACAGAAAGAAGGAGGAAATAGAAGAGGTAGGAGGAAGAATTAAGTCATAAGGAAGAACAAGAGCAGAAAGAAAAAGAAGAGAGGAGGATGCAAGAAGAAGAAATAAGAAGAAAAGAAATGAAAGAAACACTGTTGAAGCAAGATGAAGGAGAAGAACAAAATCAACTACTTGAAGAAGAAAGAAAGTAGCTAGAGGATGAACTTGCCCAGGAAATTGAAGACTTAATAGTGATCCAAGATATGGAGGTAAAGTCGATGCAATAGAATCAAGAGGTCTATCTCATGCCTTACACATAGTATATCACCACTCAGTCTCCCCCTCCTCCTACTGAAGAGAAAGCTCCAAGTGAGAAAGAGGAAATTGCTCCTCTTAATGAAGTTTCAGTTATGGATATCTGGAGTTTAACTTATGATGAGTTATAGAAGAATATTGTACAATCAAGAAAGAAGAACTTTCTGGATGACCTCACACATCCTACTTTTATAAAAGAGAACTTGATCGTGATGGATACGAGGAAGAATCCAGAAGCTATTGTCGCAACCAACTTGGCCTTCGCGGGATCCTCCAAGTCAAACATAAAATATTTGTGGCCAAAAATAGACAAATGGAGAAGAACGTAGAGGTTTCAAGGCACAAATTTAACATATCTAGGTAGAGGTTCAGAAAGCATCTCCTGTGTAGGTGTACCTAGAATAAATTAAGGAAGCAATACTTGGTGAAGTATTGACATTGGGAGAAACTATGAGGAACCTCTATGAGTAGTTAGTCATCGTGCACAAATAATTTTTCCGTTTGCACATCATACAACCGAAATATATAAAGAATGCAAACCTCTCAAGATTGTTCACGCATTTATTACTACAATGCATGAGCAGTGAATGTAGTACAGAGGTGCACCTCCTGAGTTGGTAAAGAAGACAAGGAAGCAAGCTGAGTTAGAGAAATTTGAAGTTTATATTTTTATCCAAAGCAACAAACAACTCAACACTTTCATCACCAACATTTTGTCCTCTTGTGCACGATTGTATAACATTGTGGATTTAATGGTGAATTCACACAAGATCCCTTCAATCAGCACACTCACTGAAGCTAAAGGCAGAAAAAAGATCAGATAAGAAGTTGAAGAATACTTGGACTATTTCAAGTAGATTTCTACCAAAGGGGGCCTGAAAGTCAACGAACATGATATGCATAAGTATATTGGTGGACCTTCCAAGATGAACACCATGTTGTTCTTGTTGAAGAAGGAAACTCAAAATGGATCCAAGATCATGTACCTAGATGCAATGGAGGCTAGAATATGCTTTCAACCTAATCCCATCACAAAGTTTGAGGGAATCATCGCACAATATAAAGCTTGTCATCACTATGTGACTTAAGAACTACAAGTTGAAGCTACTAAGCTAGAGTTTCCCCAAACTCAATCTTGGCATGTTTTTTGTCTTATTAGGCTTGTTTTGTTTGACTCTAGCCAATTTTTTCCTATATGGGTATTTGTAATATTGTATTTAAAATAAATTTGTAAGTGGAAGTCCAAGTGTCAATTTTGGAACATGAAAGGTCATCAGTTAGAAAGAAGTCAAAGAGTCATGAGGGAAGTCCAAGAATCACAAAGGAAGATGGATAGTCATCTCATATGCTATAAATATACCCTCATAGCTCATGTAGAGGGCTTTTGGCTTACAATCGAACGATTGGGAGTATTTTTGAGAGCCTTGGACTCTACTTTAGCATAGAAGGATTATCTATTTTTGGAGAAGCAAGTGTTGGCTTCATGTTCCACTATTGGGGATAGTGGTTTGTCAATTGTAAATGTATGTCTAGAAATTTCACTTTTAATAAAAGCTCATAGACAACACATCTTCATGCATATGTCGTGGATGTAGTAAGACTATTCGTGTTATGTTTGCGATATGTGTTATTTCATTTATGCTAATGCGTATGAAATATTTTGTTTGCCTTAGTATGAATCTTGTTGAATGTGTGTTGTTATGTTATTTTGATCATGGTTATCTTATGAAATATTTTGCAAGTTAACTTATGATACTTTTACCGCTCGTGTGTCCCTTTTAAGATAAGTATGGTTACATACTTCTAAGGGGCCCACTCTCTTTCCTTTTTATGTGATGTAACTTATCATGCATTACACTTGACACTTCACAAATTTATGATACACTTGTTTCCACCAAAGTCACATATACATCTTTCTATACGGTTATCGCAGCCAAGGCACATCACTAAAACCCACCATTTCGAAAACTGTTCGTATTCCAGTTGGGGATCCTACTCCAAACGATGTGGAGTCTAATTTGGACTTCACATCAAGGATACTCCCTTCCCTTTTGGTAGCTTCCATCACCGTCAACGGGTTTTTGGCACTAGAAGGAGGGCCAAATGACAAGCTGAACCCGTGAAATCTATTTGAACCTTTTTGTTGTAGCAGAAGCAACACCCTCCAAAATTTTGGCTTGCACTCAAATTTTGGAGCCTTCCTTGGTCTTTCCCTTGATTGTTGCAAACACTTAAGCTTGTTTCATGAGATTTTCTAAAGTTTTTTGAACCCTTTCGCTCGTTGGATGAATTGTTATCTTTTGGCATGTTTGACTATTTTTTATGGTGGTTTCGAAGGTTGGTATTTGTGTATAAGAGTTTTCCTAGCTATGTACAAACATGTCGCACTCATACAAAAAGCCTTGAGCACTTTCGCACAAGTGTCGTCACGGTTGTCCTAAAGTCTATCTCAAGTGTCGCACTTGTCACTTCTTGTCATGAGATAGTCACATAGAGGGTAATTCTTTGTTTTTCGCTCTGAGGGTCTAGTTTTTCGTGTCATCGAAGTATGCTAGTTGTGTAATCACAAGCTCAATTTCATCACAAGTCTATCTTGCTCGCTCACTTAGCCATTTTCGGAGAACCTTATCGACTGGGAAACTCAACCTCACCAGGGCCCCAACTGAACTACGCATTGCACAGTATCAACCTTCATTGATGTGACCTTGTTTCCTGGAACTGCGCAGTGTGTATACACTTTCCTCCAGGGTATTTGTACTATTCCAGATCCACACAGCCTTCCTTGACCCCAGAATTGTGCAGTTGTTCCTCATAGTCTGACTTGAACTACACATTTCACACTTTCAATCCTCAATCTTTTCCCCTTGCCTATTGTAACCTTGCAATGCATAGAGATCCCAACCTCCCTTAGCCTACAAAACTGTGCAGATGTGTCCTCTGGTGCCCTCCCTTATCCAGATCTACTGATCTCAAGAACTGCGTAGATTTTCCCTCCCGACCTCTCTGCTGCCCAATCCCCCTTGCCTCTAAAAATTTCATAGAATTGACCTCTCAGGGCCTCATCCTACATCATTCACTGTTGGCTTAAACTACGCAATCCTAGCTCCCATTGGCCACTGTGCAATTTCTCTCCCTAGAGGGGACTGTGCTGAAATGTTCCTCAGTCAATCTTGAGCTACGCTTTGCACAGTCTTAGTGATAAAGCCCTCTCCCTATCACTTGGACCTATGTAATGCATAGTTACTGGGCCCTCTTTCCTAGAGTATCACTTGCCCCGAGCTCATTTCATGGATAATAATGCATCATATTAGACTAGGGAGTTTTCATACTAATGTCGTCCCATGATGAGTGAACTACAAGGACCAAGTACACTATCAAGTCATGGCGATATGATGAAGAATAAGAAGAAGGAGGGAAGCATGCCTAAAGACTCACGTGTAGCTAAATGAATGAATGGACATACCAAGAGCAAGCAAAAGGAACACAAGTGTTCAACTACCTTCCAATACCGAAGATCATTGAAGACCCCACATCATCAAGTTATTCGAAGGAGAAGAGAAAGCATATCCAAGAACACATCTATCACTCAACAGAAATAGCAGCTTGACATTTCCACATCATCAAACCGATCCATGTCAGCAATGTGATGTCAAGTCGTGTCATGAGTTGTCATATGCCACACCACTACTGTGGGCCATGTATATTGTAAATCAAATGTCTTGTAAAGTGGAATTCCAATGGACACACATGAATATGAAGAGTCATGTAAGTTGAAAAGTCATAGGAAGTTGAACAATCATGAGGATAGTAAAAGAGTCACAAGGGTAATCACCACCCCTTGGTTATGTATACCCCCTCATTGTATGAGCAGAGGAATTTTCACCTTGGCTCCTCCCACAAGGCATTAGAGAAACCATCTAGTTCTTTGAGGGGAAAGGAGTGGCTCCAATGTCCTACTATTGGGGCTAGTGATGTACAATGTAAATATGTGTCCTAGAACCTTTGCTTAATAATATAAGCCTTCTAAGGCCAACACGTTCTTCATGCATGACTTACGAATGTTTGTAAAACTATTATATTTCATGTTTGCTTTCACATGTGCTAAGATAGTTGAAATATTTCAATTATTTTAGTGCTTATCTTGTTGGGAATGTGTTGTAATGGTTGTTATTGTTATCTTATCCTTGTGGACTATTCTGTGGGATATCAAACAAACCTCTCTTTTCTTATCGGTTATAACGACTGTCACATCTGTTGTGGACTATTCCGCTAGATATTAGACAGATCTTCCCTTGTTCGTTGGTTGTAATGATTGTCACGTCTACTATGGACTATTCTATTGGATGTTGGACAGGTCCTTTTGGTTCATGTGTGTCTCTTACTGGGTGGTACTATTACCTCTCACTTAGAGGCTCAATTTTCTCCCCCTTTTTCTATAAGAGAACCTAGACACAGTTGCACTGCACACTCACCTTACTTTTCAAAGACACCACTGCATCACTCTCTTGTTCTAAAAGCTAGAGCCAAGGAAAATATTTAAGGATTTGGAAACCGAGCCTTTATACTAGATGATACTCCTACACCAAACAGTGTGAGGTCTGATTGGGACTTCATATCAGGGAGATCCTCTAAATGTTGGCAAGTCTAGAAACGTCAATATTTCTAGCGCTAGAAGGAGGGCAGATAGTATTTTATGGCTGATTGTCCCACCGACCCCACTAATCCATCTTCTATTCAAGGCATCACGTTCATTCCGTCTCCCCTACTCACAATTCTGAAGTTTTTGACTCTTCACCACCAAAGCCTGGACGTGAAATCCCGTATCATCAACTTCAGGTCGTCTGACCCATCACCCGACAATTTTCAAAAGTTGTTGGGTTGATTCCAGAAGTAATCAGTCTTCCATATTATCAAAAGAAGAATAATACCACCCCAACAGGAGTAATGGTCTCATTTGTTAAAGAAACGGTTCTCGCCACTCTTGAAGAACTAGAAAACGTTGTGGAAAGGGAAGAAGAACCTCCACTCTTTCAAGGAGGAGAAGGAGGTCACCCCTTACTCTCGAGTTCAAATTCCGGCAGGACAGACGGAGAGGAAGAAGAAGAAGAAGAAGAAGAGGAACCATTAGATTCAGAAGAGGAAGAGGAGGATAACAAAGAAGAAGACATGGAAGAGAAGAATTTGGATTGGATGACTCAGGGCCCACTAGCACTTCTGGGAGTCCTACACAAGATGCCAAGGCACGTGGAAAATATCTTGACAAAATATGACCCTGACAAGATGGTGAAGGCTAAATATCACTTGGAAAACTTCTACCTACATCTGCAAACAATTAAGGTATGTTACGATGATGTTGCATGCATATGTTTTCCATGTACCTTGGATGGTAGAGAAGTTGTATGGTATCACAACCTTCCTCCAAACTCCATCCAAAATTGGAGGGCATTCAAAAGAATCTTTCTTGATAAATTTACTAAAGATAAGAACCCTGCCATGTTATTGAGGGAGTTTGTTAGTCTTGAGATGGAGCAGAAGGAAAAGGTTAAATATTTCAATCAAAGGTTCAATCACATCTTGAACAATTTTTCGAATGACACAAAACCTCATGACTCCATCACCATAGACTACTAAAATTTTTTCCTTTCCAACAAGTATTATGCAATTTGTAAATCGAAATGTGAGACCAACATTTACAAGAAACTACGAAGAGGCTATTTCCATTGAGAAGGACTTGCGTGCTATTGGATTCATTACAAATGATGAACCCAAAAAGGACTCCAAGGACATGGGTAAGAGGTCCCACGCCTCTGTGAGTAAGGCTAAAGAAAAGGAACCGAATAAACTTGAAAGCCTCACTCGTCTCAAGTCCCTGACCACTAAAATGGCTAAACTCAAACAAAGGAAAAGCGAGACTACCGTGAGTAGTAGGCCTCCCAAGTTCCTGTTCAAAAGGAATTCAACTTCCAGTAGTAGAAGAAATTAGCCAAGAAAATCTGCGTATTGTTCCAATGTGGTGTTGAACATTGAAAAAATTGGCACGGATTCGTACTGCACATTTCATAATGAGAATCATTCAGAGAAGACATGTCCACAATGGAACCATCTCATGAGAAGAGTGACTATGCATTTTGTGGACTCAATCATGGTTAAGGAATAAGCTGAGCCTGCTGAAGAGAAGGAAGAATTTTTTGTAGTTGATGAATGTTATAGCTCCAAACCTCACTCGTGATGTTTGTGGTGCTGCACTCATGGCCTAGGGCAACCCCTCCTTCCAGACCTGGTCCAAAATTTTAAAAATGGTGTTTTATTCCCTATACGTGACATTACCCTAAGCTAAACGTGTGTGTGTGCGGGTCTGTGTATACCCACCCGCGCATATGTCTTAAAACACTTAAAAAAAATAAATCTCCTTAATTTCAGGCAGAGATCATGGGTTTCACCTGTTGATTACCTATTAGTGCCCATGGCCCACTTGTTCCAAACGAATTCCCAACTAAAAAACTACTTTGGGAGAAGTATAAAAAGGCTTCAATGGGAAGGCCTAAAGGAGGAGAGAAGAGAGAGAAAGGTTACTATGCTGATATTTCCCTAACCAGGTCTGAAGATCCTAGTGCCTCCTGCACTTCCACTATTTACAGGAAACCCTTGTTTCCTTGTGTGATGATGTCTATCTACTACTTGAGATATCATGGAGTAAGCCATGGAAGGAGTTTGTTAAAGGCTTGAGACTGGACAAATCCGAAGGATGGTTCCGCTTGGAGCCTGCGAAATGACAAATCAGGTGAAATTATTCCTTTTGGTACTTTATTTGTCTATAATAAAAGAAACACTTGTCTTTGTTCTTGATATAAATCTTCTTCATGTTTATGATATCCATGTTATGATTCATATATGAATGGTTGTTTAATTGCATAACTAACTACCTTTCAATATATTATGAAGATGATTTCTTTATGATGTTTAGTCCATATACTGTTGTACTTTCTTGAATTGATTGTTTTACAGGTTGAAGGAGAAAAAGGAACTCCAAGAGGGTTTGGACATTGGTAGGATCTTCTCAAACGAAGGACCCCCAGGTACACCCCTTATCGTATAGTTTGCTTATATTAGCATTATGGCTATATGGAATGTGTGTTTCTCTGTATAGACAACCTCTGATCTGCTAGGGTATCAACCCAAGACCCTAGGGGAATTTATCCCTTAACAGAATTGGCAGCTCCACTGGGGACAACAATATTGTTGTTCCTAGTTTGGGTTTATTCAAGCCAATCGGGGCTCAGTTGTCTGTTTGCTTGCTATTACTGTGTAGTCTGTTCCTATAGGAACTTGAATTGTAAGTTTGATCAGTTTCTTTAGACTATTTCTTTTTTTTTCTTGAAATATTTTATATACGTTGTTTTTCCTGTTTACATAAGCGTATATACTCATTTTTCCTTAAGTTAACCCGTGTATACGCAGGTTTCCTTAGACTTAGTCGCGTATACACGCAGTTGTACATCAATACAGTAGCGTATATCTTGTAATTTTCAAGATTTTTCAAATCTTTGTGTTTCTGAAGGTCTGTTTGTTGGTCTGGTTCAGTCCTGAACAGTTACTTTTCTGTGTCAGTCTTTAGTTTTACAGCAAGTATCTGATTTCAAATTCTCTCTGATTTTGGAAAGTGTTGGTCTTATTTTTTTTTCTTGCAAACGTCATCGTTTTTGCTTAAGCACACAAGATTTCTTGCTAGGAATCTTAGCTTCTTTGTGCCTTCAGGGTAGAAATATTGATTTCAATCTTTGTGTCAAGTTTTGTTTTGGTGACTTTTTGGTTTGCATGTCAAAACTGTATCTTTATGACCATCTGCTTTTCTTGCTTTCCAAAAGTTGTTGGTTCACACTTTCTTGAAAGTTGTCTTTTCAATCTTTTGGTCTTTATTGCCAAGCTCTTGTTGCTGCTTTTTGATTGTTAAGAGCATTTTGAAACACATTTTTGTTGAGTTCTCACTTGTTTTGTGTTGCAAACTCGCAAAGAGTTTCATTGCCTATTCTTTGATCATAAAGTTTTAGTCTTGTTTAGAGCACTTTTGAAAAGTCATGTTTTGTTTTTCTTTTGAAGAAAACTTCTTGAAACTTGGTTTCGCTTTCTTGAACTTGGTTTTGATTTAGTTCCTTTTAGTGAATGAAAGTGCATTTTTGTTTGTCTTGAAACTTGCTTTTAGTGTAGAGACGAAAATGAGCATTAGCAACTCATATTCCATCTAAACATTTTAAGTGGCAAATTAAAAATTGATAAACAAGTAACTTTCATTTCTTCATTTAAGAGTAGTTTTGAGTTTTGCATCAGCATGTACTTGTTGCATTAGGATAAATTTGTGCATCTTTTTAGGCATCCATAGTTTTGTTAATTTTTGTGAGTGTGAAGCGTGAGTAAAAGAAAAGAAAAGAAAATTTTGTTGCTTTCTTTGAAGTTCCTCTGAACCTAGTAGAAATTTCTTTCATCGAAAAATGAAAACAAGTGCATTTGCATATAGTTTGGTTTTTATTAATTTCTTTTGCGTCAAAACACCACTAGTTTCACTTCCACTTATCCCTTGACTTAAAGAACAACCCATTTAAAAACAAGTGCTAATTAAAATATACTAGAACTTTTTATAATTGTCAAGTTAGACACACCAACAAGTTTTAGGATATTTTAGGGCCTTGGATTAGGTGAGTGGAGAGATAACTCTCCAAGGCCATTTAAATTGTCAAACATAGGAGTCTGAATAGTGAGTGAAAATCCAATAGTGTTAGGGAGACCAGGAAAGCTCCGGATCTAGGAGTTAAGCACGAGGGTTTTTGAAGACAGGGAAGAGAGATACCCCCTCTCCTACTTGTCAGATCTAACCTCAAGACTGTTCTGCCTAGCTTCTGATACGAGTTGGTAACCTTAGTTGCTACTCCTAGGGATCTACACAGGTGGCTATGGAGGGGAATCCCGTGGCACCTGAGGTTGACGTTGTATCACTCTCAACGGTACTACTAGAGGGCACCCTTGCGAAGCTTAGGGGCTTGCACCGGTGCAGGCTGTTGTTAGGAGGTCAGCGTAACTTCCTCTATTACCTTCGCTAATAGGACTGAGCCGTCATTATCCCAAACTATCTTTGGAAGGTCCCTTACTTCACTTTCTTGTATTTTGGTGTCCGATCCTCATCACTCGGAGCGAAAATACTCGAAACTTGTTTGACTGGCTGATATCTTATATGGACTTTTTAGTGTGTGCTCTGTGCTCCTAGCTGGCCTAGCTTTCAATTTTTTGAGTCTTTAGCTAGATCTTAATAAAAAATTCAAAGTGGCTGACCGATCACCTAGACGGTCTTGAAGACTTCGTGGTCTTTCACCACCAAGTTTAGAGCCTTCTCCTAGAAGGCGCAGAGGTAATACTGCTGGTGGGTTTCATCCTGTGGCAGCTAACGCATCGGGGATTGATCCTCCTCTCGGGGGTATTAGTGTTTAGAATAGGCCTGGTACTTCCACAGAACAAGAGAGGAACACTCCAGTTCTTTCTCGAGTTCTCTTTCAGATGGAAGATAACATAGAGGTAGAAGAACTCCCAGAGTCGTTAGCGGCTTCGAATTCTCCCCTACCTACTAGTTATCCAGAAGTATTACGATACGTTGGGACTTTGACGCATAGACCATCAAGTCCAGGTCACATTACGCACTTACCATCGATGACCACTACTGGAAGCATGGCTTCTACTACAAGTGCTACAACTATGCAGACTCCAACATCAGTACAAGGGGGAGGAACGATTTCCATCCCCTCTGCTTCTTTATTTGGATCTTTTGCTAGCACATCCTTAGTTGGGTCTACCTCCATTCCTTCTACGAGTGGAAATTCCCAAACCAATGCTTTTAGTTCTGGATTTTTTCCGTTTGGCACCCATTCACAGGGTATTCCATCAGTTCCGTTTAGTGCCTCCACATCCATGATGGGTGGATCGACTTCATTCCAGGGTTTTCCTTTCGGAAGTGGTCATATACCACATTCCAACCCGACAGTAGGATCTATGCCTTTTTCTTCTACAGGACAAAGCAGTAATCCTTTCCAAGGTTGGACTAACCCTGCGGTTAGTGGCATGGGAACTGGGAATCCATTTTTCGGCCAACAAGGGAATGGGCCATACTCCACAGTTAGTTCGTTTCGAAGTATTCCTCCCTTAGCTTCTGCTTGGAATCCTTATCAGGGGTTATCGACTCCTTATAATCCTTTAGGAGGAAGCTTCGCCGGTTATGGAGGTTTTGCGGTCGGAGTTGGTCAAACTCCGAGTTTCGTTGGATCACAAGGCTTGCCTTTTGGTTTAGCTGGTTCTGCTGGATACTTTGGGTAGCCTAGTGCCTTTCAAAATCCAGGCCATTCCTTTCAGAAATTTGGGAGCTCCGCCCAGTTAGGGTGGAACCCCCAAGGTCCTCCTAGGCTTCCTTTTCTGGCAACTTTGAACTTGCTAGATCTCACGAAATTAACAAATGATCCAATCAAATACAACCCGGCCTGGCCTTCGGTCCCAACCAAACTCCCTTCGGACATTCCAAAATTCAAAGGGAAGGGTGGTGAAGACCTAGGCAACCATGTAACCACATTCCATTTGTGGTGCTCATCAAACTCCCTTATTGATGACTCGATTAGGTTGAGACTTTTTCAACGCACCTTGACTCGTAATGCAGTCAAGTGGTATATAGACTTTCCAGGGGGCAGCTTTACATCTTTCATTGACTTAGCTAATATTTTCTTAAATCATTTCCAGTTGCCTGTCCGTTATGATGTCGGAACTGAACTTCTGCCCACTTTTCGTCAAGACACAACAACTCACATTTCTGACCATATTTAGGAATGGAGACGGACAAAGAGGCTCATCAAAGCCGAAATCCCTCCAGAATACCGTCTTGAATGGTTTTTGAAATCTTTACAACCTGAAATCTCTAAGGATGTCCCCATGTCCAGAGTCTATTCTGAGGAGCAAGCTATTTTTAGGGCCCAACAATTAGAATTGATTTACTCTCAGTCTAGGATCCTACAAAAAATCTTGCCAGATGCTCCTGGATCTAAGGTTGATATTGCCAAGTCGAAGCCAGGTCCCCATGCGGATGGTATCGTTGGATCGGTAGACACGAATGCGGTGAACTTATTGAGCCAATTGTAGCAGTTGTCTTTGCAAACTACTCCTAACAACCAAGTCATATCGTCTAACCCTTCATCTTCCCAACCCTCTTCGATTAATGTCGTCCAATCTGATAACCCCAAAGGAAATCAAAATTCCACTGGGAAAAAGAAAGGACAAGGTAAGAAAAAGAGTTAGGATGGGAAGGCTGACGCAAATAAATCCAGCAATAATGCTGGTGGTGGTAGAAATGAGTCTAAAAAGAAAGTTAAGTTTCCATGCAAGTTATGCAATGGAGACCATTTAACTCATCTCTGCCCCAAGATTCAAGATGCTCAGTGCTTGTTAGGGCAGCAAGGGACTTCTAGTTCTCAAGCTGTGTTAACTAACCCTTTTCCCCAAGGGCAACAAATTCTTGCTGGCGCGAGTTCAAACCCTGGTACCTCCGCAGGGGACAACCATGAAGGGGATAAATCATCAAATGTTTTCATGATGGGTTCTCATGCTAATGTGGCCACACGGTCACGCAATTATGGTGAAGGTGAAACTTCCAAGGATAAAAAAGTTCCTGAAACTAACAACCCACTTCATATTGAGCGACCCTCTGTTGAGACTATACCACGGGTACCGAAAGGTTCCGCTAAAAATGCGACTATCAACCCTAATATTAGGGCAGCCTAGAATTACTCCATTGTTGAGGATCTGGTGTAGATTCCATGTGCTATGTCCGCTTTAGAAATGCTCCAGTCATGTCCCGCTCAAAGAAGTGCCTTGCTGTCGGCAATGGGGGCAGTGGATCCAAATAATTCTTTAGCTCTCACTTTTGATATGCATAATGTGAAAAAGAGACTCCCTCATCATATGGCTTTCCAAATAAAGTCTACCTACCGAAAAACTAATATTTTTCAGATGGTTATAGATGAGGGAGCTTCCACGTGTGTCATGTCTATGTCATGTTGGAAGGCCATTGGATTTCCTTCAGTTGTTCCTTCACCTACCCTCTTGACAGCGTTTGATGGTCATTCTCATAGGCCATACGGGATTATCCTAGCCTTTCCTATATGTGTTGGGGGGAAGGTCGTTAATATTGAAGTAGAAGTCATTAATGCTAACCTGGACTACAATCTCCTCTTAGGAAGGAACTAGGTATACGAAATGGACGTTGTTGTTTCGACTCTGTTTCGTGTCATTTGCTTTCCTCATGAAGGGAAAATCATTAAGGTTGATCAATTGTATTATTGTCCAGTCGATCCTCAAGTAATCTCTGACTCTACTATTCCCTTATTGGATAACCCCCGTCCACCTATTGAGAATTTAGGAGTCGGGATGTACTCTTCATTGATGGGTACGTTTGATCTTCCCCCTCCTGTGGCTAGAATAGATACAATTTCATCCTCCAGAGACCCTTCACGGAAAGAGTTCGTTCAAGCTCATTATTTTTCGGACCCTGGACCCTTATCTTCATCTGTGACCACATCAGATGATGGCAAGGTGCGTGAAATAGAATCTTCTATGTCTACAGCAGAGCTTAGATGTGAATCTACAAATGACCCTGCAGATGATCATCCTACTCCCTCCTCAGAGAAAGAGTTAGATGGTGATGTGGCTCATATTCGGACCCTTGATTCCACTTCTGTGTTGGATTGCTTGGATATTTTTTTTCCATCTGACGAAGCGATATTCGAAGCAATGACAGTTGTAGATCGACCTTTGGAAGATTTACATCATCGTTCACGTTTTCGTCCTCCTTTGCATGAAGTCGAATCTAGGTCCTCCAGTCTGACTAGCGATGTTTGTACGGTTCCTTTGGCTCCAACACAGTTATTCGCTGAAGGAAGTATATTGATTGGTTCAATAATTGTACTGATAAACATCCCTAGGAGCAAGTGGGTGGAACCCCCTAACAGGATCTACCTTAAGTACTTTGCTTAGTAACTAAGCAATGGCTTCTTTGTACATTGTGTATATTTGTACATATCTCATCGAGAGTTTTTGATATCAACACTTTTTGGTCTGTTGTGGCAGGTGTTGATGGATGACTTGGTCTATTTTGGATTCGCCGATGGTGCTAGTTGGCACACTCGGAACCTCGCTTCCATAGCTTGGGTACTCTACTATCCAACTGGTCAGTTGATGGTATCAAGGGGAGTATGCATTGGTCCCGCTTCAAATAATATGGCTGAGTATACTGCTGTCATTAATTTACTATCCGAGGCAATTTCTCATGAAATCGACTCATTGGTAGTTTATCTTGATTCACAATTGATAGTGTTACAATTGAATAACATTTATTGGGTAAGGGATCCATGTTTATATCGCCAGTATTTGAGGGTGAGGTTGTTGCAAAGATCGTTTACTTATATTAATTATTTGCACATTCCAAGATCTCATAATTGGTTAGCTGATTCTATCGCTAATCAAGCATTAGACTGGCACATCAATCATTCATCAAAATAAAATCAAGCATCAAAAAGTCAAACTGTATATATATATCGTAAAACATCTCGAGTGTACATAAGTTTTTCCAAAAATAATATACAAAATTGGGACTCAAATGCCCATAATCATGTCTAGTACATCTAATGCCTCGGCTCAGGATGAGAGGCTAAGTAGGCAACTATTGCATTGCCCACACGCCTAAGATTGCAGACCCAGTCTCGTGGCATGCCAACCACATGATGCTGCATATCTACTGGAAGATCCTCTACAGCTGCCATTGGTACTCTGTGAGTCAGTCTCACCAAGTGCCGCTAAACTGTGTGAATTAGTCGCTCTGTGTTTGCAGCTGCCTCTTCGGCCCCTCGGCCACGATGTCTGTGCCGTGGGAACTCATCTGGTCATACCAGCCCAATATCTGGAACATGATCATCATATTAGTCATTTGAATCCTATCAAAAACAATTTTCAAAATTCATTATTATATTTGAAAAATCCAAAAAAATCATAAAAAAAAAACACTTACCAATGTCGCCCCATGCTGCAGTCGGTGGTAAATACTAGATCGGGATCTCCTCGGAAGTCCAACCCAGCATAAGGGTAGTCATCTATGGCAATGATCTGCCACTTCCACCAGGAGAAGAAGTCATCGTCAAATGCAGTCCGTGGGATGCACCCACCTCCTAGACATTTCATTAGATCATCCCACCTGCCCATTCGTGGATCTCGTGGGGTGCTGATTGAAACCGGTACTCTAGGACAAAGTGCAGGGACCCTCTCAAAAAATAAAGAACACAAAATAGTCCCATATCTGAAGTTTTTGGTCTGCCCTCTCTTGATGGAAGTGAGCTAGCTTTTCAAGCTAGCTAGAAGAGGAGTAAACCAGTCAAATATGGTGGTGAGATAGTCTACCTCCAAGCTCATGGCTATCCGTGATGCCTGGTGCAGAGAGCTGATTCGTTCACTCTAGCTATGGTGAACAGGATTATCCTCAGCAATAAACTCTCCACATGTGTGATTGAAATTTGACTTCCAACCCTTTTGGATGTCTCAGGCAATATGTATGTACGTAGTCCTCGATCGAGAGATTGTCTCGTGTCCTGACCCTAGAATGTACTACCTCTCCCCTTCGGGAAAGGCTTGTGATGAAATAAATATCATCCACTTCTATCCTGAGTGGCATCTGGTCAATCATAAATGCATCATCCTCGATACTCTAGTAATCAATGAGCACCTCAAGCAAACGTGTGTTTGCTTTCATATTTGGCAATTTGAAGAAATTTAGCAAACCACATACCCATAAGGCATCCAAAGCATTAGGATCGTTCATGACCTCATCATCCACTAAGGTATGCTCTCTTTCTCGCCAAGTGACTGGCATCCTGAAGAAAAAATGATTTTAGACCATTAGTTTTTTTGTTTGAAATGTTCGTGGCGTATACGCGGGTCCATTTACAAACAGTCACGTGTAGGACCCACGTGTATGCGGGTTTAATATACCAACCCGCGTATATGCTGCGAGGAAATTTTTGACAAAAAATTCAATGGTAAAACATAAATTAAAAATTCTAAAACTAGTCACAATTGATTGCAAGACAAGTATAAGAGTTACCTGGGGATTTTGGAAGAATCTGAACAGTTGAATTTGGCGTATGGAAAAGTTTGCTCCTTTTGCTCCACTTCTCTGCTCTCAAACTCAAATGGTGAAAATGGTGAGTCCAAAAACTCTTTTATAGGCTTTGAAAATGCAAAATTTTTTCAAAACTTAATTTTTTTTGGTCTCATGTAACTTTTAACTTGGGAGCTTGGAATGTCGAGAATGGTTTGACTTTCAGGACATTTTGGACATTTTTTCAACGGTTTCGAGATGGTTCCATGACTGCTGACCCGTCATGGCAGGTATCGTTTTCTCACTGGCATATAGGTTAGGGAAGCCATTTTTTACATTGCATTATGCATACTAGCCTCCATTTGTCGATACATTTGCCATAGGGTCGATCCCATCGTGTTATGGTTTGTAAACCTTCTTCACTCGCCGATTCTTTAAATCATGACACGATGGTAGAAGCCATCCTTTACATGGGCATCATAGTTAGCACCTCACTGACATTTATTGCCCATGCTGCTCCGATCTAAGTAGGCTCGGGAGTCCTTTGTAGTCCCGCCATGACTTATGCGATGAAGACTCATTTCTCTTCGCTTCTTCGCTTTGTTTTGGCCTTATACCCTAGAGGCTCCTTTGTGTTGAGTTGTACTACCACATTGCATTTTGACTATTTGCACCTTTTGGCCTTGAGCCGGCTTCACTTAGACTCGTGTTTAAGCCAACTTTTGACCATGACGACTGCAAAATCAAACTTTCATACCTTTAACTTCTACAACTTGACACACCTTGACCCGTGGAAGGAACACACCTTTGAGTGTCTTTGACCAGTTTTCACCTCCCTGCATTGAGCATAGGAATGTTCCAATCCCAGGAACTAGATCATCTGCTTCACTAACACTCGTTCTTTCCACTGTACTATAGCATTCTTTTATTCTTTTTCCAGCTTAACAGAAAAAGACAAAAAAATTATATATTCCAAAAAAGAGCGGGAATGGGACAATATTTCCATTTATTGTTGGCAACTAGAGTCAGTCGTGTCGCCCTTGAACAAAGCACTCAAAAACAAAGTCTCCTCCATTTGGGTGGGATTTAGTTTGACTTAGGTACGCCTTAACCTTGTTATTGAGTCAGTTCTTCCCCGATTGGTTATCTCTTCCAATCATATGGAGGGTTCGTTCGTGCCTCCTGCATGACAAACTTATACAGAGTCATCATATGCTGCCACATAGTCACATTGAGTCATGCTTTTGTTCAAGGGAAGTTAGCCTGAGTCGGCCTCTCTGCGGTGTCTCTTGACTCATTTTTCAGTCGGCCATCCCTGGTTTTCAGTATCATGTCTATCATCACATCAGCTATATTGGTCCTTTACTCGTGCTGGTTTGAGAAGGTCTCCATTGACTTCTTGCTGGCGGTCTTGTCCTTATCGACGACGACATCTTGCTCTGAGGACAAGCCTAGAGCTGCACCCTGGCCCTATTTTCATTATTGATAGGTCACCTTGTGCTCATCATCGATCAGTATCATGGGTCTTTGACTGAGTGGTTTCCATTGTGTTCGACATCATCTTACATTATCACACATTGGGATTCGTGCAGTACCTTGGTTTCCATTTGACCCTATTGGTGGATACCTCGCCTCTGTGTCAGCTTTCATTATTGGTTGGTTCAGAGGGTTTCTGTTGTGCGCTAGCCACATGTTGTGTACGCCGTAAACATACTTCGATTGGGTTACTACATCTTTTTCATCCGATTCCTTCCACATTATTGGCCTATGGGTTACACTCGCGCTAGATTGATGAAGGATGCCTTAATGCCTTCCTTCTAGCAGATCTTTCCCTATCGACTTCGACTCATTGCTCTGGGGCAAAGATCTAGAGTCCATTTGGTAGTACCTTGGGGTCTGCAGTCATTAGTGGCAGATCCTTCACTATCGATAGTGGGAAGCCATCTTTGTCTCCTGATTGATAGATTCTTACAGGTGTTCGACTTCAGCTCATCCATTCACACTTGTTAGATTGTACTGGGTACCTTGATGCTCATTATCATTATCAGTGAGTAGTGTCACGTTTGTTCATGGTATACATCAATGACCGGTATTCAAACGATTTCTCACATGGTCGACTTCAGATCATTTATTCCCATGGTGTAGAAATGTACCATAGCGGTCGATGAAGACCTCAAGTTGCATCAGCATTCATTGGTTCACTTGACAGTTGCTCCTGTTGCTGCTAGTTGATACCATTCCACCTTATATGTTGCAGTCAGTCATGGCGACATTCTATATGCTGGCACCTGAGTTTGCAATGTAGTACCATCCTATTCCATCATGTTCATTTGGTACCTTTTGTGATCAGTCTTTGATATCAGTGATCCGGTTCATTCTTCAACATCATTGACATTCTTATATGTGATATTCAGACATGTACTTGTTCGATCGTGATCAGATGATCCATTATGTATTTTCCAGTTCTGTATACTTGTATACTTAGTGGATCCGCTTGTACTTGATATGCGTACATGCTTTACTTTCTCTGAGCATGGGTATGCCCGCCTCAGACAATGTTTCTTTCTGATCTCCTTTTGTGGCTTGGCAGGCTGAACTCTGGTGAAGTCCTTCTCAGTTTTTGACAGATTTCCTTTCCATGAACTTTCTTAATACATTTTGGCCATCATGTAACCCATCTGACCTCATATATTAGGGGGCATCTGTTATAGCTCCAAACCTCACTCGCGATGTTTGTGATGCTGCACTCATGGCCTAGGGCAACCCCTCCTTCCAGACTTGGTCCAAAATTTAAAAAATAGGGTTTTATTCCCTATACGCGACATTGCCCTGAGCTAAATGCGTGTGTACGCGAGTCTGTGTATACCCAACCCGCGTATATGTCTTCAAACACTTAAAAAAGATAAATCTCCTTAATTTCGGGCGGAGATCACGGGTTTCACCTGTTGATTACCTATTAGTTCCCATGGCCCAACTGTTCCCAACGAATTCCCAACTAAAAAACTACTTTGGGAGAAGTATAAAAAGGCTTCAATGGGAAGGCCTAAAGGAGGAGAGAAGAGAGAGAAAGGTTACCATGCTGAGATTTCCCTGACTAGGTCTGAAGATCCCAGTGCCTCTTGCACTTCCCCCATTTACAGGAAACCCTTGTTTCCTTGTGTGATGATGTCTATCTACTACTTGAGATATCATGGAGTAAGCCATGGAAATAGTTTGTTAAAGGCTTGAGACTGGACGAATCCGGAGGACGGTTCCACTTGGAGCCTGCGAAAGGACGAATCAGGTGAAATTATTCCTTTTTTTACTTTATTTGTCTATAATAAAAGAAACACTTGTCTTTGTTCCTGATATAAATCTTCTTCATGTTTATGATATCCATGTTATGATTCATATATGAATGGTTGTTTAATTGCATAACTAACTACCTTTCAATATATTATGAAGATGATTTCTTTATGATGTTTAGTCCATATACTGTTGTACTTTCTTGAATTGATTGTTTTGCAGGTTGAAGGAGCAAAAGGAACTCCAAGAGGGTTTGGACCTTGGCAGGATCTTCTCAAACGAAGGACCCCCAGGCACTCCCCTTATCGTATAGTTTGCTTATATTAGCATTATGGCTGTATGGAATGTGTGTTTCTCTATATAGACAACCTCTGATATGCTAGGGTATCAACCCAAGACCCTAGGGGAATTTATCCCTTAACAATGAAGATCCAAGCACTGGGCATGCAGTGAACATGTATCACTACATTCTTGCACTCCAGAAAAGTATTGCTGATAAGCAGCCTCTGAGTGATGGTCTGACCTAGAAGCAGAGTAACTGATATAACTTGAGAAGTCAAGGGAAAACCACTTTGATTGAGGTTCCAAAACATAAATTCAAAGGAAATTTGTTAAGAAAACTAAATCATCCAGCGAACGCAGCGCAGAACACTCAGAGCAAGTCTGGGAAAATAGTTCCAATGAAAATTGTTTTGAACAGTAGTAAAGAAAAAATTATCTCTCCAAAAACCACAAACCCAGTTCCATCCCTGGAAACCTTGGTCAATCTTCTCGATGTAGATTATAATATTGTTGAGGATATGAAGAAGGTTCGTGCAAATATCTCCCTATTTGAACTTACAAAGACCATGAGCCAGTAGGACATCCTTCTATGGGAACTTGGACAAACTTCTATCGGTAATGCTACCTCTTTGGACAAGGCATCTAGTAAGTCTCTTTACGCTCTCACAAATGTACTTAATTCACTCACAATGGAGGTAAACACACTCTACCCATCTTTCTTTTTAACATTTGAAATATTTAATTTCAATGTACACAATTGCTTAGTTGATTCCGATGCATCGGTAAATGTCATGCCATTATCTGTTGCCAAGAAGATCAATGCTAAATGGGACAAGACAGATGCACAGATCATTTAGTTGGACAGAAATCATGTCCCGACAATTGGTGAACTTAGGGATGTCATCATCCAGTTATCAGTTGATGGACGAGTTCACCAATGTATCAACATTGTAATTGTGGACATTCTAGAAACATATGGAGTGTTACTGAGTAGAGACTAGTCAAGAAAGCTGCAAGATACTTTTCCACAGACCGTTCACACTTACATATTCCGTACAGAGGTAGGAACAATCAAATCTGGGTAGAGTCATAGATATACATGAAGCACACAGTGACTCCCTTGAATGGGCATAACAAGCCAATGGATTTCGAAAAAGTTTTATTTGGAAATTATTTTTCGGAAACACAGTTGGGGTGTTATCTTGCATAACCATACCTAGTTCCACCAGATACATAGTTGGATCTCCTTCCATGTCCAACTATTGATAACAAACTTTGTACAGTTAGTAGTAGTAGTGCTAGAAGTAGAAGTACTAGTGCAGTGAGCAGTCCCTGTACATATGATATGTGGACAATGTACTTTGATGGATCCAAGACACAGAAGGGATCTGGAGCTAGTTGTATTTTAATAGACCCACTGTATATAAAACACTTGATCTCTATTATCTTGGAATTCGAGTGCATGAATAACATTTCAGAGTATGAAGCACTCATCTTGGGCTTGCAAAAGGTGATTTCCCTCAACTTTGTTGTTCTGAAAGTGGTAGGTGACTCCGAAATCATGGTGTGTCATGTACGTAACACTATACATTGTGTGCCACCTAATCTTAAGAGTTATAAACAAGAGGTATGGTGACTCATCTCTCACTTCCAAGCTTTCAATATTATTTCAATATCAAGAATGCGTAATGCAATTGTGGATGCCTTGGCAAACACATTTGCTAGCATGTTACCTTTAAGGGATGACTTTTCTATTGAAATTCTATATAAACCATCCATCCCATATAATATAACTAACTTACGTGTTTTTTATGATGACCAACAAATATTGTACGTTATGGTGAACATTGGAATCTTCAAAGACATAGTGATTGATGAGCACGTGCACGAATAGACATTGCAAGACGCAACCAATGCAAGTAAAGGAAACCTCATCCCTAAGGGTGTGGTATCACTTAAAAATTTGTATGATCTGCAGAAATGCTTATGGGGACCTGTTAATGCCAAGACCCACAATTCTACCTTGTCACATGAGAAAATCAACTTGGGGACTGACAAAGATCTTAAGTATGTTAACATCGGTACTTGTTGCACACCATAGGAGCGACAAGCCTTCATCCACTTATTCAAGTAGTACCATGATGTCTTCGCATGGACGTATGATGAACTCAAGACTTATGACACATGAATCATCTAACATGTGATACCAATCAAGGAAGGGGCCAATCCATTTCAACAGAAACGAAGGAAAGTTCACCCAACGCTTGAGCCCCTCATATAGAAGGAATTAAGAAACTTTTTGGATGCTCAGATCATAAATAGGGTGCGTCATTCAACATGGGCATCAGACTTAGTCCCTGTAAGGAAGAAGTCTGAGGAGATCTGCCTGTGCTTATATTTTCACAATATCAATCGTGCCTCAGACAAGGATAATTACCCAAAGTCATCATGGATAAAATATTGGAAACAGTATCTGGGGCCGAAATGTTTTCTTTGCTCGATGGATTTTCTAGTTACAACCAAGTTCTGGTAGCACAGCCTGACAGATTGAAAACTACATTCTGAAAAAAGTGGGGTACGTTCGCATTTCGACGAATATCGTTTGGGCTAGTCAATGTTGGTGTAACATTCCAACGCACAATGGACATTGACTTCCATGAACTTATTGGAAAAAGCATAGTGGTCTACCTTAATGATGTAACAATATTTTCCAAACAAAGGTCAGATCCTGTGCACCATTTGAAGAATATTTTTGAGCGATGTCGAAAATATGGGATATCCCTAAATCCCAAGAAGAGCATATTTGCAGTGTCCAAAGGTAATCTCCTAAGACACATCATTGCTAAAAGTGGGGTCAAGGTGGACCCAGACAGGGTCAGAACCATCATGCAGATTCCCCGCCCAGTGAACAAGAAAGCTATGCAGTCTTTCTTGGGGAAGATCAACTTCCTTCGAAAGTTCATCTTTGATTATGCTCAGATTGTTAAACCAATATAGGAGATGATTAAGAAAGACACAATCTATAAATGGGATAAGAGGGAAAAGGACGCGTTCACCCGTATCAAGAAAGTTATAGTAGAAGCACTTGCATTGTACAACCCAGACTTCATTAAAGACTTATTGCTCTACACTTCTGCTTTCGACACCTCTCTTGTTGTTGTACTCACTCAGAAGGATGAGTTGAACAACAAACGACCTATCACCTTCATGAGTGAAATCCTACAAGGACCAGAGCTCATTTACCCCACCATGGACAAACAAGATTATGCAGTACAAGGAGGTAAAGCACTTCAGACCCTATCTATTGAAAAATCATTTTATTATCTTTTTTCCACACCCAACAGTCAAATAGCTACTTGTCTAGCAAGAGTTAGGTGAAAGAAGGGCGAAATAGATGACTAGATTATAGGAATACAATATTGACATCAAGCCAGTTCACACCATCAAGGGTCATGGTCTTTGCAAATTAGTAGCAGAAGTTGTAAATGAAAAAGAGGAAGAAGAAGAGCTCGTAGGATGGGAGAAAGATATTGAAATGTACAATGTTGAATGAGCCTCCCCCACTTCAAACATAAACTCTTGGTACGCATATGTGTGCCAATACCTTGAGCATGGGACCTTTCCTTCTCACTTCTCTATGTAGCAGAAAAGGGAACTCTGACTCAAAGCACTGTCATATCAGTTAGTGCATGGGGTGCACTTTAGGAAGCACCACAATGGAATATTGCTAAGGTGTTTTGAGGCACATCATTCATAAAAGGTGTTACGTGATCTCCACGACGGACCAGCTAGGGGACACTTCGCAGACAACACTACAGCGCATAAGGTTATGTGGCCCTGATTCTATTGGCCTACATTATTCAAGGATGCTCACACCTATGCCTGCAAGTGTCCAGTTTGTCAAAGGTGTGCCAACAGAAATCAGAAGTTAGTCGCCCTGCTGCAGCCTGTTGCAATGGAAGAACCTTTTCAATAGTGGGGCTTGGATATCATCATTGAAATTTTCCCAAACTCATTAAATAAACACTGCTATATCTTAACTGTTATAGACTATTTCACATGGTGGAAAAAGGTATTTCCGCTAAAACAGGTGAACGATCAGGAAGTCATCAATTTTCTACAACAGAACATCATTTCTAGGTTTGATGTTCCTATGTCACTTGTTTTCAACAATGCAACATAGTTATCGTTGTTAAGACTTTATGATTTTGCATTAGAAAATGGTATTATCTTGAAACATTTTTCTAAGTATTATCCACAGGGGAATGGTATTGCTAAATCCTTGAACAAGAACCTCATATGTATTATCAAAATACCATATTCTCCAAGAAGCGAAACTGGTACTCTGCTTTGGTGAATGCCTTATGGGTTGACCGAGTCACGCCTAAATCTTATATGAACATCTCCCCTTACTTCCTAGTATACGGAAAGGAAGCCATCCTTTCGTCGAACATGTACTTGCATGCTCTCAATTTTCCCAAGAATCCCAAGACAAGACATATCTTTTAGTTCAGCGTAGGATGGACACTTTGCACAAGCTATAGGAATAAATGTTGAAAGCAAAAATATTTTTCTTCACTTCACTAGAGTCATATCAAGAGATGGTTTGATAGAAATTCTGTAGGGAAAAATAGCTTAAATATGAGTGACTTAGTCTTGCAGTGGGACAAAGCCCACAAGGACAAAGGTAAACACACTAAGTTCCAGTCCTTGTGGATTGGTCCTTACATAGTCCACAAAAATCTTGGCAACACACATATCGTATTCAATCACTTGACGGGAATATTGACTCTCTCCCTGTCAATGGCCAAGAATTAAAGCAATATTTTCAATGAAGATCTAAGGTTGCGCCCCGCACTATGTACATAGTCTTTTTCTATTTGTTGTTTATGTTTTCGCTTCAATTTGTGTTGTTTTTTTCTGTGAATAAGTGTTGTTCCCGACTACATTGTGACTTCTAAGTGTGTGTGTGGTTGAAGTTCAAAGAGTCTTGTGACACTGAAGTGCTTGGCTAGCCTTATATCTGTCTTCCTTGTGTTGGTTATATCTTTTGGCTGATGAAGTTCTGACGGAAAATACAATCCATTCGTAAGGAGAATTTTGATCCAACCATGAACCCATGTCTAGTCTGGAAACTTCATGCCCATACTCAGTTTTATGCTTTGGTGTTTTCAAGCCTATCGAAATAGTAGAAATGGATAAGGGGAAAATCTAAATGAGCAAACCTAAATCAGATGTCTTTATATGCTTCTCTGAAGGAGAAACCTCTCCTTCTCTCAATAAGTCGGGATCCCTCTTCCGCCCCAAAATAAATAAGTGTCGATGCACAGTTCTCTTTAAATAAATAAATAAAGGCGAAGAAAGAGAAAGGCTTCCTACGCAAAGAGATTAAGGAAGCAACTCCATCGGGGTACTGTCTAGGCTCTCTGGCAGTGGATCAATGTTTGTGTTCCTACATGACTTCGTCGAGGTACTGTCTAGGACTACTAACAGCAGAAAAACACCAGAGATGAAAAACTATACTCTGAAAATATTAAGCTCGCGAGCTAAACTACCCTTCCCAATTTGGAACATTGTGATTATGCTGGATCTTATGTGTGTTCAACTAACAAGGTATAGAAGGAACCATGTCGGTCGATGGGGTAAGTGGGGAAGCAAAAGTAATATGCATGATGAATCAATACTTCCTGAAGGACCAATGCCCTGCACTAAAGAAAATAACTAAGACAAAGAAGATGGAATTCAACCAATGTGTCGCCAAGTGTTGTAGTGGCTGCAACACCCTCCAAAATTTTGGCTGGCACTCAAATTTCAGAGCCTTCGTTGGTCTTTCCCTTTATTTTTGCAAAAACCTAAGCTCATTTCACAAGATTTTCTAAAGTTCTTTGAACCCTTTCACTTGTCGGATGAATTGTCATCTTTTAGCATGTTTGACTATTTTTACATGTTTGTGAACCTTTTCTGGCGGTTCTGAAGGTTGGTCTTTGTGTATACGAGTTGTCCTAAAGTCTATCTCAAGTGTTGCACTTGTCACTTCTTGTCATGAGACAATCACATAGAGGGTAATGCTTTGTTTGTTTCTCTGATGGTCTATTTTGTTGTGTCTTCAAAGTATGCTAAGTGTGTAATCACAAGTTCAATTTCATCACAAGTCTATCTTCCTCCCACACTTAGCCATTTTCAAAGAACCTTCCTAACCAGGAAACTCAACTTCATCAGGCCCTGACTGAACTGCACATTGTGTAGTCTCAGCCCTCATTGATGTGACCTTGCTACCTGGAACTACACATTACGTAGTCACTATCCTCCAGGGCATTTGTGTTGCTCAATTCCAGATCCCAGCATCCTTACTTGACCCCAAAATTGCGCAGTTGTTCCTATCAATCTGACTTGAACTATGGACTTCACACTTTCCGTCCTCAAGATTTTCCCTTTTCTTGATCGAACCTCGCAATGCATAGAGATCTTAACCTCCCTTTGCCTCCAGAACTACACAGATTTGTCTTCCAGTTCCTTCCCTCATCCGAAGATCACTGATCTCAATAACTGCACAGATTTATCCTCCCAGCCTCTCTACTACCCAGTCCCCCTTGCCTCTGAAAACTGCACATAATTGACCTCTCAGGGCCTCATCCCACATCATTCACTACTGGCTTAAACTACTCAATCCTCACTCTAAGTGACCACTGCACAATTTCTCTCCCTAGTGGGGACTATGCTGGAAAGTTCCTCAATCAAGCCTGAGCTGCGCTCTGTGCAGTCTCAGTGACCAAGCCCTATCCCTTTCACATGGAACTGCATAATATACAGTTATTGGGCCCTCTTTCATGGCCTATCACTTGCCCCAGGTTCAATTCATTGATAATAATGCATCTTCTTAGACTAGGGATTTTTCAGATTGATGTCATCCTATCATGAGTGAATTGCAGGAACAGGTACATTGTCAAGTCATGGCGAGATGATGAAGAAGGAGAATAAGGAAGGAAGCATGCCTAAATACTCACGTGTAGTTGAAAGGATGAATGGGAATACCAAGAGCAAGCAAAAGGAACACAAGTGTGCAACCACCTTCCAAGACTAACGATCATTGAAGACCCTGCATCATCAAACTATGTAGAGGAGAAGAGAAAGAATATCCAAGAACACATCTATCACTCAACAACAATAGCAGCTTGACATTGCCACATCATCAAACCAATCCGTGTCAACAGTGTCATGTCAAGTCATGTCATGAGTTTTCATATGCCACATCACTATTGTGGGCCATGTATATTTTAAATCAAATGTATTGTAAAGTGGAAGTCCAATGGACACACATGAATATGAAGAGTCATGTAAGTTGAAAATTCATAGGAAGTTGAACAGTCATGAGGGTAGTCAAAGAGTCATAAGGGGTAAGCATCACCCCTTGGTTATATAAAACCCCTCATTGCTTAATATATGTTGACGGTGTTGGACCCGCCAACATTCAGGGGATCTCCCCGGTATGAAGTCCCAACTAGACCTCACATTGTTTGGTGTAGGAGTCCCATCCGATATGATGGCACGGTTACCATTATCTTAAAAATTTCCCTTAGCTCTTTCTTGTTAGCACATGAGATTGGTTTTCTTTGTCTTCAAACAACGAACTTCGCGTGCCTAGTGAGTTCTTAGTGTTACTTGTGTCAAGTTTATTTCACTATAGAGGTAGAGGGTGAGAGTGAGTCTCAAGTCAAAAGGGAATAGTCCCAACTCTGTTAGAGATACACAACACAACAGGACATGTGCAACATCCGGCAGAGTAGTCCACTCGGATGCGGCAGTCACAAACACACAGTGAAGGGATAGCACATACAAAACCCAGTAGAATAGTCCACACGGGCGAGACAACGTTAACAACTTAAACCACACGTTTTTGAAAGCATATGTACTAGAACAACTGAAATAGTTCAATTGTCTTAATACAGGTTAAAGAAACATGCATTACAAGCGTCCAAAGAATAGTATTACAAATGAATACAATACATGTGTGAAAACGTGTTGGTCTCTTAACAGGCTTCTGAATTAAGAAAAATTTCCAAGACACATTCGTACACCATTACATCACTAACCCTGATAGCAGGGTATTGGAGCCACCGCTTGCTCCTCAAAGAAAATATTACAGACTCTCAAGGCTATGTGGGAGGAGCCAAGGTGAAAAGCCCTTTGCATGTACAAATGAGGGGTATATATAGCCAAGGGCGAAACTGACCCTTGTGACTATTTGACTTCCCTCATGACTGTTCGACTTACATGAATCTTTGACTTCATTCGTGGGTCTCTTAGACTTCCACGTTACATTACATTGATTACACAGTTATGACCCAAAGTAATGATGTGGCTGAGGCAACTCATGACACTATAGGTATGCACGTGCTGGCGGTGTTGTTCATGTCGAGATGTTGCGCTGTTGAGTGATGAGTGTGCTCATGGTGTACCATAGCTTCACCTCTGCATGGCAGAGTGCGCAGAGTCTTCAATGGTCTTGGTGTTCGCTTAATAGTTCATGCATGTGCATGGGTCTCCTTCGCTTGCTACTTGGTATGCTTCGTGTGTTCATCCAACTGTGAGCAAGTCTTCGAGCATGCACTCCTTGTTCATCATGTTCACCGTCGCGCCATGTCTTATCCATGTACTTGTTTCTGAAATCACTCATGACGATATGACATCAAATCCATAAATCCCCTAGTCTACCATGATGCATTGTCTTTCGTTTCTAGGTGCAGGCGACCAGGAAAGAAGACAAAGCTCTGAAATAACACAGACCACATGTCAGGTTGAGATGCGAGGCTCTGGGGAATTGTTAATAAAAATTGCGTAGAGGTTACTAGGAGGCTAGGATGAGAAATCCGGAACATAAGTGACATTCTGTGGGATTTGACTCAGCTGGGAGGAAGAACTGCGCAAATTTTCCTAGGAAGGCAGTGCGGGTAGTAGAGGACACTGCCAGTGAAACCTGCATAGATTTTCATGGGAGGATGGAAGCGGGTTGTGGGAACATGCTGGAAAAAACTGCGCAGAACTGGGAGGCAGTCATGTTGAACATTTTTGCGTAGTTTTTAGGCTGAGCAGGGTGTCGGGTAGCTGGTGGGAAGTCTAGGAAAACTCCGCAATTTTCAGGAGGAGAAATAGGTTGGCTGGCAAGGAGAATGACTGACAGAACTATACAATTTCCATAGATGATGAAATGACAGGTAGCGGGTGCCTGTCCCTCTTGTTTGTGCAATTTCTTCAGTCAGTGGAGGCAAGCATGCTAACAACTTCTACATAATTTTTGGGAGGAGTGAAGCTCGGGGTCATTGCCTGGTCAAACTCTCTGGTTGACCATTGGGAGGCTTGATGGATTGGCTTGCATGTAGTGTAGATTGAGATGGATTCTTGGGAAACTTCTGCACTGTTCACGGTGACAGTGAGCTAGGTCGATTCCAGGATTGCATAGTGCAGACTACCTGGGAGGCAGCCTCAAGTTCTGCACAATTCTGGGCAATAGTACTTGGTCATTGAGGGTTGAGATTGTGAAATGTAGATCAACGGAGGTATGGATGATGGAGGGTGGTCCGATCGATAGATCTTTGGAAAATGGTTAAGTGTGTGAGCGAGTGAACTCGTGTATACATGACCTTTCGAACACACACTCAACATGACTTTACGACAAGACATCTCGAACTAGAAAGACAACATATTCTCAGTGTAACTGACTGGGAGACTGTCTAGTGGTGAAAGCGACAAGTGCAACACTTTAGATAGACCTTCGGATGACCGTGATGACACTTGCGCAATAGTGCTTACAACATCATGTGTGAGTGCAATAGATGTTTACATAGTGAACACAACTCAAACACAAACCTTCAACATCACCAGAACAAGGTTGCAAGCATGACATAGCAATCAACATGTTGAAGATGACAATTGGTCAAACAAGTAAAAAGGAAGCAAGATATGTACAGGAAACACATGAAATGACCTTTTGTGTTTGCGCACATGCATGTTACTTAGGACAGGATGATATGACAATGAAAAGTAGTCCTACAAACTCAACTAAGAGGTGTACTTCAAAAGGTGTTCTTTACTTAACATACCTACCCTCAAGATGATCATGCCTCTGACAGAGTTTGCATGTAGTCTTGATATTTTACCATTACTTGGTCTCTTGGTCCTTCTCCTCGATTCCTTGGGAGTGAACTCAGCATCTCACATTTTCATGTTGTCATTCAGCAATGGATCAGCGTGGTTTCAACGGGAAGTGACTGCTACTGGAATGAGGCCCTGGGAAGCCCATCTGCTCAATGTTTGCATGCAAGACAGACAAGGCACCTTGGACAACACTGCATAGTTTTGAGGCTCGGGACACTGCTGTGGGATGGGGGTCCTGGGAGGACACCTCTGCGCAGTTTTTGAACGCAGGGTAGCTGGACTGCTCTGCACATTTCTGGAGAGCAATGTTGGCTACCTGAATTCTCTGTGCATTTTTGGAGAGAAGTGTTGGTTGCCTGACTTCTCTGCGCATTTCTGGAGAAAAGTGTTGGTTGGGTCTCAATGGGCTGCGGGGTTTCAGTAGGTAAGGGAGGAATCTTGATGGTTGTAGAAGCAAAGTGAAAATTTCTGGGAAGCTGAATGAGGCTAGGTTTCTTGGGAAATGGCTAAGTGTGAGATCAGTGACACAGATGTAAACAGTGATAGGACTCGACTGTGATCACACACGGACACTTAGTGACACAATGTAGACCATCCATAATGCATAAGACATACTTTTCTTGATGCAACAACCTTCATGACAAGAGTGCGTGAAGTGAGTGTGAAACATGTCTATGTGATGACAACCACTCATATGCACACAATTCCCTTGAAGAAAAACAACATTCCCTTTGCATGACAAACAACAACCCCTATGCCCAAAGATGACACATGTTGCATAAAGATGAGAACATAGACAACTCTTAAGATCAAGGAGGGGAGATTGAAATCATCAGCTTATCAATGAGTGACCAAGGATGATCGATCGTAGGATCCAAGGTAGGCTCCGAAATTTTCATGCAAGCCAAAATTTTGGAGGGTGTTTGTAGCCACTACAACATTGGCGACACACTGGTAGAACTCTAGCTCTTTCTATGGACCTTGTTTCATAAAAAGTGAGTCTAAACCTTCCAGAAGTATTGTTCGATTCTTTGATCATTCCAGCTATCTTGTGTGAAATATGTAGCTCCTACCATTCTCTGTATCAGTCAGCACACATTCCAAGCCAATTCAGCTTAGATATTTTGATTGGGGATGAGGTATATATTGATGCACAAGTAATATAATTGTCAAAGTTTAAGTTTCATCTTTGGCGTTGCTCCACTACCAGCAGGCCTGGATAGTACCCCGGTGGAGTGACACAGGAACAAAATCATCACTCCGCTGCCAGCAAGCTTGGTCAGTACCCCAGAGGAGTTACTTGCATGACCTCTCTACGCAGGAAGCCATTCTCTTCTTTTTCCTTATTCATTTTTTTTTCTTTTTTTGAAAGAAATGTCCATAAGCACTTATTTATTTCAGAAGCGGAAGAGGGATCCCGAATTATTGAGAGCATAAGAGGTTTTTCCTTCAAAGAAGTATGTTATATATACCTATGACATACTTGTTAAGGTTTTCCCCCTCACCTTACTCTACTTTACTGAGCTAACAAGGGTTAACTCAAAATAACCGATTAGAGTAGGCGGTAATAGTTAACAGTGCAAGAGTTGTGTTTTCACTAAGACTTACTGTGAACAGAACGTATTTTCCATCAAGGCATCATCGACTGAAGACAACAAGTTCGTCATAAAGAGAGAGGACTATAGATAACTAGATTATTATAGTTGTACGAGTCCTCTTAGATTTTCCCGACTTGTCTCGATATCCAAACACAGTTTCACGAGAGGCTAACCTATAGGTACAAGCAAGAAAAGAAAACAAAAAGAAAAAAGAAGAAGTAAAGTAAAAGAAAAACAAGTAAGCAAAGAAAACAAGCAAACAAGCATGCAAAACAAAAAGAAAAGCAAAGCAAGACAACAAATACTACTCCTACTCCTACACTAAACAGTGCATGGGCCTACTCACGTGAAGTGATATTTCCAATGCAGCCACTGGCGCATTGGTTGGCCCATGTTGGCGAAGGCATGGTAAACAAGAAATATATGCATGTAAACCAACGAACAAGAAATATTTAACAACGAATACCAACACACTCTGATTTTAAATGCATCCACAAAAAAGAAAAGAGTGAAAGTGCAAGACAAGCATTCTACGAACTTAACATGGTGTTGTGACACACTGCATGCAGATGATAAGCATGCATACTCTTTTGACTGTGACAGACAAGAAAACATGAGAAAGAGAGACAACTTATGCTTTGCAAGTGTGCTTGCTATGTATGACTCCTCCAGTGCATAAGCGATGGGGTCATGTGATTCCGGTGGAGGAAGAAAAATCTCTATGTTGGATTGATCTTCAGTGCATACAGATGGGTGATGAGGAGCCTTGGGTGTTTCACAAATTTTATGATTGGAATTGGAACTAACCTCAGGAGAACGAGGGCCTGACATAACCATCAGCTCAAGCTAAAGTTCCCTGACAGGCTACGGGGTTTCCACTTTGTCAATAGATAGATCATTGGAGACTAGTGGCTTAGAAATATTAACAACGAGTGAATCAACATCGTGGTCAAATGAAGAAGTACAGAGATCATGACAATGATGATCAGAAAATTTAGGATGTTTATCGACATCCTCATGATTTGATGAATCATATAGAGGGATAGATGAGAAGAAAGAATGTTCACCCTCTGCGTTTTTGGAAAAAGTGGATGAAAAGTCAAGTGGATTCTCAATGAAAGATTTTTCCTCTCCACTATCAAACGACGGATTGACATCGGGTGTGTTCTGCGGATGATCAGGAGTAGATGCATCTGTGGATGGATTTACATAAGGAAAAATAGAGATAACAGAATCATCAACGATGTCAGGAAAATGCAGAGGTGGTGTGGACCAAAGGAGGCCATCCTGCACCGCGGGTTCATGCTCAAACTCCCAGTCATACTCTTTGTAAATGATTACGCAAGTTGGTTGTGAAATATCAACTCCGTCGATAGCTTGATCCTCGTTCATAACAAGTGTGGAGTCTAGAATGAAAGAACACAAGACAGTACAATCCAGAGGATCAATAGAACACAGGAACGAAGGTTGAGATAACAAGTGCATATGACAACCCATGGGCTTCCCAACCAAATTTGCGCAGAAATTGAGAGTAGTGAGGGTGGGAGGATGTGACAGTTGAACAAAATTATGTGCATGCTCTCCCACATCACTCTACAGGGGTGGAGTTTTTTTATGAGGGGAAGGTGGGCAGTCACTTGTGGCAGCAACTGTACCCGCTTGAGATTGCACAACTCCATCACCGAAGTATGCTGAGCGAGGTTTGAGCTTTCTCTTCACTTTGGGACAAAGTGATTTATGACAGAAATATTCAAATCTGTCCATAAGATATTGGAATTTCATCTAACTTTTCAAAGCTTCAAACATGAGTAAACGGAAGTGCTTCCAAAAATCCATAGGCAATTCATGCGGGGCCTTCTATTGTTTTAACATTTTTTTGTCAAGAGCTTCAGGATCAAAATGATGGAAAACAGATTTGATTAGATCATTGAACTGCTTAAATGAGTGCACACAATTGTGAGGTAGGTTGCGGCACCATCGTGTCAAGGATTCGCGAAGTGTGTATGAAAGTAGCATACTAACCTCTACTTCATCAAAATCTTCCTCATTCCCTAAGAATGCAAGGAAGCCATGTAAGTTCTCAGGGTAGGCCACTTCGCCTTCACCATCATACGTGAGTTTAGACAAGTCATCAAAAAACTCCTTTGTGACTTCAAAGGAATGTGCGTTGGAAAACATCGCAGAGGGTTAACTACAACAATATCGATGATAAATGTGCGAAGATTCAAAAAAAGGATGTGAGGACTCAGCTTTTCATCTGGCCCTCCTTCTAGCGGCAGAAATGTTGACAGTGTTGGACCCACTAACATTCAGGGGATTTCCCTGATATGAAGTCCAAATTGTACCTCACACCGTTTGGTGTAGGAGTCCCATCGAGTATGATGGCTTGGTTTCCATTATCTTAAATATTTTCCTTAGCTCTTTCTTGTCAGCACATAAGAGTGGTTTGCTTTGTCTTCAAACAGTGAGGTTCGTGTTCCTAGTGAGTGCTTAGTGTTACTTGTCTCAAGGTTCTTTCACTGTAGAGGGAGAGGGTGAGAGTGAGTCTCAAGTCAAAAGGGAATAGTCCCAACTTTGTTATAGAAACACAACACAACAGGACATGCACATATTCTGGTGGAGTAGTCCACTCCGATGTAGCAGTCACAAACACATAATGAAGGGATAACACGTACAACACCCAGCGGAGAGTCCACATGAGTGAGACAGTCGTTATAACAAGCTTATGGGAATGGTTATGTTGAGTGTCTCACGGAATAGTCCACACGAGAGAGAAAAAGTTAACATCTTATATCACTCTTTTTTCAAAGCATATGTACTAGAACAACTGAAATATTTCAACTATATTAATACAGGTTAAAACAACATGCATTACAAACGTCCAAAGAATATTCTTACAAACGAATGCAATACATGTGTGAAAACGTGTTAATCTATTAACAGGCTTATGAATTAAGAAAAATATCCAAGACACATCCGTACACCATTACATCACTAACCCCGATAGCGGAGAATTGGAGCCACTTCTCGCTCCTCAAAGAAAAGATTACAGACTCTCAAGGTTATGTGGGAGGAGCCAAGGTGAAAATCCCTTTGCATGTACAAATGAGGGGCATATATAGCCAAGGGTGAAACTGACCCTTGTGATTGTTCGACTTCCCTCATGATTGTTCGACTTACATGACTCTTTCACTTCATTTGTGGGTTTCTTGCACTTCCATGTTATATTACATTTATTACATAGCTATGACCCGAAGTAGTGATGTGGCTAAGGCGACTCATGATACAAATCAACATGACGGTACAGGTATGCACATGCTAGTGGTGTTGTTCATGTCGAGTTGATGTGTTGTTGAGTGATGAGTGTGCCCATGGTGTACCATGTCTTCACCTCCGCATGGCAGAGTGCGCAAAGTCTTCAATGGTCTTGGTGTTCGCTTGATAGTTCATGCATGTGCATGTGTCTCCTTCGCTTTCTACTTGGTATGCTTCGTGTGTTCATACAACTGCGAGCAAGTATTCTAGCATGTGTTCATTATTCATCCCCTTCGTCATTGCGGCATGTCTTATCCATTTACCTATTTTTGCAATCACTCATGAAGAGACAACATCAAATCCATACATCCCCTAGTCTACCATGATGCATTTTCTTTCGTTACCGGGTGTAGGTGACTAGGAGAGAGGACAAGGCTCTGAAACAACACAGAGCACATGTCAGGCCAGGATGCAAGGCTCTGGGGCACTGTCAATAAAAATTGCGCAGAGGTCACTGGGAGGTTGGTATGATAAATCTAGAATAGCAGTGACATTCTGCGGGATCTGGCTTAGTTGGGAGGTAGAACTGCACAATTTTTCCCAGGAAGGCAATGCGAGCACTAGAGGACACTGGTAGTGAAAATTGTGTAGATTTTCAAGGGAGGTTGGGAGCAAACTATGGGAGTTTTCTGGCCAAGACTTCGTAGAACTGGGAGGTAGTCATGCTAAACATGTCTGTATAGTTTCCAGGCTGAGCGGGGTGTCGGACAACTGGTGGACAGTCCAGGAAAACTGTGCAATTTTTAGGAGGAGCAGCAGGTCGACTGGCGGGGAGACTGACTGATAGAATTGTGCAATTTATAAAGATAGTGAAATTTTAGGAAGCGGGTGTTTGTCCCTCTTTTCTACGCAATTTCTTCAGTCAGCGGAGGCAGGCATGCTGACATATTCCGCGCAATTTTTTGAAGGAGTGAAGCCCAGGGTCATTGCCTAGTCAAACTCTTCGGTTGACCAGCGGGAGGCTTGATGGATTAGCTTGTGGGAAGCGTAGATTGAGATGGATTCTTGGGAAACATCTTTGTTGTTTTGGGTGACAGTCAACCAGGTCGATTCTAGGATTGCGTAGTGCAGACTGCCTGGGAGGCAGCCTCAAGTTCTGCGCAATTATGGGCAGCAATACTTGATCACTGAGGGTTGAGACTGCGCAGTGTAGCTCAGTAGAGATCCGGCTAATGGAGGGTGGTTCGGCCGACAGATCTTCAGCAAAATGGTTAAGTGTGTGAGCAAGTGAACTCGTGTATACATGACCTTGCGAATACACACTCAACATGACTTGACGACAAGACATCTTGAACCAACAAGACAACATATGCTTAGTGTGACTGACTGCGGAACTATCTAATGGTGAAAGAAACAAGTGTGACACTTTGGATAAATCTTCGGACGACTGTGAAGACACTTGCGCGACAGTGCTTACAACATCGTGTGTGAGTGTGATATATGTTTACATAGCGAACACAACTCAAACATAAACCTTCAACATCACCAGAATAAGGTCGCAAGCATGACATAGCAATCGACATGTCAAAGAAAATAGTTGGTCAAAAAAGTGGAAAGGAAGCAAGATATGTGTTAGCCTCCTATACCAATAGGTTTTCATTTCTCATGATTGACAGTGGAAGTGCCAAAAATGTTCACCTTCCATGCTACTAAGGTTCCATTTTTGTGAAGGCAAGCAGACAGTTAAAAAATGTAAAGAGGGTATGCCTTAAAAGAATAATCAAAAGGCAAGAAAATGAATTGGTCAAAGAAAAAATAAAGCAAATGAACCCCAAACAAAGACCATGAAAGTGGCTAAGTCCAAATTGCCACTGCTACTTTGATGGGTGGTCCAACAGCTCAAGTTGGGCCTCACCATGTTTTAAATTGCATGTTGTAGACTAGAAAGGAAGTACCTGCTCAAACAGTTCAAGCTTGACAGATGACTAGGTGGATAGAGAAAGGAAGGAGCCCAACTGCTTAATCTGGGCCCTTGGAAGTCATAAGGGTAGACTTAGATAGGAGGGCAACAAAAAGAAAAGAGAATTATCAGGGTTTGCAAGGCTAAGTGCACCCATTCAAAGGAAGAAAAAATGTTAGGCATATTAGACAGGGTAGGCAGTTGAAGGTTGCAGAAAGTAAGATCCAAGCATATGACATGGGAAAAATCACAATGATATCACCAACAGGAGAAAGGCAAGAGCAATGGCCTATTTGGAAAAACTACCAAATCATCACTAACTTCCCTCATTCCCTTCAAAAGTTTCTTACTAACCTCCCCATGAGCACTGCAGGATCTACCTGATTAGTCCTCCTTACACTCCTCATTTGTAAAAATTTCATGTCAGAAGTGACTTCTCTTTTTGAAAAGCAGCCACATTTCCTGTGTAAAAATTCTTTTCATTTTGATCTACTCACTAACTAAGTTTGTGTCCTAAAAACTTAGCATCTATCACTTCCCATCCACATTCCCCTCCAATACTAACTACTAACTCTATCTACACTAAATCCCCTATGTTCCCCTTTCCCTATTACTATAACACCATGGTGTATAAAACCCCATAAAATGTATAAATATCCCCCCCCTTTAGCATTATAGCTAAATAACACTTCTATGGGAGACATTAGTCCACCAGGGACTACAGTCAACCCTTGATTTGGGATTACTCTAACCTCCAGTTAGAGTAATAACCTACACTAAACCCTCATTTACCCTTTTTCCGAAAAAATTCATGAAAAACCCCTTCCCCCCTCTCAAACCTAGCATTCAAAGGTTTTTTAACCCCGACAGATTAACCCACATACGTTGAAACCCATTTAAAAACCCCCTAACCCAAAGTTCTAAACCCGAAATATTTAAACGAATATTTCATTCGCTGGCGGGTCCCCACCCAAACTTGCACGATGGGTCGGGGCGCCCGCCAGCCCTCGATCTCCCGCCGCCCTCAATCCAACGATGGGCGGGTGATTTCGGATTTAAAACTGCCGCGCTTTAGCATCCGGGGAGCGGGTGGTTTTGCTCCCGTACGCTGGACGCGTGGCAGCCGGCGGAGGTGTTTAGAGCCCCCCTCCCCTATACCGCCTTCTCCCAAAAGCGGTGCGGGGAGACCGCTTACCGCCTTCCCTCTTACCGCCTCCCCTGTCACGTCACCCCCGCATCATCGTGACGTCATACCACCGGCCCTCGCCACCGTGTCCTGCCATGCTGGCCTCCAGCTCAGCATCCACGTCACCATCCGTACCCGGGTCCGCCATGACGTCATGCTGACGTCATCGGCAGAAAAGCGCCAATAACCCACATTTTCCAAAATTGTCGTTAAAAACGCGCAAAAGAGCCGTTTTATGTCATTTTCATGCGAAAGGGACAGAGTCGCTGTTTTTTGTTCGCTCCAAAAATTGCCTCTACGCTACAAATTCAAAGCTCTGGACGCCATCATTCACCAATTCAACTGTGTTCTGCACCCACTGTTCAACCCGAAGGCTCTCGGCATCATTTATCCAGGTATTCACCGTAATTCACCTATTTTTGCCCATGTTCGTGCCATTTCTCTACAATATTGTCCACTAAATACCTGGTAAATCCAACATTAAAGACTGTCATTTAGTCAATTCTGGTTCCAAAATTGTCGTTAAAAACGCGCAAAAGAGTCGTTTTATGTCATTTTCATACGAAAGGGACAGAGTCGCTGTTTTTCGTTCGCACCAAAAATTCCCTCTACGCTGCAAATTCAAAGCTCCGGACGCCATCATTCACCAATTCAACTGTGTTCTACACCCACTGTTCAACCCGGAGGCTCTCGGCATCATTTATCCAGGTATTCACTGTAATTCACCTATTTTTGCCCATGTTCATGCCATTTCTCTGCAATATTGTCCACTAAATACCTGGTAAATCCAACATTAAAGACTGTCATTTAGTCAATTCTAGACCGAAACAACCTACATTGCCCCCTGCCCCAAAATTCACTATTGAGAAATCGTTTGCGGCCTTAATTCACAATTCATCCTCCAAACTGCCCGGCATTGTTCCCTTTTGCCGAGTACTTACTTGAACAACTGCATTTCACCAACTTTAGGTCCTGCCCCACCTCTGCAATTCATCCTTATTGATTCACAATCCCTGTGAATTCACCAGAGCAGAACAGAAACAAGCCTGCTCAATCCACCTACTCCTCTTTGAAGAACACATCTATCATCTGCATTCAATCTGCCACTTGACTTCTAGAAAAGTTTGCAAGCTATTGCACTTACCTTGTTGCATTCACAAACTGCATTTTAAAAACAGCACCCAAAAGCTACACAATGGCTGCTCCAGCACCCACAGCTCTCAGTGTTGCCCCCATGAATCCACCCAACAAAGAGCTTGAGTCCCTGCTGCTTGCTGACAGGGATTACCTCATCCAAGACTTTGTGGGTGACAGGAGCCATTTGCAGACCTTCCGGGAATTAAGGGATAACTATTTGAACAACAATGACACATATGGGATATGGAAATCAAATCTGCCTTATTACTTTCTCCCATCTGTTAACATTTTTCCAGAAATTATCCGCTTATGTGCTGAGAACTATGATCCAAATCATAGAGCTGTCAAGTCTCCATCTGGGAGCATACTCTTCCACATCAATGTTGAGTCCATCAACCAGATGCTCAACTTCAAACAAACTCAGCTGCTGCATCCCTTCTCCATGAACTATCTGCTGGATACAGGTGCCAAGCTTTCCATTGATGACATTCAGAAGATCACCAAGATATTTATGAGAGCTGACTGCCAGCCCACAGGGCCACCTCCTTTCTTGTATGTCCATTTTACTGATATAGGAAAACTTCTGCTTGACATGATTGCTTATGTGTTGGGCTATAAAACCAGTGAGTATGTTGATGAGACAGTGCTGGTGTTATTAGCTGCTTATAGCCCAGGCCAACCCCCTGCCTACAAATATAGTTTTGCTAAATTCATAGCCAACAAGATACATGACCAGCTGTTCAAAGTAGACAGGGAGGGCATATTCAAATATTCATCTTACATCTACCACTTGTTCATGTATTACCAGTCCGAGGCCTTTCAATGCCATATTAAGAAGTTGGATTCTAGAGGAGAAAGAAGATCTGTTATCTTCTGGACATCAGTTTATCACCAAGTCCAAGATTCACCATACTCATACTGTGAATTTGTTGATCAATTTGTATACCCAGTCTCTTGCTTATTGATGAGGTCCCCTCCTCCTAGAGTCTCATTTGAAATCCAGAAAACTCTGCAGCTATCCAAAAATTATAAAATAGGTGATTGGTACCTATACCAAGATCATACATTCATCAGAATTTATGGCTGTGAGCTCTGTCCATACAGGCTCCCAAAATATGTACCAATGAGACTGTTTGCCTTGGAGTACTATAGGCAGCTCATTCACTCTAACCTCACCCACTTTCATAGTGCTAAAAAGAAAGCCCATCTCAAGTTTAAGCACCACCTGGGCCCCTTCATCATGAACAAAAAAGAGGGATGGCAAGATGCTGAGCAAATCCTCAAAGATAAGTACAAGCTATCAAAAAGCTATCGGTGGGTCCCTTATGACCCTGAAGGCTTCATCTGTGCTAGAAGGGTCAAGTACAGGCTGCTAGGCTATGAGCACTATAAATTTCCACATATTGAGCAGTATGCCAATCAGCAAGAATGGTTGCAAGATACATTAATTGAGAAACTAACTGAAGAAGAAATAATGCAAAAGAATGTCAAGGATTTGGAAAAAACTCTTGACTTGGATTCTGTGCAGCAGGTAATCTTCAAGCAACCGCATCCAGTGGGAGAAGGGACTTCAGCTAAAACAACTACACCAGCCACCCAGGCACCATCTACAGCAGCATCAGGCACAGATAAAGGTAAAGGAATAATGGGTGCTGAAGAAGAGATAGTAAAAGAACATCCTGCCTCCTCAATTGGGCAGCAACAAGAGCAGACCCCTCCACCGCAAACAGAACCACCAACAGCACCTATTTTGCAGACTCCTACACATGAGGAGAGGGGCAAGAAGAGAGACAGAGAAGAGTCCACTCCTGCTAGTGGATCCTCCCAGCAGCCTGAGGCCAAGAGGCAAAAGGTTGACTCCCCAGTCATAGAAGAGATAAGTGAAGAAGTCCTTGACAGTCCAAGGAAAGAAGGGGAAGACAGTCAGCAAATGGCCACAAGCTCTTTTCAGCAAGAGCAAGGATTACAGCTTGGAATGGAGGTGTCTTCCTCCACTCAACACAGCAAGAAGCCTTCAAGCACCAAGGCTTCCTTCAAAGAAATAAAAGCACAGAATGATTTGCTGAGAATAGAGGTGTATAAGCAATTCCTCAAAGCAACACTAGCCAAGCAAGAGAGGTTGATGTCAGTGTATGACATACAAGAGGAGAAAATGATCCTCAGTCACTTCAAACCCAAGGTACCGCAGCCTAAATCAGCTGCAGATTTTGTAAGAACAAGGGTGGAAGTCATGGCAAAGGACATTCACCCCATGGACCAGATAGAGCTGCACAAACAAACGGGGGAAATGGTCTATGCCACCTTGGTAGAGAGGGCCACAATGGCCCATGAATTGAAAGAATCACTGAAGAATACCAACATTCAGTTGGATTTTGAGAGAATGTCCTCCATGGCCAAGGACAACAGGATTAAATCACTAGAGGACATCATCATAGACCTAGGACATGATCCTAAGGACCCAAAGGGCGTGAGGGCCCTCATGAAGAAGAAGGAAGATGATCTTAATGCATTGAAGAAAAGGTTGAAACTGCTTCCCACCGAGCACCCCCAAACAACAGAATTGCAGAAGGAAAAGGAGGCCGATGAGCAACTTGATCTAATAATGCAGCTCAATCAAAAGGTCATTGATTTGGAAAAGGAACTAGAAGGGGCACTGCAAGACAAGCAGGGAGAATCCACATCCCAAGCTCCTCCAACTGCCTCAACCACTGCCACAACTACAGAGGCAGCAGTAGCCCCTGTAACAACTACAGCAACAACAGAAGCAGCAGCAACAACAACAGCTCCAGAGTCCATCTTAAATATGGAAGATTTGACAAAGGCTATCAAAGAGATGGAGCTCCAAGCTACTGAGATCAAGTAGGCCAAGGAAAAATTGGCAGAACTAGAGGCTAAATATGACAAGTCAAAGATGACTGTAGCAGAGCAGTCTAGAGAAATTAAGGCCCTCAAAGACAAAATAAAGGCCTTAGAAAAGGAGCTCAAACTAAAAAATTCTCTGGCAGAAATAAAGAGAATTTTGTGGGCCCGGATTGACCAATCCATTACTAGACAATGGAAGTCAATCAAGACTGTGCATGAACAAATGGAATTGATTGGCCAAGCACACATTGAGATCCAAAAGGCTAGGACAGTACTAGGGAATAGGCCTGAGCAGGCCAGTAGAATGATAAATTTTCTGAACAATCAGACTAAGGAGGAACTAGCAGCCATCAACATTGTTAACAGAACAGATGTTGTCCTTACAGCTAAAAAGGTGCTGACTCTTAGGAATTTTGTGCAAACTGTAGAGAGGAAATGCCATGAAATACAGGCTGAGGTAGATGAATACAAGCTCAAGATAGGAACACTGTAAGGAAAGGGATTGCCCAGCCTACTAACTAGCACAGGAAGACTGCTCCCTCGTGAGCAATATGCTACCAGGTTGACAAATTTTGTTGAAAATCAAATTACTGCATCTGCCAGCACTTCTGAGGAAACAGGGCCTCCAACAGGGCAGGGCCTATATGACAAGCTTGAAAATCTATTTTTCATTGAACATGAGATTAATCACCTTTTTGAGGTCCCTCCAAATTTTTATAGATATACAGAGGCAGATGAAACCTTGGTGAAAATTCGAAGACACCAGCTGCCCAAAGAGGATTGGTGGCAGGCAATGCTACAACTTTTGCCTCAATAATCTCAGCTGCTTGGTCCCAGTCAGCGTCAACTCGGCCGAAAGCAAAAAGCAGAATATGGACAGCATTCTAGGCAGCCGAAAGGGTGACTCAGCGCAAAGATAGCGACAGCAAGCCAAACATAGGAAATGCGAAAATTTTAGGCAACACATCTTCAGCCGACTCCAATGGTCACAAAGTCAACATTCTCTGACCATTTTGGACAGCTAATACACTTAGGAGTTACTACAGCATTTACTTTCTCAGCTACAATGCTCCAGGAGTTGGCACGATATTAATGAGCCATTAACTCATTAGCTAGATATTTTCTGATGTAAATTTTGTATATATACCTCCCCTGGCAACGTATTAGGGGTTGGTGATTTTCACTCTAAGGCAAATGTATTGTATACTTTCAGACAATCTAATGCAAGAGGCTGAAAAGCTCAGTGATTTCTTGGATGTTTGATGTCTTGATGATGCTCTGCGTGCTGTTGCAGAATTCCTGTGTTGTCTAATGGAACAATAAGTCTCCTTATTCCATGTTTTATATTTCTATGCTTGTTTGAATCATATGCATGTTTCACCAATCTAATAACAGAGAGAAAGAATAGTGTAGGATATGTTTGTTTACACCCTGTATTCAATCTGTGTTGTTTGAAATGTTTTCTTCAGAATTAATCATGAACATGAATTCTTAATTGCTCATGTTTACATCAATTCTACGTATATGAATATTATGCAGGAATTCTTCAGTGCTCCTAAGTAATATTCCCACTGTTCTCCATATCAGCTTACTGAAAGATCCTTAATTGCCTTTCATGCCCTGATTACATCACACCCAATCACAGATTTAAAGAATTGTTTCTTAGACACTTATCTGGCTCTGCAGCATCACTGTTGTGTCAAATCAGACATATCAAGCAATTTAAGCATCACTGACTCCATGCCCAATGGCCTAGAACACCCTGATAGGCATATATCTATCCTGACTGAAATCATCATCCATAAAATTTCAAAACAAAACCGTGAGCATCATAACTAGCCTAAAATATTATACAAACAAAGTTAAATCATAAAGAGAGGGCCCTCTCTAGTCATAGGTAGGCTAGAACCTGTGACCCAAAGATTGGTTAGTGGTTACCTCAGCCGTATTCCCTTTGGAGTCAAAGGGAACAACCTGAGTGATAACATAATTGGCGACTCAACCGGGGATAGAGCGTATCTTGCAACAGCTGTCTGTCTTTAGACAGTCGTTCCAAAACTTGAGCAGTCCCTTAAACAGTTCTAAAAATATCCTCAAAAATACCAAAAACAAGTTCAGAAGCTGGCTCTAAAAAAGAGAACTAGGCACACCAGGTCAAACCCTGACCCAAATCCCCCACCTGTTTTCGAAAATCCAAATTTGATCCATAAAACTCTTAGAAACCAGAAGGAACCAGAGCAATCTCCTGAATCTAGCCATGAGGCAGTTCAACAAAGTTATATTCCGACCCCTGCTAAACCTTCAGTCCACCTTCATACAACTCATTCTTCCCCCTCTTCATCATCCACTTCACAAAACATATTGTCTACACACAACATACAAACTGCTGTTGCTGTCCCTGTTGTCCCAGTTGTTCCCTTTCTACCAGTTGTCCCACTTATCCCCCCAAATATGGCGAACCGTTATGCACCCCTTCAGTTACCTGGTAATCCTGGGGCCATGCCTCAGGACTACCAAAGCAAGATTACTTATTTTGATGGAAGCAGTAGATACACTGCCTTACAGCATACCAAGAAAATGCAAGACTACTTTAAAAATTATGAGATAGATGATGATGATGTAAGGATGAAAATTTTCGTCCAAAGTTTAACAGGTGAAGTGAGAACTTGGTTCAGGGCACTGGCTGCAAATTCTATAGCTGATTCAGGTGCCCTTTATCAGTCCTTCCTGAACAGATGGGAAAAGAAAAAGGACCCTCTGCACATTTTATCTGAATATGATACCATAAGGAGAGGCCCACAAGAAACTATCTTAGACTATTGCACTAGATTCAACACTATTTATAATGCCATTCCTCAAAATCTTAGGCCCCCACCTGATCTAGCATTGATTAAATTCCCGGATGGGTTTGATGCTGATATGGCATATCAACTGAGAGAAAGAGCCCCTGCAACTCTAGCAGACATGCAAAACATAGCTGTGAGTGTACAAGCAAATCTGACTGCCAAGAGAAACCGGGCGAGAACTGAAAGGAGAACTACTTTCAAAGAAGAACCCTCATCATTTGAGCAAAAGCTAGATGCAATCATCAAAGGGATGGATAGACTTGGAGACAGGGTAGAAACCATAGAAAGAAAATCATCATGGGAAGGTCAAAGAAGCAATATTAGAAACCCAAACTTCAGAAAGAATCAAAATCCTAATGTTGGAAGGACTGATCCTGACCAGCATGTCAGACCTCCTTTCCAAGAGAATTATGCCGAGGCTTCAACATCTAGTGAACCTAATGAAGACCCTCACATCAACCTAATGGGTTTGGACAGTGAAAATCAAGTCTTTCTAACACAAGAAGACCAAGATATCTACAACGACAACCAATTCCACACTAAGTCAGGAGAATCATTTGATTTTAAAGAAGGTTATGATGCAGCTGTGTATGAGGTACATAAACAGTACAAACTAAGGAGTAGAACGATAGATGTACCTACACCCCTCAAACCAAAGGACAATAAGCAACCAAAAAAGGTCAATGATAAAAGTACTCCCCCACAATCAGCTGGCAATTCAAACTCAAAAGAAGTTACTGTGGAGGATATTTCAGAGCATCAGACACCTGAAAACCAGCTAGCCTCACTCCAACCAGCAAAAGTAAAGTCAGATAATACCTTTGGAAGCAAACATGGTACCAATTTTACTCAAGACAATATCAACCATGAACAAAAGATCACTGTTAACTCAGCTGAAAAGGAAAATTCTGTTGCACTAAATGCCAAAATTCAAATGGAAAAACTTTTCAACTTGGAAACAGAAATAAGTAAGCTAAAGATATCAGTTCCTCTTTCGGAATTAGCCAAACATGAGGTATACAGGCAGCAGATTAACAAGTCACTCCAGGTATCAGACAATATAGATGTGGTGAATGTCCTAGATGACCAACCAGAGTTGCTGTTCGGACCTGAGGTTAATGGAAAAACAGAAAATGGGGGGGTTCCACCTTTTTATGTCAGTCTAAACATTCATGACAAGGTCCTACATAACGCAATGTTTGATTCCGGGGCCTCACACAACTTAATGCCCAAATCTGTAATGGAAAAACTTGACTTAGACATCACAAGACCTTACAAGGATCTATTCTCATTTGATTCAAGCCAAGTCAGGTGCTTAGGCCTGATTAAAGACTTATGTGTCTCCCTGGTTCAATACCCAACCAAAACTATCTTGATGGATGTAGTGGTAGCTGACATACCCCCTAAGTATGGCATGCTCTTGTCCAGATCCTGGGGGGCCAAACTTCAAGGATCTCTGCAATTAGATATGTCCTATGCAACTATCTCAGTCTTTGGGCAGCCAAAGAGATTGTACCGTGAAACTTTGATGAAATATGTGGTAAGCAGTCAAGAGAAGCCCCAAAACTTTCCAATCTATTCAATACACTCAGACATGGATTCATTTATTCTCTACAATGCTGACATCTGTCACAAAGCTTATTCTGAACTATTAATGACAGTAGAGACCAAGGAGTTAGATGAGCAATGTGCTTTCAAAGACCAAGGGACTGTGGGTATAGCTGATAAGAAGACAAAGGAACAGGATGCACCAAGTAACTTGCAAGAAACAAATCTACCCATGATCCAACTTTCTAGTGATCCCAATCCGAATCTTGATCATGAAACTTTATGGTATTTAGAGTTTGATGGCTCTGTAAACAAGCTAGGAGCTGGGGCAGGAGTTTGGATCCACAACATGCACAATGACCAAGCTGAGGGCCATGCATATAGACTAAACTTTCGATGCACAAACAACATGGCTGAATATGAAGCCCTCCTGTTAGGTATGAAACTCATAAAAAATCTAGGTGCAACCAAAATCTCAATCTTAGGAGATTCAGATCTGGTCATACAACAGATGAAGGGAAATTTCACCACAAATGATCTGAGGTTGAGAGCATATAAGGGAGCAGCTATTCAAGTCCTTGAGAGCTTCTCACAATCACAGTTGACTAAAATTTCCAAAGAACTCAATCTATATGCTCACAGCTTAGCAACCTTTGCCAGCACTTGTAAATTGCCTTTCAAAACCAATCATACATTTACTGCTGAAATCAAACACAGACCTTCAGTTCCGGATAACATCAAGAATTGGCAAGTCTTCGAGAGTAACACACAGATAAACAACTTCCTCACTTTAAAGGAAGAATTTTCTGGCATGAACATTGACACCAGCACTAGAGATGATCAATGACAGGTATGCACAATTACACAGGAAATATCAGCCAAAATAGCTGATTTGGTTTTACATCCTACTACCTTTGACAACGAAACTATACAGGAGTTGAAACAATCAGATGAAGAGGAAATGGATGAAATAGAGGATGAGGTAATTGAGCTAAAGGATAATTTTCTGCCCACAGGTTTAACCCCTTTGGAGGATCTGTTTGATTCAAATGATATCTCAAGAAAACCAAAAATACAACCATTGAATGCTGAAATAGAAGATTGTAACATTGGGACCCCTGAAAATCCCAAAATGGTTAAGTTATCCAAAGCATTACCACCTAAGCAGAAACTAAAATACATTGAGTTATTTAAAGAGTTTCAAGATGTCTTTGCCTGGAGCTACGAGGACCTTAAATCTTATGATACATCAGTTATCCAGCACACTATACCTATAAAAGAAAATCAAAATCCTTTCAAACAGAAGCTTAGGAGAGTCAATCCTGTGCTCCTCCCCCTTATTGAAAAAGAGGTTAAATGTATGTATGAAGCTGGGATCATTGCCCCAATCAGATTCTCAGAGTGGATCTCAAACCTGGTGCATACTAGGAAAAAGACAGGGGAAATCAGATTGTGTGTTGACCTAAGAAATCTGAACAAAGTATCTCTCAAGGACCATTATCCCTTACCAAAAATGGATCATATCTTGCAAAGGGTAGTGGGAGCCTCAAGGATCTCCCTACTAGATGGTTTCTCAGGATTCAATCAGATCCTAGTACACCCGGATGATCAAGACAAAACTGCCTTCACAACACCTTGGGGAACATTCAAATATGTCAAAATGCCTTTTGGACTTAAAAATGCAGGGGCCACATTCCAAAGAGCAATGGATATTGCCTTTGCCAAGGAAATTCATGACTTCCTAGTTGTCTATCTTGATGATCTAACTGCCTTTTCAAAATCAGATCAAGAACACTTAGAACACTTGAGGCAGGTTTTCACAATTTGTAGAAAGTATGGCATATCTTTGAACCCAAAGAAATCACTGTTTGGGCTGGAGGAAGGCAAACTCTTGGGGCATATAATCTCAAAAGATGGTATTAGGATTGATCCTAACAGAATTGAAGCTATCCTACAAGTACCACATCCAAGAAACATCAAATAACTACAAAGCTTTCTAGGAAAGATCAACTTCTTGAGGAGATTCATTCCCAATCTGGCTGAACTCATTAGAATGTTAAATAACATGCTGAAAAAGGATTCCAAGGTCAAATGGACCATGGAAGCTAGACAAGCCTTTGAGGATATCAAAAGAGCATTGACAAACACACCAGTCCTAACAAGCCCTAGATTTGATCAAGATTTCATTATTTTTTCTTTTGCTTCTGAGCATACAATTGCTGCTGTTTTGCTACAAAAAGATGACCAAGGCTGTGAAAAACCCATTGCATTTTTTAGCAGAGCCCTTAGAGATGCTCCTTTGAAATATCAGATCATGGAAAAACAAGCCTATGCTTTGGTAAAGGCCATCAAGGAATTCAGAATCTATATCCTGTACTCTCATATAATTGCCTATGTTCCTAATGCAGTGGTCAAAGACATTCTAACCCAAGAAGGAATTGAAGGCAAGAGGGGCAAGTGGATTGCCAATATCCTAGAATATGACATTGAGATTAAACATACCAAACTGATAAAAGGACAAGGCCTAGCCAAACTAATGATTGAAACCAATTTTCAAGCCCTTGACATTAATGAACTGGACGACGAACAGGAGATGGCGACTCCACAGATCAACCAAGCCTTTATGCAATCTCCATGGTATGCTGATATATGTTTTGTATTATTAAACCTGCAAGCTCCTCCAGGGTTTTCCAGAACCAAGAAAAGATTCTTGAAAATGAAAGCATCAAAGTTTTGTATTATTGACAATGTTTTATTTTGGAGAAATCATGAAGGAATCTTACTCAATTGCTTAACATTAGAAGAAACTGACAATGTCCTCAAGGAGTTTCATGCAGGTGACTGTGGAGGACACTTATACTGGAAGTCCACAACTGATAAAATCCTAAGGGCTGGATTTTATTGGCCCTCCTTGTTTGCTGATGTGAAGAAATTTGTAATGTCTTGTCACAAATGCCAAATTTTTGAGGGCAAGAGGAAGCTGCTACCTTTACCACTCAAACCAGTTTCAACCGAGAGACCATTCCAGCAATGGGGTTTAGACTTCATTGGTGAAATTCACCCTCCATCCTCTGGCCAGCATAGGTGGATTCTCACTGCCACAGACTATTTTACCAAATGGATAGAAGCCATCCCTTGTAGGCAGGCCAATGACTCCATTATTATACAATTCCTAGAAACCAACATCTTGTCCAGGTTTGGCTGTCCAAATAAAATTATTACAGACAATGCTGCTACTTTCAAGTCCAAGAAAATGATCAACTTTTGTCACAAGTATCACATGACCCTAGGTCATTCCACTGCCTATTATCCTCAAGGTAATGGCCTAGCCGAGTCTTCCAATAAAAGTCTCATTAATATCATTAAGAAAGTTTTGGAAGAAAACAAAAAGAATTGGCATAAGAAGTTGGTAAATGCACTGTGGGCAGATAGACTGACCACCAAGAGATCAATTGGCATGAGTCCATATGAACTGGTCTATGGGCTAGAAGCAAAGTTTCCTACATCTCTAGGAATTCCTGTGATCAAGTTGCTGCAAGAAATACAAGCTGAGCCAAATGACATTCAAAGAAGAATTAATCAGACAATTCATTTACAGCAAACAAGAGAAGAAGTCTATCAAAGAACCCAAGTTCTACAAGAAAAGCTCAAAAGAATATTTGACAAAAGAACCAAAGCTGAAGATTTCTTCATAGGAAACAAAGTGTTAAGATGGGATTCCAGAAGGGAGGACAAAGGCAAACATGGTAAGTTTGATTTTTTATGGAAGGGACCCTATGTCATCTATGCTATACAAGGAAACAACACCTATTTTCTAAGAAGTTTGGATGGCTCAAACACTGAGGAAGGCCCAGTTAATGGGAGAATGCTCAAGCATTATTTTGACTCCCTTTGATCAAACACTGAACAGGCATATATTGTACATAAATATTTGTATTTCCAGTATTTTCAGTTATAGCAGATAAATAAAGCACCAAGTGGAGCATATTTTGAGAAGACCAGGGTGCTGCACATTTTTCCCTTTTTGAATATATTTGATCCCGGCATTAGAAAGCAAAGAAAAACACAGGGTAACTATCAAGTGATGAGGAGAAATTCTGAGAAACAGGTAAAAAACAGATCTGCAAATTCACAAGCAAATCAGCTCACTGGGTACTGCCTGCAAGTATCTAGGGTCCTAACCAATAGTCTCCAACAACAGGAAAATTCAGACTGCTGCAAGAAAGCAGAAATTAGGCATTCTGACCTGCTGATTCTTGGCTTTTCATCTGGAAAATCCATCCCCAAGTGGAGCCACTGTTAACCTCCTATACCAATATGTTTTCATTTCTCATGATTGACAGTGGAAGTGCCAAAAATGTTCACCTTCCATGCTACTAAGGTTCCATTTTTGTGAAGGCAAGCAGACAATTAAAAAATGTAAAGAGGGTATGCCTTAAAAGAATAATCAAAAGGAAAGAAAATGAATTGGTCAAAGAAAAAATAAAGCAAATGAACCCCAAAGAAAGACCATGAAAGTGGCTAAGTCCAAATTGCCACTGCTACTTTGATGGGTGGTCCAACAGCTCAAGCTGGGCCTCACCATGTTTTAAATTGCATGTTGTAGACTAGAAAGGAAGTACCTGCTCAAACAGTTCAAGCTTGACAGATGACTAGGTGGATAGAGAAAGGAAGGAGCCCAACTGCTTAATCTGGGCCCTTGGAAGTCATAAGGGTAGACTTATATAGGAGGGCAGCAAAAAGAAAAGAGAATTATCAGGGTTTGCAAGGCTAAGTGCACCCATTCAAAGGAAGAAAAAATGTTAGGCATATTAGATAGGGTAGGCAGTTGAAGGTTGCAGAAAGTAAGATCCAAGCATATGACATGGGGAAAATCACAATGATATCACCAGCAGGAGAAAGGCAAGAGCAATGGCCTATTTGGCAAAACTACCAAATCATCACTAACTTCCCTCATTCCCTTCAAAAGTTTCTTACTAACCTCCCCATGAGCACTGCAGGATCTGCTGATCAGTCCTCCTTACACTCCTCATTTGTAAAAATTTCATGTCAGAAGTGACTTCTCTTTTTGAAAAGCAGCCACATTTCCTGTGTAAAAATTCTTTTCATTTTGATCTACTCCCTAACTAAGTTTGTGTCCTAAAAACTTAGCATCTATCACTTCCCATCCACATTCCCCTCCAATACTAACTACTAACTCTATCTACACTAAATCCCCTATGTTCCCATTTCCCTATTACTATAACACCATGGTGTATAAAACCCCATAAAATGTATAAATATCCCCCCCCTTTAGCATTATAGCTAAATAACACTTCTATGGGAGACATTAGTCCACCAGGGACTACAGTCAACCCTTGCTTTGGGATTACTCTAACCTCCAGTTAGAGTAATAACCTACACTAAACCCTCATTTACCCTTTTTTCGAAAAAATTCATGAAAAACCCCTTCCCCCCTCTCAAACCTAGCATTCAAAGATTTTTTAACCCCGACAGATTAACCCACATACGTTGAAACCCATTTAAAAACCCCCTAACCCAAAGTTCTAAACCCGAAACGAATATTTCATTCGCTGGCGGGTCCCCACCCAAACTTGCACGATGGGTCGGGGCGCCCGCCAGCCCTCGATCTCCTGCCGCCCTCAATCCAACCGTGGGCAGGCGATTTCGGATTTAAAACTGCTGCGCTTTAGCGTCCGGGGAGCGGGTGGTTTTGCTCCCGTACGCTGGACGCGTGGCAGCCGGCGGAGGTGTTCGGAGCCCCCCTCCCCTATACCGCCTTCTGCCAAAAGCAGTGCGGGGAGACCACTTACTGCCTTCCCTCTTACCGCCTCCCCTGTCACGTCACCCCCGCATCATCGTGACGTCATACCACCGGCCCCCGCCACCGTGTCCTGCCATGCTGGCCTCCAGCTCAGCATCCACGTCACCATCCGTACCCGGCCCGCCATGACGTCATGCTGACGTCATCGGCGGAAAAGCGCCAATAACCCACATTTTCCAAAATTGTCGTTAAAAACGCGCAAAAGAGCCGTTTTATGTCATTTTCATACGAAAAGGACAGAGTCGCTGTTTTTCGTTCGCTCCAAAAATTGCCTCTACGCTGCAAATTCAAAGCTCCGGACGCCATCATTCACCAATTCAACTGTGTTCTGCACCCACTGTTCAACCCGGAGGCTCTCGGCATCATTTATCCAGGTATTCACCGTAATTCACCTATTTTTGCCCATGTTCATGCCATTTCTCTGCAATATTGTCCACTAAATACCTGGTAAATCCAACATTAAAGACTGTCATTTAGTCAATTCTGGACCGAAACAACCTACATTGCCCCCTGCCCCAAAATTCACTATTGAGAAATCGTTTGCGGCCTTAATTCACAATTCATCCTCCAAACTGCCCGGCATTGTTCCCTTTTGCCGAGTACTTACTTGAACAACTACATTTCACCAACTTTAGGTCCTGCCCCACCTCTGCAATTCATCCTTATTGATTCACAATCCCTGTGAATTCACCAGAGCAGAACAGAAACAAACCTGCTCAATCCACCTACTCCTCTTTGAAGAACACATCTATGATCTGCATTCAATCTGCCACTTGACTTCTAGAAAAGTTTGCAAGCTATTGCACTTACCTTGTTGCATTCACAAACTGCATTTTAAAAACAACACCCAAAAGCTACACAATGGCTGCTCCAGCACCCACAGCTCTCAGTGTTGCCCCCATGAATCCACCCAACAAAGAGCTTGAGTCCCTGCCGCTTGCTGACAGGGATTACCTCATCCAAGACTTTGTGGGTGACAGGAACCATTTGCAGACCTTCCGGGAATTAAGGGATAACTATTTGAACAACAATGACACATATGGGATATGGGAATCAAATCTGCCTTATTACTTTCTCCCATCTGTTAACATTTTTCTAGAAATTATCCGCTTATGTGCTGAGAACTATGATCAAAATCATAGAGCTGTCAAGTCTCCATCTGGGAGCATACTCTTCCACATCAATGCTGAGTCCATCAACCAGATGCTCAACTTCAAACAAACTCAGCTGCTGCATCCCTTCTCCATGAACTATCTGCTGGATATAGGTGCCAAGCCTTCCACTGATGACATTCAGAAGATCACCAAGATATTTATGAGAGCTGACTGCCAGCCCACAGGGCCACCTCCTTTCTTGTATGTCCATTTTACTGATATAGGCAAACTTCTGCTTGACATGATTGCTTATGTGTTGGGCTATAAAACCAGTGAGTATGTTGATGAAACAGTGCTGGTGTTATTAGCTGCTTATAGCCCAGGCCAACCCCCTGCCTACAAATATAATTTTGCTAAATTCATAGCCAACAAGATACATGACCAGCTGTTCAAAGTAGACAGGGAGGGCATATTCAAATATTCATCTTACATCTACCACTTTTTCATGTATTACCAGTCTGAGGCCTTTCAATGCCATATTAAGAAGCTGGATTCTAGAGGAGAAAGAAGATATGTTATCTTCTGGACATCAGTTTATCACCAAGTCCAAGATTCACCATACTCATACTGTGAATTTGTTGATCAATTTGTATACCCAGTCTCTTGCTTATTGATGAGGTCCCCTCCTCCTAGAGTCTCATTTTAAATCCAAAAATTATAAAATAGGTGATTGGTACTTATACCAAGATCATACAGTCATCAGAATTTATGGCTGTGAGCTCTGTCCATACAGGCTCCCAAAATATGTACCAATGAGACTGTTTGCCTTGGAGTACTATAGGCAGCTCATTCACTCTGACCTCACCCACTTTCATAGTGCTAAAAAGAAAGCCCATCTCAAGTTTAAGCACCACCTGGGTCCCTTCATCATGAACAAAAAAGAGGGATGGCAAGATGCTGAGCAAATCCTCAAAGACAAGTACAAGCTATCAAAAAGCTTCCGGTGGGTCCCTTATGACCCTGAAGGCTTCATCTGTGCTAGAAGGGTCAAGTACAGGCTGCTAGGCTATGAGCACTGTAAATTTCCACATATTGAGCAGTATGCCAATCAGCAAGAATGGTTGCAAGATACATTAATTGAGAAACTAACTGAAGAAGAAATAATGCAAAAGAATGTCAAGGATTTGGAAAAAACTCTTGACTTGGATTCTGTGCAGCAGGTAATCTTCAAGCAACCGCATCCAGTGGGAGAAGGGACTTCAGCTACAACAACTACACCAGCCACCCAGGCGCCATCTACAGCAGCATCAGGCACATATAAAGGTGAAGGAATAATGGGTGCTGAAGAAGAGATAGTAAAAGAACAACCTGCCTCCTCAATTAGGCAGCAACAAGAGCAGACCCCTCCACCGCAAACAGAACCACCAACAACATCTATTTTGCAGACTCCTGCACATGAGGAGAGGGGCAAGAAGAGAGACAGAGAAGAGTCCACTCCTGCTAGTGGATCCTCCCAGCAGCCTGAGGCCAAGAGGCAAAGGTTGACTCCCCAGTCGTAGAAGAGATAAGTGAAGAAGTCCTTGACAGTCCAAGGAAAGAAGGGGAAGACAGTCAGCAAACGGCCACAAGATTTTTTCAGCAAGAGCAAGGATTACAGCTTGATATGGAGGTGTCTTCCTCCACTCAACACAGCAAGAAGCCTTCAAGCACCAAGGCTTCCTTCAAAGAAATAAAAGCACAGAATGATTTGTTGAGAATAGAGGTGTATAAGCAATTCCTCAAAGCAACACCAGCCAAGCAAGAGAGGTTGATGTCAGTGTATGACATACAAGAGGAGAAAATGATCCTCAGTCACTTCAAACCCAAGGTACCGCAGCCTAAATCAGTTGCAGATTTTGTAAGAACATGGGTGGAAGTCATGGCAAAGGACATTCACCCCATGGACCAGATAGAGCTGCACAAACAAACGGGGGAAATGGTCTATGCCACCTTTGTAGAGAGGGCCACAATGGCCCATGAATTGAAAGAATCACTGAAGAATACCAACATTCAGTTGGATTTTGAGAGAATGTCCTCCATGGCCAAGGACAACAGGATTAAATCACTAGAGGACATCATCATAGACCTAGGACATGATCCTAAGGACCCAAAGGGCGTGAGGGCCCTCATGAAGAAGAAGGAAGATGATCTTAATGCATTGAAGAAAAGGCTGAAACTGCTTCCCACCGAGCACCCCCAAACAACAGAATTGCAGAAGGAAAAGGAGGCTGATGAGCAACTTGATCTAATAATGCAGCTCAATCAAAAGGTCATTGATTTGGAAAAGGAACTAGAAGGGGCACTGCAAGACAAGCAGGGAGAATCCACATCCCAAGCTCCTCCAACTGCCTCAACCACTGCCACAACTACAGAGGCAGCAGTAGCCCCTGTAACAACTACAGCAACAACAGAAGCAGCAACAACAACAACAGCTCCAAAGTCCAGCTTAAATATGGAAGATTTGACAAAGGCTATCAAAGAGATGGAGCTCCAAGCTACTGAGATCAAGCAGGCCAAGGAAAAATTGGCAGAACTAGAGGCCAAATATGACAAGTCAAAGATGACTGTAGCAGAGCAGTCTAGAGAAATTAAGGCCCTCAAAGACAAAATAAAGGCCTTAGAAAAGGAGCTCAAACTAGAAAATGCTCTGGCAGAAATAAAGAGAATTTTGTGGGCCCGAATTGACCAATCCATTACTAGACAATGGAAGTCAATCAAGACTGTGCATGAACAAATGGAATTGATTGGCCAAGCACACATTGAGATCCGAAAGGCCAGGACAGTACTAGGGAACAGGCCTGAGCAGGCCAGTAGAATGATAAATTTTCTGAACAATCAGACTAAGGAGGAACTAGCAGCCATCAACATTGTTAACAGAACAGATGCTGTCCTTACAGCTAAAAAGGTGCTGACTCTTAGGAATTTTGTGCAAACTGTAGAGAGGAAATGCCATGAAATACAGGCTGAGGTAGATGAATACAAGCTCAAGATAGGAACACTGCAAGGAAAGGGATTGCCCAGCCTACTAACTAGCACAGGAAGACTGCTCCCTCGTGAACAATATGCTACCAGGTTGACAAATTTTGTTGAAAATCAAATTACTGCATCTGCCAGCACTTCTGAGGAAACAGGGCCTCCAACAGGGCAGGGCCTATATGACAAGCTTGAAAATCTATTTTTCATTGAACATGAGATCAATCACCTTTTTGAGGTCCCTCCAAATTTTTATAGATATACAGAGGCAGATGAAACCTTGGTGAAAATTCGAAGACACCAGCTGCCCAAAGAGGATTGGTGGTAGGCAATGCTACAACTTTTGCCTCAATAATCTCAGCTGCTTGGTCCCAGTCAGCGTCAACTCGGCCAAAAGCAAAAAGCAGAATATGGACAGCATTATAGGCAGCCGAAAGGGTGACTCAGCGCAAAGATAGCGACAGCAAGCCAAACATAGGAAATGCGCAAATTTTAGGCAGCACATCTTCAGCCGACTCCAACGGTCACAAAGTCAACATTCTCTGACCATTTTGGACAGCTAATACACTTAGGAGTTACTACAACATTTACTTTCTCAGCTACAATGCTCCAGGAGTTGGCACGATATTAATGAGCCATTAACTCATTAGCTAGATATTTTCTGATCTAAATTTTGTATATATACCTCCCCTGGCAACGTATTAGGGGTTGGTGATTTTCACTCTAAGGCAAATGTATTGTATACTTTTAGACAATCTAATGCAAGAGGCTGGAAAAGCTCAGTGATTTCTTGGATGTTTGATGTCTTGATGATGCTCTGCGTACTGTTGCAGAATTCCTGTGCTGTCTAATGGAACAATAAGTCTCCTTATTCCATGTTTTATATTTCTATGCTTGTTTGAATCATATGCATGTTTCACCAATCTAATAACAGAGAGAAAGAATAGTGCAGGATATGTTTGTTTACACCCTGTATTCAATCTGTGTTGTTTGAAATGTTTTCTTCAGAATTAATCATGAACATGAATTCTTAATTGCTCATGTTTACATCAATTCTACGTATATGAATATTATGCAGGAATTCTTCAGTGCTCCTAAGTAATATTCCCACTGTTCTCCATATTAGCTTACTGAAAGATCCTTAATTGCCTTTCATGCCCTGATTACATCACACCCAATCACAGATTTAAAGAATTGTTTCTTAGACACTTATCTGGCTCTGCAGCATCACTGTTGTGTCAAATCAGACATATCAAGCAATTTAAGCATCACTGACTCCATGCCCAATGGCCTAGAACACCCTGATAAGCATATATCTATCCTGACTGAAATCATCATCCAACAAATTTCAAAACAAAACCGTGAGCATCATAACTAGCCTAAAATATTATACAAACAAAGTTAAATCATAAAGAGAGAGCCCTCTCTGGTCATAGGTAGGCTAGAACCTGTGACCCAAAGATTGGTTAGTGGTTACCTCGGCCGTATTCCCTTGGGAGTCAAAGGGAACAACCTGAGTGATAACAATATGTAAAGGAAACACATGAAATGACCTTTTGTGTTTGCGCACATGCATGTTACTAAGGATAGGATGATATGGAAATGACAAGAAGTACTACAAACTCAACTAAGAGGTGTACTTTGAAAGGCATTCTTTACTTACCATACTTACCCTCGAGATGATCATGCGTCTGACAGAGTTTTCATTCGGTCCTAATCTTTTCCCATTTCTTGGTCTCTTGGTCCTTCTCCTTGACTCCTTGGGATTGATCTAAGCATGTCACCTTTTCCTGTAGTCACTGAGTGAAGGATCAACGCAGTTTCGGCAGGAAGTGACTACTGTTTGAATGAGGCCCTGCAAGACCCATCTGCAGAGTATCTGCATGTAATACAGACAAGGCAACTTGGACAATGTTGTGCAGTTTTGAGGATCAGAACACTATTGCGGGATGGGGGTCCTGGGAGGACACCTCTTGTAGTGATTCTAGCTAGGGTACTAGACTAGACTCTATATTTAATATCGACCAAGGTGCGTAAGCTTAGAGGCGTGGTCTAAAATATATAGACATAAAGAATCTCTGGCCAAGTGAGTAGGATGTAGGATACAATGCTTCTTTACGGAAGACCGGAATATGTAGCCTATCATTCACACACCTAGATTACCCTACTGATATGCTTGATTACAGTGCTTGTTATGAGATGCATCTATCAAATCAAACCATGAACCTAAGTACTGTGTATGACTGTAACAATGGTTTTAACCTCCTTACAGAGATATCACTCAGAAAACCCTTGTTTGGTAAAAACACACAGCATGCAAAGATATTTACACTATCAAACTATATAAAGAAAGCATAAATGAACTGTAGAGCAAAACAGAGTTTATGATATAATGTCTCTATGAGTCACACAGGGATCGAATCCCTTACAAGACTCCCTTCCAGATCCTAGCGCTGACCATTCAACATAACCATAAACCATTCATAAGCGCACACAATATACATGCAAGGAAAATCAAAGGCTATTGAAATCAAAACTATGTAACTGCTATGCAAACCGTGAACTGTATAAATCGAAAGCTATGTAATCGTGCTGTCATGCAAACCATATGCGATATAAATCAAAAGCTATGTAAATACTGTGATGCAAACCATATGCGATATAAATCAAAAGCTATGTAAATACTGTGCGAACATGTGATAACTGGAATGCAACAAAACAAGTGAACAGTATACCAATCGAAGAACGCAGGGCCCGTCCGCGCCTAAGGGTATACTGGTTACAACTGATCAGCTATCAAATCAACGCAAGAAAGATACACACGGTCGTGACTGTAAATAGGTCTGTGTATTAACTTAAAACTCTGTTCTGAGAAATACGATTCAACAATTCAACCACTAAACTCTAAACATAACCCTGACTGTATTTACATATGCGTACGCACAGCCATGTCATTGATACAATGAATGTACATTCGGCTGTTGCTGCTTTTATCACATAAGCCTTTTCAAAATGTTTCCATGCCAAGTGTTTCAAAAATCAAAAAGACTAAAATGAAAATGGAACGATGTTGTTTCTGCTTTTGTCTGTCAGAGTGCCCTGCTTTGACTTGAGTTGACCGCATACATAGGAGGCTCGATTTGGCTGGGAGAGAGGTGTTTGTCCATGCTTGGACATTCTGCTTTTCGCCCATGCCTTTCGTTCTAGCTCATCTGCTGCGCCACATGTCAAACGATAAGCTTATTACAGGATATGGGTACTTCCTGTAACCAAGTCATCAAAAACTTCCAATTCTTGAACATAAAACCCCTAAATTAATTTCTATGCAATTTAATAACTATAAAACGATTAATAATCAATATTCAAGGATTTTGAGGGATATATGATGAAAATGTATGGATAAATGACATGTTTTTAGGAAGGAAAAAGGGTCTTAGGATGATACCAACATCTCTCCCCGACTTAAGGACTTAGCATGTCCTCATGCTATCCCGGAAGTACTCCCCTTGAATTCTGTCCCTGCATGGATCTCTGCTGCCTTGAGCAAGGTATCTACATTCTTCTACACCTGGTGGTCTTTCTGTCCTTTGAGCTCCTGCTTTAACTTTTTATATTTTTCTTTAAGAGCCTTCTTCTGATTATACCACTTAGTGGCCCAGTTGGAAATCTCAGTTTTCTCAGTCTCCAACTCACTGATTCTTTCCTTTAGCTTTTCATTTGTTTTCTGTGTTTCTTTGCTTTGTGCCCTGAGCATTTCATTTTCCCTTTTAATAACTTTTTCCAACATGTTAGCTTCCATGAGCTCTTCCCTCAATTCTTCAATCTGTTTTTCTAATTTCTTCCGTCTTTTGGTGGGAGGTGGTGAACATTTTTCTTGTTTGTTATGGCTCTCTACCTCTATGTCAACTTCTAGTGCTGGTAGTGAATGGTCACCACTCTCAGCATCCATTTGTGCAGGTGCATGAGATTCAAACTGGTCTTCTTGCAGCTGAGTTTTTGGTGTCCTCCTTGTTCTTCGTGAGTAGGTGGTAAAAATTTTGTCTTTCTCAGCCCTCTTGGCATCCTCTTTTTGCATGTTCCTAGTCCTTATGCTGCCCACAGGTAGAGGTGCTCTGCTGGCTTTGGACACTGGAAGTTCCTCATCAATGTCCTTCATAAACCCTGAATCTTCTTGCACTTCCTCTTTTTCCTCCTCATCTCTGATTTGATTGACAGCTAAGAATTCTTTCCATGGCTTCCCTCGCTTCTGCAACTCATGTTCAATGAGGATTTTAATTAGGCCAAAATGGTACAGGCTTTTATCTTCATTCCCTTTTTGCTTCTGGATAGTTTTGGCCATCTTTGTTAAACTTTGCAGCAGAAAATATGGCACACTGATCACACATTGTTTCTTTAAATGGAGGAGTAGCTTGAAGTGGTATAGATAAACAATACAATATCTACCTTCACAGGTTATGAACTTTTGGATAATGTAAATCATTTCATCCCAAGGATGAACTAACCAGCTTCTTGGAACACCCTTCTTCCAGTTTACTGAGGAAACTCTAGATCTGGACATGAACTGTGTCCATGATTTCTCCTTGAATTGTTTAGTTTTAAAGTACTTCTCTCCCTCAGGACTGAGTCCAATTGCCTGAGCTATAGTATCCTCTGAGATTCTGAAGGAGAAGGTGCCTATTAGGGCCTTTTCTCCATTAAAGGTGAAGGCAAATTGTTTGGTGATTTCCTCATTACTCCCATGGAATTTTTCTAGAAAAGGTAACCACTGTGCTTCTCTAAGGATCTCAATGCAATCTTTATGGTATTGTGAGCTGTCAAATGTACTGGGTTCGACCCTATTAGTCATGGTGATGGCAGAGGGTTGTGCCTCGAACCCTTCTCTGTCTATACTCTTTAAAATTTAAACACAGAAATGCCAAGTTGGTTACCTGGTATATATCGCTTCTTTCGGCCTTCAATATTGTGCTTGGCCGGTCGATATGACTGTGATGGGAGTTAGAAATAGAATGGTGATGCTGTCCCTTTCGGCGCTCACTGGTTTCACTGTGTAAACCGACCCCAAACGGTGATACTCTCCTCGGCGCTCCTTGCTTCAGATTTTCACTTTGTAACTCCACCAAATGATAATAATCTCCTCGCGTTCCTTGCTTTTGATTCTCACCAACTCCACCCAAATGATAATAATCTCCTCGCGCTCCTTGCTTTTGATTCTCACCTTGGAAGTTGTGGGAATCGAGGGTGGAAAGGGTGATGAAATAACCCTGTACTCACTTCACCATATAATCATTCAATTAAAACAGAGTGTTGTACGCTTGCATGCATGTCATCACAAGAATGCTGAGAGCGTACCCATAGTGCTGGGCTATAATGCTGGGTGGCGAAGTTATGATTCGGCTGTGCGTGGAGTCAAATATATATATAGGCCGCTTCCACATCTATCTCATCCTTTCTATTAAAATACACAGCTCACCACGTGCCCTTTCAATGAGTATTCGGTCACATAGAGAATGTTGGTATGCCTGCAGGGATATGACAAGGTGGATGTGTTGGTAATGGGTGTTTGGGGTATGGATAGGTTAATGTAGGGAAATGATGAGAATTGGTGGGATAAGGGTGATAGATTGATGCATATGGGTGTCCTTGAAATCAATTACAACAGCTTATAGTCACCAAAGTTACATTAAAAACCAATCTAGGAAATTAAATGCTTAAGAACAGAAATACATTACTCCTTTGTTGATCATTTGACATGCTGAGTTGCTAATTCTTTTTTACTGTTCTTTTTGGCAGGTCCTCTGAGGGAGGTTGAATGCAGAGATCACAGGTCTTTTGAGAAATTTTTTTGAAGATATAACAGGTCCCTTTGAAAGATTTGAATGTACAGGTCCCTTAGAGAACTGAAGATGTAATAGGTCCCTTAAGAAAACTGAATGTAACAGGTCCTTTGAGAAAACTGAAGATGTTCATGCAGCTCTTTGTATTGTTACAGGTTCACTGAGCTTGCCATTTGCTGAAGTGTTGGTGCCCAAATCCTTGTAGAAGCTTGGTGGAAGTCTGTTGAAGTAGCCTTAGGTGTCAAAAACTTTGTTTTAACAGGTCCCAACTGAATGTTTTAAACAGGTCCCATTACTGCTGGTTGGAATGTCTTAACAGGTGTCAATTGCTGAAACAGGTCCCTTCTGAAAATCTCAAATAGGTCCCATGACTGCTGGTGTTGGACTACTGGTGTTGGTAGCATAGATGTCTGAACAGAACAGGTCCCCCTGCAAAATATTTATAACCAGGTCCCTCTGAAATAAAATCATGACAGAACAGCTTATTTGTTAAAGTCTGGAATTACTGCTGGTAACAAGATGTTGTTGGAAATTTACAGTGAAAAATAGAATAAGAAATCTGAAGAATGTACAAGGGAGAGATAAAAGTAACACAACAGATGCCTCTCTCCCCGACTGAAAGGTTGACTTGTCCTCAAGTCATGATGCAACTGAGAAATGAAACAATGAACAAGAGAAACAGAATTCATACCCACCAATAAATTGGTTTTCAGGTAGGAATTCGGGGTTAGATTGTGCCAGATACTGGTTTTCACATCTAACCCATTATTATTTTTTTTTAGTTTTGGTTTTATTTATTTATTTTTATTATTATTATTATTTTTTATTTTTTTTCTTTTTGATTTTGAAATTGAAAGGAAATGAAATTAAGGCAGCGATACTGCAGCTGAGGGCTGCAGTATCTCAACCTCTTCTTGCTGAGATAATGTATGGAGAAAATCTTGCTTGCTGATGGGCTTGTTGTACAGATTCAGGCGATGACCGTTGACTGTGAAGGAATGACCTTCGCCATCAATAGTTTGGAGTTTTACTGAACCATTGTCATAAGCCTGAACAATTTCATAGGGGCCCATCCAGTGGGTGGTGAACTTAGCTTTATGATCCTTGAATTTTGAATCAAAAAGCAGAGCCCAGTCACCTTCCTTGAAGTGCTTCTTCTTAATGTGTGAATCATGCCATTGCTTCCTGTGCTGTTGCATGAGGATGGTGGTTTGTTCTGCTTGATGCCTCATCTCATCCAGCTGGTTCAACTGCTGGATTCTCTCTTTTTGTGCTTGATCCAAATCAATTAGTAAATCTGCAGCTAATTTAAAAGTGTGAATTTGGAATTCAATAGGAAGCATGACATCCTTACCATACACCAATTGGTATGGTGTAAATCCGGTGGTATCTTTCCAAGTAATCCGGTAAGCCCAGAGTGCCTCTTTGAGCTTTTCCTCCCAGTTTTTCCGGTTCATTGCAACAGTTTTGGTAATGATCCCCTCCAAAATTTTGTTGGTTGATTCCACCTGCCCATTGGCCTGTGGATGGTAGGGGGTACTTTTCCTATGCTTTATTTGGTACTTGTCTGTGATGTCTTTCATGAGCTTGGAGGTGAATTGAGTACCTTGATCAGTGACAATTTCTCTAGGCACTCCATACCTCACAAAGATCTCCTCAAAAAGGAAATTGACTACTGTTTGTTCGGTTGCTCTTACCAGTGCTTTTGCTTCTGCCCACTTGGTGACGTAATCAGTACATACTAGTATGTACTGCTTACCATTAGAGGCTGGGTTGATAGGTCCTATGAAGTCCAGAGCCCACTTATCAAATGGTTCTAGGTGAACGTGGGGCTGAAGGGGCATCTGATCGGTAGCTGTTGGTCTGCCCATTCTTTGGCAGCTGTCACAACTCTTTACATACTTCTTGGCATCCTTGAAAATGGATGGCCAATAGTATCCAAGAGTAAGAACTTTGAAGGCTGTCCGCTTCACTGCAAAATGCCCACCACAAGGTTCATCATGGCAAGATTTTAAAATGTCAATTACCTCATCATTGCGTACACATCTCCTAATGATCATGTCAAAACCAGTGTAAAAGAGATCGCCATTAAGCCATGAATATCTAGCACTTTGTTTAATTAGTCTTTTCCTCTCCTTTGCAGTGAAATGTGGAGGTGTTCTACCTGTAGACAAGTAATTAGCTAAATCAGCAAACCAAGGAGTTACTATGGAAATTGCAAATAAGTGCTCATCCGGAAAAGAATCCTCAACAGGAACAATCTCACCTGGATTTTGCAGTCTAGACAGGAAATCTGCCACCTGGTTTTCTTTGCCTGGTCTATCTAACACTGTGATGTTAAATTCCTGTAACAATAGTAACCATCTGGTAACTCTGCCACTAGTTATTGGTTTATTCATAAGATGTCGAATGGCAGAATGATCAGTATGTACAAAGACTTCATAACCAGTTATGTAATGGCGGAATTTATTCACAGCATAAATGATGGCAAGTGTTTCCTTTTCTGTAACTGTATAGTTTAGCTCGGCAGGTGTGAGATTTTTACTAATGAAATAAATTGCATATGTACAAGATTCTTCTTTTTGGCCTAAGGATGCACCTATTGCAGTGTCAGATGCATCGGTAAGAATATGAAATGGTAAACTCCAATTAGGCCCTCTCAGGACTGGTGCGGTAGATAGTTTCTTTTTAAGTTGTTCAAATGCATGTTGGCAGTTCGTAGTCCAATTGAAAAGTACATCTTTGGCTAAAAGTTTAAACAAAGGTAAGGCTATCTTGCTAAAATGCTCAATGAATCTGCGGTAATAACTAGCATAGCCAAGAAAAATTCTTACCTCTCTCTGATTCTGTGGAATAGGCAAATCGGCAATAATCTGGATCTTGGCTGGGTCAACCTGGATGCCTTGAAAAGAGATATAATGGCCCAACACTATCCCTTCATTTAACATCATGAAGCACTTTTCGTTGCTGAGGGACAGGTTAGCTTCAATACATCTTTTTAAAACTCTTTCTAGATTTTCTAATGCATGTTCAAAAGAATTGCCATATACCGAAAAATCATCCATATACACTTCAACACAATCATGAATCAAATCAGCAAAAATAGCTAACACAGCTTGCTGAAATGTAGCTGGAGCGTTACAAAGTCCAAATGGCAAAACATTGTAGGCATAGGTACCCCAAGGACAGGTGAAGGTGGTTTTGTCCTGGTCTTCAGAGGCAATCCGGATCTGGTTGTAGCCACTGAAACCGTCAAGAAAGGAAAATGATGATTTGCCGGCTAGGGTGTCTAACACTTGATCAATGAATGGCAGTGGAAAGTAGTCTTTGAGTGTTGCTATATTCAGCTGTCTGTAATCAACACAGATGTGCCACTTGCCATTTTTCTTGGGCACAATAACCAATGGGGATACCCACTGACTGTCAGAAATAGGATATATAAAGTTGACTCTCAAAATTTTTTGCAACTCTTCTCTGACAATGTCTTGGAGCATGGGGTTCATTCTTCGTTGTGGTTGCCTCACCGGTTTAATGGTGCTATCTTTGTAGATGTGGTGAGTGCATGTGTCGGGGTGAATCCCATGCATGTCAGTGTAATCCCAAGCAAAGGCTTTTTGGTACTTCGTCAAGAGTCTAATCAATTTGTCTTGTTGAGATGAGTCTAGGTGGTTGCCGATGTTCAAAGTTTTCCGGACTGATCTCTATGAATTGACTCTGAGTATTTGTGATGGATTGAACTGGAAAGATGTCATGAAATGTAGATTGCAAGGAGTGGATAGTGCATGTTTCTTAAAAGTTTTGAGCCAGAAGTACATCTGCAGCATTATATTGTTCATTTCTCAAATTTTCAGATACATCAGGTTGAGAAAGAAATAGTTCTACCAAATCATTATTGTCTTCGTGGAAATCATAGATCTGGTCAATGCTAAAAACAGATTGTACTTCCTCTTTGTCATTAAATTTATCATCAAGCCACAAGTTATGTGTTACTGCAGGTGATTGTGCCGATGGATAGAGGGTGAGTTGTTTCCTTTCGGTCCCTCTAGAGATAATCATGTTACCTGATCGGCATCCAATAAATGCATCAGCAGTCGCTAACCATGGTCTGCCTAGAATGATAGGATGTCCTCCGAGATTGGATTTGGGTTGAAGGACTAGGAAATCCACTGGATACTCCCAAGAGTCCAGTGAGACAATGATATCTTCCAAAATCCCCTCAGGAATGACTTTGGACCTATCAGCTAGTTCAAGAACAATCGTGGTATGTTGCAAATTCATAAGCTGGAGTGTTCTCATGGTTTCAAGGGTCATGACATTGATTGCGGCTCCTAGATCTATCAAAGTGTTTGGAATCCGTATGTTGTTAATGATGGTGGTCACTTTTGGAATGCCCGGATCAACATACTTCTCCATGGAGATGGTATTGGTCATAAGGCCTGCTAAATTGCCTAAAACATGAATGGTCTGAGGATCAATCCTCTTTCTAGCAGGTTTCTTGAGACACATGTCTTTGATGGCTTTGGTGTAAATAGGAATGTCCTTTATGGCTTGCAGCAAAGGGATTTTTATGTAGACATTTTTAAGTTCATCCAAGACATCAAATTGTGGCGGAGGCAGTGGTGGTTTTACTTGAACCAAACGGTCCGGAAAAGGTGGTTGCGGTGATTGCATCTGTTTGTCCTTGGTTTCACTGCTTGGTTTTGTTTGAGTGGTCATTTCATTTTCTTTTTCTAAGTTTTCTTCTTGCTGATCTGTTATTAGAGAATCCTTCTGAAGCACCCTACCAGATCTCAGATTAATGTTTTGCAAAGGCAGTGTGGAGTAGGAGGTTCCTTCCTCTACATTATAAGCTGGCCTCTCTGCTCTATTGTTCGGATTTGGGACAGTTTGAGCAGGTATTTGTGTGGGTCTGGGAGGTTGTGGGTTAGTTGGAAATTGAAGTTGTGGTACATTTATTTGTGGAGGAGCAGGTAAGGTCTGTTGAGAGGGTTGGGACTGATAAACAACTTGCTGAGGGTGCTGTTGATATGGCTGTGAGTGTGATGGATATGGCTGTTGGTACTGCTGATATGACTGTGGGTAAGGTGGGTATGATTGAGGATATGGATGGTAGGATTGGGAATACTGTTGAGACGGTCTCCATTGATTTTGTTGTTGGTTTCCATGCTGCCATGGCATAGGTATATTCCATGAGTTTTGTGCATACATCTGATCATTCATAGGAAATTGCATATTTTGATTAGGAAACATACCTTGGGGTGCTTGCCTTGGTTGCCATGGTCGCTTTGCACCCATGTAGTACACGTTCTCCATCTCTGTGCTGGCTGCCATGTTACAGTTCTGCAAAATTTTAACTTTAGGACAGTTAAACATGTCATGATGCTCAGTACAGAAAGCACATACTTGGATATTCTCTAGGGGGCAGTCTTTTAATGCATGTTTCTTGCGACACTTGGGGCAGAAAATAGCCATGATATTGTCTTCTTCCTCCTGTTTCTTTTTGGCTTTTAAGGTATCAATTTGGTTTCCTAGAGTGCTCAACAAATCTGTTTTGAACTCCTCTAAAAGATTACCAATTTCAGCCCGGGTGACACTAGCAGAGGCAATTTTTGTGACCCTAGATGACAAGGTTCTCTTTCCCATTTTGGCTTTACTTCTTGAATATTTTTCACACAGTTCAGCTATTTCTTCAAAGGGTAAGGCAAAGATGTCACCTTTTCCCATTAAGTTGAGATCATCCATGTATTCTTCCCGGATACCTTTCAAGAATATTGTGCGGACTAGATCAGGAGGCATTGTTCGGTGTTTAGATTTTTGCAAGTTATAGACAAACCATTCTAGATATTCTTCTAAGGTTTCATCCTCCTGCTGACTCATTCTAAAGATGTCATCTTTAGAGTCCTTGGATCTGCAATAAGGCTGATATTTCCTCAGAAATATCCTCCTCATGCCATCCCAATCTACTATGGCATGCTCACCTAGCCCCATAAACCATTTCAAGGCTGCTGCCTTTAATGTGGCTGGAAACAATCTGAGTCTATGAGCATCATCCGTATAGCCATAAGTTCGACATACAATGTCAAACTCGAATAAGAACGAGTCCGGATCTTCTGAGGCCATACCATAGAAATTGGGTAGCACGGATGGGGGTATATTTTTCATTTTGATCTCCTCATCCTCCTGTGGTTCTTGTATAGGGAATTTAAAAGTTGATTCCTCCTCCTCTTGATGGGGAACTGATCCAGATCCCTCCTCAGCCATTCTAATTGGTCTCTTGGTGTCTCTTGGTGAAAAAGAGAGAAAGGAAGATTGCTTGGTAATGGTGCTACTTTTCCCTTGTGTAGAAGATTTAGGAAAGTGTTGCTGCTGTGATTTATATGCAAATAGAGTTTCCCTCTCAGCAAGAGTAATGTGCTGTCCTGAATAAAATTTTTCTGCCAATGTTTGAATATCCTCCTCAGATGGTGTTGTATTCCCTGGAGAGTCTGCTCCTGATGATGATGGGTTAGTTTTGAGATGGTGGGGGGTTCTCACAAATCTCCCTTGATTGTCCCTAAGTCTAGGCATAAATGAACATGATTTCTAACTGTGTTTTTGTTTGTTTTTGTATGTTGAAATTTTTTTTCTTTTTGTGTTTGAATCCTTTACGTACGCCTCCCCGGCAACGGCGCCAAAATGTAGTGATTCTAGCTAGGGTACTAGACTAGACTCTATATTTAATATCGACCGAGGTGCGTAAGCTTAGAGGCGTGGTCTAAAATATATAGACATAAAGAATCTCTGGCCAAGTGAGTAGGATGTAGGATACAATGCTTCTTTACGGAAGACCGGAATATGTAGCCTATCATTCACACACCTAGATTACCCTACTGATATGCTTGATTACAGTGCTTGTTATGAGATGCATCTATCAAATCAAACCATGAACCTAAGTACTGTGTATGACTGTAACAATGGTTTTAACCTCCTTACAGAGATATCACTCAGAAAACCCTTGTTTGGTAAAAACACACAGCATGCAAAGATATTTACACTATCAAACTATATAAAGAAAGCATAAATGAACTGTAGAGCAAAACAGAGTTTATGATATAATGTCTCTATGAGTCACACAGGGATCGAATCCCTTACAAGACTCCCTTCCAGATCCTAGCACTGACCATTCAACATAACCATAAACCATTCATAAGCGCACACAATATACATGCAATGAAAATCAAAGGCTATTGAAATCAAAACTATGTAACTGCTATGCAAACCGTGAACTGTATAAATCGAAAGCTATGTAATCGTGCTGTGATGCAAACCATATGCGATATAAATCAAAAGCTATGTAAATACTGTGATGCAAACCATATGCGATATAAATCAAAAGCTATGTAAATACTGTGCGAACATGTGATAACTGGAATGCAACAAAACAAGTGAACAGTATACCAATCGAAGAACGCAGGGCCCGTCCGCGCCTAAGGGTATACTAGTTACAACTAATCAGCTATCAAATCAACGCAAGAAAGATACACACGGTCGTGACTGTAAATAGGTCTGTGTATTAACTTAAAACTCTGTTCTGAGAAATACGATTCAACAATTCAACCACTAAACTCTAAACATAACCCTGACTGTATTTACATATGCGTACGCACAGCCATGTCATTGATACAATGAATGTACATTCGGCTGTTGCCGCTTTTATCACATAAGCCTTTTCAAAATGTTTCCATGCCAAGTGTTTCAAAAATCAAAAAGACTAAAATGAAAATGGAACGATGTTGTTTCTGCTTTTGTCTGTCAGAGTGCCCTGCTTTGACTTGAGTTGACCGCATACATAGGAGGCTCGATTTGGCTGGGAGAGAGGTGTTTGTCCATGCTTGGACATTCTGCTTTTCGCCCATGCCTTTCGTTCTAGCTCATCTGCTGTGCCACATGTCAAACGATAAGCTTATTACAGGATGTGGGTACTTCCTGTAACCAAGTCATCAAAAACTTCCAATTCTTGAACATAAAACCCCTAAATTAATTTCTATGCAATTTAATAACTATAAAACGATTAATAATCAATATTCAAGGATTTTGAGGGATATATGATGAAAATGTATGGATAAATGACATGTTTTTGGGAAGGAAAAAGGGTCTTGGGATGATACCAACATCTCTCCCCGACTTAAGGACTTAGCATGTCCTCATGCTATCCCGGAAGTACTCCCCTTGAATTCTGTCCCTGCATGGATCTCTGCTGCCTTGAGCAAGGTATCTACATTCTTCTGCACCTGGTGGTCTTTCTGTCCCTTGAGCTCCTGCTTTAACTTTTTATATTTTTCTTTAAGAGCCTTCTTCTGATTATACCACTTAGTGGCCCAGTTGGAAATCTCAGTTTGCTCAGTCTCCAACTCACTGATTCTTTCCTTTAGCTTTTCATTTGTTTTCTGTGTTTCTTTGCTTTGCGCCCTGAGCATTTCATTTTCCCTTTTAATAACTTTTTCCAACATGTTAGCTTCCATGAGCTCTTCCCTCAATTCTTCAATCTGTTTTTCTAATTTCTTCTGTCTTTTGGTGGGAGGTGGTGAACATTTTTCTTGTTTGTTATGGCTCTCTACCTCTATGTCAACTTCTGGTGCTGGTAGTGAATGGTCACCACTCTCAGCATCCATTTGTGCAGGTGCATGAGATTCAAATTGGTCTTCTTGCAGCTGAGTTTTTGGTGTCCTCCTTGTTCTTCGTGAGTAGGTGGTAAAAATTTTGTCTTTCTCAGCCCTCTTTGCATCCTCTTTTTGCATGTTCCTGGTCCTTATGCTGCCCACAGGTAGAGGTGCTCTGCTGGCTTTGGACACTGGAAGTTACTCATCAATGTCCTTCATAAACCCTGAATCTTCTTGCACTTCCTCTTTTTCCTCCTCATCTCTGATTTGATTGACAGCTAAGAATTCTTTCCATGGCTTCCCTCGCTTCTGCAACTCATGTTCAATGAGGATTTTAATTAGGCCAAAATGGTACAGGCTTTTATCTTCATTCCCTTTTTGCTTCTGGATAGTTTTGGCCATCTTTGTTAAACTTTGCAGCAGAAAATATGGCACACTGATCACACATTGTTTCTTTAAATGGAGGAGTAGCTTGATGTGGTATAGATAAACAATACTATATCTACCTTCATAGGTTATGAACTTTTGGATAATGTAAATCATTTCATCCCAAGGATGAACTAACCAGCTTCTTGGAACACCCTTCTTCCAGTTTACTGAGGAAACTCTAGATCTGGACATGAACTGTGTCCATGATTTCTCCTTGAATTGTTTAGTTTTAAAGTACTTCTCTCCCTCAGGACTGAGTCCAATTGCCTGAGCTATAGTATCATCTGAGATTCTGAAGGAGAAGGTGCCTATTAGGGCCTTTTCTCCATTAAAGGTGAAGGCAAATTGTTTGGTGATTTCCTCATTACTCCCATGGAATTTTTCCAGAAAAGGTAACCACTGTGCTTCTCTAAGGATCACAATGCAATCTTTATGGTATTGTGAGCTGTCAAATGTACTGGGTTCGACCCTATTAGTCATGGTGATGGCAGAGGGTTGTGCCTCGAACCCTTCTCTGTCTATACTCTTTAAAATTTAAACACAGAAATGCCAAGTTGGTTACCTGGTATATATCGCTTCTTTCGGCCTTCAATATGGTGCTTGGCCGGTCGATATGACTGTGATGGGAGTTAGAAATAGAATGGTGATGCTGTCCCTTTCGGCGCTCACTGGTTTCACTGTGTAAACCGACCCCAAACGGTGATACTCTCCTCGGCGCTCCTTGCTTCAGATTTTCACTTTGTAACTCCACCAAATGATAATAATATCCTCGCGTTCCTTGCTTTTGATTCTCACCAACTCCACCCAAATGATAATAATCTCCTCGCGCTCCTTGCTTTTGATTCTCACCTTGGAAGTTGTGGGAATCGAGGGTGGAAAGGGTGATGAAATAACCCTGTACTCACTTCACCATATAATCATTCATTTAAAACAGAGTGTTGTACGCTTGCATGCATGTCATCACAAGAATGCTGAGAGCGTACCCATAGTGCTGGGCTATAATGCTGGGTGGCGAAGTTATGATTCGGCTGTGTGTGTGGAGTCAAATATATATATAGGCCGCTTCCACATCTATCTCATCCTTTCTATTAAAATACACAGCTCACCACGTGCCCTTTCAATGAGTATTCGGTCACATAGAGAATGTTGGTATGCCTGCAGGGATATGACAAGGTGGATGTGTTGGTAATGGGTGTTTGGGGTATGGATAGGTTAATGTAGGGAAATGATGAGAATTGGTGGGATAAGGGTGATAGATTGATGCATATGGGTGTCCTTGAAATCAATTACAACAACTTATAGTCACCAAAGTTACATTAAAAACCAATCTAGGAAATTAAATGCTTAAGAACAGAAATACATGACTCCTTTGTTGATCATTTGACATGCTGAGTTGCTAATTCTTTTTGACTATTCTTTTTGGCAGGTCCTCTGAGGGAGGTTGAATGCAGAGATCACAGGTCTTTGGAGAAATTTTTTTGAAGATATAACAGGTCCCTTTGAAAGATTTGAATGTACAGGTCCCTTAGAGAACTGAAGATGTAATAGGTCCCTTAAGAAAACTGAATGTAACAGGTCCTTTGAGAAAACTGAAGATGTTCATGCAGCTCTTTGTATTGTTACAGGTTCACTGAGCTTGCCATTTGCTGAAGTGTTGGTGCCCAAATCCTTGTAGAAGCTTGGTGGAATTCTGTTGAAGTAGCCTTAGGTGTCAAAAACTTTGTTTTAATAGGTCCCAACTGAATGTTTTAAACAGGTCCCATTACTGCTGGTTGGAATGTCTTAACAGGTGTCAATTGCTGAAACAGGTCCCTTCTGAAAATCTCAAACAGGTCCCATGACTGCTGGTGTTGGACTACTGGTGTTGGTAGCATAGATGTCTGAACAGAACAGGTCCCCCTGCAAAATATTTATAACCAGGTCCCTCTGAAATAAAATCATGACATAACAACTTATTTGTTAAAGTCTGGAATTACTGCTGGTAACAAGCTGCTGTTGGAAATTTACAGTGAAAAATAGAATAAGAAATCTGAAGAATGTACAAGGGAGAGATAAAAGTAACACAACAGATGCCTCTCTCCCCGACTGAAAGGTTGACTTGTCCTCAAGTATTGATGCAACTGAGAAATGAAACAATGAACAAGAGAAACAGAATTCATACCCGCCAATAAATTGGTTTTCAGGTAGGAATTCGGGGTTAGATTGTGCCAGATACTGGTTTTCACATCTAACCCATTATTTTATTTTTTTTAGTATTGGTTTTATTTATTTATTTATTTATTTACTTTTTTTTTTTTCTTTTTGATTTTGAAATTGAAAGGAAATGAAATTAAGGCAGCGATATTGCAGCTGAGGGCTGCAGTATCTCAACCTCTTCTTGCTGAGATAATGTATGGAGAAAATCTTGCTTGCTGATGGGCTTGTTGTACAGCTTCAGGCGATGACCGTTGACTGTGAAGGAATGACCTTCGCCATCAATAGTTTGGAGTTTTACTGAACCATTGTCATAAGCCTGAACAATTTCATAGGGGCCCATCCAGTGGGTGGTGAACTTAGCTTTATGATCCTTGAATTTTGAATCAAAAAGCAGAGCCCAGTCACCTTCCTTGAAGTGCTTCTTCTTAATGTGTGAATCATGCCATTGCTTCATGTGTTGTTGCATGAGGATGGTGGTTTGTTCTGCTTGATGCCTCATCTCATCCAGCTGGTTCAACTGCTGGATTCTCTCTTTTTGTGCTTGATCCAAATCAATTAGTAAATCTGCAGCTAATTTAAAAGTGTGAATTTGGAATTCAATAGGAAGCATGACATCCTTACCATACACCAATTGGTATGGTGTAAATCCGGTGGTATCTTTCCAAGTAATCCGGTAAGCCCAGAGTGCCTCTTTGAGCTTTTCCTCCCAGTTTTTCCGGTTCATTGCAACAGTTTTGGTAATGATCCCCTCCAAAATTTTGTTGGTTGATTCCACCTGCCCATTGGCCTGTGGATGGTAGGGGGTACTTTTCCTATGCTTTATTTGGTACTTGTCTGTGATGTCTTTCATGAGCTTGGAGGTGAATTGAGTACCTTGATCAGTGACAATTTCTCTAGGCACTCCATACCTCACAAAGATCTCCTCAAAAAGGAAATTGACTACTGTGTGTTCGGTTGCTCTTACCAGTGCTTTTGCTTCTACCCACTTGGTGACGTAATCAGTACATACTAGGATGTACTGCTTACCATTAGAGGCTGGGTTGATAGGTCCTATGAAGTCCAGAGCCCACTTATCAAATGGTTCCAGGTGAACTTGGGGCTGAAGGGGCATCTGATCGGTAGCTGTTGGTCTGCCCATTCTTTGGCAGCTGTCACAACTCTTTACATACTTCTTGGCATCCTTGAAAATGGATGGCCAATAGTATCCAAGAGTAAGAACTTTGAAGGTTGTCCGCTTCGCTGCAAAATGCCCACCACAAGGTTCATCATGGCAAGATTTTAAAATGTCAATTACCTCATCATTGCGTACACATCTCCTAATGATCATGTCAAAACCAGTGTAAAAGAGATCGCCATTAAGCCATGAATATCTAGCACTTTGTTTAATTAGTCTTTTCCTCTCCTTTGCAGTGAAATGTGGAGGTGTTCTACCTGTAGAAAAGTAATTAGCTAAATCAGCAAACCAAGGAGTTACTATGGAAATTGCAAATAAGTGCTCATCCGGAAAAGAATCCTCAACAGGAACAATCTCACCTGGATTTTGCAGTCTAGACAGGAAATCTGCCACCTGGTTTTCTTTGCCTGGTCTATCTAACACTGTGATGTTAAATTCCTGTAACAATAGTAACCATCTGGTAACTCTGCCACTAGTTATTGGTTTATTCATAAGATGTCGAATGGCAGAATGATCAGTATGTACAAAGACTTCATAACCAGTTATGTAATGGCGGAATTTATTCACAGCATAAATGATGGCAAGTGTTTCCTTTTCTGTAACTGTATAGTTTAGCTCGGCAGTTGTGAGATTTTTACTAATGAAATAAATTGCATATGTACAAGATTCTTCTTTTTGGCCTAAGGATGCACCTATTGCAGTGTCAGATGCATCGGTAAAAATATGAAATGGTAAACTCCAATTAGGCCCTCTCAGGACTGGTGCGGTAGATAGTTTCTTTTTAAGTTGTTCAAATGCATGTTGGCAGTTCGTAGTCCAATTGAAAAGTACATATTTGGCTAAAAGTTTAAACAAAGGTAAGGCTATCTTGCTAAAATGCTCAATGAATCTGCGGTAATAACTAGCATAGCCAAGAAAACTTCTTACCTCTCTCTGATTCTGTGGAATAGGCAAATCGGCAATAATCTAGATCTTGGCTGGGTCAACCTGGATGCCTTGAAAAGAGATATAATGGCCCAACACTATCCCTTCATTTAACATCATGAAGCACTTTTCGTTGCTGAGGGACAGGTTAGCTTCAATACATCTTTTTAAAACTCTTTCTAGATTTTCTAATGCATGTTCAAAAGAATTGCCATATACCGAAAAATCATCCATATACACTTCAACACAATCATGAATCAAATCAGCAAAAATAGCTAACACAGCTCGCTGAAATGTAGCTGGAGCGTTACAAAGTCCAAATGGCAAAACATTGTAGGCATAGGTACCCCAAGGACAGGTGAAGGTGGTTTTGTCCTGGTCTTCAGAGGCAACCCGGATCTGGTTGTAGCCACTGAAACCGTCAAGAAAGGAAAATGATGATTTGCCGGCTAGGGTGTCTAACACTTGATCAATGAATGGCAGTGGAAAGTAGTCTTTGAGTGTTGCTTTATTCAGCTGTCTGTAATCAACACAGATGCGCCACTTGCCATTTTTCTTGGGCACAATAACCAATGGGGATACCCACTGACTGTCAGAAATAGGATATATAAAGTTGACTCTCAAAAGTTTTTGCAACTCTTCTCTGACAATGTCTTGGAGCATGGGGTTCATTCTTCGTTGTGGTTGCCTCACCGGTTTAATGGTGCTATCTGTGTAGATGTGGTGAGTGCATGTGTCGGGGTAAATCCCATGCATGTCAGTGTAATCCCAAGCGAAGGATTTTTGGTACTTCGTCAAGAGTCTAATCAATTTGTCTTGTTGAGATGAGTCTAGGTGGTTACCGATGTTCAAAGTTTTCCCTGGACTGATCTCTATGACTTGACTCTGAGTATTGGTGATGGATTGAACTAGAAAGATGTCATGAAATGTAGATTGCAAGGAGTGGATAGTGCATGTTTCTTGAAAGTTTTGAGCCAGAAGTACATCTGCAGCATTATATTGTTCATTTCTCAAATTTTCAGATACATCAGGTTGAGAAAGAAATAGTTCTACCAAATCATTATTGTCTTCGTGGAAATCATAGATCTGGTCAATGCTAAAAACAGATTGTACTTCCTCTTTGTCATTAAATTTATCATCAAGCCACAAGTTATGTGTTACTGCAGGTGATTGTGCCGATGGATAGAGGGTGAGTTATTTCCTTTCGGTCCCTCTAGAGATAATCATGTTACCTGATCGGCATCCAATAAATGCATCAGCAGTCGCTAACCATGGTCTGCCTAGAATGATAGGATGTCCTCCGAGATTGGATTTGGGTTGAAGGACTAGGAAATCCACTGGATACTCCCAAGAGTCCAGTGAGACAATGATATCTTCCAAAATCCCCTCAGGAATGACTTTGGACCTATCAGCTAGTTCAAGAACAATCGTGGTATGTTGCAAAATCATAAGCTGGAGTGTTCTCATGGTTTCAAGGGTCATGACATTGATTGCGGCTCCTAGATCTATCAAAGTGTTTGGAATCCGTATGTTGTTAATGATGGTGGTCACTTTTGGAATGCCCGGATCAACATACTTCTCCATGGAGATGGTATTGGTCATAAGGCCTGCTAAATTGCCTAAAACATGAATGGTCTGAGGATCAATCCTCTTTCTAGCAGGTTTCTTGAGACACATGTCTTTGATGGCTTTGGTGTAAATAGGAATGTCCTTTATGGCTTGCAGCAAAGGGGATTTTATGTAGACATTTTTAAGTTCATCCAAGACATCAAATTGTGGCGGAGGCAGTGGTGGTTTTACTTGAACCAAACGGTCCGGAAAAGGTGGTTGCAGTGATTGCATCTGTTTGTCCTTGGTTTCACTGCTTGGTTTTGTTTGAGTGGTCATTTCATTTTCTTTTTCTAAGTTTCCTTCTTGCTGATCTGTTATTAGAGAATCCTTCTTAAGCACCCTACCAGATCTCAAATTAATGTTTTGCAAAGGCAGTGTGGAGTAGGAGGTTCCTTCCTCTACATTATAAGCTGGCCTCTCTGCTCTATTGTTCGGATTTGGGACAGTTTGAGCAGGTATTTGTGTGGGTCTGGGAGGTTGTGGGTTAGTTGGAAATTGAAGTTGTGGTACATTTATTTGTGGAGGAGCAGGTAAGGTCTGTTGAGAGGGTTGGGACTGATAAACAACTTGCTGAGGGTGCTGCTGATATGGCTGTGAGTGTGATGGATATGGCTGTTGGTACTGCTGATATGACTGTGGGTAAGGTGGGTATGATTGAGGATATGGATGGTAGGATTGGGAATACTGTTGAGACGGTCTCCATTGATTTTGTTGTTGGTTTCCATGCTGCCATGGCATAGGAATATTCCATGAGTTTTGTGCATACATCTGATCATTCATAGGAAATTGCATATTTTGATTAGGAAACATACCTTGGGGTGCTTGCCTTGGTTGCCATGGTCGCTTTGCACCCATGTAGTACACGTTCTCCATCTCTGTGCTGGCTGCCATGTTACAGTTCTGCAAAATTTTAACTTTAGGACAGTTAAACATGTCATGATGCTCAGTACAGAAAGCACATACTTGGATATTCTCTAGGGGGCAGTCTTTAAATGCATGTTTCTTGCAACACTTGGGGCAGAAAATAGCCATGATATTGTCTTCTTCCTCCTGTTTCTTTTTGGCTTTTAAGGTATCAATTTGGTTTCCTAGAGTGCTCAACAAATCTGTTTTGAACTCCTCTAAAAGACTACCAATTTCAGCCCGGGTGACACTAGCAGAGGCAGTTTTTGTGACCCTAGATGACAAGGTTCTCTTTCCCATTTTGGCTTTACTTCTTGAATATTTTTCACACAGTTCAGCTATTTCTTCAAAGGGTAAGGCAGAGATGTCACCTTTGCCCATTAAGTTGAGATCATCCATGTATTCTTCCCGGATACCTTTCAAGAATATTGTGCGGACTAGATCAGGAGGCATTGTTCGGTGTTTAGATTTTTGCAAGTTATAGACAAACCGTTCTAGATATTCTTCTAAGGTTTCATCCTCCTGCTGACTCATTCTAAAGATGTCATCTTTAGAGTCCTTGGATCTGCAATAAGGCTGATATTTCCTCAGAAATATCCTCCTCATGCCATCCCAATCTACTATGGCATGCTCACCTAGCCCCATAAACCATTTCAAGGCTGCTGCCTTTAATGTGGCTGGAAACAATCTGAGTCTATGAGCATCATCCGTATAGCCATAAGTTCGACATACAATGTCAAACTCGAATAAGAACGAGTCCGGATCTTCTGAGGCCATACCATAGAAATTGGGTAGCACGGATGGGGGTATATTTTTCATTTTGATCTCCTCATCCTCCTGTGGTTCTTGTATAGGGAATTTAAAAGTTGATTCCTCCTCCTCTTGATGGGGAACTGATCCAGATCCCTCCTCAGCCATTCTAATTGGTCTCTTGGTGTCTCTTGGTGAAAAAGAGAGAAAGGAAGATTGCTTGGTAATGGTGCTACTTTTCCCTTGTGTAGAAGATTTAGGAAAGTGTTGCTGCTGTGATTTATATGCAAATAGAGTTTCCCTCTCAGCAAGAGTAATGTGCTGTCCTGAATAAAAATTTTCTGCCAATGTTTGAATATCCTCCTCAGATGGTGTTGTATTCCCTGGAGAGTCTGCTCCTGATGATGATGGGTTAGTTTTGAGATGGTGGGGGGTTCTCACAAATCTCCCTTGATTGTCCCTAAGTCTAGGCATAAATGAACATGATTTCTAACTGTGTTTTTGTTTGTTTTTGTATGTTGAATTTTTTTTTCTTTTTGTGTTTGAATCCTTTACGTACGCCTCCCCGGCAACGGCGCCAAAATGTAGTGATTCTAGCTAGGGTACTAGACTAGACTCTATATTTAATATCGACCGAGGTGCGTAAGCTTAGAGGCGTGGTCTAAAATATATAGACATAAAGAATCTCTGGCCAAGTGAGTAGGATGTAGGATACAATGCTTCTTTACGGAAGACCGGAATATGTAGCCTATCATTCACACACCTAGATTACCCTACTGATATGCTTGATTACAGTGCTTTTATGAGATGCATCTATCAAATCAAACCATGAACCTAAGTACTGTGTATGACTGTAACAATGGTTTTAACCTCCTTACAGAGATATCACTCAGAAAACCCTTGTTTGGTAAAAACACACAGCATGCAAAGATATTTACACTATCAAACTATATAAAGAAAGCATAAATGAACTGTAGAGCAAAACAGAGTTTATGATATAATGTCTCTATGAGTCACACAGGGATCGAATCCCTTACAAGACTCCCTTCCAGATCCTAGCGCTGACCATTCAACATAACCATAAACCATTCATAAGCGCACACAATATACATGCAATGAAAATCAAAGGCTATTGAAATCAAAACTATGTAACTGCTATGCAAACTGTGAACTGTATAAATCGAAAGCTATGTAATCGTGCTGTGATGCAAACCATATGCGATATAAATCAAAAGCTATGTAAATACTGTGATGCAAACCATATGCGATATAAATCAAAAGCTATGTAAATACTGTGCGAACATGTGATAACTGGAATGCAACAAAACAAGTGAACAGTATACCAATCGAAGAACGCAGGGCCCGTCTGCGCCTAAGGGTATACTGGTTACAACTGATCAGCTATCAAATCAACGCAAGAAAGATACACACGGTCGTGACTGTAAATAGGTATGTGTATTAACTTAAAACTCTGTTCTGAGAAATACGATTCAACATTTCAACCACTAAACTCTAAACATAACCCTGACTGTATTTGCATATGCGTACGCACAGCCATGTCATCGATACAATGAATGTACATTCGGTTGTTGCCGCTTTTATCACATAATCCTTTTCAAAATGTTTCCATGCCAAGTGTTTCAAAAATAAAAAAGACTAAAATGAAAATGGAACGATGCTGTTTCTGCTTTTGTCTGTCAGAGTGCCCTGCTTTGACTTGAGTTGACCGCATACATAGGAGGCTCGATTTGGCTGGGAGAGAGGTGTTTGTCCATGCTTGGACATTATGCTTTTCTCCAATGCCTTTCGTTCTAGCTCATCTGCTGCGCCACATGTCAAACGATAAGCTTATTACAGGATGTGGGTACTTCCTGTAACCAAGTCATCAAAAACTTCCAATTCTTGAACATAAAACCCCTAAATTAATTTCTATGCAATTTAATAACTATAAAACGATTAATAATCAATATTCAAGGATTTTGATGGATATATGATGAAAATGTATGGATAAATGACATGTTTTTGGGAAGGAAAAAGGGTCTTGGGATGATACCAACACCTCTGTGCAGTTTCTGAATGTAGGGCAGATGGACTTCTCTATAAATTTCTGGAGAGAAGTTTTGGCTGACTGACTTCTCTGTGCATTTCTCGAGAGAAGATATGGCCACCTAACTGCTCTGCTCATTTATGGAGAGTAGTGATGGTTGGGTCTTTGCGGGCTATGGGGTTTTAGCAGGCAAGGGAGGAAGCTTGATGGTTGTAGAAGCAAAGTGCAAAGTTTCGGGAAGATGAATGAGGTGAGGTTGCTTGGGAAATTCCTAAGTGTGAGATCAGTGACACAAATGTAAACAGTGATAGGACTCGACTGTGATCACACACGGATACTTAGTGACACAATGTAGACCATACAGAATGCATAAGACATACTTTACCTGATGCAACAACCTCCATGACAAGAGTGTGTGAAGTGAGTGTGAAACATGTCTATGTGATGAAAACCACTCACATGCACACAATTCCCTTGAAGAAAAAAAACATTCCCTTTGCATGACAAACAACAACCTCTATGCCCAAAGATGACACATGTTGCATAAATATGAGAACACGGACAACTCTTAAGATCAAGGAGGGGAGCTTGAAATCATCAGCTTACCAACGAGTGACCAAGGATAATCGATCACAGGATCCAAGGTAGGCTCCGAAATTTGCATCCGAGCCAAAATTTTCGAGGGTGGTTGTAGCTGCTACAACATAATAGAAGCCTTCTAAAGCCAACAAGTTCTTCATGCATGACTTATGAATGTTTGTAATACTATTATGTGAACGTTTGTATTCCATGTTTTCTTTCACATTTACTAAGATAGTTGAACTATTTCGGTTATTTTAGTGCTTATCTTGTTGGGAATGTGTTGTAATGGTTGTTACTGTTGTCTTGTCCTTGTGGAATATTCTGCGGGATACTAGTCAAACCTTTCTTTGCTTATCAGTTATAATGACCATCACATCTGTTGTGCACTATTTTGCTAGATATTAGATGAATCTTCCCTTGTTCGTTGGTTGTAACCACTTCCGCATCCGTTGTGGATTATTTCGTTGGTTGTTGGAAAGGTCCTTCTAGTTTATGTGTGTCTCTTCCTAGGTGGTACTATTACCTCTCACTTAGAGGCTCACTTTTCTCTCCCTTTTGATGTAAGAGAACCTAGACACAGTTGCACTACACACTCACGAGGGACAATCACCTTTCTTTTCGAAGATACCATTGCATCAATCTCTTGTGCTGACAGCTAGAGCCAAGACAAATCTTTAAGGATTTGGCAACCAGGCCCTTATACCAAATGGGACTCCTACACCAAACGGTGTGAGGTCTAATTGGGACTTCATATCGGGGAGATCCCCTGATTATTGGTGGGTCCAGCACTGTCAACACTTTCTTATCCTTCAAATGACTTCTTCCCAAATCTTGACCCCAACATGTTTTTCTAGAGTTGTAAATCTAAAATTCCCTCAGGGATAATTCAAGACTTGTCTAATTTGAAGTTTAACGACAGGGGTGGAACAACCATTCTTGAGCACACTGCTCATTTTCTTAAATGTTGCACTTATTATGAAATTGATTGAGTATATTTCTTGTAGGTTTTTCATCCTTACATTCGAAGTGAGCGTTAAAGAATGGTGTTACACATTGCAAACCACTTCCATTCACTATTTCCAACATCTTTTCAAGGTGCTCCATTGCTCCTTTTACAGGTATGACTATGAATCTTCTTATAATAAAATCATTCATCTTAGAAAAGTACCTGATGAATGTCTCGAATATTTTCACGATTGTTTTATTCATTTCTGTTAAGAATTCTCTAAGGATGATATTGATTGGAATGTTATGAAAGAGAAGTTTGAGTATCTTGTTCATATTTTGATGAATCCATCAGAATATGAATCTTTTGAAATTATCCCAACATTTACCGTTCATGGAGCTCTCAAATCTGCGATAGAAGGAGTTTTTGTTCTGAGTGACTCTTCGTCTTCTCCTCATCAAACAAATCCAAGCACACAAGTTGAGGTTGGAGAACTTGTAAATCAATCTGTTAATCTACCATCATCTTCTCCCACCCCACATGTTCAAAATATGAACATAAGTTTCGATTGTGAATCTAATTTGATTAGTGTTATTTCTTCTTCTCATTCTCCATATGTCGTTTACTATGATCCTCCTAATTTTAAGCTATCACATCAACCTGTTATAAACACTTCTATTTATTTTCAAGAGGATCAAGTTCATGGTGGAGTCAGTGTTAACCAAGAAAATTGTGATATCTTTCACAATGACTATGTGTGGGATTCTAATTATGAACACGTATTTGCGATGAAAGATGATTTTTCTTCCAATCTATCAAACCCTCTCTCACCTCTCCCTCATTATCATAACATTTTCCATGAGCATATTGCAATTGTCACATCATTCGATGAGTCAATCTTTGAGAATTCCAATCCTAATAACAACCAAGAATGGTGGAATATCAGTTTTACATCATAAAAGGGTGAGGAAAAATATTCTATTTGTGATCTCTCTCATTCGTCATCTGATCGATTTGAAGAATAAAGAGTGAAATTTCTTATTTTCAATTAGCTCCTCTCTATGATTCATTAGATCATCAGGATTCATTTCTTTCTAACAAAGAAAATTCTGATCATCGTTGTCTTGATATATTCATTTATTCATCTAACTACACTATATCTTCCACTGTCAATTATTCTAAGCCATCGGTCTTCGATGATTTATCTTCAGATACCTTGGAGCTACCTCAAGATATCGAAGCACTTCAGCCGACGTTGATGGTTATGCCGAGTTCTCTCATTCTTGATCTTAGTCCCAAGTATGATCAGGTTGATACTCCTTCTTAGAGGAATCCTCATCAGATAATTGTGAAAGCTAAAAATCAATTTATCACTAATTCTCCAGATCCTTTACCTGTTTTTCATGATCCTATTACTCAATGGTTAGAGGAATCATACCTGGAAAGCTCATTTGTGAAACACAAGTTTTTCACTTTCTTCATGTTTTCGAAGATGGAAAGTTTAGAAGAATGTTTTGACATGACAATTTGTTGTGATGTGTACAATCATCATAATGCACTAGCGGAATATTTGGCATATGCTTTCTTGTTATATTTTTTTTCTTATGCTTGCAATCTTCGGATTTTGGAGAATGTCGCGTCTTATATTTCTTGTTATATGTTGTTATTGATGATCTTTCTTGTTGTTGTTTCCCTTTCCCGTATAGGTCAAGAAATGCTTCGATGGTTACATTAGAAGTTTCATTTTACGTAATCTTGGGCTATCCCTTGTTATTTTAGGAGTAGGGTTAGTTTAGTTCAGTTTGTTTTGATTTGATTTACGTTTTCCATTCTCTTTCTTTTCCTTTTCATTGCAATAAATGTTTTGCATGAAACTATGTCTTTCTTCCGAAATGAGCATGAATACGTTCAAGATTATATTGTACAACTGTCAATGCTTGGCTTTCTGTTTATTCCTTCTCCTTGCACGGGCCTTGTATATTTTAGTCGATGATACCCAAATGGAAAATACGTTATTTTTCGGAGAAATCCTTGGTGGAATTGTGATGCTTGAATCTATAACTAGTACCCTCTTTTATAATCAGATTCATATGTTTGATCAATTTTATCTTGTCAACTAAGTCGAGTAGAGTAAGAAGCGGAGGAAACTTAAACAAGTGGATTGTATTTTAGAGGTGTATAAATATCCTTCTCTAAAGGAGCAACCTCTTCTTCTCTCAATAAGTTGGGATCCCTCTTCCACCCCATGAAATCAATAAGTGCCATGCATAGTTCTATAAATGAAATATAAAAATGAATAAATGGTGAAAGAAGAGAAAGGCTTCCTACGCATGGAGGTGAAGCAAGCAACTTTGTCGGGGTACTATACAAGCCCACTGATAGCGGAGCAATGTTTTTGTTCCTGAAGTAACTTCACCAGGGTACTGTCCAGGCCTGTTGGTAGCGGAGCAACACCAGAGATGAAAATCAAGACTCTGGTAATCCTTTCCCACTTGCATAACTATATACTCCTCATCCCCAATCGAAACAGCTAAGTTTGACTTGCTTTTGTTAGTGTGCCACCGATGAAGAGAATGGTAGGGACTATATCTTTAACTCAAGCAAAGTGAATAAGCTATGGTAATCAATGAAATGAACAATATTTCCTGAAGAGTGAAACTTGGTTTACAGAGTTAAGACCTATTCAGAGAGCTGGAGTTCTACTAGTGTGTCACCAAGTGTTGTAGCTGCTATAACCCCCCCTCCAAAATTTTTTCGAAGCCTTGATTTAGGAGCCAACCTTCTATCCATAAGGAATCATATTTCATTGTCATAAAGTATTCCTTATGATTTTGAAGACTTCTTTTTTCATGTAGTGCTTATGATGACTTGATTTGACCTTAAGTGAGCGTTTTCTAACATAAGCGATATCCTGCCCAGATCTCACATCAAATGTCAGTCTTCCCTCTTGGAATTGTGCAATCCACTGTCTCTAGAAACTACACTAGGCCTTGAGGATCATAACTACACAATCCTTGGATACAGGTAGCCCTTGAGCATAGAAATTGCACTAATCCTTCTCCTCCAGTAAAAAACTGCGCAATTCATTGAGGCAGTGAACTACATAATTCCTTGTTGTCAGGAATTGTGCAGTACTTTCTTCCAATGTGAATGGGAAGTTTCCCAGAAAAATCTAAGTTGATATTCCTAGAAAATAGGTAGTGCATAATTAATGTCCGAAAAGCAAAAAATTTGCTAATTTTGGTCTTAAGACAAGTGTCTATTTTTCCTTGATTTTAGGCATGTGTGTCATAAACCCTAACTCAACTAGATCTATATAATAGAAACCTCTAGAGCTCATTTTCACACTTGATCTTGGAGCTCTAGCCTTCCCAACCATGATCAAGGACCTTCTGACTTAGTTTGCAGCGCTTTTCCGGGTAAGTTTTGCATGTGTTTATTTTTGTCACTTTTTCTTTTATGAGTGTTATTTTGCCTATTTATTTTCATAGTGGATGATGTTTTAATTTTTATTATCTTGTACAAGTGTTGGTTCAGTCCATTATTCAAATTTTATAAGTGTCGCATCAACTTATTTCTTTTTTCCCACCAGCAGTTGTCATTGTTGGGTCATTTTGCGCCTGTTTGTTTTTCCTTTTGCATGCTTGTTTCCGACACTTAGTTTTCACGGATCTATCTTCCCCTTAGCTTGATCCACATTCCTTCCTACCCCAACACTCAGAGCTAATGAATTTTTCTCTCCTACCCAGGTATATTTGTGTAATCTTGGCCTGCAATTGTCCTTCCAAGTATGCAATTCGCATCCTCAAGGCTCAAGCTTGATGATTGGCCTCTGATACTGGGTAATGCACATTAATTGGCTTTACAAGCTATGTATTGCATAGTTATAGGCCTCAAGCCTTAGCCCTGGACATTGAGACTGCACAATGCACATTCTCTTCCCTCAGTCTGCCCAGCTGAGAGTGTGCATTGCGTAGTCTCAAGCCTCAAGATCATCCCTTGCCTTCTGAGATTGTGCACTACGCGGTTCAGGAGCCTAGATTGTCTCTTTCAATCCAGAAATTGCACAATCCTTCCCTCTAGTTACTGAGATGCTTCTTTAATCCTGTTGAATGAAATGATTTGCTTGAGCTAATTTGTATTCTCCATGAGTGCATCTTGTGATACAAGTACTATAGCTGTTTGAGCTAATATCTCTTTCATCATTTGTTGTAATCATGCCTCCAAAGAGATCAACCTCAAAAGACACAAAAAAGAGAAGCGTCGGTGAAGTAGTTGAGAGTACCCATATCACCATGCTCATTTTGTTAGACACTCAACTCTTCATTGAGAAAGATTCAGATGTTACATGGAAAATAATAAAACATGCATTCTCAGAAATCAATGACAAAGAAGATCTTGAAGATGGACATGTTTATACAAACACCCAAAAGTCAAGATTGCATAAGATTTCATGGAGGTTCTCGGTCGTCCCTTGTGCAAACATTATCAAGTCAATCCTGCCACACATAGATGCAAAGAACATGCTCCTCAGCAGTGTCAGTAAACAATTACTTTCCTTGTACATCACAATATGACCTGTATGATCCCAAGAGTGTTTGCAAGAAACACTGTGCAAAGATACATTTCAGTTGGACAAGCATGACTTATTCTAGATCAGAGGAGGAAAATATTAATAATTGTTATAATTCCTCTAAACATTGCATACCAGTCAGCTTTGCAGGTCCATCACATGTCACTCCTCGATAAGAAGCCACTCCAAAAGAAGAACCACTAGAAAGGCACAACCAAATGTGCACAAAGTCTAAGAGGAAGGTTGTGCACAATCTAGTAGAAGAGTAGAGCCACAAATTCAAAGAAGATCCAGATATCTTGAAAGTGGCTATGGCAGTAGAAAGAAGGAAGAAACATAAGAGGTGGGAGGAAGAATTAAGGCAGAAGGAAGAACAAGAGAAGAAAGAACAAGAAGAGAGGCAGATGCAAGAAGAAGAAATAAGGGGAAAAGAAACAAAAGAAATAATGTTAAAGCAAGCCGAAGGAGAAGAACCAAATTGGTTACTTGAAGAAGAAAGCAAGCAGTTGCAAGATAAGAAATTTTCCCAAGAAATTGAAGACTTGATAGTGATCCAAGATATGGAGGTACAGTCGGAGTAGCATAACCAGGATGTCGATCTCATGCCTTGCACACAACATATCACCACTCAGTCTCCCCCTTCTCCTACCGAAGAGAAAGCTCCATGTGAGCAAGAGGAAATTTCTCCTCTTGATGAAGGTTTCGGTTATGGATATTTACAGTTTAACTTATCATGAGTTACATAAGAAGATTGTACAAGAAAGAAAGAACAACTTTCTGGATGACCTCACACATCCTGCTTTTATCAAGGAGAAGGTGACCTTGATGGAAACAGGGAAGAATCTAGAAGCTATTTCCGCAGCCAACTTGGCCTTCGCATGTGCCTCCAAGTCAAACACAAAATATTTGATGGCTGAAAATAGAAAAATGGCAAATAATTTAGAGGTTGCAAGGAATTATATTGAAAAACTCTAGGTAGAGGTTCCAAAAGTAGTTCCCATGTAGGTGTACCTAGAAGAAATTAAGGCAGCCATACTTGGTGAAGTATCAGCATTGGGAGAAACTATGAGGAACCTCTATGAGAAGTTAGTCACCATGCGTAGTTATCCACTTGCATGACATGAAACAAAAATATAGAGAGAATGTAAAATCTCTCAAGGTTGTTCATGCAGATATTACTATAGTGCATGAGTGGGGAATTCATTATAGAGGTGCACCTCTTGAGTTGGTAAAGAACACAAGGCACCAAGCTAAGTTGGATAAATCTGAAGTTCAGATGCTTATCCAAAGTAAAAAACAACTTGGCACTTTCATCACCGACATTTTGTCCTCTTATGCATGGTTGTATAACAATTTGGATTTCATGTTGAAGTCACACAAGATCCCTTTAGTCAGCACACTCGCTGAAGCTAAAGGTAGAAACAAGGTCAGACAAGAATTTGAAGAATACTTTGACAAGTTCAAGAAGATTGATACAAAGGGGACCTGAAGGTCAACATACATGATATGTAGAAGTATATTGGTGGCCCTGCCAAGATCAACACCATACTTTTCTTGTTGAAGAAGGAAACTCAAATTGGCTCCAAGATAATGTGCATGGATGCAATGAAGGCTAGTGTTTGCTTTCAGCCTTATTCCATCACAAAGTTTGAGGGAATCATTACACAGTACAAAGCTTGGAATCGCTATGTGACTGAAGAACTACAAGTTGAATTTGTTGAGCTATAGTTTCCACAAACTCAAGCTTAACATGTTGTTTTTCTTATTAGGCTTGTTTTTTTTTAGTCTACCAAATTTTGTCCTATATGGGTATTTGTAATATTGTGTTTATAATAAATTTGTAAGTGGAAGTTCAAGTATCAATTTTGGAACATGAAAGGTCATTACTTTGAAATAAGTCAATGAGTCATGAGGGAAGTCAAAGAGTCACAAAAGAAGATGGATAGTCATCTCATATGTTATAAATATACCCTCATAACTCATGTAGAGGGATTTTGGCCAACTTTTGGCTTAGGATTGATAATTTGGGAATATTGTTGAGAGCCTTGACTTCTCCTTTAGCATAGAAGGATTATCTCTCTTTGGAGAAGCAAGTGTTGGCTTCATGTTCCACTATTACGGCTAGTGGTTTGTAAATTGTAAATGTATGTATGGAACTTTCACTTTTAATGAAATCTCGGAGATGACACATCTTCATGCATGTGTCGTGGATGTAGTAAGATTATTCTTGTTATGTTTGTGTTATGTATTATTTCATTTACGTTAATGCTTATGAACTATTTTGTTTGTCTTAGTATGAATCTTGTTGAATGTGCACTATTATTTTATTTCGATCATGGTTATCTTGTGAACTATTTTACTGGTTAACTTATGATTCTTTTATCACTCTTGTTTCCCTTTTAAGCTTAGTACTATTACATGCTTATAAGGGGCACACTCTCTTTCCTTTTGATGTGATGGAACTTATGATGTATTACAATTGAAACTTCACAAAGTTCATACACTTGTTTCCACCAAAGTCATGTATACATATTTTTATGTGGTTATTGCAGCCAAGGCGCATCACTAAAACCCACCACTTTGGAAATTGACCGTATTCTGATTGGGGCTCCTATTCCAAATGGTGTGGGATCTAATTGGGACTTCACATCAAGGAGGCCCCCTGCCATGTTGGTGGCTTCCAACACCATTAACACATCCACAAAGAACTGCACAGTAACTATCCTTAAACACTACATAGTCACTTTCATCAGTATCTGCACAACTCCGATCATCAGTGATTGCATAATTCTTGACTATCTAATGTACTCATTGACTACTAGGCTTGTTGGAAAGAAGAGCGCTTGTAAATGCATTAAAGGTTGAGCATGTGTAAGCAGATGACTTCAATAGGTAGAATCTCATAAGAAATGTATCAGCCAATCATGAAGTGAACATGAATATCTTGAGGTGACAAGTCATGGTATCGTTAGTAGGCTCCAAAATTCAAGTGTAAGCAAAATTTTGGAGGTTGTTTGTCGCAGCAACAATAAGACCCAAATTTGATATCTGGGTGTCATTAGATAAATTTTGAGGTCTAAAATGGGCCTCGAAACAAAAATGTACAACCAAAATAAATTTTATAAGAACCAATAGGATTCAAGATGATGATATAAACCATGGGGGATGATTCACCATTTTTTGAGTTTAAAGGTAAAAAAAAAACAAAAAAAACAAAAACAAAAACAAACAAACAATTTTTTCAACTTATCTCCCTACAGTTTTACTCAAATTTTGAGTGGGAGAACTCATTGGATGCATAATTTAATTCCTCATCCAAGAAGTACCCATGTTGCATTATTTTGATGGACTATGCTACATGGAAAATGAGAAATACATGAAAAACATGATTGCAATCATGTTTTTCATGTATTTCTCATTTTCCGTGTAGCAGGGTCCATCGAAAGTATGCAACATGGGTACTCCTTGGATGAGGAATTAAATTTTGCATCCAATGAGCGCTCCCGCTCTAAATTTGAGTAAAACTGTAGGAAGATAAGTTGAAAAGACGAGTTGAAAAAGTAGTTTTTCTTTTTTCACCTAAAATTTGATGATGTAATCTAGTTTGAGTTTTTTATTTCCACTATTATTTTATAGTATTCCTTAGGAGTCTCATTTTGGACATCAAAATTTCTCTAATTTTTTAATTTATGGTGTTTGTGCTAAATTCCCAGAGCCTCAGATGCCTGCATACATCATATTTATTTTAACCCCATCGCACAAACCCCGAAAATTTGCCACATCACTTACTAACATCGTTGTCTTGTTGTCCATGCCATGTCATCCTCTATTGTGCCACCTTGTTGAGTCGCCATGCCATGTTGGCCTCCACGTCAATGCCACACAAGTTTCCATATGTTCCTTTATTGGTAACTTGCACTTCAAACCTTGGTTGATCGTTGATTAATTTCATGTTCACTTGATCAATGATTATGATGAATTGCGCCACCTCCCCCTGTATGCTCAATAGTTAATAGAGGGGGACGAGGGTTTGTAATTTGTCATATTCAAAAATAACGCCTTGCACACTTTTCTCGAAGTGTACCACTAATTGATCTCCAACACTTCAATCCAAAAAAAAAATTAACTGCTCCCCCCCATATGCCCGACGGTTAGTTGGTGGGGGAGCGTAATTTGGAATTTAATGCTCATAGAACTAGTGCCAAAAGATAGAACCTTGACCTTTGACACTTTTCCACACTAAATTCTGAAACCTATCATCCCTGTCATCACCTATTAGCTCCTGGTCATCCATCATTCTTTACTTTCACTCTACGACACGACATGAACTTGGGTGTTGGTTAACAGAAAGTTTCTCATCCACGGAGTCTATCAATCACAGCATCGTCCAACTCCAAATCTCAACAAACCTTTTTTACTTTCACTCTGCATCACGATGATGTGTCAGCTTTCCAATGTGTCTTTCCAATTGCCATACCATGTCATCATCATGCCACATGTCACCCTTTAAGTAGTGCCACGTGTCACTTGACAAAGGGTCGCTTGGGCACCCAAAGGTATTTAATCTACATTCCACATTTCACCTACCATGTCATTCCATGTGTCACCTGCCACATCATGCCATGCGTCCCCTGCCACATCATCATCACTCAGACTTGTCCTGCCAACTAGAAAGCACACCAATGTCCACCAATCATATTTCACCAAAATTAACTCTGCAAAATGCCAAATTCAGAAAGCCAAATTTCTGTAACACCAAATTCGATTTAAATGTCAAAATGCTAAATTCCAAATTCCTAAACACTGAATTTCATAGCCCCTTTCTCATCAGCTCCTTTTGCATAGAACCATGAGCTAAACCAATGGCTTAACTCAATAGGCACTTAAAATTGTATTCCTGAAATTTGAATCTATCTCCTTTTTGCTTTGCTTGCCTATATAATTTTTTGAATTGGTGAATGCACTGGATACTCTTTTCATGAAACCTTGTCCACTGCAAAACCTCAACTTTTTATATCTTTTCACCCAAATCTAGTATCTGAATGTTTTTGAGTTATGGTGTTTGTGTTAAATGCTCGAAGGCCCAACTTCCCAAATACCCCAAATTTATTTTAACCCCATGGCATGAATCCCAAAATGTCTCCATGTCACTTGATGACATCACTTTCATGTTGTCCATGCCATGTCATCCTTTGTTGTGCCACCCTATTGCATCACAATGCCATGTTAGCCTCCACATAAGCTCCACATATCTACCCTATTGCATCAGCATCACCTAAGATGCCATTTGTGCCTTTGGTTTCCGCTCACACTTCTAACCTTGGTTGATCATTGATTAATTTCACATTTTCTCGATCAATGGTTGTGGTTAATTGTGAGGCCCCCTCATATGCTCAACAACTAATAGAGTGAGGGGTCTGCAATTTTTTGTATTCACAACTAACCCCTCAAAAATGTTCCTCGAAGTGATCCACTAACCAATATCCAATGCTTCAATCCAATGGATTGGGTTAATTGTGGGGACCCCCTATATGCCCAATGGTTAATGAAGGTGAGGGGTCCACAATTTTGCATTTAGCACTTATGAAAACAACGCCAAAAGTTTTAACCCTGAACTCTGACACTTGTTAGATATGTCATCACCTATCAATGCTAGGTCATCCACCTATCTTTACTTTCACTTTGAAACATGACGTGAACTTGTGTGTTGGTTAACATAAAGGTTCTCATCCGTGAATTCTATCAATTGTTTCATTGTCCAACTCTGGACCTTCACAAAACTTTTTACTTTCACTCTACAGTGCAATGACATGTCAGCTTTCCAGGTTGTCCTGCCAATTTTCACAGCATGTCATCATCATTCCATGTGTCACCCTATGAGTGGTGCCATGTCTCACCTACCACGTCATACCATGTGTCACCCTATGAGTGGTGCCATGTCTCACCTACCACGTCATGCCATGTGTCACCTACCACGTCACCATCATGCTGACCTATCCTTCCAATTGATTGTTGAATCATCAGTGTCTACCAATCATATTTCGCTACCTGTCTCTGTTGCCACCTCATCTAACATGGAAGAAGGCATGGGATTTGTTGGATTTTCCACAATTTCCATTGTTATTTCAAAAGGGTCTAAGGCATGGAGTTTATGTTATTTACTATGACTTGTAGAGTTCATCAATCGTGGAGTCTGTCAACCGTGAAGTCGTGGTAAGACTTTTGAAACTTCCAACTTAGACCTTCGCAGTGCGATGTCAAAACATGTTTATGTTAACAGGACCAATACCATCTCACAAAATCTGTTAACCGTGGAGTCTGTCAACCACGAATTTCCTCAACTGCAGAGTTTGTCAACCAGTGGAGTCATGCACTTTAGAAACTTGCCAAACTTTAAACTAAGATAACTCCCGATCCATTAAGAGTTTTTCCAAGTATCATATATCGTTGGAAAGGTCTCTAAGAGGACTACACAATGAAACACTTTTCAAGTGTATTTGAACAATTTTCCTATAGAAAAATTTCCTTTTAAAGATAGACTCAATCTCATCGGTAATAATCATCAAAAAGCTCTCAACAAACTCCCCTTGAACTTGTATTCACTTTTTCACTTGACATAAATGACTAGAATTAACATCAATGACAACACTTTTCTCAACAATCTCCCCCTTTGGCATTGATGGAAACACCACCAAACATTGCTACCAAACATTTTAGGTCATTGATGGAAACTCTATCACTTGGCCACATTGATTTTGAAAGGCCAATTTCATCCACTCCACCAAATATATTTCTATCAATAACCACAAGGAATATCATCATGCTAATGTTTTCTCATTCAATGTTTTCTTACTCTCCCCCTTTGACATCAATGGAAAAGTGTTTAGATACTCCACCTGCAACTAATCTCCCCTGTGATTTCCCTATGCTAAGGTGAGATTCTTTTGAACCTATCTTCTCCTTGGAAAATTGATCTTTGATATTCATCTATCCCTACAATTATTTGGATAAATGACCTCTTTGCTTGTGAAGACTAGCTAAGAGAGAAGAGAGAAATTACTCCTAACTTCTACCTTAAATACTCAAAAGGTTCTCGTGCAAGGGGTTTGATGCAGATGTCAACTACTTATTCTTTTGTGGGAATATACTCTAGCCTCACAACCTGATTGACAACTTGTTCTCTAAGAAAATGGTACTTTATGGGAATATGTTTGGTTTTTTAATGTAGAACAAGATTCTTAGATATGTTTATAGCACTTGTGTTATCATAGTCAATAGGAATAGGATCTGCATAAGTTATCTTCATATCCTATAAAGTTTGCTTCATCCACAAAATCTGAGTGCAACTAGCTATTGCTGCAATGTACTCAACTTTGCAGTAGAAAGAGAGATATATGTTTTCTTTTTGTTCAACCAAGCCACTAAGAACACTCCAAGAAAGAAAACAAATCCACTTGTGTTTTTCCTATCATCTACATTTATAACACAATCAAAATTTGTATATGCAATTAGTGAGATGTTTTTACATCGTGGATACCATAACCCATAATCCATCATAACTCTCAAATATTGGAATATTATTTTAACTGTTAGGAGATGAATTTGTTTGAAAGTTGATTGATATCTGGAAATAACACTAACATATTGCATAATGTTTGGTCTAGTAGCTGTTAAATATAAGAGGTTTCCTATTATTGACCTGTGGATTGTCTGATCTACCTTAGGTGATTCATCATTTTTGTTGAGATTACATCCAGTGACAATTGGGGTGCTAATAAATGAGCATTCTTCCATTCCTAATTTCTTCAATACTTCTTTCAAATACTTGCCTTGGGAGATGAATATCCCTTTGTTGATTATGTAATCTAGTAAACCAAGAAAGAATGAATATTCTCCAAGCATGGACATATCAAATTCAACTTGCATATCAGTTGAAAACTTTTGACTAAGTAAATCTGCATCACTACAAAAAATAATTTCATCAACATAAATAACAAAAATTATGGGACATTCATTTTCAAATTTGATATACAAGTTGTTGTTTGTTGCTCCTCTTTTGAATCCACATAGTAGCAGATATTTATCCAATCTAGAATATCATGGCTTGGGTAATTTTTTTTAAGACCATACTTCATCAGAATTTTCTAATAGTTGAAAATCTTCAGGTTTTTCAATATAAACCTCTTCTTTAATCTCACCATTCAATAAAGTTGATTTCACATCCATTTGATATGTCTTAAACATTTTGTGTCTAGAAAATGCTAAAATCATTTTGATAGACTCTAATCTAGCTACAAGAGCAAAATTTTCATCAAAATCTAAACCTTTAACCTAAGAATCACTTTTGCATACTAATCTAGCCTTATTTCTCACCACTTGTCCATCCTCATTTGATTTATTCCTGAAGACTGATTTGGTGCTAATGACATTTTTGTTTCTTGGTCTTGATATGATTTTTCTCAATTTGATCTAGTTCTTCATTCATAGCATTTACCCAGTTTCCATCTTGGATTGCCTGAGAGAAATATGTTGGCTCAATCATAGGCAGAATAACAACATGTGCTTAATTAGGGGGATTCATCACTCTTCTTCTAGTTTGGACTTATGCATCCAAATAACCTACAATCTGATTAGAAAAATGACGCTTTTGAATGTACCTTGAGGGACATTTTGGATGGGATCTTTTTTCATCTTTACTAACTTCTTCCTCAAGTTGTTCATCATCATATTCACTGTTGGCATGTTCATTAAAGTTGATATATGTTGGTTTCTTGTCTTTGAGAGGAATATACTCATCCACTCTTACATCAACACTTTCAACTATGCTTCTTGAGATTTTATTGTAACATATATAACCCTTGCTCTTAGTTGAATATCATAGAAATATTCCTTCATCATCTCTTGCATCAAACTTACTGATATCTCATCATTAATTTTAATGTAGCACTTACTGCTAAATACTTTGAAGTGTTTTACAGTTGTTGGTTTTCCATACCACAGTTCATAGGGGATATTTTCATTGTTTGGCTTGAAGTGAGTTTTATTTAAAATAATGATTGTTGTATGAATAACTTCAACCCAAAACCTTTTCATTATATTTCTCTCATCAATCATTTCTCTTTCCATTTTCTATATTGATCTATTCACCCACACCATTCTCAATGTAGAGTATCTGCAATGGTGAATTTCCTCTTTATGCCATGCTCCTTACAATAATCATCAAAATTGTTATAAGTAAACTCTCCTACAAAACCAAGCATCAATGTCCACCAATCATATTTTCTTAACATAGTTTTCTTGCCTAGGCTTGTGTTATTTTTATGTACATAACATTATCCATCGGTGTCCACTAATCATATTTTCTCAACACAATTTTCTTTCCTAGGCCAACATTATATTTATATACATAACATTTGTTTTCACATTAAAATTGTGTTGTCCTTAAAGAAAGCGTAATGAGGGAGATTGTCGGAAAAATTTAGAATTGTTTTGTCCTTAAAGCAAGAGCAAAGATAATGAGGGATATTGATGGTGAAAATTTTATGTTTTCCATGATGAACCTTTTTTTTGAAGTTTTTTCCATTAATCATATATTCTTTAATGGTTCTAGAGCATAGTTTGATTTTTTGTTTTTGTTTTTTGTTTTTTGTCTTTTTTTGGTTTTTGATTTTTGTTTTTTTTTTTGTTTTTTGTTTTTTGTTTTTTGTTTTTTGTTTTTTGTTTTGTTTTTTTTTTTTTTTTTTTTTTTGTTTTTTTTTTTTTTTTTTTTTGTCTTTTTTTGTTTTTTTTTTTTTGTTTTTGTTTTTGTTTTTGTTTTTGTTTTTGTTTTTGTTTTGTTTTTTTTTTTTTTTTTTTGTTTTGTTTTGTTTTGTTTTTTTTTTTGTTTTTTTTTTTTTTTTTTTTTTTTTTTTGTTTTTGTTTTTGTTTTTTTTGTTTTTTGTTTTTTTTTTTTTTTTTAAATCCGAATTTAAATAGGAATGCAACAAATTGCAGATATAACCATAAATACAGAGATGAAATAGAAATAAACCTTCCTTTCATTAATATCAAATAATGAAATATGCTTACACACATAATGGAAATGAGACTAGCTCGGCCGATGGTAGTTGATCTCTGAGGAGAGATGTGGCGGCTACATGTCTTTGAACTGAGTTACAATGAGGCTCAAGGGCCTTTTTATTATTGAACAATAAGAGAAAACCTTAAACAACCAAAACCCTAACCCGAGGAGATGTAACACCAAGAGTTTATGGGCTCCGTTGGGGTTAGTTGGGCAGCCAACTTCTTAGGGTCGTAACTTGGTCATATTAGCTTCGTTTTACGCACATGATACCTCGTTGAAAAGATATCTCTAAGGAATACAAATGAAAACGCAATTTCAATGAAATTGCCCAAAGGAATATTGCCAAAAAAACGTCGTTTAGGGCCTCAAAACGGCTCCAGAAGTTCAGGACCCGAAAAACTGCCAAAAATAGCAAATTATGTTACAATTAAGGAAACTGAAGAAAAAATTTGTCAGAACAATGGTGGGGGTCCAAGTGGAATAGGCGGGTGGCCACCAATATCCACCTAGATCATTTTCTCTATTGGAAATATTACATCTTGGCTCTAGAATAATTCTTCCTTTGTCATCTAATACAAGGAGTTCTAATTGTGTCGATTGATTGTGTCCCAACACCTTCTCAAGCCACAACATATGAAACACATTATGGATGTGGCCATTGTTTGGAAATCCCAAACCATAGGCTACTCAGCTAATTTTTTTGTTAATTGTAATATAACCAATAAAACTTAGGATCCAATTCGTTCTTCCTTAGTTGATTGAGAGACAATTATTTATGGGCCTAACATCTTACAAATGTCCAATTGACTTATTTTAATGCTTGAATGACTTTATATATTCCACTAGTTGATTATTTAGTACTAGCGCTTTAGTTTTCAAAAATGAAAACTCTATCCATCTTGGTGGTTCATAGCCATATAAGGCTTAGAAAGGAGTCATTTTTGTTAATGTGTGGTAAGTAGAATTTTAGCACCATTCAGTTAGATGTGACCATCGAAACTACTTGTTCTACTTGTCTGTCATAATACAATGGATGTAGATTTCCAAGTATTTGTCTAAAATTTCTATTTTCCCAATTGTTTGAGGATGATATGTTGAATTTATATTAATGGATATCCCAATTTGTTTGCAAAAATATTTCAAAAATTTTCTTTAAATTTTATATCCCTATCACTGGCAGCTATATTTGAAAAATCATGCAATTTATAAATATACTTGCAAAATACTTCAACAATTTCTTTTGTTAAACTTGTTTTCCTTGTCCCCATGAAATGTGCATGCTTTGTTAGCCTATCAATCACACAAAATATTTTATCCTTTCCATCAGTCATGGGTAATATTTCAATGAAGTCCATTGAAATTTCTTCACACTTCCGATTAGAAATATATAGGGGGTAGAGTAACTCAAGTGGAATAAAATTATCAATCTTATTTCCTTCACATATATCACATTTAGTGACATATTATTGAATGTCCTTATTAATCCCTTTCCAATAAAAATAGTTCAATGTATTGTAGCAAGTTTTGAAAAGTTGTACATGTCTTGTAGCTGTAGGTTCATGTGATTCCCTTAAGACTTCAATTTTAAAATATAAAAGTGGAGTTAGATAGACCCTGGCCTTCTATTGGATAATTTCATTTCTTCATTCAAATTTTGGGTTTTGGCCTAAATTTATTGATTATGGAACAAGATTTGAGATCTTTGCCCTATTCAATTTATATTTCATCTAATCAATAACGGCTCATAAATACTATGTCTTCGTATTTTAAAGATAATGCATCAACAATTATATCATCCATCCCTTTTTTATGTAATTTTTCCATGTCGAAAATGGAAATTTTTCAGTGATTCCATGATGTTCTATGTTTCTTGATTGTATAGGTATTGCTCCCAATGGATCCCTATAAAATCCCTTTTATCACTTTTATTTTTAAATGGACAAGTTATTGTGACCAGTGCATCTCAAGATCTTATTTACTAGGAGATAGTGTTTCCATTTAGTTAATGCATATACTAGATTAACTTTTCCTCTCGTTGGGATTTTAACTCTCAAATACTACAAACAGCCTTCTTGTATAATACTACACCTATTCCAAACCTTGAAGCATTACATTCTACCACTAAAGGCTTTGTAAAATTAGGGGTTTCTAGTATTGTTGTAGATGACATCACCCTCTTCAAGGACTCAAAACTCTCTTCCACCATGATATTCCATTAAAAGTAATTTTTCCTTATTAGGTTTGATAATCATTGTTGGCGAATGTGTGTAGATTTTTATAAAATTTTAGTATTATCCCATTAAACCTAAAATTCTCCTTAATTTTGATATGTTATTTGGTTTTGGCCATTCCATGATTTCCTTGATTTTTCTTAGATTTTTCTTGACACTTCCTTTAGAAATGGCATGGTTGAAATATTTTACTTATTTCTTTATCAAAGATACTATCATTTTTGCATAAAATGATTTTCTTATAAGATAAAGAGCTTGTTCCAAGTGCATAACATGCTCCTTCCACTTTTTACTAAATAAGAATATCATCTAAAAATAATTGGCACAAAATTTCTTAAGTAGGGTCGAAAAGCTCAATTCCTAGGTGATTGAAAAGTATGATAATTAGCTAAAGTGAGTCGCATCCCCTTGAATCCAGAGTGAACTTTATGGGTTTGAAAGGTGGTCTTTGCAACATCTTCTAACATCACATGGATTTGATAGTACCTTGATCTTAAATCTAGCTTCGAAAACTATTTGGATTCATAAAGTTCTTCTAGCATTTCATCTATGAATGGATCATGAAACTTCCTCTTTATTTTTCTTTTGTTTAGACCTTAATAATTTATAGATAGCCTAAAGGATCTGTATTTTTTTCTAACTAGCACTACTAAGGCTACATATGGACTCTTACTTCTTGTGATAAATTAATATCTTAATGGGTCTTGAATCATCCTTTCTATTTATGTTTTTTGGTAATCAAGATATATGTATGGTTTGATGTTAACAAATGTTGAATATGGTTTTACCTTAATTTTGGGCATTTGGGATCGCTTAGGGAAGGAAAATGGTCTCCCTCTTGGCCCAAAGTCAAGTTAGAGATTGTTGATACTTGGTAAACCTACCAGATATACTCACTTAAGAGCATAACATAGTTACTCTATTCTAGAGTTGAGCTTAAACATGTCAACTTACAATATTTAAACTTAGGTGGGAAGTATCAAAACAATTCTTCCCAACCACCTACACTAAACTCAATTGACAAGTTTTGCCTTAATTATTATGCTATATTCTTATTTCTGGTAGCAACTTTAGGGGTAGTACCTTCTCATATTTTTTAATTAACCTTTGAATATCTAAATGTTGGGAGTATTATATTTTTTATCCTAATATCTCCATTTCATGACATTATGCCACATATGTTGGTGCCCCTTTTCGAATTAGTTTCTCCACCAATCATGAAGATATGATCTAAGTAGGAGGTGGTTGGAACCTCCACCCACTTTAATTGAATAAATTGATTTTTATGATTTGTTGAATAGGTACCTAATGTTTGGAGCACTGAATTCTCAAGACAACGTCCACTCCCCCCAAGGTTACTATGTAGAACTTAGATTACAAGTTATAATCTTCTCTTTATAACTAAAGATAGTGACATTTAATGACACTATGAATCCTTTTTTCCATCTGTTACCATAACCTTTATATTTGTGGTTGGGTATATGAACAAATTTAACCTTTTCCCCATGTGTATAGTGACATTTTCTTTTTTCACATGCCTTCTTAGTTTTAATGTTTGTGGTTCTACGATACTCACTATTGTAACAAGAAATATCTTGAGCATTGTCTTTTTGGAGTTTGCATTTGTCTCTATAACGAACATAGTTCATACTCAGTGGAATATTTAGAATATCCAGAATATGTAAATATCCATTTATAAGACAAGTAATATATTTATATAAGAATTCTGAATGTACAAGAGATTTGATATGATATTTTGTGTTTACAAATGAGGGCCCTACTTATATACTAGGCAAGGTGTCCATTCACAAATAGTCATGTCCTTTAGGACATGTCTCTTCAATATGCTAATTGTTATTAATTATTACTTATATCTTATGTTCATAACATTTCCTTCCCATTTAGAAAATCTTTATCCTCAAATGTTATTTATGGAAATGCTTGATATCTTTTTATGTCTCGTAATGTCTTCTCATCTTTCTTAATTATCAGAACTGACATCTTTGATGATACAAGATGATATGAACTTCTAAGTGTGATGCAAAATTGTCGTACTTTGAAAGGATCTAACCATCTGAAATTAATATTTTGTGGAATATTTCAATTACTAGAAACTTGGGATGAATTGTTATCATAACACTAGATTATGGTGACATCAATATTCTTTGGAACATAAGTTACTTTTTCCTGGTCTAAGTGATATAGATATGCAAACTAGTTGAGATTTTTTCTTTTTTGACTTGGGTATTAATAAGGAGTTATTTTAATGTGATTTCCCCTTATCTTGTTTGTGGTGATTTCTTGATTTACTTGAGGTATCTTATTTCCTTCACATACAAAATTCACTTATTTAATCATTGGATATTCATTTAAAAAATTTTGTTGTTTGAACTGCAACTTCTAAGTACGTTTTCACTTCAATTGGGTTAGAATTGTTCTGAATTGTAGATCAATGTTTATTTCCTTTTCTTAAACTTGGATTGTTTCATCTAAAGACTTTGATGCTTCTTCTGTGATAAGTTTTTCTAATTTGTTCTCCAATGATTCCTTATCATTTTTCAGTTTCTTAATTTGAGTGATTAGATTTTGATTATGATTTCTAAGATGTAAGATTTATTCAGCTTCTAATTCAACTTTATTTTGACATTCAAGCTTCTCATCTTTTCCCCAGATCCGAGCATCCCGATGACAGGGGGATTCATTTATCACCTTAATTATTAAGATGTCTAAAGCATTCAATCTGAGAGATTGGCGTCACCTTGGGCCTGCCCCCTTTTCTATCCACAACTCCTCAGATCATGACGGTGGAATTCTCCTCTCGGCTCAAAATTTATGGCCCTTCATGTCATTGTAAACACATCCACCTAATGGCAGTACTAACTTACCTGTGAAGAATGTTACGACCACTAGAAGTGGGGACATCAGAAGGCAGAAGCACCAACTACAAATGTCTAAGGGAAACATAATATAGAGGTGTTTGTTACAACATCCCTTCGCAACTTCTATGGTGAATGAGTATGGTATATCACACAGGGGAAGCAAAGGCAGAGGTAGGCTACCTCTCCCCCCCAACATATCAAGGGAATTGATCAATTCAATGAGAATATCCCCTGTCATTACCGACGGTTAGTTTCATACCTGGAGCCCTAGGAGATGGACATCACTACTAACAATGTGTGGTTTCTCTGCAATCTACTTGGTCACCACCTCTGAGAGCAGGAAGATTCCACTGTTATGTTGGAGGGACATGTTTGGGATTTGGAATTTCACTTACGCAGCGCACATGCAGCTCTGTGAGCCATTGCTGATACTATGGGGCCTCAACTCCAACATACTTCCTCATTTACAATCAAATCTTATTCTCAAATCCTCGAGGATCCTACCTAGCAAGTGACCATAACCTATCAACAACATCCTCGAAGCACTGAGGGGTGCTCCTCTTCTTGGCCTCAACAGTAGCACAATACCAAGGAGAACGTTTCGGTGGATCTCAAAACATCTAGTTGCACAAGAGTTGTTACCAGAGGCCATGTCAGCATCACCCATCCTCAGCCAGTAACACACCAACAACTAACTGGGCACTCTCTTCCAGTAATGCACCATTTTCCATCTAGGCACCCTCCACCAACTAAGCATCCTCTACCCAATGTTGAAACCTACTACAGACCAATGCAAATGGTATGTGAAAATCCTCCTAAGCGCAAGCATGGCGTGGAGAACCCCAATAAGTATTTATTGGCATTGTTCAGGATTCCCATGTGATTCAGGTCATTTTTGGGCTTCTACCCTTTTGTTTTTTTTAATGTATTTTTTATTTGATAAACCATTCAGGAGGTCATCTAAATTCCCTCACAAGGGTAGATTGTATTTCCTGCTATAATTTTGTGGCTACCAATCTCTTTTGCTTTTGGTTCAATCTTGTATCTTTTTAGCTATGTCCCCCCAAGCATATAATCTTTGTACACTTTTTTGTAATACAATGACTTCTAACTTACAAAAAAAAAAAGTTCTCACATTTTAAACCTCTAATTTGTTATAATAACCTTTGATTAAGGTTTTTTAAGCACAAATTTTCTTCTTCCTTCTCCAATAGGTTTTCATTATCTTATTGAGACATTCCTTTTGTTGTTCTATTTTTTACTTTGTAGCCTTGGAATTCTTGATTTTTCGACGTAATTTTTGTGTATGGTCCCTTAGATGAAAAATTTTCCCATCATTTTCTATTGACTGTTGCTAAAAGAGTTCTGCATGATCTATATATTTCTTTTCCAATGTTCTATCCGTATATTGAGATTTTGTGAGTTCTTCCTTTAATCTTTTTATTTATGTACTACGTTGATAATCTTCTATAGCGAAAATAATTCTACATGTTTTACAATATGTTTTGCAATTTTTTAAAATTTGATTGGTACTCAAATTCCATTTCACAAAATGGAAATTTAACCTGTTTTAAATCACCCTTTTATATATTTATTAAATAAAAATTCCCAGACTTAACCTATTTCAAATCACTCTTTTATATATTTATTAATAAAACTTCCTTTTTATTTTTTTATTTTCTTTATTGAAATAATTTTATAATAACACTCTTTTCTTTTATACTAACTTATCAATTATTGAACATATACCTTTCATTTTTTTTTCAACTTTATTTTATTTTTAAATCATCTCATATAAAAAAATACTTTCTCTCAAAAAAAAATTAAAAAAAAAATGGGAATATTTTTAATAATACATTTTTTCTAAAATCACATTTAGACTTATTTAGACTCTTTAGAATCAACACTTCAATATTAAAATGACTTACTCACTTATATAACGTCTATCTTTTTTAATATCTTAAATGATAGTTTGAGCGTTCATGATATGTTTTAAACAAGTCTAATATGCAATGTTGCTACTTAGTACTTTCCTCTCATGCAAAAGGTAGTTGATAGCAGAAGTATAAAAACTCCCCTCATACCCATGCATAAAGAACTTAATTTTTTTTAATTATTAAAACTTATGATTTGCAAAGTTTCATTTTGTAAGAAACATTATAATAGTTTAGATCTTCTTCAACTTTTGAATTTAGGTTTCTACTTTAGAATTAAAACAAATAAAATTGTTAAAGTTTTTAAGTAGGGAGATTTTTATAGTTGAATTCACAAAGTTAAAATTCAGTAAGTGTTTAGTTAAAACAATGAAATTTATATTTTGCATTAAAATCATTTATAACAAAAATTCACACAACAAAGGGCATCAATTGACTTTTGTTTGTTGTCTATATTCATAAATAACTAATGCATCTATAAATTCTTATTAGTATTTACCTTGCATTATTTGACAACTTGATATTTCAAGGTCTTATATGACTCTTAACAAGTTGCCCATAAAATCAAGCTAGTTATTAAAGGTAGGTAAAAATGTTTGAAAGAAAAGCATTATTAATATTAAAGAAACACATAATTAATTATGATAAGACATGTTGACTTAGGGTCATACCAAAGAGCTATAAAGATTTATAATTGAGGGGACATTTGTTTTTTCTTACCAATACATTATATTATTTTGAAATATGTTGTTAGTAAAGGAATACTTAAGTTTTAGGCATTTTATATTTTTATGAAAAAACAATAGAAAAATATTTATAAGTATTGGGAGACTTTAAGTTATTAATAGATTAGATAGGCAATAAATGTAAAATTGAGACTATAATATCAGTTCCAATTAGAAATCAATTTATGAAGGTAAAAAATAATTTCGATAATTTTTTTCATATATATATATATATATATATATATATATATATATATCTATATATATATATATATATATATATATATATATATATATATAATTCAACTCAAATGTTGATTATCTATCTAAAGAAGTTGTATTAATGTAGGAAGGGACTCAAATGCAGCAAGAATTTAGAGGAAGAACTTAGATTGCATTTTCAAAAATATCTTTATATTGATATAGGAAGTGATAGAAAATCACAAATGTGTTTGTTGGATTTTTTTGTAGTTGTTGCAATAGTATTGGAGTCCTAGTAGTAAGGCTTAAAAGATATTTTGTTAAAAATTTCTCATTATAACTTAGAAATATTTTATTTAAGTAGTGACATAATAATTTTAAATGTTTTTCTTATATTAAATAGATTATATATGTTAATATTATATATAAAATAATTTCATATTTAATATATATATAGATATATACCATAAAAGATATATTAACTTCTCAGATAATTACAGAATCCAGATATGAGACCTGATATGAGAATAGCGCTCCGTGATGCAAGCAGATCGAGAAAACTTCTCGCAGATGCAGAGCAGGGAGATCTCGTCTCGTCTCAAACTCAAACTCACAATACAGACTATAGAGTTAAACTCCGTGGTGCAAGCAGATCGAGAAAACTTCTCGCAGATGCAGAGCAGGGAGACTTCACTCAGACTTAAACACTTCTCAGACTCTCTAAAATTCTCAAGACTCTCTTGCCCCAAATGAGCTTACAATGCTAGTATTTATAATATCCTAGCAGGTCATCCGGTGAAAACTTTTACCGGGAACTTGAAACCAAAAGAATCAAACTTTTGGCTAGAATATCATGCAAGATGTCTAACACGAAAGGACCTTGTACAAAAAGTAATGAATAGTTCTAAAGATTCGGGCAAGTGGGGACAACCACTTGTTATCTCGTCCCTTGGAGGCTAAGCCATATGGGGACCGAATCATGACATCTCTGAAATGAAAAGATGGCCGGAATCTAGGACATCGGCTCTTATACAAAAGTAATTACACAGTGGAGATTTTATTCGGACTAAATCCCACGGAAACCAGAGAACAGTATATGTACAAATAAAGCAGGATATGAAAGGATTTCATTTGATTGATCCCTTCAATCAGTCGTTGTTAGCCCTGTCATCATAATCATGTGCATGAGTATCTGGAGCAGCTGGATTATTATGGCCAAGTCTGATTTGGTCTTGTTCTACCAATTCCTCAATTAGTTCTTCATTATTTGGAGCAAGCACTTTGTATGGGATAGATTCATCTAGCCAATATGGTGCTGTATCTCTGGTACAACAAAAGAATGGGAATGTGAACATGAATGTTGGCCTGTCTTGTTCGTCCACTGATATCAATCCTCTGAATCTGACAGAAAGCTTAAAGGACTCATCTTCTTCATTAGGAATGACAATTGTGTGTCTGTGGATGAACTAAAATTCTAAGACATAATCATTCTGGACAGCTACATGCATTTCCCAATGGAAAATTCTGACAAACTCAGCAAAAGTCCTATCAAAAATATTTTTAGCTCTAGGAAAATACCTAAACATGAATAGCTTAAGCCATGGACTCCACCAATTGTTAGAGGGATCTATAGCTGCAGCATAAAATATGACCTTAACTGAACCATGTATCCTAGCTCTCTGGTGAATAGAAAAATAATCTGACCATGTCCAGTCAGTATTTTGAATACACCCAAAATAAACAGGATCTGGTTCCCTAGACAATGCATAATAAACACGCCATGGCCTAATCCTATATGGTAACTCTTTTGTATATGACCATCTAGACTCCTCAGAGTCAAACCATTGTTGCAAAATTATTTGTCTTAGGCATAATGGCAAGACTCGGACCTGCTTTGATAGACATTCTAGACAAAACTCATAATGACAGTTACTACAGATTGTGACATACTTGACTCTTTTAGACTCGACATGACTGGACTGACTTGTAGAGGCTTCGTGCTGATTAAGTGGTCTGAACATCTTGATCTCTTTGACTTCTTGAGCACCTTCTCTGGTAAGCATGTCAGCAAGATAATTTTCTGCACCAGATTTGTAAATAATATCAAAATCAAAACCTTCAAGCCATAGTGCCCATCTCAGTACTCTGGTACTACCTTGTTCTAACAATCTTTTGTTTGCCAACATCTGTTTCATATGCTTTAGATCTGTTCTGACAATAAATTTAACACTTTTCAAGAACAAGTGAAATCTCTTTATTCCTCTCTTTACTGCAAGTATTTCTTTATGAGAAGAAGGATATTTTTTCTCTGTATCATCAAAAGATCCTGAGGAATAGGCACAAACCAATTCTTTTCTTCCATGCTTTTGTAACAAAACTGCAGCCCAAGTGTGATCAGAAGCATCTGTTTCAAGTATAAAAGGAAGATTAGTATCAGGAAGCTTAAGTTTTGGCAAATCATTAAGCTTACTCTTAATACTAATTACTGCTGCTGTCATTTCATCTGTCCAACTGGCAACTTTCTTCTTTAGTCTGTTCAGCAGTATCTTTGTATCCTCTGATTGTTTGGCATAAAAATTTCTTATATAATTCAGACATCCAAGAAATCTCTGCAGGGTCTTTACATCAGCAATTATATCAGGAAACTTCAATAGATGGGTTAGTACATGTGGTTGAAGTTCTACATGTCCTTTTTCTATGTGTAAACCCAAGTAGTCAATCTTGACTCTCCCAATCTGAAACTTCTCCTCTGAATCTGAAAGTACTAATCCATGCTTATATACAAGTTGGTAGAATTGTTCTAAATGGAACTTGTGCATATTTACATCTCTACTAAATACAAGCAAATCATCAATATATACAATAATGTACTCTACCGCACCAAAAATGTCTTCCATCCTTTTTTGGAATTCAGATGGAGAATTTTTCAGACGAAAGGGCATAACAGTCCATTGATATTGGCCATGAGGAACAGTGAAGGCTGCTTTATACCTATCAGCAGGAATAATACCAATCTGCCAAAATCCACTTTTGAGATCAAACTTGCTAAACACATTAGCATTAGCAATCTTAGCAAGTAACAATTATTTGTTAGGCAGAGGATATCGAATAGGAAGAAGAGCATCATTCAAGGCCTTATAATTAATCACAAGCCTTTTCTTACCTCGTTTCTGCTCACTATGCTTATTGACATAAAAAGCTGGGCAGGCCCAAGGGCTCTTACAGGGTTCAATAAGCTTTTGTTCTAACAATTATTCAATTTCTGCTTTGCACAATTCTTGCTCTTTTGGACTCATATGATTTGCACTTGCTTTTTGTGGCCTAGGAATATATCCTTCTCGGTAAGGTAGTGCAACAAAATACTTTTCTCTTACCCAAAAGGCATCTGGCCTACTGGAAGTACAATCTGCACGAAGTTTATCATAAATTTGTTGCAAAGTTTTGGGACCATGTAACTCTGCATTTTTTACAATCTTATTAATCTTGGCCGGATCTTGCAGACTATACTAGAGAGGATCCTCATCTTTAGGCTGCACATTAATTTTGTAGTCACTGGAAGCAGGGACTGTGATAGGACCAACAGTGGTGGAGAATATAACATAATCTTGTCCAAAAGTGACTGGCAAATATTTCTTCAGAAAATCTTGTCCTAACAGAACATCAGCACCAATATCAAAACTATACAAAGTGACAAAAACCTCGACATCATTCAAGAAAATAGGAAATTCAGGAGCTATATGACTTATTTCCATTAAATCACCAGTGATAGCCCTGAATTGGAGTTTGGTAGGCTGCCAATAATAATGAGGAATAGCTTTATATTTGCAGCAACTACTCATAGCACCAGAATCTATTTGAGCATCCAAAGTATAAGGTTTAATGCTAGGGACTTTAATTCTTATTGGAATAACCACTCTATCTCCGATGCCCATAACATTAAAAAGCTCAACATTTTTCTTTGGGGATATCTCTTCAATAAATGGCACATTTTTCATCAGTAGGCTTGTTAATTTAGAATTACAATCATCATAATCAGAAATAAGTATTTGAAGTTTGGATGACAACTGTATCATTTCTGACCTTGTATGATGAATTGAAGATTCCAAATCTGTGATCTTCTTTTTAAGAGCATCAATTTGATTCATACCTGGAGATACGGAAATCTGCAAAGGTCTGAACATTGAATCAAACTCTTTCTCGATGAAGTCATCATCATCTCTTTCTTCTTCTGAAAATCTTTCTTTCTTTTTAGATGGCAGTTGTTTCTCAAGATTCTCAAGTTTTTCAGTCAATCTTCTTCTTGCTGTAAACTGAACTGGATCTAACTGTGCTAGATCAGCTTTGACTGCTGCAATCTTTGCTTGTATCTCTCCTAAGGAATTCAAACTGAACATTTTAATATCAGGAATGAATGTTTCATCAGAATCAGATGATTCTGAATCAATTGTTAATTTCCTGATTTCAAGAATTTCATTATCTGAAGATCCTAAAGAAGAACTTGAAACTCAAAATATTCTCCATCAGAGTGGGATATGAGATCCCAATCTTGTGGATCATGGATTGTAGAAAAGATATTCATTATCTTCTTCTGCTTCTTATCTTTTCTTTCTCTGCAAGCGTTAGCATAATGACCTTCTTTACCACAAATAAAACACACACCTTTTTTAGAAGGTTTTGATCTTTTCCTAAATACTACCCTTCGTCCTTTAAATGATCTTTTGGAAGGAAAGTATTTTTTCTTTTTAGGAAAGTATTTATCAGTCTTGTAGGAGCAGGAGTTATCAAACTTTGTCTTTTTAGAAACCTTTCTTTCACTTTTCTTGTGACAACCAAAATTATAGGTTTCTTTGAAATTATTGCAAAGCTTTGTGCTAAAATGCATCTGTTTTGAAAAATTCTTCTTAGCTTTGCTCTCTGCACATTCTTTCTGCAAAATTGTGACAATCAATTGGTGAATAGCTGCAAATGATTGTCCTTCCAAATTCACTTTATGATCTGCTATGTACTGATTAATTAGATCAGGAATTTTACCAGGCATAGACTGAATATAATATCTCAGATAGGCAACATTATGTGGATCACTAGCCTGATACAGAAGTTTTTGCATAACACAAAAATACTCTTGCAAATAATCAATGTCGCATAACTTCTGGGAGAGAAATAGCTGTGAATGATGGGTTGAGTCTTCAGGGACTAATCCAACAAATTCATGTTTTAAAGCTTCAAACAGTGCTCTTAATGGATCAGTACTATGTTCAACTATTTGATCTTTCTCTTCTTCTGCAAGCCTTTCCCACCATTGCTTTAGTATGCCAGTAAAAGACCATACAATTTGAGTAACTATATCAGACCATGATACTTTGGCTTCAGCTTTCCTCTGTAGTGCCCAAGCATGGACATTATGCAAAACAGAAATTACTTCATTATAATCAAGGCAATCAATATTTACTAACAATGAATTTCCATATCATCTGGAAGCAGGATTGTCCAGCCTTACAGGTATAGATTGCAGATTTTCAGTATATCCGCTGAACGGGCTAGATGCTGATGCTTCATGTGCATCGGTATCACCAACACCTTTTCTTCCTTTGTTGGAATAGAAAAAGGAATCACTTCTATCTCTTTTAGAACTTGGTTCACCTTGTGTTTGTTCACCAGTTACTCCTGACATGGCCATTATTGTAGGAGCAGATGGTTGGCCATTTTGTTTCATTAAAGAACTAAGGCTGACATAGTTCTTTGGCAATCTTAGACTTTCAACAGAAGGAAGATCAGCTAGTCTATTCTTCATCAACTCTGTCTTTTCTCTAGCTAGATTGATTCCTTTCTAGATCTTCTCAAGTCTGGCTTTATCTATATTCTCTACCCCTTTAAAAAAAATATGCTTTGATTCATCAGAATTGGAGGAGAATTTCAGCTTTGAACTTGAGACATCTACTTCTCTATAATGAGGTGGAGAACCAAGAGTGGGGAGTGCATTTGTAAGATGTTCCAAAGACTTGGAGATGATACCCATGTTTGACTGAATATTATTTAACTTTTGTGTGTGTGTATCTTGGATTCCCAATGTCTCAATATAACCAGTATGCATCTTTTTGATGTGTTCTTTAATTTCTAAAACATCTCGGGCTATATCATCAATATTCTGAAGCATACAAACTATTTGGTAGTTTGTATAATTATGCAGCTTTTCATTTTCGTTCTGATCTGGATCAGAAGTTGCTCTCATAGATAACCATTGGAAATCTGCTTTCTTTGTTCCATTGCTAAATGTCCTTCTAGAATTTCCAGATTCTAAATATCTTTCTGGTATTTTTGCAGTAACTTCTGACTGAGCTCTAGGAAGTGAGAAACTTTTGATATCAGGTATAAAGACTTCAGAGCTAGGGGATTCATCAGTCTGGAATGTAGAAGATGAAGATGGAACACAGAACTGACAATCATCAAGTTTATGAGAGGTGGATTTTCTATGATCCTCTCTTGGAGCAAAATGTCTTGATGATAAACTTTTGGGAACAGAGGGTATATGTGGATTCCTACCACCCAAAATTGTAGATCTAGGGAAAGATGACTTAGATCTAGTAAGTGAAGGAGTGGTAAATTTAAGACCAGAGGATCCGTCAGGATGATGGACGAGAGACAATTTCGGAGGAGCTTTAGATGTTTGCAGTTGAGGATATTTCTGTGAAAGTGGAATATAAGTACTATTCCATTCATCTGGAAGAGTACATTCTACAAAACCAATCTGTAGGGGAGCAGTGTTACCAGGGCCAACAATAACACCTTCTTTTAAAGCTCTACCAGCTAACTTTGGATTGAGAGGAGGCATGGAGGTAGAGACAAATCTCAGGCATATAGAAGCATGGAGCTGAGCAATCTGTGACTGTGGGGCAACATCAAAACCATAAAACTGAATATTAGCATTCAAGAATTCATTGATATAAGGGTCTGTCAATGAAACTTGATATCTGGGGATAACTGATGACCAAACAGGGCCATTATTGAGGGGACTTTGGAATCCTCCCAATATAGCGTCATCGAAGTTATTCATTCTGGTATCAAGGACACATGTCAAGCATGAAGTATTTAGACCAGGACGGACTAGTGGATTAATTCCAAATTGTATGATACCAATATGGATATATCTATAACCATTTTCCAAACCCCATTTGATATTTTTTGGCTGTATTAGTGGGATTTGATATGCGGACTGGCCAGTGGAAATAGGAATATTCACAGATGTAAATCTAAACAACTGAGCAGCTCGAAACTGGAAAACAGGCATTTTATAAAGCTTATCAATATCAATCTCTGGACAATGAACCAGTGGAAATAGGAATATTCACAGATGTAAATCTAAACAACTGAGCAGTTAATATATCTTTGGACAATGAACCAGATGGCTCTGATACAAGTTAATATATCTTTTATGGTATCAGAGCTCATAAGAATCGATGGTCTTTTATGAATAAGTTTTTAAATAAATCCAGAAATGAAGATGTTCTCTATGATGAAAAAGTGTTAGTACAAGAGTTTGAACCACAGCCTAACTGGACATTGCCAGAGATTGATATTGATAAGCTTTATAAAATGCCTGTTTTCCAGTTTCGAGCTGCTCAGTTGTTTAGATTTACATCTGTGAATATTCCTATTTCCACTGGCCAGTCCGTATATCAAATCCCACTAATACAGCCAGAAAATATCAAATGGGGTTTGGAAAATGGTTATAGATATATCCATATTGGTATCATACAATTTGGAATTAATCCACTAGTCCGTCCTGGTCTAAATACTTCATGCTTGACATGTGTCCTTGATACCAGAATGAATAACTTCGACGACGCTTTATTGGGAGGATTCCAAAGTCCCCTCAATAATGGCCCTGTTTGGTCATCAGTTATCCCCAGATATCAAGTTTCATTGACAGACCCTTATATCAATGAATTCTTGAATGCTTATATTCAGTTTTATGGTTTTGATGTTGCCCCACAGTCACAGATTGCTCAGCTCCATGCTTCTATATGCCTGAGATTTGTCTCTACCTCCATGCCTCCTCTCAATCCAAAGTTAGCTGGTAGAGCTTTAAAAGAAGGTGTTATTGTTGGCCCTGGTAACACTGCTCCCCTACAGATTGGTTTTGCAGAATGTACTCTTCCAGATGAATGGAATAGTACTTATATTCCACTTTCACAGAAATATCCTCAACTGCAAACATCTAAAGCTCCTCCGAAATTGTCTCTCGTCCATCATCCTGACGGATCCTCTGGTCTTAAATTTACCACTCCTTCACTTACTAGATCTATGTCATCTTTCCCTAGATCTACAATTTTGGGTGGTAGGAATCCACATATACCCTCTGTTCCCAAAAGTTTATCATCAAGACATTTTGCTCCAAGAGAGGATCATAGAAAATCCACCTCTCATAAACCTGATGATTGTCAGTTCTGTGTTCCATCTTCATCTTCTACATTCCAGAATGATGAATCCCCTAGCTCTGAAGTCTTTATACCTGATATCAAAAGTTTCTCACTTCCTAGAGCTCAGTCAGAAGTTACTGCAAAAATACCAGAAAGATATTTAGAATCTAGAAATTCTAGAAGGACATTTAGCAATGGAACAAAGAAAGCAGATTTCCAATGGTTATCTATGAGAGCAACTTCTGATCCAGATCAGAACGAAAATGAAAAGCTGCATAATTATACAAACTACCAAATAGTTTGTATGCTTCAGAATATTGATGATATAGCTCGAGATGTTTTAGAAATTAAAGAACACATCAAAAGGATGCATACTGGTTATATTGAGACATTGGGAATCCAAGATACACACACACAAAAGTTAAATAATATTCAGTCAAACATTGGTATCATCTCCAAATCTTTGGAACATCTTACAAATGCACTCCCCACTCCTGGTTCTCCACCTCATTATAGAGAAGTAGATGTCTCAAGTTCAAAGCTGAAATTCTCCTCCAATTCTGATGAATCAAAGCATATTTTTTTTAAAGGGGTAGAGAATATAGATAAAGCCAGACTTGAGAAGATCCAGAAAGGAATCAATCTAGTTAGAGAAAAGACAGAGTTGATGAAGAATAGACTAGCTGATCTTCCTTCTGTTGAAAGTCTAAGATTGCCAAAGAACTATGTCAGCCTTAGTTCTTTAATGACACAAAATGGCCAACCATCTGCTCCTACAATAATGGCCATGTCAGGAGTAACTGGTGAACAAACACAAGGTGAACCAAGTTCTAAAAGAGATAGAAGTGATTCCTTTTTCTATTCCAACAAAGGAAGAAAAGGTGCTGGTGATACCGATGCACATGAAGCATCAGCATCTAGCCCGTTCAGCAGGTATACTGAAAATCTGCAATCTATACCTGTAAGGCTGGACAATCCTACTTCCAGAGGATATGGAAATTCATTGTTAGTAAATATTGATTGCCTTAATTATAATGAAGTAATTGTTGTTTTGCATAATGTCCATGCTTGGGCACTACAGAGGAAAGCTGAAGCCAAAGTATCATGGTCTGATATAGTTACTCAAATTGTATGGTCTTTTATTGGCATACTAAAGCAATGGTGGGAAAGGCTTGCAGAAGAAGAGAAAGATCAAATAGTTGAACATAGTACTGATCCATTAAGAGCATTGTTTGAAGCTTTAAAACATGAATTTGTTGGATTAGTCCCTGAAGACTCAGCCCATCATTCACAGCTATTTCTCTCCCAGAAGTTATGCGACATTGATTATTTGCAAGAGTATTTTTGTGTTATGCAAAAACTTCTGTATTAGGCTAGTGATCCACATAATGTTGCCTATCTGAGATATTATATTCAGTCTATGCCTGGTAAAATTCCTGATCTAATTAATCAGTACATAGCAGATCATAAAGTGAATTTGGAAGGACAATCATTTGCAGCTATTCACCAATTGATTGTCACAATTTTGCAGAAAGAATGTGCAAAGAGCAAAGCTAAGAAGAATTTTTCAAAACAGATGCACTTTAGCACAAAGCTTTGCAATAATTTCAAAGAAACCTATAATTTTGGTTGTCACAAGAAAAGTGAAAGAAAGGTTTCTAAAAAGACAAAGTTTGATAACTCCTGCTCCTGCAAGACTGATAAATACTTTCCTAAAAAGAAAAAATACTTTCCTTCCAAAAGATCTTTTAAAGGACGAAGGGTAGTATTTAGGAAAAGATCAAAACCTTCTAAAAAAGGTGTGTGTTTTATTTGTGGTAAAGAAGGTCATTATGCTAACGCTTGCAGAGAAAGAAAAGATAAGAAGCAGATGAAGATAATGAATATCTTTTCTACAATCCATGATCCACAAGATTGGGATCTCATATCCCACTCTGATGGAGAATATTTTGAAGTTTCAAGTTCTTCTTCAGGATCTTCAGATAATGAAATTCCTGAAATCAGGAAATTAACAATTGATTCAGAATCATCTGATTCTGATGAAACATTCATTCCTGATATTAAAATGTTCAGTTTGAATTCCTCAGGAGAGATACAAGCAAAGATTGCAGCAGTCAAAGCTGATCTAGCACAGTTAGATCCAGTTCAGTTTACAGCAAGAAGAAGATTGACTGAAAAACTTGAGAATCTTGAGAAACAACTGTCATCTAAAAAGAAAGAAAGATTTTCAGAAGAAGAAAGAGATGATGATGACTTCATCGAGAAAGAGTTCGATTCAATGTTTAGACCTTTGCAGATTTCCGTATCTCCAGGTATGAATCAAATTGATGCTCTTAAAAAGAAGATCACAGATTTGGAATCTTCAATTCATCATACAAGGTCAGAAATGATACAGTTGTCATCCAAACTTCAAATACTTATTTCTGATTATGATGATTGTAATTCTAAATTAACAAGCCTACTGATGAAAAATGTGCCAGTTATTGAAGAGATATCCCCAAAGAAAAATGTTGAGCTTTTTAATGTTATGGGCATCGGAGATAGAGTGGTTATTCCAATAAGAATTAAAGTCCCTAGCATTAAACCTTATACTTTGGATGCTAAAATAGATTCTGGTGCTATCAGTAGCTGCTGCAAATATAAAGCTATTCCTCATTATTATTGGCAGCCTACCAAACTCCAATTCAGGGCTATCACTGGTGATTTAATGGAAATAAGTCATATAGCTCCTGAATTTCCTATTTTCTTGAATGATGTCCAGGTTTTTGTCACTTTGTATAGTTTTGATACTGGTGCTGATGTTCTGTTAGGACAAGATTTTCTGAAGAAATATTTGCCAGTCACTTTTGGACAAGATTATGTTATATTCTCCACCATTGCTAGTCCTATCACAGTCCCTGCTTCCAGTGACTACAAAATTAATGTGCAGCCTGAAGATGAGGATCCTCTCCAGTATAGTCTGCAAGATCTGACCAAGATTAATAAGATTGTAAAAAATGCAGAGTTACATGGTCCCAAAACTTTGCAACAAATTTCTGATAAACTTCGTGCAGATTGTACTTCCAGTAGGCCAGATGCCTTTTGGGTAAGAGAAAAGTATTTTGTTGCACTACCTTACCGAGAAGGATATATTCCTAGGCCACAAAAAGCAAGTGCAAATCATATGAGTCCAAAAGAGCAAGAATTGTGCAAAGCAGAAATTGAACAATTGTTAGAACAAAAGCTTATTGAACCCTGTAAGAGCCCTTGGGCCTGCCCAGCTTTTTATGTCAATAAGCATAGTGAGCAGAAAAGAGGCAAGAAAAGGCTTGTGATTAATTATAAGGCCTTGAATGATGCTCTTCTTCCTATTCGATATCCTCTGCCTAACAAAGAATTGTTACTTGCTAAGATTGCTAATGCTAATGTGTTTAGCAAGTTTGATCTCAAAAGTGGATTTTGGCAGATTGGTATTATTCCTGCTGACAGGTATAAAACAACCTTCACTGTTCCTCATGGCCAATATCAATGGACTGTTATGCCCTTTGGTCTGAAAAATGCTCCATCTGAATTCCAAAAAAGGATGGAAGACATTTTTGGTGCGGTAGAGTACATTATTGTATATATTGATGATTTGCTTGTATTTAGTAGAGATGTAAATATGCACAAGTTCCATTTAGAACAATTCTACCAACTTGTATATAAGCATGGATTAGTACTTTCAGATTCAGAGGAGAAGTTTCAGATTGGGAGAGTCAAGATTGACTACTTGGGTTTACACATAGAAAAAGGACATGTAGAACTTCAGCCACATGTACTAACCCATCTATTGAAGTTTCCTGATATAATTGCTGATGTAAAGACCCTGCAGAGATTTCTTGGATGTCTGAATTATATAAGAAATTTTTATGCCAAACAATTAGAGGATACAAAGATACTGCTGAACAAACTAAAGAAGAAAGTTACCAGTTGGACAGATGAAATGACAGCAGCAGTAATTAGTATTAAGAGTAAGCTTAATGATTTGCCAAAACTTAAGCTTCCTGATACTAATCTTCCTTTTATACTTGAAACAGATGCTTCTGATCACACTTGGGCTGCAGTTTTGTTACAAAAGCATGGAAGAAAAGAATTGGTTTGTGCCTATTCCTCAGGATCTTTTGATGATACAGAGAAAAAATATCCTTCTTCTCATAAAGAAATACTTGCAGTAAAGAGAGGAATAAAGAGATTTCACTTGTTCTTGAAAAGTGTTAAATTTATTGTCAGAACAGATCTAAAGCATATGAAACAGATGTTGGCAAACAAAAGATTGTTAGAACAAGGTAGTACCAGAGTACTGAGATGGGCACTATGGCTTGAAGGTTTTGATTTTGATATTATTTAGAAATCTGGTGCAGAAAATTATCTTGCTAACATGCTTACCAGAGAAGGTGCTCAAGAAGTAAAAGAGATCAAGATGTTCATACCACTTAATCAGCACGAAGCCTCAACAAGTCAGTCCAGTCATGTCGAGTCTAAAAGAGTCAAGTATGTCACAATCTGTAGTAACTGTCATTATGAGTTTTGTCTAGAATGTATATCAAAGCAGGTCCGAGTCTTGCCATTATGCCTAAGACAAATCATTTTGCAAAAATGGTTTGACTCTGAGGAGTCTAGATGGTCATATACAAAAGAGTTACCATATAGGATTAGACCATGGCGTGTTTATTATGCATTGTCTAGGGAACCAGATCCTGTTTATTTTGGGTGTATTCAAAATACTGACTGACATGGTCAGATTATTTTTCTATTCACCAGAGAGCTAGGATACATGGTTCGGTTAAGGTCATATTTTATGTTGCAGCTATAGATCCCTCTAACAATTGGTGGAGTCCATGTTTTAAGCTATTCATGTTTAGGTATTTGCCTAGAGCTAAAAATATTTTTGATAGGACTTTTGCTGAGTTTGTCAGAATTTTCCATTGGGAAATGCTTGTAGCTGTCCAGAATGATTATGTCTTAGAATTTGAGTTCATCCACAGACACACAATTGTCATTCCTAATGAAGAAGATGAGTCCTTTAAGCTTTCTGTCAGATTCAGAGGATTGATATCAGTGGACGAACAAGACAGGCCAACATTCATGTTCACATTCCCATTCTTTTGTTGTACCAGAGATACAGCACCATATTGGCTAGATGAATCTATCCCATACGAAGTGCTTGCTCCAAATAATGAAGAACTAATTGAGGAATTGGTAGAACAAGACCAAATCAGACTTGGCCATAATAATCCAGCTGCTCCAGATACTCATGCACATGATTATGATGACAGGGATAACAGCGACTGATTGAAGGGATCAATCAAATGAAATCCTTTCATATCCTGCTTTATTTGTACACATACTGTTCTCTGGTTTCCGTGGGATTTAGTCCGAATAAAATCTCCATTGTGTAATTACTTTTGTATAAGAGCCGGTGTCCTAGATTCCAGCCATCTTTTCATTTCAGAGATGTCATGATTCGGTCCCCATATGGCTTAGCCTCCAAGGGACGAGATAACAAGTGGTTGTCCCCACTTGCCTGAATCTTTAGAACTATTCATTACTTTTTGTACAAGGTCCTTTCGTGTTAGACATCTTGCATGATGTTCTAGCCGAAAGTTTGATTCTTTTGGTTTCAAGTTCCCGGTAAAAGTTTTCACCGGATGACCTGCTAGGATATTATAAATACTAGCATTGTAAGCTCATTTGGGGCAAGAGAGTATTGAGAATTTTAGAGAGTCTGAGAAGTGTTTAAGTCTGAGTGAAGTCTCCCTGCTCTGCATCTGCGAGAAGTTTTCTCGATCTGCTTGCATCACGGAGCGCTATTCTCATATCGGGTCTCATATCTGGATTCTGTAATTATCTGACAAGTTAATATATATATATATATATATATATATATATATATATATATATATATATATATATATCATAAAAAAAAAAAACCGTAAAAAAAAAAAAAAAAAAAAAAATAAAAAAATAAATAAATCTGTTTGTTAAATTTTTTTTCAAAAATTTGAGCAAACTTTGTAAATTATTTTCAAAAGTTACACATTATTTAAAAGTCAAACATGAGTTTGACACACTTACTTAAAAATAAAATTTCCATAAATAATGATTTTTTATAAATATTGAAATTTGATGTGTGTAGTATTTTTCATAAATATTGAGATTTGATGTGTGTACTATTATGACACTGGATGAGATATAATTTTTATTTTTATTTCTTATAAATAATGCAATTTTCATAAATAACGAAATTTGATGTGCTTATTGTTTTTCATAAATATTGAGATTTGATATGTGTACTATTATGACACTTAGTGACATATAGAATTTTTTTATTTTTTTGTTTTTAAAATAATTTTTATTGTTGACAAATTCTATTTATAACCCCATAAAATTAGGCATTTCATCTAAGAAAATATAAATTCAAATTTCAAAAGTTGTTTTTTATTTTCAAAATATTTAGTTTAATAGTTATTTTTTTCAAAACTTTAATAGACTTTATAAAATATTTTTAAAATTTTCAGAACTAATTGAAAGTCAAAGCATTTTGACTGTAAAATGATTACAATATAATTTGTCATATGAAAGTATAATAAGATATTAATTTGTGTAATATTATTCCATTGCTTTGAGATTAATGAAAACGACAACATGACTAACTGCAAGAATACGGTATGGGTCATGCCTCTTCAAACCTTTTTTTTCGACCTACACCTTAATTTCTAAGTAGGCTGCGATGACAGTGGTAAGTCACAAAGGCGGCGACACAATGTAAATAACTTGCACAAAATTGTATGTACAACACAAGTTGAACAAGTGGCAACAATATGACGACGTGATGGCTGGCGGTCGCTACTATGGATGGCGACGACGTGGTGGCTGGTGGTCGTTGCTATGGATGGCGACGACGTGGTTTGTGGCATCGAGCATCCACAATGGGTTTGTAGTGGTGGTTGTAGAGGCAACGATAACAACAACGTTGGTTGAGGAGATGGCAGCAAATGCAACACAAAACAGGGCTATGGTGGTGGTGGGGCTGACTTTTTATTTATTTGTTTATATATATATGGGGGCAAAACACCTTTCTCTATGCTTTGTCATGGAGGTCGGTACTAGAGAAAACCCCAAAAAATGTGAAGTTGTGGCTAAACCCTAACTAAAGGCCTAGTGATCAAACAACGTGACTTTGATATCAACGTAACAAACAAACTTTGTATTCAGTGGAATATTCAAAAATCTAGAATATGTAAATATCCATTGATAGGACAAGTAATATATTTATATAAGAATGTTGAATGTACAAGAGATATGATATGATATGTTGTGGTTACAAATTATGAGGCCCTTCTTATATACTAGGCAATGTGCCCCTTACAAATATTCATGTCCTTTAGGACATATATCTACATGATAATTATTTATTAATTATTACTTATATATTATATTCATAAAAGTCTCATTATTTTCCTCATTTCTGCCTTTTTCATCGAAATTGCTACTGACATTTTTTTTATCCTCTCTTAGCTTCATAATTATATAGTTTTTTTATGTTGCATTTATGCCTTAGTGACCACTTCTATCTGCAATATCTACATTTTTTACTCATTTATTCTAAGAGTAGTCTAACGAGGCCAAAATTTTGCTCGGAAAATAGTGGAAATTCTAGCAAGATTTTGACCACAATTTGGAAAAAAAAAATAGAAAATCTGGGTTACAGTTGTCAAGTTTTTGGAATTTGACTACCCCGAGGGTTTTTTTATGGTGTTGAATTCATTTCCACCATCAAAAAAAAATTTAAACATTCCTATGATTGGATTTTTTGAAAGAAGAAAAAAATCGTTGGATTTCGGCAAAAAATAACTTTCCGAATAAAATTATAACCTCAGTGGACAACGCCTTTATTCTATATATCTTGATGTCATTTTTCAACATCCCTCAAAGTAAAGAGGTGATGCATATTTTGCATCTATATGTAACATGTTCATTTATTTTTTATTAAATTACCTTTTTGATCTATTTGGCCCCATAAAAGAAGACTTATTGACATTATTTTTTTTCTCAATTAAGTATAAAAAATGTGTAGTGTCTTTAATAGTTTTGGGATTCCACAATTCTATTTCATTATAGATGTAATTCTTCGATCCATGAATGTACATTTTTAACAATTAATCATCTAAAATTTTATTTCTTCATGATAGATGTAATTCTTTGATCCATAAATGTACATTTTTAACAATTAATCATCTAAAATTTTATTTTTTGCTGCTAAAACTTTCCATTCGTGTATATAATCATTTACATTTCCTTTTTTATTTAAATGAATGAACTTGGTATATGAGTAATCTCCTTCTTTGTTATGAAACCTCTTAAATAGTGCAATGGTGAAATTTTGCCAACAAGAAAATACCTCTTAAATACCACTGCCATAAGAACTGATCATAAGCTTCTCTTTCAATTCAAAAAGGCCCTTCATTTGGTTGACCGAAATGATGGCTCTGTGGCCTTTCTTATCATATTTTAGTATCTTCTTTCTCATTTTGTGGTAATTTCTATCTTTAAATTTTGGACTATTAGCATTTCCTAATAAATACATCCTCAATACTTCTCTACTTGGGATTGGTGAAGCCTAAGGAGCAATTCTTTCTAGTCTTTCCATTATTTTATTAAGCTTATCAGAGTTCTCACTGGTTCATTTCTCTCTAATTTCTTTTGTGATTTTAATGTAATTATATCGTGTAATGTATCTTGTACTTTGAAATAATTTTGTATGTAATGAATTTTTATGTTCCAATCCCTGGCTCAACATTTCTTTTAATTCTTCCTTTTATTTGTTCATGCCACCCATAGTGCTATCTAGAAAATATTTTAGAGATCTTATATCTTACGGTTCTATAATTCCTCATTTATTTCCTCATTGGTCACCATTATTTTCTTTGAAGAATCTATTGTTTTTGAAATTAATGACTTTGATTTCCCTATAGATTGTACAACCTTTTATAATTTTGTAAAATTGTACAGTCGATCAATTTAGCATTGTATGGTTGCAAATTTTATACAAATGGAAAATAAATCATATGGCAGCAGTGGTGTGACTCAGTATGGTTGCAGCAACTAATGGTGTTTAATATAGCTATACAGCAATTGGTATGGCTCAACGACTACAATGGCAAAATGGCAAATGGGCCGTTATAATTATGACAATTCATATGATCATTGGTATGGTTGTGTGTGGGTTTCATACCAATATAACTTAACCTTATATCTTTTAACACTTTAATTGGTCAAAAGCAAATATAAATAAAATATGAATGATGATTGTACAATTATAGCCCCAAATATAAACATGTTTGGAAATGGCCCTTATGGGTTTTCATTTGAGTATATCGTTTTTATTTTTCCATTTAATACTTATTTTTATTTTATTTCATTATGTTTTTATATTATAGTTTTTGTGCTTATGTTTATTTTATTTTCATGCTCATAATACTTTGTCAATGTCATAAATAATGTAATTATTTTTTTAATGTATATTGATAAATTATATTATTAATTCTAAAATAACTTTATTTATTGGACTTGTGATCAAGAGATTTATTTGGAAAAAAGCAAATATTTAAAGAGAAAAGGTAGTTTACTTGAAGAGACACATTGAGAATTGAGTTAATACTTTATAGTATAATAAATTCTCTGCTAAAAGAATATGCATGTCACAATGCACAGAATATGCATGTCACAATGCACAACTTGATACCATGAAAGAGCATAAGGAAATTACTACCTACCATGTTATTAATAAGTCTATTACTACCTACCATGTCATTAATAAGTCTAGACTCCAGTATCTTCTAGAAACATCTAAACAACTAAGACACAATCTATGTGGTATTAACTAATTGGTTTAGTTTCCTCTTGGTTATGAGTACTAAGTCCATTACGATTCTATCAATACATGAATCTTGAAGTATTCTTTGATTTTTTCTACATTTGGTTAGGGTGGTGATATTAAATTTTTGGTAATCTATTCCATATTTTAAATGCACATAACTACCCAAACATTAGTAGTAGGTTATCAACCCCTTTTGACATGACATTAATTGTTAATTTGAATGTTCTCACACAATTGCCTAAATTTGTTTTAGAGTTTATTTATACAAGCTTGAAGTTTGAAGCAAAAGCTCTAATGTGAAAATAAGAAAGAAAATTTAAACTTTATTGTTCAAGGGTCAAAAATCCAATCATTTTGTAACTTTGCAAATGGTATGTTTTAAACTCCCAAAGTTGCTAATAGGAGTAATAGGTATTTTAAAGTCACAAATGTTCCGACTAGTTTAGTTATCGTTACCTTCATAAGTGACTATGAAGGAGTACTTTAACTTATATAATCTCACCAATTCCCTCCATTTTCTAGAAAAATTTCTTTGCAGTGTTAAGTAAAGAGGAGTTACAATTCACCCATGGGATGTAGAATAGACGGTGTTAGGGTATTATGTTAAGGCACTCCATGGTGAAAAAGTCGCCGATTTAAAACCCTGTGGGAAAAAATCTAGTCATGCTAAAGGTTGGTGTGGCCCAGGTTGGGTGTGATCCTCAAGTAATTTTGATGGCTTAAATGCCCCTGGTTCATGGTTACTCAAGCCATGGTTAGGTGTGTCATTCATCTCAAGACTCACATTACCTAACAAACAAAACAAAAAAATAGGAGTTACAGTTCGATATTAGGATAGTTTTTAATGAGAAGTGATAAAATTTTAAAAGAAATTCAATGAAGTCTATATGTTCTATCATTGTTCCTTTTTTGTAAAGTTTAGCGACACAACTCTTCATGAGATTTTATTTTTTGTGAATCTAAGGTTCTCTATTAGGTCAAATGATTACATTTCAACATATAACTTCCCAAAGTCCCATTGGCCTCTTACCATATTTGTTAGCTAGTAGATACAAACCCACACACACACCAAGTTCCCAAGATAGCAAAAATAACCAGAACCATAAAGGAAAGTAAAACCAAAAAACATGTAAGACCAAGATACAACCAACAATCATCAGAAATCAAAAGAGTTGACTAGAGTAGGTTGGTCTGAACTTGATTCAGGAGATGGAGGGGGTTTGAAATCGTAATGGGTGTGTTTATCCATATAGGCCAACCTAATATCAAGTTGATCCAACGTCTCTTGAATGCGCATCTACCCTTTCATCAGGTTGGTCAATCTAGCATGCATCTTCGACTTGTTGCGCTGAAGATGGTTCATGACGTTGATCATGTTGTTACAGTCATCATGTTGAGCCATGTTGATTTGATTCAAGGAAAGAGTGATCTGCCTAAAATCACTATCATTTTCAACATGTGGAAGGACCTGAGCCACCATCGTAGAAGGCTAAGAGGGTGGCTAGTTAACGACCTCAACCTAGCTATCATATTCCTACGCACACCCCCCACCTTGCCCCCTATATCTCATGCCCCTTCACACCCATCCATGTTGGAGAGGCATGGCCAACTAGACCACCATCAGGCAGGTACCTGCACTACTCCAAACCACACACCCAAAGAGTAAATATGTTACAATAAGACTTCGTATCCACCAAAACACCTAGGGGCACCACCTACTAATGCTTTGAACCATAAATGTAATCCCTACTAAGCACAGTCGAATTCCATCTAGGGGTCTCCTCCTGTGGTTGGAAAAATGCTCGTAAGACACCACTAAGGTGATAAAATACCGTTGGTAGTTGTCTGCTATAGGGGTTATCTCGTGTTTGCCACCAACATCATGACTACCTAGACTTCCCCAAGAAAAATGTGCATACATAACTCCCAAGAAAGTGTTAACAAGGCCTAGTAGAACTGAAACTCAACTCAATTAAGCCCAAAACCAGACCATTAAACATTGGAAATCCCTCTACCCACACCAAAAAACACAAGAGAATTTCACTACTAAGGACTGAAAAACCTAGCAAATCAGATAGATATGAGGCTACACACAAGTTTCCCTAGGAAAACCCCTTGACCTCTAGTAAAATGACAGAACCCCAGCAACCCGAGACTTGCACAAAGAATTTGAAATTCTGAGAGCCTTTGTTTGCAACCAACCTCCACAAATAATAACAATGAGGCCAAATTATTCATATACAAAGGTGATAGACTCAGAGAGAGAATCAAGACCTCTTACATTGTCCAGATATGAAGAACCCAAGAAAACTTTTGAGACACATCGAGTGTGCATGCAATGTTAGTTTTTGATAAGTTTGGTAGCATTGAACATGTGTTCTAGTCTCAGATTGTGCCTAAGAAGCTAAGAAACACGAGATCTCCAAAACCTAGAAAAGGTTTCGAGAGAAAACACTTTAAAATCTCTTAATTAAATTAATTAATCAAATTAAAAGGTTCTTAATTATACCTTAGGAAAATTGATTAATTAATGGGTATTAATTAAGGATTTTGACTTATACTCTAGAGACTTCCAGAAAAGTTATTTGACAGAATCTAAGATTATATGAGTCATCGATCACAATCAAGTATTGTTAGTTGATGTTCCAGCAAGAGATTATAAGAGCAAGTCGATGGGACGAAGAAATACACACTTATGGAGCGAGTAAGCAAGGCAGTGCAAATAACCTAGTGCGCAATATTAAGCAAGGGTAGAATTCGAGCTAGGAAAAGCGCATCAGTGAAAAGGTTTCAAAAGAGGTTGGAGAGAATATTTCTAGGGGATATTTCCACAGATATTTCCAGGATCAGAGAGAAAGCCAAATTTATTTGTAGGAAGGTCGTACTTGTTGGTGTGAATTCTCCAACGCGAGGAATCAGTTCTAGAAGGAAGAATGAATTTTCCTAGTACAAGTGTAGGATTTCCAAACGAGTGCAAGATTAGTCAACATGAGATCTAGTTATCTAGTGTGCATTTCCATCAGCCAATGCGTAGAGAAAAAGGGAGTGTGAATCACTGGAGGAGGTCAGGTTAGTTTTTGGAGAGGAAACAATCAGTTTCCAGGTTGATCTTCCAATTGCAGTAGTGGAGAAAAAATCTTCCGGAGCTTTTCTAGTGTTTAGCAAGCAGATCATTATACTCTCTGATTTGCTAAATAATAATAAAATAAACCTTCATATGTTGCATCGATTTTCCCTTTAGGGTTTTTCTGGGGACATATAGTCCAAAATGACTATGTCATATTTTTTTTGTTAAGTATTTTTTAATGTATATTGATCAATTGTATTATTAATTCTAAAATAACTCTATTTATTGGACTTGTGGTCAAGAGATTTATTTGGAAAAAAATCAAATATTTAAAGAGAAAAGATAGTTTACTTTAAGAGACACATTGAGAATTGAGTTAATATTTTATAGTATTTTTAAATGCTCTGCTAAAAGAATATGCATGTCAAAATGCACAACTTGATACCATGAAAGAGCATAAGGAAATTACTACCTACCATGTTATTAATAAGTCTATTACTACCTACCACGTCATTAATAAGTCTAGACTCCAAAATCTTCTAGAAACATCTAAACAACCAAGACACAATCTATGTGGTATTAACTAATTGGTTTTAGTTTTCTCTTGGTTATGAGTACTAAGGCTATTATGATTCTATCAATACATGAATCTTGAAGTATGCTTTGATTTTTTCTACATTTGGTTAGGGTGGTGGTATTAAATTTTGGGGTATCTATTCCATATTTGAAATGCACATAACTACCCAAACATTAGCAGTAGGTTATCAACCCCTTTTGACATGACATTAATTGCTAATTTGAATGTTCTCACACAATTGCCTAAATTTATTTTAGATTTTATTTCTACAAGCTTGAATTTTGAAGCAAAATCTCTAATGTGAAAATAAGAAAGAAAATTTAAACTTTCTTGTTCAAGGGTCAAAATCCGATCATTTTTTAACTTTGCAAATGGTATGTTTTAAACTCCCAAAGTTGCTAATAGGAGTAATAGGTATTTTAAAGTCACAAATGTTCCAACTAGTGTAGTTATCACTAGCTTCATAAGTGACTATGAAGGAGTACTTTAACTTCTACAATCTCACCAATTCCCTCCATTTTCTAGAGATTTTTCTTTGTAGTATTAAGTGAAGAGGAGTTACAGTTCTCCCACGGGATGTAGAATAGATGGTGTTAGGGAATTTTGTTAAGGCACTCCGTGGTTAAAAAGTCACAGATTTGAAACCCTGTGGGAAAAAATCTAATCATGCTAAGGGCTAGTGTGGCCCAGGTTGGGTGTGATCCTCAAGTGATTTTGATGGCTTAAATGCCGCTAAGTCGTGGTTACTCAAGCCATGGTTAGGTGTGTCAGTCATCTCAAGACTCACATTACCTAACAAACAAAACAAAAAAATAGGAGTTACGGTTCGATATTAGGATAGTTTTTAATGAGATGTGATAAAAATTTAAAATAAATTCAATGAAGTCTATATGTTCTATCATTGTTCCTTTTTTGTAAACTTTAGTGATACCATTCTTCATGAGTTTGTTTTTTTTTTTGTGAATCTAAGGTTTTCTATTAAGTCAAATGATTACATTTCAATATATAACTTCCCAAAGTCCTATTGGCCTCACTCTTACCATATTTCTTAGCTAGTAGATACAAACCCAAACACATACCAAGTTCCCAAGATAGTAAAAATAACCAGAACCAGAAAGGAAAGTAAAACAAGAAAACCTGTAAGACCAAGATACAACTGACAATCATTAGAAATCAAAAGAGTTGACTAGAGTAGGCTGGTCTGGACCCAATTTAGGAGATGGAGTGGGTTTGAAATCGTAATGGATGTGTTTCTCAATATAGGCCAACCTAATCTCAAGTTGATCCAACTTCTCCTGAATGCGCATCTACCCTCTCATCAAGTTGGTCAATCTATCATGCATCTTCCACTCGTTGCGTTGAAGATGGTTCATGACGTTGATCATGTCATTATAGTCACCATGTTGAGCCATATTGATTTGATCCAAGGAAAGAGTGATCTGCCTAAAATAATTATCATTTTCAGCGTGTGGAAGGACCTCAGCCACCATGGTAGAAGGATAAGAGGGTGTCTAGTCAATGACCTCAACCTAGCCATGATATTCCTACGCACGCTCCCCACCTTGCCCCCTATATATCATGCCCCTTCACACCCATCCATGTTGGAGAGGCATGACCAACTAGACCACCAGCGGGTAGGTACCTACACTACTCCAAACCACACACCCAAAGAGTAAATATATTACAATAAGACTTTGTATCCACCATAACACCTAGGGGCACCACTCACTAATGCTTTGAACCATAAATTCAGTCCCTACTAAGTGCAGTCGAATTCCATCTAGGGGTCTCCTCCCTGTGGTTGGAAAAATGCCCTTAAACCACTACTAAGGTGATAAAATACCATTGGTAGTGGTCTTCTATAAGGGTTCTCTCAAGTTTGTCACCAACGCCATGACTAACCAGACTTACCCCAAGAAAAATGTGCATACATAACTCCCAAGAAAGTGTTGAAAAGGTCTAGCAGAACTGAAACTCAACTCAATCAAGCCTAGAACTAGACCATTAAACATTGAAAATCCCTCTATACACACCAAAAAACACAAGAGAAATTCACTATTGAGGGTCGAAAAACCTACCAAATCAAATAGATATGAGGCTACACACAAGTTTACCTAGGAAAACCCCTTGACACTCCAGTAAAATGACAGACCCCCAACAACCCGAGACTTCAACAGAGAATTTGAAATTCTAATAGCCTTTGCTTGCAACCAACCTCCAAAAATAATAACAATGAGGCCAAATTCTTCATATATGAAGGTGATAGACTCAGAGAGAGAATCAAAACCTCTTACATTGTTCCAAATATGAAGAACCCAAGGAAACTTTTGAGACACATTGAGTGCCTGCAATGTTAGTTTTTAATAAGTTTGGTAGCATCGGACATGTGTTCTAGTCTCAAATTGTGTCTAAGAGGCTAAGAAACATGAGATCTCCAAACCTAGAAAAGGTTTCGAGAGAAAGCACTTAGAAATATCTTAATTAAATTAATTAATCAATAATTAAAAGGTTCTTAATTCTACCTTAGGAAAATTGATTAATTAATGGGTATTAATTAAGGATTTTGACTTATGCTCTAGAGACTTCCAGAAAAGTTATTTGATAGAATCTAATATTATATGAGTCATCGATCACAATCAGATATTGTTAGTTGATGCTCCAACAAGAGATTATAAGAGCAAGTCGATGGGACAGAGAAATACACACTTATGGAGTGAGTAAGCAAGGCAGTGTGAATAACCTAGTGCGCAATATTAAGCAAGGGTAGAATTCGAGCTAGGAAAAGGGCATCAGTGAAAAGGTTTCAAAAGAGGTTGGAGAGAATATTTCTAGGGGATATTTCCATAGATATTTCCAGGATCAGAGAGAAAGCCAAATTTATTTGCAGGAAGGTCGTACCTATTGGTGAAAATTCTCCAGTGCGCAGATTTGGGCAACAGATCGTTTTCCAGTTATCAGGAATCTGTTTGAGAAGGAAGAATGAATTTTCCTAGTGCGAGTGCGGGATTTCCAAAGGAGTGAAAGATCAATCAACATGAGATCTAATTAGCTAGTGTGCATTTCCATCATCCAATGCGTAGAGAAAAAGGGAGTGTGAATTGCTGGAGGAGGTCGAGTTAGTTTTTTGAGAGGAAACAATCAGTTTCTGGGTTGTTCTTCCAGTTCGAGTAGTGGAGAGAAAATATTCTAGAGCTTTTCCAGTGTTTAGCAAGCAGATCATTGTACTCTCTGATTTGGTGAAGAATAATAAAATAAACCCTCATATGTTGCATCAGTTTTCCCTTCGGGGTTTTTCTGGGGAAATTTAGTCCAAAACGAGTGTGTCAAATTTTTTTTTGTGTGCGTAACGTATTTATCAATTCCTGTTTTATTCCGCAATGTATTTTATTTTGGTAAATATTTCAATTGTGAGTTCATCGATATTTGTTGTAATAACAAATAAATTGCAATCAGTAGGAGATAAATTTTCAGTTAATTACAATTATGGATTTTTCACATGGTATCAAAGCATTGAAGATTAGATCGGGGGCATAGAGGCAAAAAAAAGTAGTTTGTGTAGTTTCAGAGGGAGATATGAAGCACAAATTCTAGATATGTGCAAGCCAAGTAGGCAGTGTGAATTGTTGAGGAAGGAAAATTGATATGCAGTTTAAAGAGAAGGAAAAATTTGATTTGTCCCAAAATCAGTAGCAGTAGGTAGTGTGGTTGTCGTGAAGAGGTTCCAAAGAGAAGATTAGCTAATTCACATAATAGATCTGGGCGTACATATTTGCAGCAAGAGTTTGCATTTGCGTAATTGTGCAAGGAAGAGAAAATAATTATACCTAAGATGTCTCTAGAGTATTTGAATTTCTCAGTACGGGTCCAGGAAGTTTCCATTTCAAGATTCTTTTTATTTGTCTTCGAGATTGGAAGATGAATTCACTCAAATAGCTTGTCTTCTCTATCTCGACTTCACAGGGTGTCTGATATATAGAAAGTGGAGCATCAAAACACATGAAAAGAGTTACAGACTACTTATCTAACTATGGGGAGGAGGAGATGGGCTTCTAGATTCAGATGGGAAACAAAACTAAGTGTACTTCAGTTGGGAGAGGTTTCGTCACGATTCAGAGGGAGTCAAGAACTAGTACCAATGTTATAGATGTGTTGCTTATGTTAGGCTTGGGCATAAATCTTATCTTAGTATCCAAACTATAAGACAAGGGATATAATTTCTACTTTGTAGAGAAGAAGGTGAATATTAAACACCAGAACTAGAAGAAAATGCAAAAAATTGGGGTTTGAAGCAACAAAATCTACATGTTGCAGTTTGATTCTCCAAAGTCACTAGTAAGCAGTAGAAAAAATAGTATAAGTAGCCATGATAGAGACTTGAATGAATTGTGGTATAGGATAATGGGCCATCTACGCCTTGGATCATTGAATATGCTCAAGGATACGGTGACAAGTGTTCTAGAATTGAGCACGGAACACGATGATGTGTGTAGGGGGTGCATACTTGGGAAATATGTGAAGGAAACATTCCCAATAAGTGACAATAGATCATATGATCTTTTACAACTTGTACACTAGATATTTGCGACCCAATGTCCACCAGATTGATCAAAGGGTATGAGTACTTTATTTCTTTTATTGATGACTACTCTAGGTTAAATTGGATCTTTTTTAAAGACCGAAAAAGAAGACTTCAGTTGGTCCAAAAAGTTTAAGGCTCTAGTTGATTACTTGATAGGGAAAAAGATCAAGGTCCTTCGTATATATAACGGGGAAGAGTACACAAATAATGACTAAAATGATTTTTTCTCAAAGGAGGGCATCAAGATAGAGTGGACAACTCCATACAACCCACAACAAAATGGAGTACTGGAGCAGAAGAACGGGTCTATACTAGGGGCAGAAAAAGTTATGTTGTATGATCAGGATATGCCTAGATTTCTATGGGTAGAGGCATGTAGCACTGTGGTGTATATACAGAATAGGGTTCATCATAGGTCATTGGGGAAGATAATTGTTATGAATAAAATATAAATAAAATAATACAAATAATGTAAAACAATAATAATAATAATAATAAATAATGATTAATTAACTAGTAATTAGTTAATGAAGAAGTATGTCCCTAAGGACATGATAGTTGGTGAAGAGGTATCTACCTAGGTATATAAATAGGTCCTCACCTCATTTGTAATCATCTCATCAATGCTTGTATATAATATTCAATATACAATTACTTGCCCTATAATCGATGTCTTTGTCTTCGAAGTATTTGAAGATTATTGTTGCATTTACGAACCTTGTTCGTTACATTGGTACCAGAGCATTCCTCTGAGTATACGAAATTTGTTCATTAAATTGGTATCAAATCATTCCTATGAGTATACAAACTTTTTTTGTTACATTGGTATTAGAGCATTCCTTTGAATATACGAACCTTGTTTGTTACATTGGTATTAGAGCATTCCTCTAGTATACGAACTTTGTTCGTTACATTATATATAACTAAGTAATTAACAATCAAAAAAGGTATCCCAAAAAAAGAGATACAAGATTATATAGAAGGGCATATATATTATTAGAAGGATTAAATAAACTATAAGGCTATTGGAAAATAATTTATTTTATTTTTAAAACTCAATTTCAAAAAAAAATAAATTAAAAGCAAGCACTAAGTATAACAATATTGAGTATAAAGTAAAGTAAGTAAATATCAAGTTACATATCAGAGAAGTGAGTATTATACAAAAAATATAAAATCCTCAGTGAAAGTGTACAAAATCATTGAAGAGAGAAGTTATTAAAATAAGCATATCAAGTATAAACTGGCGAAATTATTGACAGACAGAATGAAGTCAATCACAAATGAGAAGAAAATGGAATCTAAAATAGAAGAAAAAGGAAGATCTTCCTATAACGGTATTTTAATCACACATCAAAAATTAATTACATTAAAAGGGAACATCCAAGGGGAAAAATTTAATATCGCTATTAGTGCAAGCAATGACGAAAATTACATAAATATTAATCTAGCAAATCGACTATTAATTTTAGATGCCAATGTAGGAGAAACAACAAATATTTTTGGAAAAAAAATATGAGACTAATTATTTATAAATAACAATAGATCATTATGCATACATATCTCAATTTCGTGTTCTAAAAATGTATGACAAAGAGGTTGCATAATTCTTAATGAACCTCAGTATAAAGAATTGGGTGCATTCATTTTAAACATAGAGAAAAAAACTTATGATGTTTTCTTACAAGGGAAAAATGATCACATTTCGAGACATTACAATGAAGTCATAATCAATAATGTCCTTATCAGAAGACTTTAAATATGTTACGAAATTGATACCTCAAAAGTATCAAAACACGATATCGGAGAAGAAAAAATAGCTTGAGAAGGTAATATCCAATAAAATCAACGAAAATTCTTATTTAAAAGATCATATCTAGAAACTACTTGCACAAGTAAAAAATTGTAAAACTTAGAAGCACAAATTAGAACAAGAAAATGAAAGTTCCAACAAAATTCTATTAGATATAGAAGAGGAAAATGTACACTTAAGAACCTTAATAAAAAAATATTAGAACAAATTAAGTTTTTAAAAGATGAGAAGTTTGAATTCCAAAGTATTGTCAACTCAGAAAATGAGAATCATAATCAGAGTCTACTCGCTCAAATTAAGAAACTTAAAAATGATAAGAAACCATTGAACAACAAATTATAAGAATTTATCACGAAATAAGTGTCGAAGCCTTCAGTTGAAGAGAAGGGAATAAATATTGATCGAGTGAATATCATAACTCAAGAAGAAGACAAGCTAGTTGAAGAAAAGACACACGCAGATGTTGCCATTCAAACTATGAACATTCCAAGTGAAGTTTCTGTAACCAACTCAACAACATCATCACCTAAAGTAAATTAGGAAATTTCCAAACACGTGATAAGAGAAAATCAAATCACGAGTACTCCTTATCAACATCTGAATCAAAAGAGCAGAGAACTCAATCAGTCTGTGTATCTGTATCACTCAGAACATAAACAACAAACTTATGTTCTGAAGAGCTCTGAAGTTTAGAAAATTCAATTCAGTGATAACAATTCATAAAAAATTTCCAATAACTGCAAGATTCCACATAATATTGATATAGGATTTTCATATCCCTTCTCAGTTCGACAATTTTACATATCGCTCAAAGGATCTTATCATCTTGTATCAATGAAGATGACAAATCAAAGAATTCCAAAAAAATTTAATAGGTTACAAAGACAAAGAATAGATGATACGCCTTATCAGCAATAAGGCTTTGAGGACAAATATTTTTGAAGAGGAAGGCAATGTTATGAATAAATATATATAAAATAATAAAAATAATGTAAAATAATAATAATAATAATAAATAATGATTAATTAACTAATAATTAGTTAATGAAGAAGTATGTCCCTAAGGATATTACCGTTGGTGAAGAGGTATCTTCCTAGGTATATAAGCAGGCCCTCACCCTCATTTGTAATCATATCATCAATTATTTTATATAATATTCAATATATAATTACTTTTCCTACAATGGATGTCTTTGTCTTCAAATTATTTTGAAGAATATGGTTGCATATATGAACCTTGTTCATGACATTAGTATCAGTTCATTCCGCTAAGTATACGAATTTTTCTTGTTACATTGGTATCAGAGCATTCCTCTCAGTATATGAAATTTGTTCATTACAATAACACTAGAGGAGGTATTCTTGATAAATAAGTTGGAGGTCAGACACTTCAGAATCTTTGGCATCATAGCTTACTATCATGTATCGAGTGAGAAATTCACTAAACTAGATCAAACTACAGAGAAGGGTGGAGCGAACTCCTTCAGTGTTTGCAGAAGAATCATATATTTTATTAATTGAGTAAATAATGACGATTAAGATGAATGAGGTCTCTGGATTTAAATATAGAACAAGATCCATTACATGAGGGGACCATGCCCCTTAGTATAAAAATTAAGTTAATTAAGTATTGTACGATAATTTTATACATAACATTGTCTCACTCTCGAAAAAATGCTTTGTCCTCAAAGCATACATAATGATGGGTGTTGTTGACGAAACACTTCTTTCTCCCAAGAGGCTTCTTCTTCTAGTAGGTTCTTCCACTTAATAAGGTACTCTTTAATTACTTGAGATCATAATTTCCTTTCCTTGGTGGTAACAATTCCTTCTGGTTGTAAGACAAAATTGGCTTCATCATATAATATTGGAAGTGTTGTCTGTGTTGATTGGTGATTTCCCAATGCTTTTTTAAGAAAAGATACATGGAAAATGTTGTGAACTCGACTATTATTGGGAAGGCTTAAGATGCATGCTATTTGGTTAATCTTTTTGTTAATCTGATACGGTCCATAGAACTTTTGCGCCAATTCATTTTTTCCTTTCTGTTTTAGGGATATTTTCTTTTAGGGCTAAAGTTTAACAAATACCCAATCTCCAACTTCAAATTCTCTCTATGTTCTATGTCATTCGACCTGCTGCTTCATGCGATTTCTTGCAATACTTATATTTTCTTTTAATTCTTGAAAGTATTTTTGGGTTTCTTCTTATTGATCCTTAACTACTAGAAATTTTGTCTTGGTGATGGATAAGTCCTTCCATTTATGAGGTTCATATTCATATAGAGCTTGAAATGGGGTCATTTTTCTGGAAGTGTGATAAGTTAAATTGTACCACCATTCAACAAGGTGAAACCATTGAACCCACTTATTTTGTTTGTCTGTTGCATAACAATGAATGTAAGCTTCTAGGAATTTATTGATAGTTTCTATTTGACCGTTTGTTTGAGGATGATATGCAGAACTCATGTTGAGGTATGTTCCAATACGTTTGAAGAGCTCCTTCCAAAAATTCCCTTTAAATTTGGCATCTTTGTCACTAGAAATGAATTTGGGAAATCCATGTAATTTGTAGACATTCTTGCAAAATATCTTAGCAATCTCTTTTGCTGAATCTGATTTCTTCATTGCTATGAACTATGCATACTTTGTGAGTCTATCTACTACTACAAGAAATTTATCTTTTCTATCTAATATGGATAATCCATCAATAAAATCCATTGATATTTCTTCCCACTTTTGGTTTGGAATATTTAAGGGGTTGAGAAGACCTGGGGTCATAATGTTTTCACTTTTATTCCACTGGAATTGATCACATTCTGCTACCTATTTTTAAATATCAGTATTCATTCCCTTCCATAAAAATGATTGGTGTGCATTCTAGTAGTTTTTAAAGAAACCTTCATTTCCGACTGACAGTGAATCATGGGACTCTTTGATAACTTCAGCTTTAAATTTGGAATTTGGACTTAGGTAAATTCTTCCCTTGTACCACAAAATATCGTTTTTCCATTCAACTTTTGAATACTAAAGAGGATTATTAATTATAGCCTTATTTATGGATATTTTTCATACTCACTTCTAATTTCATTAAGCCATTCTAGAACAACAACTGAAATTGCAAGTAATGATGATTCTTCATCCTTCTTAGACAAATCATTTGCTACTATGTTGTCTTTTCGTTTCTTATGTAATATATCCATGTCAAAGGTGACAATTTTTTTGATGCATTTTTGTTGTTTTGCAGATAGTTTTTTTTGCTAGAGGAGGTGTTAAAGACTATTATGGTCTGTTCAGATTAACAACTTACTTCCAAAGAGATATGACCTCCACTTAGCTAATGCATGCATAATGGAGAGCATTTCCTTATTGTATGTAGACTTCAGAAATTCTCGCTTGTTGAGCTTCCTACTCTCAAACGCTAATGGATGATCATCCTGCATCAATATTGCTCCTATGCCAAAGCCTAAAGTGTTAGATTCAATTACAAAAGGCTTTGAAAAATATAGAGTTGTTAATAGAGGTTCCTTGGACATTATTTCCTTCAAGTCTTCAAAACATATTTATTCCTTATCATCCCATCGAAAGGAGTTATTTTTCAACATATTTTTTAGGGGTGCAAATACATGAGCACAATTTCAAATAAACCTTCGATAGTATCCAGTCAATCCCAAGAATCCTCTTAATGTGGAGATGTTATTTGATTTGGGCCATTCTTTAATCTCTTTGATCTTATTAGGATCTACTTTTACTCCTTCCTTGGAAATTATGTGTCTGAGGTACTCTACCTCTTCTTTTCCAAAAGTGAACTTGGACATCTTTGCATAGAATTGATGTTCTTTTAATATAGTGAGAACTTTCTCTAGATATTGTAGATGTTATTTCCATGTTTTACTATAGATTAAAATATCATCAAAGAACACTAACACAAACTTCCTTAGATATAAATGAAATACCTCATTCATGGTGGCTTGGAAGGTTTTTGGAACATTAGTTAATCCAAAGGGAATTACCTTAAATTCATATTGACCTTCACGTGTTCAAAAATCAATCTTCACTATGTCCTCTAGCCTTATTCTGATATGGTATTATCCCGATCTCAACTCAAATTTTGAAAAGTAGTAGGCTCCATGGAGTTCATCTCGCATTTAATCTACAAAGGGGATTAGAAACTTATTCTTAATTGTTACCTTGTTCAGTCTTCAATAATCTACACATAGTCTAAAGGACCCATCCTTCTTTCAGACTAAAACCACTAGAACAACGTATGGGATTCTACTTTTTGTAATGATTCCACACTTAAAAAGATCTTGGACAAATATTTTGATTTTAGTGTTTTGGTGGTGTGGATACCTATACGACTTGATGTTGACAGGGTTTGACCCCGAATTGACTTTGATTATGTGCTCGATTTCTCTTTCAGGCAACATGTTTTTGGATTAGTTTTTGAAGTTCAAATGTTTCTTGACTAACCAATTTTGAAGGAAACATATCCATCTGATGAAACTGCACTACATATGATGGTACTCCCTTCCGAATCAACTTCATCATTTGGTATGACAATACAATTTTATTTTGAGGGGGCTGGAACCCAAATTACTTGTATTTTTCCCCTCCAATCTAAATTTATAAATTGCTTTGGATGGTTAGTAGAGTAAGTGCCTAGGGTTTGTAGCCATTAGATACCTAGGACCACATCCACTCCTCCTAATCGTACAATGTAGAACAAAGATTCTAGATTGTAGTCCTGAATCTATAATTCGAATTTATGGCATTTCCCTACTTTTTCAATTTTCTCTTTGTCAACTACCATGAATTTCATGTTGGGCATGGGATATGCGAAAAGGTTGAGCGTTTTTTCCATATTTGAGTCCAAAAATTTGTGGGTTCTTCCAATATCTATTAGAACTATTACATTTTTTTTACATGTCATTTTAATTTTAATGTCTGGGCTTCTAGTCATTGTTGATAATAACACTTGTGGAATATTCTCATTATCTAATTCTGGAGAAAATTGTGCAGAATCTTCAACTTCTTCTACTTTTGATTCTTCATTGTATGAATCATTGGTTTCTTCACATGTATACAGGTTCTTGGACTCTTTTCCCTTAGCACATTTATGTTTACAATCCCATTTTTCGCTACAATATTTGCGCTTACCTTATTTCATTCTTTTCATTTCCAAATTAGTTTTTTCTCCTTCACGTAGATGTGGTGGAACATATTTTGTATTATCTGCATTAGCAGTTTTGGAAAATCTTTGTCTCAAATACACTCTTTCAACTTTTTTCCATTGTATCCTTTCAAGCTTCTTTTCTACAGCTTTTTCTTTTTGTCTTTCTTCCTCTATAGAAGTGATGTCATGAATCTTAAGCTCAGCCTGGAGATGTGACTTAAGTCACATGATGTATGATTGAATAAGACGAGTCTCTAACAACCCAGGTACTTGTGTATCTAGATTTTATCATTCTTAAGTGTATTCATCTACATTTCCTTTTTGTTGCATCTTGGTGAGTATTGCGAAGAACTCTTCTTCTTTGACACCTTGGAACCTCTTAAAGAATGCATTTTTGCATTTATTCCAACTAATAGTGTATGTTGTTTTCTTCCACCACAAATACCAATTATATGCTTTGCCTTCCATTTGCATGGATGCATGCCTGATATTTTTATCATCATTATCAATATCGTAAGTCTCGAAATCTTCTTTTGCTTTATTGAACCATGCAACATTGTATTTCTCGTTACCATAAAAATTGGAGAGATAAAGTTTTTCTCTTCATTGATATGTAGTAACTGATGGGGTGAAGAAGGGGTATTGATTCAAGAGTTGCATATTTCAGTATTAATTACAGAGTGTCATATTTTAAAACTTTGTGTTGCTATTTTATTAATTGAGCATGGAATATTCTTTTGGAGACTCAGGGATTTGATGTGAGTCTAATGAGTTTCATGTATCCGGAGAATTTGGATGTGGAGTAGATTCATTATTTTGGGTTATTTGATCAGGTGTAATTTTCAACCTTTCAAAAATACAGTTTAACGTTGCCATTGCTTGATCATGAGACATTGATGTTGCATTATTATTTCGATCTACTTTATTTGAAAGGATCGCATGATCCTTTTTAAAGTCATTATAATTATGCTTGAGATGATTTTCTATTTTCTTCATTGTATTATGGAGATCCTCGATTTTTTCGGCATGTCTAGTGACCTTAGTCTCAAGATCTATCAAAAATTTTATTAAAATCAGCGATCAACATTGATGAAGACATTGATCGGGTATGTGATGGTGTATATTTATCCAACTTTCCCCCTTTTTTTAAATTAATCAATATATATATAATTAATAAGTATTTAGCTAATTAATTATATTATATTATATTATATTATATTATTAATTATATAATAATTAATAATTATTTAATAATTAAACTCAATATTAAAGTTATGAATAGGTGGGTCCACATGGGGTAGCTCAAGCGGCAAGGGCCGTGGAAATGAAGTCTCACCGAACCGGAAGTCTTGGGTTCAAATCTTGGGCTACCCTTCCCCCGTAGAGAGGTACATAATGGACATGTAAATCGGAGAGTCCCACCCCAGCTTACAAAAAAAAAAAGTTATGAATAGGTGGAGGGACAAGAAATGGAGGATGTAGTGCTTGTCAGGGGTTAGAATTGTTGTGGAACAACATGGGGTAACGACAACAGTGGGAGATCCAAGGCACGAGCGGAAAGGTTGAGTGAATGTATTACGACAATCTAATAATGGCGCAGAAAGGGAACAAGGTGGTGGGTTGAAGGAGAGACGGGAAGAACAAGAATGATGGTGTAGGGTTACAATAGTGGACAAGAAGCATGGGTGGTCAGAAAGGAGAGACGGGAACAACAAAAATAGTGGTGACAGGCTTACAACAGTGAATGAGATTGTATGCAGTGGAGTATCATGTCTTTGTGCAACGACTTTGCCAGAGAACCGAAACTGCTCTAATACCAAATGTAACGAACAAGGTTCGTATACTCAGGGGAATTCTCTGATACCAATGTAAAAATCAAAGTTCGTATACTTCAATAGTAATCTTCAGAATACTTCAAAGACAAAACATCCATTATAGGAAAAGTAATTGTATATTGAATATTATAAAGAATTGATGAAATGACTAAAATGAGGGTGAGGGCTTGCTTATATACCCTAGGCAAGTGCCTCTTCACCAACGGTCATGTCCTTAGGGACATACCTCTTTATTAACTATTTACTAGTTAATTAATCATTATTTATTATTATTTTTTACATTATTTATATATATATATATATATATATATATATATATATATATGATTCATAACAAAGGGGTACTTCGTTGGGTATAACGATACAAGATCTATATTCCTAGCAATAGGAATATTATCGTGATATGAGATTTAAGTTCATGGAGGACAAAACATTTTAGAGATCTCATGAGATGTCGGCAAGTGATCAAAGTGAGCTAGCAGAAGCTCCATTAGTCTAGCAGTAGGGATAGCCAAAGGGATAGTCGCAGGATTCTAGTATAGTGACCAGTACAAGCACTAGTTTAGATGCATGGAATCCAACGAGTTTGTAGTGGAGAAAGAAGAAGAGGCAGGATGAGGATTTGGTCGAACCACCCATCACCAGTGGTCAAATCAGCAAAGAATTTTTTTAGACGTTGAGGGATGTAGAGGAGTTTGTAGGAACTCCTAGGATGGGTAGGAGAGAACACAGATAGCCAAACAGGTACTGAGCTTTGGTGGCACAACTTGTTGAACATCCTAGATATAAGGAGGTGACACAACATCAAGTGTCGAAGGATTCCATGGTGGATAAGTATAGCTCCATCATGACGAACGATGTATGGGAGGTAGTATCAAGACCTATGGATAGATCAATTGTGGGCTCTTGATGGATCTATATGATCACATACACTACAGATGGCATTGTGGAGAAGTACAAATATAGGTTCATGGAAAATGGGTATGCACAGAAGAAAGGGATAGATTATGAGGATATATTTTCCCCAGTTTCCATATATACTTCCATCTGGTCATTAGTATCTCTAGTAGCACAGATGGGATGGCATATTCACTAAATGGACATTAAGATGGAATTATTAAATGGGGTGATAGAGGAGGAGGTATATATATCAAAACCAAAGGGATTTGAGACATATGATAGGGGCACACACATGTGCAGACTGAAGAGAGAAATATACAGGCTCAAACAAGCTCTCAGGGCATGGTATGGTCAGATTGACATTTACTTGTAGCATATGGGATTTGTTAAGAGCGATGTGGATCATAACCTTTATTATTTTGTGGTATAAGTTGAGCCACTCATTCTATTATTGTATGTGGATGACCTCTTCTTGACAGTGTTATTAGGGCTCATAGAATATTGTAAGAGGAACATGGCGACATAGTTTGACATGAAAGATTTGGGACTAATGCATTACTTACTAAGCTTGGAAGTGTGGCAGAGGGATTAGGAGATCTTCCTTGGTTAAGGTAGATATACTATAGAAATCCTAAAGAGGTTCAAGATGCATGATTATAGGTCTATGCCCATGCCTATGATTACTAAATGGAGGAAGATAGATGCATCGGAGGATGAGGATGTGGACCCAACCTTGTATAGACAACTCATCGGTTCACTCATGTATCTGGTCAATACAAGGCCATACATCTGGTTGTTAGTAAACAGTCTTAGTCAATTTATGGTGAAGCTGAAGAGAGTGCATTGGATAGCGATGAGGCACATATTGAGGTACTTGTGCGACACAGCCGAGTATGGATTGAGATATACTCAAGGTGATGGTGTCAGGTTGTGTGGTTATATAGATGTTGATTGGGAAGGAAGTTTAGTGGGAAGGAAAAGCACATATGGGTTTTTCTTTAGCATTGGATCAGGGGTTATATCTTGGTGTAGTAGAAAATATAATTTTTTGGCACTAAACTCTACATAGGCAGAGTACATGGCACCTAGCATAGCTACATGCGAAGCTTTTTGGCTTTGAAATCTACTAGTTAGTTTGTTCATTCAGAGCATGGAGGCGACTAGTATCTACTATGATAATTAGAGTTTCATCAAGCTCTCTAAGAATCCATTTTTCCATGATAGTTCAAATCATATCGATATATGACACCACTTAATCAAATATTATGTGCAACGTGGATCAATCCAACTATAATATGTTCCCACAGAGAAACAAGTGGAAGATATACTCATGAAGGTTCTAGGGAGAGCCAATTTTGTCTACTTAAAATAATATATGGGTATAGTGGAGAACAACTTCAGAGCGAGCAACCCTATGGAAGCTTAAGTGCTTCAGGATCTGAGGTGATCAGTACATAGTTTCATTGATAGCAACAGTGTAATAGTAGTAGCAGCATAGAGGCATCGACATTGTAGAATCAAAGGTTGATTCAGCTACATTATGTGGCAGGTGAATCTGCGTAGTGCAGTAGCGTGGTAGAAAGTGAGATCCAGTTATATCACATATGTTAGACACCAACAACATGGTATAGTCCAACTACAGTATTGTTGGGATGAAAACCTTCCTCATTAAGAGAGAGTATTAGTTTTAATAAGTTTGGTAGCATCAAATAGGTTTTCTAGTCTTGGATTGTGTCTAAGAGGCTAAGGAACACGAAATATCCAAAACCCATAAAAGGTTTCAAAACCTCTCAATTAAATTAATTAATTAATAATTAAAAGGTTCCTAAGTCTAACTTAGGAAAATTAATTTATTAATGGGTATTAATTGAGGAAATTCTCTTATACTCTAGAGACTTCCAAAAAAGTGATTTGATGAAATATAAGATGATTTGAGCCATCGATCACGATCATATCTTGGTCATTGATGCTCTGTAAATATATTATAAGAGAAAGTTGATGTGGTAGAGTAATACACAGTTATAGAGCGATTAAGCAAGGCATTGTGAATTACTCAATGTGCAATATTCAACGAGGGTAGAATTTGAGCCAGGGAAAGGGAATCACTGAAATGGTTTTAGTAGAGGTTGGAGAGAATATTTTTAGGGTATATTTCCATAGATATTTCCTAAATTAGAGAGAAGTCTGAATTTATCTGCAGGAAGGTCATACCAGTTGGTGTAAATTCTCTAGTGCACAAATTCGGGCATAAGATCATTTTCCAGTTACCAGGAATCAATTTTAGAAGGAAAAAATACTTTTCCTATTGCGAGTGCATGATCACTTAACATGAGATCCAGTTAGCCAATGCGCAAAGCAGAAGGGATTGTGAATTACTATAGGAGATCGAGTTGGTTTTTGCATAGGAAACAGTGAGTTTCCAGGTCGATCTGTTAGTTGAAGTAGTGGAGAGAAAATATTCTGGAGCTTTGCCAGTGTTTGGAAAGAAAATCATTGTACTCTCCCATTTGTTGAAAAATAATAAAACAAACCCTCATCTGTTGCACCGATTTTCCCTTTGTGGTTTTTCTGTGGACATTTAGTCCAAAATGAATATGTCATATTTTTATTGTGTGTGTGCATATGTTTATCAGTTCTTGTTTTATTTCGCAGCGTATCTTATTTTGGTGAACGTTGCAAATGTGAGTTTATCGATATTTATTGTAATAACAAATAAACTGCAATCAATAGGAGATCAATTTCCAGTTAATTACAATAGTGTATTTTTCACAAGCAACAAATTTGAGCGGGAGGTTGTTAGATAACTCTTCAAGTAGCTTCACACATCCATGCTCGATTCATTGATCCCATATTAACTTCTGCTAATTTGGCGTCCCTCTGCTTCACTCTCCCGAAATGCAACTACAGCAAGGAATCCCCGCCTCAGTCACTCGCCAAGTGCGTAGAAAACATTCCCCCCAATTCTCCACATCTTGCTTGTCAAAGGCAAGAATAAAACGCTCCCACAATCATCCCATACCAGATTGCACAAATCTCCACCAGCAAATGAACCACCATCCACACAATTGCATCCCAACTCCTAATATCACCATAGCCATTGTTAAATGAAATGAATGCCACCTTACCACAACTTGATAACTCACATGAGGGTGCATGTCACCCGGTTTCCACATCATGTAACTATGAAATGCCAATATGATCCACGGGGTGGCACACCCTACGCTAATCCCGACATCTCGATGCTTTGACACCCCCATCAGGGAATGCTTCATGATATTGTTATTTTTATTTCTTGAAATTCATTTTTGAATGCATAAACAAATTCAAAGCTAGCACTAAGCCTATATAGATTTAACAACTCAAATATGCCATTGAAACAACTTTTTGTTGGATTTCATTTTGAACTCATCATAAAATATGCCCAAGAAAATGGAAATAATACATATAATATTTAGATTATGCTAATACATTCTATCATAGAAGAGTAGGCATGCTCCATGTTATGATGACATCCTTATCTAGTCTTAGAATTTACTTGTGTTTCAATATTATGACAATTTTCAATATTAAAATAAAAATTTTAAAGCAATTTGATGGTAGAAGAGCATAATAGCTCCATGCCATGATGCATCATTACCCGGGCTTAATCTTAACCAAGGTAATCTAGAGACACAATCATGGGTGTTGGTTTACTATTATCGACAAGTAGTTCTATTAAACTATATTTCACATTTATGTGGTTATATCTTAAAATATGTAGACCTCTAACATTACTTATTATGTGTACCACTCAAATTCTTAGGTTGTAAATGTTATTGTAAATATTTCATCCATCCCAAACAATAATAATGAAACTTACATACTGGAAATTAGACCAAGTACCACCTTCATATAAGCTTTATTTATTTTTTGATAACATTTACCAATTTGGAAAAGGCATCTAGCTTTATAGAATTTATCTCTAAATAGATATCAAGTAAATTTTCCAATAGTTGTTTATAATAAAGAATATTATGTCTCAAGCATTCCTAACTAGTGTGACAATAGCCTAATATCCATGTAGTGTACACATATTATACATGTATAAATAAGTTAAAGAAGTTGATTTGTCTCTATTAGTAACCACTTATTTAACAAGAAAGAGGAAAAAGACTGGCAATAGAAGAAAAGACAAATAAAGCAAACAAACGAATACATAAATTTAGTGATTGTGAATGAAGAAAGGAGTCAGAAAATAAGATCATAGGTTATAAAGACCCCATGATGAAGAATACAACCAAAAGTTATGTGGGAAAGGGGGAAATGTAGCATACATGGGAAGGTCAAAAAATGTAACCAAAGTTCATAGGAAAGGAGAAAACCCATTTTAGAAACCCACAAGAAAGGAGAACACAAGCCAACTCTCTTTCAATAAAATTAGTCATCTTAGAAGGAAAAAGGGAATTAAAGTTTTCCTTGGTGATAGGATTAAGTGTCAAAGAAAGACATTAAAAAGGTGAGGAAGAGATTTTAAACCCCTTTAATATTTTTTTTAGAAATAGAAGGAAAATATTTGATAATGATAGAAATTGATGATGTCACAAAATCATGATTTCATTTGATTAATTTCCAAATAAACTAGATAACATCCAAATTATCTATGTATTTATAGGTAGTTTAAATCTTTATTGCATTTATAAATTTATCTAATTAAATTTAAAGGCCCCATTATAAATCTTGACCTTATTAACCCTTATATAATGAAATTTTAATCTTTCCAAGGGGTCTTCTTATAAGGCCCTATTCAAAAAATAAAATTTCTTTATGGACATATTATATATGTCCCTCTTCAACATTAGTTAATAGAGATTATTGTAAAAGGTAAATATTTCCTATATACTTTTACATATTGATTGTTATCTAAGGAAGACGATTTCTTCTAAGATGGATTCTTCAATAGGTTTCATGTTCTAAATATTTGTCTAACAAAGAAGTGATATTCTATGATTATTTAATTGAGAGGTTTCTCCCTTTTATCCATTATCTAGCATGGTTAATCATTTAATGGTAATGCTTCAAGAATAAATCCTTGAAGGGCCATAATTCCCATGTATGCTAGAATAGACTTAGTTGTAAGTTAATTGTTCATCTAGACATATTTATATTATATAAGAAGCTAATATGACTTGGGTATGTGATACTTGTATATGTGTTTGATGATTAGGGATTATGGTAGCTATTATGTGATTCACAAGATGGTTAGAGTTTGTTTATAAATGAGATTGGTTAGTTGAAATGTTTGATTAGAAGGAACATCATGTCATAGTCATAACTTTATTATTGTTAATAATAGAAAAAAGCATAATGAACAAAAATATATAAATAAGCTAAAATAAATAATAGAACTAGTAATAAGCAATGAAATGACACATCCTAAGTAAGGGATATGACCTACCCAAGGGACATGATTCATCAACCAACCTAACTAGTAAATGCATATGTATCATCACATGACATTTTACTTATCATTCATATCTTATTTTTTATCCAATTATATAATATTTGTTTATCTAAGGATTTCAAGCTATTTTCCTTATGTTGGATATTCCTTAAATAATGAACTCTCATTCATTTTATTCGGTATTAGAGTCACATACATAAATTAGAACAACCAAGGAAATTGGCCATATATTCTTGTTGAAAGAGCCATAAAACTAGGAAATTTGCAAGGAATTTTTGTGACATCAGTTGGACCTTTTCATATCCTCACTAAAATGAACTAAATGGATATACTTTTGAGGGAATGAGAAACAATGAAGGAAGTCCTATTTTTTTGTGAGAGGCAAGTAATGTGGGTGCTTGTAGTTTCTCTTTCTTTTGTAAAACATGGTAGTGGGAACTACCCTACTTTGAATACCTTATAGGTTGAACCTAGAACCATTATTCCTACTTCACCCTGGTGGTATCATAGTCTAGCTACGAGGGTGGAATTATATAGTGAATTGCATATGATTGGGTGGAAATTTCTCAGCCTGTTGGGTTTTTTTTATCATCTTCATTGCATTTAAGTTTCTTCTCTTTTCTAGTATGATATCTCATTTATGAACTAGGCATTCTCATTCTTGGTAGCTTCTAGTTATTTCAAAATATTTTCTTCCTTCCCTATGATTTGAGGATAATATTGTTTGAAATTTCACTTATTCCTCATTCCATTAAATTGCAAATTTCATGCCTTGTTGAGAAACAATGCATGTGTCTTGGTTAATGGAAATGATCATTTAGGCCAAAAATGTTGTCAATCCCAACAAAACACGTATCACCACTATTATTTCTATAATACTTTTTTGATCATGAGTATTTGGTTTCATGAGTTTTCTTCACATGGAGCCTTTCTTACAGAAAATGTAATCAAAATTTGTCACAATACAAAATGGTGGATTTTCCCTAAAACCTTGGTCATATGGATTAGGTATAACTATGACTAGAACTAAGCAAAAAAGTGTGAAAGGGATAAATAACAGTTAATTTTTCTAACTTAGGGATTAAATATTTGGCCCTGACTCTTGGTAATATGGTTGGTGGTGGTTGTGACTAAAGGCTAATAAAGAAAGGGAACAAAGGGTCGAGGACCAATGGGAAGTAGAAGTTTTAGTTATATCGGTTATTTGGATAAAAAGGATATTTGAATTATTTATTTGTTAAATGTTTAAAAAACCCATAGATAGAACCAAGAGGATATAGAATTCCTTTGTCTATCCATATCCAAAAGTCTAGAAATCGAGATTTTTCCTTTAAAACAACTTTGGAAAAATTCTAGATATATGGATCTAGATGTTTCCCAAAACTCTAGATGTTGGAATGGTATTGTGGAACCATTGATCTATAATTGCTTAATAATTCAAGTTTCTTAAAATTCCAAATCTGAATGCCAGTAAGGCATGATGCATGGTAGACATGTGGGGGCCATGTTAGCAATCAAATCCCTTACAGGTGAGCAGGTGTTAATGTGGCATGTTGACATGGCATGATGATGTGGTTGGTTGATGTGTCATGCTGACATGGAAAGGAGGATATATCAAGATGACATGGAATGCTAATGTAGTTGGATGACATGGTAAGAATTCAACATGGCGGCTAATGTGGTTTCTATTATGACAAGTGATGTGGAGGTTGGGAGTTTGAAATTTTAAAAATTTGGAAAAAACCCCTTTTAGGTTTTTTTCAAGATGTTAGATGTTATAAATATTTAGAAATTAAGAGTTTGGTACACACTAACATGTCACAGATAACATGGTTGTAGAGTAAATTGGTACTAAAAAGGAAGGTTAGATGGTAATCATCATGGAAATGGAATGCATAATGGATGTTCCACTATCATGAATCTAGAAATCCAAGTTTTTTTTAATAGGAATTTATGGAAACTTTTGGATCTGAATGCATATGTTGGATCAATTAACTATGGGCCTATGTCTAGTTCAAGAATCCAAAAGAGCTAAGAATGGGTGCAATGAAGGATAATTGAAAAACTAGATCTAGATATGACTTCGCAAGCTAACACAAAGTGGTGGTGACATGTGGGAAAGAGTTCTAAGTGTAAGCCACATGTCAACTATATGGATGTTGACATGGCATGAAATGGAAAATATTATAAAAGCCATAAGTTTGTGTCCAAAGCTCAAAATATGATAATTTTTTTATCATTGGAATGCTCTCGACAAGCAAAAGATGATGGTGGCCTAAAAAATGAGTGAGATGATTAAAGGGGGGAGAAATTTGATATTCATATTTCTTTAATGTAGCCTACACGATTTAGGCTGCAACAAAAAAATGAGTCTTCAATAAAGGAATTGTAAATAAATTCTTATGTATTATCCTTTCAATATATTAATTTTATTTTATTTTTACTTTTTTAATATAAATGGGGTGTATTACAAATATCATACATTCATCCTAATACTAGATATATTGAACCTTAAAAGGAATAAAAAATGAGGTTCTCACCATTCATTAGTTAAACAATTTGAGATTAAGATGGACATGGATGAGCACTACACTTATTTTGATGCAAATAATAACTATATCTTCATCATTTTTACTCAAATCATCATGACACCGAAAAATTATTTGCATCAACTACAAAACGAAAATTATTATCCCATAAATAATTGTAATTGTTGATCTCATAAACACATATATACTTTTTAAAAATAAACAAATATTAAAATCCATAACACACTTCAATCCTACAATAACCCGACCAACAAAATCATATTTCACAGGACTGAATTTTAACAAGACAATCATCAATACCAGTGATTACACATTGTTAGAACCGACAAAAAATCATTGTGAATCCATGTCAAGGATAAAAAATTTCATTCATTTTAATATTTATGTAAAATGATCTTATAATAACTTAATGTTTAAACCTAGGTAATACACTACTCTACAAGATAGGTTAAGAAAATAAACTCTTGGCGCGGCGGAAACCTAGGGTTATCTCGGCTCTGGTTGCAGCCTGTGCCTGCGGCGGCTGGGCTTCCGCTGGTGGGGGTACTGCTTGCCCATCCGGCTGCCTTCGTCTGGTGCTTCGTGCTGCCAGTTTCTTCCTGCTCCGGGGCTTGCTGCATCTGGTGGTTCTGCGACCCTCGCGCAGCGCCCTTCTTCATCTTTCCTCAGCGAGACTCGATTCTTTCGGCCTCAACTGGTGTATCCGGGTAGGCTGCCTCCCATCTGCACGGCCGTGGTCCGGGGTTTTGTTTCGAGCTTAGCGGCGGCGGCGTTTCTCCTCGGCTTCCTCGGCTTTTCTCTGTTCACCGACCGACCCTTCGTCTTGGCGGTTTAAGCAAGGGTTTTGGGCCTTTGTTCTTTGTGCTGCGCCGCAGAGCGGGGTCGAGGGGTTTCGGCTTCCTGACGTTCTTCATGGGGGCGAGGTGGCTGCCCTAGCCGCCTCTGCCCCCGAATCCGACCCGCCTCAGCTCTTGTCGGGACCTGTTTTGGGCTCCCTTGCTGAGGCTGGGTTCTTTTTTGGTCCTTTGCTTGTAACCAATGCAGCCATGGAGAGTGTTGAGGGATCTGAGGTGTGGAGTCTTTCTCTGCACCGATTCGTGCCGCTCTTCTATGGCTGTTGCGGGTTGTTTCTTTTTCTGGCTTCTCTGGACATATGGGAGGATTTCTTCCTCTGGCTTCTGAGGTTATTGGTGGAGAGTTGAGGGGATGGGGGAGGTGTGACTACCTCTTCCAATTCGTGCCTCTCCCCTCTGTTATTTTGGCAGCCATTTTGAAATATTTCTGTACTCCCCTGGAGCTATCGTTTATTTACTGTTTTATTTTTCTTGTAAAGGGTAGGCGTATACTCCTGTTGGGGTTTACATACCCTGTATCTGGCTGCCCTGTCTGTGGGCTTTATCTTCTGGAGGCCCTGCTGAGGGCTGTATCTGCATACTTCCCAGAAGTATTGGTTATTGTAAGTGGTTTACCCACAATACTGCATATGCGTTTCTGCATCTACAACATGTAATTTTCTGAAATTAATGGAAATTACGCGCTCTATTTCTTCGGAAAAAAAGGTTAAGAAAATAAACCTATGTAATATAATGATCTCTTGGAGTTAACAATTAACTCATTAAGATCTAATTTTATGCCTTATGATAGGAACAAACAAGAATTTACTCTAAAATTAAGTGCTTTGTACCCAACATTATACATGGTAGGATAGATTGCTTCTGGTTTTATTAAAATAAATCAAAACAAAATTATTTAATTTACTATATATTCTATAACATTGGTTTCAATTTTAATTTATTCCTTATGTTTAATTTTTAAATATGACCAACAACAATGTGGTCTATGGTTTTTAACCAAGTTTTATGTTATGATGGAGATACTTGTTAAGGTTTGATAAAATACTTGCATAACAAGTATTCGATGAAATATGTGTGTATCAAGTGTTTGATGTATGGAATATGTTTAACCAAATGCTTGCATGATAGAAAGTCTTATACAACAATAGTTTGATGTGGATCCTAATACAAATATAGAATTTCATATTATGATAGTCTCTCTATGGAAAATCCTTATGCACATGGGTGACTTCTAAAAAGTAGATGGTGGTATTAAAGCATATATTGGAGCATAATGAAGGGAATCCTTGTTGCCAAACAATATCTCCTTTATTAGTGTAAACAACTTGAGGGTCTATCTTATTGGATTCATTATCATCTTAGTAAATATTCAACTCTTACACTGGCACTATGATTGGATGGTGAAGTGGTGGACACTAGGGTGTTTTCTCCTATTTCTAGTGTATATATAATCAAGCACATTGAGGTGCCAATGACGGAGATTATAGTGGTAAATTACATGAATCTACATTCATTATATGAAAATGATGTAGCTATTAATCAATTTAATAAACATTGGCCTCCTCGGTCAATTTTATATCAATGAATCCAATGAAGATGGACAATAAAATGTGAGATATCTATTTGCTCCAAATATTTTTTACTTTATGGTTCTATGATTTTGATGATCATCATAAAGTGTTTGAGGATCCTTGGTGCATGAAAAATGCAAGACTTTTTATCCTAATTCTATGTAAATTATTAAAATGTCAATTTGGGTTCACTTTCCCATTTTTCCATTATTTTTCTAGTGTATATATATATATATATATATATATATATATATATATATATATATATATATATAAGATATTGGGAATTCTTTGGGCACATACATAAAATTAGATCTTTGGATAGCTATAGTTGACATATGCACATGTGCTCATACTTGTGTTGAGATGTATCTTAATAAGGGTCTTCCACACAAAATGATTCTCAAATGGAAAAGGTTTCAATATATTCATCTTGGATTCTTCTTGCTGTAAATTCTACATGAAAGGAGCTATTACTCCACAATCTCATGCCCAATTGAGATCACCAAATAGCAACAGAATGGTTAAGAAAATCTAATAAAAATCCTCAAACCAGATGGCCATGCATGTAGCTTCTATGTAATTTCTAATGCTATAAAGGATGAGTGAGTACCTTGCCTCCTCGCAGGGCGACGAAGGGTTTTGGGCTTGATGTAGAATATTTGCACTTCAATCAAGTGATCCATTTCATCCCCTTTTGATATAAATCCTATACACAACAAAAACAAATAGATATGACAAGTGATATTCCGCAGAAGATTGTCAGCTCAAAACATCTAGAAATTACACATATAATTCACTATAAATATTGATATAAGGGGAAGGAACATAGATTTCATTAACCATATAAATGAAAGTACATCAATATACCTCAAACTTTGGTTCTCCTCTCCTCATCCTGGCAGAGTCTCTGTACTATAATGAAGAATGAATCACAACAACATGAAGCCCTAAAATCTAAATCTCAATGGCAGTGTAGACTCTTTTAAACTCACTCTCCAAAACTTTGGGTATCCAAGACTAGTCTCACCCTCTAGGATGGCCCAGTATAAATAAGAAGAAGAGGACTCCCAGGAGAATGAAAGTCGATGCTCAGGATGAAGAGAAGTTAAAAAATCTTCTCAATAATGAGTCCCATCCATATTGAATATATAGGATAAGATGATGAGTCGAACTGATCTCCTAGGAACCACAAACCTCTATAAGAATTCTCCCAGCCACACAGACAAGACAATGAAGTTTAGGATATAATCCCATGCACAAGGTGTCTTCCATGTGGTTGGAAGGTTACAACCACACGCACAAGCTGGGATCCATGTGGTTGTGGCAAAAACTGGGAAAAAGACTAGCTAAGGCTTGGAAAAAGGTCAATTAGCATAATGAGTCGTAAGTAATAACCCTAGGGAGAAAAATAGGTTGATAACATATGCCCCCTAATTGATGAGGTTAGAAGAGTAACTGATGGATGAAATACATTATAAAAGAGCTCAGAGGTCAAACAAGGAGTGAGGAGACAAAGCTAAGGACTTGAATCAAAAGTCACCAAAATCTAAAGACTCATTTGTGCTGATAACATCCCCGAGGAGGGCATACCCATGCTCAGTCAAAAAGTGAAACTGAACATGGGTGCCAAAACATACACTGCAGATCCATGACGTGAAAATTCTAGAACATGGCCATGAATAAATACATGGTGGATCCATGTGACTCAATAGATAGAGCATAGCCACCAGAAAATACAATGTGGATCTATGTCATAGTATACATCAGTAGGACTATGGACACATGAAAAATAAAGAAGTGTCTCAAGATAGTCCTCAAAGTACATAAAATATACATAACTCCAATGCAACTTAGGAAGGATGGCATATAAGAGTGAGATGTCCCTAACCCAGGGTCTTCGACATAACCTTGATGGTATGAATCTACATCATGTGAATAGATGAGCTGATGTCGAGCATGGTAGAAACCACCTAATTACCAGTCAATGAGGCAAACTAGTCACAGATGTGAGGGAATCCACCAATGAGGAAAACACACCCAAAGGTACCTAAGACATTCCACTAAGTGTGAATATATGAGTTGACATTGAACACCATTGAACTCGACCAATCAGGAGCCAATGATGTAAAACCACTGTCAATTGTGAGGAAGCCTGCCACTGAAGTTTGCAAGCTCCAAGGTATTATCAGTTCCTAAATCAAGCTCAAAGATAATGAGTTTAATTCGACAGGAGAATATCCGTTGAAGGAGGGCCTTAATGTATCCCCCATTAATCAACACAAAATAGACCAGGATGATGTGATGTATGGATGAATTCATGAAGCGATGAAGTACAACTAAAACAAGGATGATCGACTCAAAAAGGTCAACATGCTACTGCAGATGGTTGACACAGGCTGAGACTTCCCTTGAACACATAGTAGCATGACACAAGAGTGACTCAGTAAAATGACTAATGAACACCATGTGATATCATGCAATGACATAGGAGGCATCGAGGCATGCTCCATATAACTGGAAGAGTAACCAGTTAGAGCAGTAGATAAACTCATATGTATGGTACGGATCCTAGGCAAGCTAAAACCCAACTGTGATATGATGAAGCGAACGAGTGTGGTGTTCAAGGGCGACGTAATTGATGTTACCTTTTGATGACTAATGAAAATGAATGTTCCCTTCCCTTTCTCTTTTTAGAAGTTCCTTTTTGTAAATTTAGTCCCACAAGCCCGAAAAAGAAATAAAAGTAAACAAGGTAGAACCTTCTAGCCATAGTATACTAGAGTATTCCTTTTTCATAACTAGTTTACTCAGTCCAAAAAAGGGTTAAACTTATACTGAATAAATGACCTTTCAAGTACTTTAACGAGAATGAAGGAGAAAAGTTCACTCGACAATATTTTCTAATTTAAGGAGTTTGAAAAGAGTTTAAAGAAAACTCCTCCTGGAGGAACAAGTAGTATGCAGTATAACAACTAGTTTCGATAATGGTGGAATTGCTCATGACATAAGAGGAAAAGAGGTAGGCTAATAGGACCACTCATCGCAGTGGTTCCTCCAAGAAAGGGAAAAACACCAAGTGGGAGCGAATGGTAGGCCAAGCAGATGTTGACGATGGAATGTGGAAACCAATGCTCATCTTTCAAAAGTAGGATGATAAAAAGTGACAATCACAAGGAATAAAAGTGGTGGAATCCTCCCAGGGCATGGCCATAAATATGACGGAGAAGAGTACATGAGGCACAAATTCTAGGTCATGGCAGGTCAGAAGGAGAGATTCTAAAAGAGAATAAGTTGATTTCATGGACACCAAGATGATAGTAAAACTACCGGATTTGGCTAAGCTGACAAATGAACCCATTAGACATGATCCCTAGTGGCCACCTATACCTAAAGAATTTTCCTCTAATATCCCCAAATTTGAAGGAAATCCTTGAGAGAATCCATCCACTCAAATTACCACATATCACTTTTGGTGTTCATCCAACTCTTTAGTGGATGATTTGATTAAGTTACGCTTGTTCCAACATAATTTAACTGGGATGCTGCTAAATGGTACATTGAATTGGACACAAAATCTTATAGTGACTTTTCATCCTTTTCTTAAATCTTATTGATGAACTTTTAGTTGCCTATGAGGTATGATATCGATTTTGATCTCTTGTCCAACTTTAAACAAGATGATGCCACCTTGATTTCTGATCATATTCATGAGTGGTGCCGTCATGAGAAGTTGGTTAGAACCAAGCTTTCTGAGGAGATATTACATAAATGGTTCATTTTATCGTTACAACCTCATATTTCCAAAGATGTGTCTATGTTTAGAGTTGTTACTGAGGAACAAGACATCTTAGATGCCCAACAACTAGATTTGATTTATTCACAGTCAGGTACACTTTATGAAGTACTACCTAATTCTCCTAGGCCTTCCATTGACCCACCCAAACCTACTCTAGGACCAAATGCTAATGGTGTGATTGGGTCTGTTTCTGATTCTGTGAGCCAACTTGGGAAATTGATTGTTACATCGCAAGCCCCATTAAGTGCATCTAGCTCTACAAAAGAATTTTCTTTTGAGTAGTCCACCGATGTTCTTACGGTGAATTCCATAACACCTAAGAACAACCAACAAATTGGTGGTAAAAAGAACAAGAAAAATAAACAAAAAAATAAAACTACTCAGGAATCTCAACCAAACCCACAAAATCAGGGAGGGGGCACAAATGAACATCATCGAAATATTAATATTCCTTGTAAAATTTGTCAAGTTGAACATCTAATTCACGATTTCCCACGAATGGATGATGTTCATAGGCTTCTTGCTCCACCACTAGCTACCCAACAACATGTTGTTTTAACTTGTCCATTCCCTGCATAATTGCAATAGAAAATGATTTATCATCCTCCTCCACCTCCGAAAGGGGGAAATGAGGGGCCATATTTCACTCCTAGAAATATCTCATCTATCCTTATGTTTCAAGAGAATGTCAATTTGACCATGCCAGCTAAGTCTTATGACGTTCCCAATACGAGTTCTTCTCCTAAGGACTCACCCACTACACCTCCTTCCACTGGACCTCTCACGTTAGATAAGATTTTAGAACATGTTTATCACCCACCGAAGGGTGTCATTCGTAAGACAACAAAAATTCCCTCTCCTTGAGTTGCTCAACACTATAGTATTGTTTAAGATCTAGCCCAAGCTTCCTATGCCATGTCTACCTTGGAGGTCTTGAAAAATTGTCCTCAACAATGCAAGGATTTGTTGTCTGCGATTGGCAGAGTGGACCCCTCAGATTCAAATATTATCACCTTTAATGTTGACAAGTTTGTCATTTGACTTTCCCACCAGATAAACTTTTATATCACTATGTGTATCTTTCATAAGAATATTCATTGCACTTTGGTGGATGAAGGCTCCTCCACTTGTGTCATGTCAGCATCATGTTGGAAGCCTCTTGGCTCCCCGTGCTTGCTAAGTCTAATACCACTCTTGAAGCATTTGATGAACATAGTTTTATACATAAAGGGTTTCTTCCCAAGTTTTCCATTGAGCTAGGAGGTAAAACCGTTTATGTCGATGTTGAAGTCGTAAACACTCCTTTGGATCATAACCTACTCCTTGGTCATAGCTGGTTTTTATGCCATGACCATAATTGTCTCATATGTGTTACATGTTCTTTGCTTTCCTCATGAAGGAAATATTTTTACTATCAACCCACTTGATTGTTTTGTGACATCGAACCAACTTTTCACTATGGGGACCTCAATCCCACTTGTGGGAGATAACCTTGGTCAATATTAGAGTGTTTGCTCGAGCTTTTTTTAAATATTGTCTCTTATTGGGATATTTCCTCAATTACCAGTGCTCGAAATTACTTCTTCGTCCTCTTCTAAAGTTCCTATGCATATGATCTCTTCCGACACCTATGGACCCCATAAGCCTCTTGATCCTTGGGTGGTGTCTCCTCTTATGGAAATTGATGAAGCTAGTGAGTATCCTCTATCACCTTTAATGAAAGAGATTACCTCTTTGGAAGTCCCGTAGTACCTCGTAATTCTGATCATAAACTACATCCCAATATGGAATATGGCCAGGTTCCCTTGCCCACACAGACTGTCCCTCTACCTGTTCCACATGACTCCCTAGATGACAAACCTCCCCAACTAGTCAACTTGGAGGTCATGGATATATCTATTGATAATCCTAGGGATATTATTCCTCTTTCTACCTATAGTCTCCCTTATTCAAAACAAGCAGAGCTTGGAAACATAAATCTTGGAATGATTCAGGGGGTGCCTCCTCGGAGTTCCTTAGAAGTGCCACCCCTAGACCGAGTCAAGTCTTGGGATTCTACTACCGAACTTGCCAACGAATTGTCCAATTCCTTACCACCTGTTGGCACGAATATTATACCTCCTTTATGTCTGTATCCTAACTTATGTCCTCAAGTTAATTTTGAGAGTGTGACTATGTTAACATATCCTTGGCATGGTCAACCTTTCTAGATTGGGAAGTTTGAATTCCTTTAGTATGGCCCCACATTGGTGAGCCATATAGTACCTCCACTCCTCCATGATTTCGTGTATGGAAATACTTGGTCTATGCTTGACAGTGGGCACACTTTAACATGACCTATTAGATTGAGTTGCGTTTGTACATATTGTACATAGGAGTGTGATGCTTTATATTTTTTTTTTTGGTTTGGTGTGTGATTCAAGTATTTTTCAAAAACTCAAAAAATCAAAAATATATGGCCATGTTTTTTCTCGACCCATGTTTTATTTCTTTCATTATGTGAGTTAACCATGGGTCTAGTCTTTTTGGATGTTTTTATAGGATAGGGTGGCATTTTTACTGTGACATCCATGGGCATGAGGTATGTTCCTCTTACTAGCATACATGGGTAGGTAATTATTGATGTCTTCACTTCATTATTAACCACCAATGCCATCATTGTGCCTTAGGTCCGACCCTGTCAGGTTGTAGAATTAGGCACTCTTTTCTATACACATCGTAGCTTGGTAATATAACTTACCTATACATGGATTCCCTAGTATAGAACCCTTTTTTCATCTTGGTGTCCATGCAGTCAACTTATTCTCTTTCAGAATCTCTCCTTCTGACCTGCCATGACCTAGAATTTATGCCTCATGTACTCTTCTCCGTCATATTTATGGCCATGCCCTGGGAGGATTCCACCACTTTTATTCCTCGTGATTGTCACTTTTTATCAACCTACTTTTGAAAGATGAGCATTGGTTTCCACATTCCATCGTCAACATCTGCTTGGCCTACCATTCGCTCCCACTTGGTGTTTTTCCCTTTCTTGGAGGAACCATTGCGATGAGTGGTCCTATTAGCCTACCTCTTTTCCTCTTTATGTCATGAGCAATTCCACCATTATCGAAACTAGTTGTTATACTGCATACCACTTGTTCCTCCAGGAGGAGTTTTCTTTAAGCTCTTTTCAAACTCCTTAAATTAGAAAATATTGTCAAGTGAACTTGTCTCCTTAATTCTTGTTAAATTACTTGAAGGGTCGTTTATTCAGTATAAGTTTAATCCTTTTTTCGACTGAGTAAACTAGTTATGAAAAAGGAATACTCTAGTATACTATGGATAGAAGGTTCTCCCTTGTTTACTTTTATCTCTTTTTTGGGCTTATGGGACTAAATTTACAAAAAGGAACTTTTAAAAAGAGAAAGGGAAGGGAACATTCATTTTCATTAGTCATCAAAAGGTAACATCAATTACATCGCCCTTGAACACCACACTCGTTCGCTTCATCATATCACAGTTGGGTTTTAGCTTGCCTAGGATCCGTACCATACATATGAGTTTATCTACTACTCTAACTGGTTACTCTTCCAGTTATATGGAGCATGCCTCGATGCCTCCTACGTCATTGCATGATATCACATGGTGTTCATTAGTCATTTTACTGAGTCAATCTTGTGTCATGCTGCTATGTGTTCAAGGGAAGTCTCAGCCTGTGTCGGCCATCTGCAGTAGCTTTTTGACCTTTTTGAGTTGGTCATCCTTGTTTCAGTTGTACTTCATCGCTTCATGAATTCATCCATACATCACATCATCCTGGTCTATTTTGTGTCGATTGATGGGGGATACATTAAGGCCCTCCTTCAACGGATATTCTCTTATCGAATTCAACTCATTATATGTGAGCTTGATTTAGGAACCGATAATACCTTGGAGCTTGCAAAACCTCAATGGCAAGCTTCCTCACAATTGACAGTGGTTTTACATCATTGGCTCTTGATTGGTCGAGTTCAATGGTGTTCAATGTCAGCTCATATATTCACACTTAGTGGACTGTCTTAGGTGCCTTTGGGTCTATTTTCCTCATTGGTGGATTCCCTCACATTTGTGACTAGTTTGCCTCATTAATTGGTAATTGGGTGGTTTCTACCATGCTCGACATCAGCTCAGTTATGAAAGTGAAAGGATGTTCATAAGTTGATTTGGTTAACTTCCCCTCATTTCATTTCACCCCCCATTACATACTTACTAATTTCCACATTATCCCATCATTTCTTATTAAAATACCCTTTTCCCTTCATTTTCACCCTTGCCCTTTGGTTTCACACATTTTCCTAGCAAATTACCCTCCAATGGTCATTTCCCTACCCAAAACCCCTTTTCCCTAGTGTGAAACCCATTCCCCTTTCAAAAAATCACTTTCCCCTTATTAATTTCCCTATTTTATCTAAAAAACCCATAAAACGCCCTTTGTCCTAAGTTTAAATTCCCCTCTCGCATTATTTAATTAACTCCGCCATACCATATTTCCCCGACATAAAACCTTTTAACCCACCACCCTTGGTGCGGTTAACAAACCTCTACTACATACAACCCCAGTCGCACTCCATTCACCCATGTATTATATTTAACCCATGCCTTATATTTAACCCCTGCTTTATATCATTAATTAATTACAAATTAGTTGTAATTAACCCTCGGGCCCCGCAAATCTCCGCCCAATTGCCCTCCGTGTAGCTTCACTACGTGATAGCCGTTAGATATTTCACCCCCAGACCTAAGGGTGCGCATCCATATCGTGCTGACTCCCTTTCCGATCTTTACCAGCCCAAGAACACGTAAGATTCGTGGTTTTTCTCAGGCCCTTTTTCAACTATGTGGCAGTTCCAGGTGAACTCGCATGCTCTTAAGGAAATACCGCCCGACTGCCAAAAGCGGTGTGATGGCCCCTAAAACCTCCTCCCTCCCAAAGCCAAAACCACTCACTGTTCATTTATGAAATTCCGCACCAAATGTGACCATTACCCGTTTAAAGGCCAAAAAGCCTCAAATTTCTCTTTCCGCGCGTTATTCACTGCAAATTACTGCTTAGCCATTTGCGCCACCCTGAGCCTCTGCAACCAAATTTGACCGTTGATTACCTCTCGAACACAGTCCGGACTCCATCCACAAACATCTCAGTTTAATAAAGCCATTGATGGCCATCCCCGTAGACCTATGCTTTATTAATGATTGTTTTATTTTGCAGGTGATTAGCAGAATGAGAGCTTGGATAAACAATTTTGATACTAGTTCCAAAACCTGTTTACTCCAATATTCGCAAGGAAATGTATTCAAAAGGAAAAGACAATTATCACAGAGTAGAAGGAAACAATTTACACAGTAAATGTTAAAACAGAGATGAAATCATTTTCACCAGCACAACAAAAGATTCTTACAAACTACTATCCATGAAACATTTTGTATTTACATGTGTCTTTTAGTAAAAATCATTTTTACTAAAAGCACAGAAGCATGAAAGAGTGAGTAAGATTTACAGTAAAAGGTAAAAGTAAAAGCAAGTGACAGAGCATTCATGGTAAAAGACTAAATAGAGGAGGCAGATAAAGAAATACAGTTGAAAGTGTATCAGATGAAATGTCATAAGTAAATATGACATCCAGCGTGAAGACCAAACAACAAATCAGATTAAAGGGAAAAAGATCAAAGATCAGAGGGAGTGGAACCTAAATAACAGGGACAGCAAACAACAGTTCAATAGCTGTCTCTATCTTCTTGCATGAAGATATTTATTTTTCCTAGATTAGTTCTCAATGCAGTTTGAGATATTTTGAAAATTCTTTTTGTAAAATACTTTATAATTCGAAGTATTGAGGGTGGATTGTTATACATTTGTAGAGTTATTTTGATCTTAAACCTAAGGGTTATTGTACCAATTTTCAAGTCAACAGACTGGAGCAAGTAATAAAAATATTGCACTACAGGATTCATGAGATGAGTTATTATAGTGAAGTATCTTCTTTGTCTGATTTTGTTACTTTCTTATGTGTTTCATAAACTTAAATGTTTTTCCAAATTTGAATGAATTAACTGGAAATATAACTTAGGACTTGTTTAAGTACACTATGTTTTGCACAATTAGTCATTTATATGTTTTCCTTTGATATCTAGATTTCAGAACCCTTAATTGCTCTCCCATCCCATTTGACCTCTTGCATTTCTCTTCATAATCCAGCCTAGGGAACCCTTAATTGCTCCATGGATCCGATTGGAAACCATTTCACCATCAAGCCTTTGAGATCTGTAGTAACTCCTCTATCTTGTCCTGTAGACACTATTTTTAGAACTTAATCCAGTCATGTTTGACTGATATTTGACCCCATAGCCCAATGGTAAAAGACAACCCTTTTTCATCTAAGTAAGTGATCCCACCACCCAAATTCAAATCAAAAACCACAGCACAATCATAACTAACCTAAAATCAATTAACTAAAACAAAGTTAAATCATAAAGGGAGAGCCCTCTCTGAGATTAGGAAGGCTAGATCCTGATCTCCAAAGTTGTTTTTGTGGTTACCTCTATCATTTCTTTCTTCAACAACTTCTAAAGAAATTTTGGAGTGATAACATCATTGGCGACCATACTGGGGACTTCGATCCTCAGTCTAATAAAACTTTAAGGAAACCTTAAATTTCATCGTGAGCCCCTTAAGGTCATTTTCAGAGCTTTTTTTTGAAAAAATTCATAAAAAAACAGTTTAAAAAGTTAAAATTATGGCTCCCAAGAAGACTCACTATACCAGGGAAAATCCAGATCCAAACCCTGCTACTATAGTTGATGACCTAGACAGAATTTTAAGAAAACCAAAAAACGTAGAAACTCAGGCAAGTAGTAACCATTTATTCAAAGCAAATTCACTCGCTGAGGAGTTGTCAACTTTAGAGGAAATTCCTTTTGATTTGTCATTTGACCTTTCATTATTTAGAACTAAATCAGAGAATGCCATTCATGAAACTATGTTAGACCCTGATTTTATTCAACTTATTGAAACAAAAACGGTGCCTATCCATCCGGATTTAGATAAATTTTTCTTTGACACTTTTGACAAGTTAGAAGCTTTAACCTCTACATTGATAAGCAATATAGATGATTCTTACCTTCAACAATCTGTTGAACTAGCTGCCCTTACTGTTGCTGCCTCTGAAATTTCTGCACAATCTTCACTCACTGTAAATACACCTTCATTTACTACCACCTCACCAATAGTATCCACCACATTCCATTTCCCTAAACCAGTTATTCATCAGCCAAACACCTCATCCTCATCTAGTTCATCCCTATCCAGTTCAAGCGCTTCCTCAAGCACCACTTCTTTACCCCCTAGTCAAACCAGAATCTCAGCCATGGAAAATTGATATGCACCTCTAGTTTTACCTGCACAACTCAATGCCATGCCCCAAGATTATCAGAGAAAAATAAATTGTTTGATGCTACTGGTCAGTACATTGCCCAACAGCATGTAAACAAGATGACTGACTATTTTGAGTTGCATGAGATAGATGAATCAGATGTCCAAATGAGGTTGTTTTCCCAAACTTTATCTGGGGATGTCAAGAAATGGTTCAAAGCTTTACCTGCAAATCATATTGCAGACTTAGCTAATTTTCATAGACTATTCATTGATAGATGGGAGAGAAAGAAAAACCCTCTGCAAATACTTTCTGAATATGAAAACATTAGAAGAGCTCCTAATGAGTCAGTTCAGGATTATTGTACTAGGTTCAATAGCATCTACAATGCAATCCCAGCCAATATTAAGCCTCCACCTGACCTAGCATTAATCAAATTCCCTGATGGTTTTGACACTGACATGTCATACCAATTAAGGGAAAGAAACCTTGAAACATTGGAACAAATGCAAAGTAATGTTGTTAGTGTAGAGGCCAACCTATTAGCCAAGAAAGCCAGAATGAGAAATGAAAAGAGAGTTGTAATTAAAGAGGAAACTTCCACTTCTGATGGAAAAATAGATAGTTTAGCAAAGAGTGTAGAGAGAATAATGGATAGATTAGAAAACATGGAAAGAAAAACTCAATGGGAGAATCAACAACCACCCCCAATAAGAAACCCCAACTTTAGGAAGAATCCTAACACTGGAAAGAATGCTATACCAGATCAGTAGATTAGGCCTCCCTTCCAGGAAAACTATGTTGAGGGTTCACAGAGCCATGAAGAAGAGGATGACACCCAGATAAACTTGTTAGGAATAAAAAATGAAGATGTTGTTTTTCTTACTCAAGAAGAACAGGAGTTTTACATGCTGCAACAATTGCAATTGGAATCTGGTAAGTCCTTTGACTTTAAACAGGCTTATGAGTTAGCTATATATGAGGTTCACAAATCGTATAGCTTAATAAGTAAAAATAACAATGAAGCTCCCACTAAAAGATCAATCCAAACCCAAACTAAAAAGATAACAGAATCTCCTGTTACCAAAGTGTTACAAATCCCCCCTAGGAGAACACTGGAGACTTCTACCCCAAAAATTGTAGATATAACCTCCATTGAAACTCAAATTGAAACAATTACAGAAAGCAATCCAAACAGGAGAAATCAAAGCAAAACAGCTGAAACACAGACTGAAATGCCTAGTACTGAAAAATAAGACAAAAACACAAAGACTGCATTTTTTAGGGAAGATCTTATCCAAACAAACAAAGCTTAGCTCCCTTTCAACATCAAAACTGAAATAGGAAAATTAAAAATATCAGTTCCTTTGACCAAATTAGTAAAGAATGAATCCTATAGATCACAGATAACTGAAAATTTAAATATAGGAGAGGGAGAAGATGCTGTCAATTTGAATGATGATCAACCTGAATTATTATTTGGACCTAAGGCGAATGGTACTCATCAGCAAGGTGGAATCCCTCCTTTCTACATTAGCCTGAACATTACATAATTCTATGTTAGACTCAGGGGCATCCCATAACTTGATGCCAAAAGCAATCATGGAGACTCTGAGCTTAGACATCACCAGACCATATAAGGACTTGTTTTCCTTTGACTCTAGCCAAGTTAAATGCCTTGGTTTGATCAAGGATTTATGTGTAACTCTAGTCCAATGCCCAGCAAAGAGTATTGTAATGGACATAGTAGTTGCAGACATCCCTCCCAAATACAAAATGATGTTATCTCACTCGTGGGGCTCAAAATTGCAAGGATACTTGCAGTTAGATATGTCTTATGCCACCATATCTGTTTTTGGCCAATAAAGGAAACTGTAGTGTTGAAAAACCACAAAAATTTCCTATATACTTCATGCATTCTAATATGGACTCTTTTATCTTGTACAATTTAGAACATGACAATAATCAAATCATAGTTGTAGAAGAAAACAACAAACCCCCTGATAGTGAGAACATTTTTCATGAGTCCCTATGGCATCTATATTTTGATGGATCTATGAATAGGTTAGGGGTTGGTGCAGGAGTGTGGATCCACAATATGGAGAATAATCATGTTGAAGGACATGCGTTCAGATTAAACTTCAAGTGCACCAATAACATGGCTAAATATGAAGCCCTAATCTTAGGGTTACAAATGGTTAGAAAACTTGGAGCCAAGATAGTTTCTATACTTGGATACTCAGAACTGATTATTAAACAAATTAATGGTAAATACTTTGTAAACAATCCCAGACTTAGACAATATAGAGAGACAGTCTTAGATTTGATCAAAGACCTTCTGGAAACAAATTTTGCTGCCATTCCTAGAAAACAAAATATGCAGGCCCATAGTCTGGCTACTTTTGCTAGTACCTGCAAATTGCCATTTCAACCCAACCATCAGTACACTGCAAAATTCAGACATAGGCCTGTTATACCAGACAATTTGAAGTATTGGCAGATTTTCTCCCAGGATTCTCAGATTTATGATTTCATGAATGATGAAGATGAGTTTCATAATTGTAATATAGATATAGACTGTACAGTAGACAATGACATATATAGTGACATAGATGTAAATATTCTAGATATAGGTAAACCCACTAAATTCACTAAATTAGAAGTAGATAACTTAGAAAATGTAGAAATAGCGGAAATAATGAATGATGATCCTAAAATTCTTAATCTTAAAAATATTTTTTTGCCTAAGGGATTAGTCCCGTTATAAGATTTGTTTGACTCAAACAATGTAGCTAGGAAACCAAAAATGGAGCCTTTGAGAGCAGATATAGAAGAATGTAACATAGGAACTAAAGAAAAACCAAAACTCATTAAAATATCAAAATCCTTACCTCTAGAGGAAAAGGTAAAATACATGAACCTATTTATAGAGTTCCAAGATGTTTTTTCCTGGAGTTATGAAGACTTGAAGTCTTATGACACTAGCATAATTCAACACAAAATACCTCTCAAAGAAGATCATAAACCTTTCAAACAGAAACTTAGGAGAATTAATCCAGTTCTTATGCCATCTATTGAGAAAGAAGTTAAAAGAATGTATGATGCCCAAATCATAGCCCCCATTAGATATTCAAATTGGATTTCAAACTTAGTCACTACTAGGAAAAAGACTGGAGAAATCAGACTTTGTGTTGATTTTAGAAATTTAAACAAGGTCTCATTAAAAGACAACTATCCTTTACCAAAAATGGACCATATCCTCCATAGGGTGCTAGGCTCATCCAGAATTTCACTGCTTGATGGATTTTCTAGATACAACCAGATCTTAGTTCAACCAGAGGACCAAGCCAAAACTACATTTACTACTCCTTGGGGTACCTTCATGTATTTGAATATGCCTTTTGGATTAATGAATACAGGAGAAACATTTCAAAGAGCTATGGATATAGCTTTTTCCAAGGAGATCCATGATTTCTTAGTGGTTTACCAAGATGACATCACTGTCTTTTCTAAATCTGATAATGAACACCTAGATCACCTGAGAAGAGTATTTATCAAATGCAGAAAATTTGGGATTTCTTTAAACCCCAAAAAGACACTCTTTGGTCTAGAAGAAGGAAAACTGTTGGGACATATAATATCCAAAGATGGAATTAGAATAGATCCTGCTAGAATAGAGGCCATTTTGACCATTACCCATCCTAGAAACATTAAAAAGTTGCAGTCATTTTTAGGCAAGATAAATTTTCTTAGGAGATTCAGTTCAAATTTAGCAGAATTGATTAGAGAACTAAATAACATATCAATAAAGGACTCAGCACTTAAATGGACAATGGAGGCCAAACAGTCCTTTGAAGCCATCAAGGAGGCCCTAACCAAAACTCCATGCCTTATAAGTCTTGATTTTTAGAAAGATTTTATAATTTTTTCTTTTGCTTAAGAACACACCATTGTAGCAGTCTTGTTGCAAAAGAATGACCAAGGATATGAACAACCAATTGCATTTTTCAGTAAATCCTTAAGAGATGCCACACTCAAATACAACATTATGGAAAAACAAGCATTAGCTTTAGTAAAGGCTATCAAAGATTTCAGAGTCTATATTTTATATTCTCGCATTGTTTCTTATGTTCCAAACTCATTAGTTAAGGACATTTTGACACAAAATGGGCTTGAAGGGAAGAGAGGAAAATGGATTGCCACTATTTTGGAATATGACATAGATATAAAGCCCACTAAGCTTATCAAAGGCCAAGGTTTAGCCAAACTCATGGCTGAATCGAACTGTTAGGCCCTATATATTAATTTCATTGGTGCCCTTGATGATCAAGAAGAGATGGCGACTCCACAGATCAGTGAACCTTTTACAGATTCACCTTGGTATGCAGATATCATATTTGTATTACTGAACTTACAAGCTCCTCCTAGTTTAACAAGAACTAAAGCTAGATTTTTGAAAATGAAGTCATTAAAATATTGTATCATAGATAATGCTTTGTTTTGGAAAGACAATGGTGGTATTCTTTTGAATTGTTTACTGGAAGATGAAGCTAATAAAATCATGCAATAATTTCATGCAGGGGATTATGGAGGACACTTGTATTAGAAAACTACTACTGACAAAATCCTGAGGGCTGGTTTCTACTAGCCCACTCTTTTTGCAGATGTTAAGAAACATGTGACCTCCTGTCATAAGTGTCAGATATTTGAGGGAAAGAGAAAACTTTTACCCTTGCCTCTTAAACCAATCTCCACATAAGTGTCATTTCAACAATGGGGGTTAGACTTCATTGGAGAAATACACCCAGCCTCATTAGCTTAGCATAAATGGATTTTGACAGCCACTGATTACTTCACCAAGTGGATAGAATCCATCCCTTCTAGACAAGCCATAGACATTGTCATTATCTCATTCCTAGAAAATAATATCCTGTCAAGATTTGGATGCCCCCAAAAGCTCATTACTGATAATGCAGCTACTTTTAAATCCAAGAAAATGGTAGACTTATGTAACAAATATCACATCACTCTTGGCCATTCCACTGCCTATTACCCTCAAGGTAATGGACTTGCAGAATCCTCTAACAAAACCCTGGTGAATATCATTAAGAAATTACTGGAAGATAACAAAAATACATGGAACAAAAATTTGGTCAATGCCTTATGGGCCGATAGACTAACTACTATGAAGTCAATTGGTACATCTCCTTATCAGTTAGTATATGGGATGGATGTTGTTTTTCCATCATCTTTAGGTGTACTAGTGATGAAGATCATCCAGGAATTACAGGTGGAATCAAGTGATATCCAGAGAAGGATTAATCAGACCATACACTTGTAGTAGACCAGAGAAGAAGTATATGTAAAATCACAAGTAATCCATGACAAAATCAAAAAGATATTTGATAAAAAAACCAAAGCTGATGATTTTTACATAGGTGATAAAGTTCTTAAGTGGGATTCAAGAAGAGAAGACAAGGGAAAACATGGAAAATTTGATTTTCTATGGCAAGGCCCTTATGTCATTTATGGTTACAGAGGTAACAATGCTTTTTTCTTGAGAGAGATAGATGGATCAGATCTACCAGGAGGACCTGTCAATGGTAGGATGTTGAAGCATTATTTTTCCACAGATTAATAGTAGTTCATTTTACTTTGATCATTGTATATAACATTTCAAAGTTTAGATTGGATTGGATGGTGATCTTTTGAAGTTGAAGCCTAGAGAGAAGGTCCTGAGCTTTGAAGGTTTCACCATCATAAGTATGAATAAAGCAAAAATCATAGCAGAACAATTTACAGGGTAACTACAGTCACAATTCAAAGGCTACTAATCTTAGAGTTCTTGACATTTCACCAGGAAATGCCCTCCCCATGTGGAGCCACTGTTAGGGTCCTATAATAATAGGATTCATAATTTTGAATTGGCTATGGTTAGTCTTGTAATATTGTACATACTTTTGCTTTCTGCAAAAATTTTTCCATATTAAAAATTAAAAAATGTAAAGAGGGTATGTCCTAAAAGAAATATCAAAGGACAAAAAGAATAACAAAAGTGAAAAAATATGAACCCCAAACAAAAACAGATCATGAAAGTGTGCAAGTCCAAGTGCCACTACTTTTACTTTACTGTGCAAAATAATGGTTGTGTGCAGCTTTTCATAAATGCCACAACCCATGATAGCCAAACTGTTTAATCTTTACTAGTTCATGTTTTAAATTTCATGTTTATAGATAGAGAATAAAGATCTAGCCAAACTGTTTAATCTTGGTAGATCAGTAGTTAGGTAGAGAAATAAAATGTGCTCATAAGCTTAATCTGAGCCATTGGAAGTTATAAGGTTAGAATTAGATAGTTTACTTGTCAAAATAAAAGGAAAGAAAGGGTCTACTAGCCTAAATGCACCTAATAAAATGAAGAAAAAGTGTTAGGGTAAGTAAAGGGTAGGTACAAGAAAGGTTGCAGAAGTACAAGGTTGTTAAAGCATAAGCACATTTATCATGCTTAATCATATGTTTCAGTGTGTAAGAGCAGTTATGAAATTGAAAGGATGTTCACAAGTTGATTTGATTAACTTCCCCTCATTTCATTTCACCCCCCATTACATACTTACTAATTTCCACATTATCCCATCATTTCTTATTAAAATACCCTTTTCCCTTCATTTTCCCCCTTGCCCTTTGGTTTCACACATTTTCCTAGCAAATTACCCTCCAAAGGTCATTTCCCTACCCAAAACCCCTTTTCCCTAGTGTGAAACCCATTCCCCTTTGAAAAAATCACTTTCCCCTTATTAATTTCCTTATTTTATCTAAAAAACCCATAAAACCCCCTTTGTCCTAAGTTTAAATTCCCTCCCCCCCCCCCCCCGGCATTATTTAATTAACTCCGCCATACCATATTTCCCCGACATAAAACCTTTTAACCCACCACCCTTGGCGTGGTTAACAAACCTCTTCTACATACAACCCCTGTCGCACTCCATTCACCCACATATTATATTTAACCCGCGCATTATATTTAACCCCCTTTTTATATCATTAATTAATTAAAAATTAGTTGTAATTAACCCCCGAGCCCTGCAAATCTCTGCCCGATTGCCCTTCGTGCAGCTTCACCGCGTGATAGTCGTTAGATCTTTCACCCCCAGACCTGACGACATGCATCCATATCGCGCTGACTCCCTTTCCGATCTTTACCAGCCTGAGAGCACGCAAGATTCATGGTTTTTCTCAGGCCCTTTTCGGCTACATGGAAGTTCCAGGCGAACTTGCGTGCTCTCAAGGAAATACCGCCCGACTGCCAAAAGTGGTGCGATGGCCTCTGAAACCTCCTCCCCACTAAAGCTGAAACCACTTACTGTTCGTTTATGAAATTTCGCGTCAAATGTGACCGTTACCCGTTAAAAGGCCAAAAAGCCCTAAATTGCTCTTTTCGCGCATTATTCACTACAAATTGTTGCTTAGCCATTTACGCCACCCTGAGCCTCTGCAACCAAATTTAACCGTTGATTACCTCCCGAACACAGTCCGGACTCCATCCACAAACATCTTAGTTTAATAAATCCATTGATGGCCATCCCCACAGACCTATGCTTTATTAATGATTGTTTTATTTTGTAGGTGATTTGTAGAACAGGATCTTGGATAAACAATTTTGTTACTAGTTCCAAAACCTGTTTACTCCAATATTCACAAGGAAATGTATTCAAAAAGATTTATTCACAAGGAAAAGACAATTATCACATAGCAGAAGGAAACAATTTACACAGTAAATGTTAAAACATAGATGAAATCATTTTCACCAGCACAGAAAAAGATTCTTACAAACTACTCTCCAAGAAACATTTTGTATTCTACATGTGTCTTTTAGTAAAAATCATTTTTACTAAAAACACAGAAGCATGAAAGAGTGGGTAAGATTTATAGTAAAAGGTAAAAGTAAAAGCAGGTGATAGAGCATTCATGGTAAAAGACTAAACAAAGGAGGCAAATAAAGAAATATAGTTGAAAGTGTATTAGATGAAAGGTCATAAGTAAATATGACATCCAGCGTGAAGAACAAACAAAAAAGCATATTAAAGGGCAAAAGATCAAAGATCAAAGCCAGCAGAACCTAACTAACGGGGACAACAAACATCAGTTCAATAGCTATCTCTATCTTCTTGCATGAAGATATTTCTTTTTCCTAGATTAGTTCTCAATGCAGTTTGAGATATTTTGTAAATTCTTTTTGTATAAATACTTCATAATTCGAAGTATTGAGGGTGGATTGCTATACATTTGTAGAGTTATTTTGATCTTAAACCTAAGGGTTATTGTACCAATTTTCAAGTCAACAAACTGGAGCAAGTAATAAAAAGATTGCACTACAGGATTCATGAGATGAGCTATTGCAGTGAAGTATCTTCTTTGTCTGATTTTGTTACTTTCTTATGTGTTTCATAAACTTAAATATTTTTCCAAATTTGAATGAATTAACTGGAAATTTAACTCAGAACTTGTTTAAGTACACTCTGTTTTGCACAGTTAGTCATTTATATGTTTTCCTCTAATATCTGGATTTGAGAACCCTTAATTGCTCTCCCATCCCGTTTGACCTCTTGCATTTCTCTTCATAATCCGGCCTAGGGAACCCTTCATTTCTCCCTGGATCCAATTGGAAACCATTTCACCATCAAGCCTTTGAGATCTGTAGTAACTCCTCTATCTTTCCCTGTAGACAATGTTTTTAGAACTTAATCCAGTCCTGATCTCCAAAGTTGGTTTGTGGTTACCTCTATCATTTCTTTCTTCAACAACTTCTAAAGAAATTTTGGAGTGATAACATTCTCTACATTCCTGCAAACCTCTAAGATATCCTCTAACAAATATGCAAGTGGATCAAACATGCCTCCCAAGTGTCACTTCCAAGTTGACCTAAAGGGCCAACAAACAAGGTTGGCTAGAGTGCCAACAGGTGCTCCACTGTCCAACAATCATCTCCACAAGCTACAACACCTATGACAAACTTGCAATACACTATAGCACATATCCATCATCAACATAAGGCCATCATGCCACAACAAGTCATATCCATGTGCATAATTATGAAGACCTAGTTTCCAACTCAACTAGTGTGTCAATCATCATCTCCATCACAAGTATATCCGCGTCATCCACTTGTAGAAACATCATCAACCAAACCAATGCTATCATCTAAACATCATGAGTGTGAAATCATATAGTTAATATCAATTCCAACACAATCATCCCAATGCTAGCTCAACTAGCTGCAACCATGCTAAAAGGAAGGCATCCATTGATCAACTAGGCTATAAGGGCTGACACTAATTTCAACATGAGCTAGCTTCCATCCTGAACCAATGCCAACATCAACTAGTTGGATCCATGCACACCATAATGCCCATAATATCCCCCTTTGAAATCAATGGAAAATGGCCAACTCCATATGATAAGGTAGCAAAACTGAAGCAAAAACACTGGAGCAACTATCATGGTTGAAAATTAATGCATGTCAAAAAACATCCATGTCTCCACATCAGCAGCAACAAGTACACGTAACCAATCAAAATTTAGAGCAGCATACCAACCAACAACCTCTAGTATAAAGCAACAATATGTCAACATGAGCCAACCTTACAAGCATCAAGGAGCATCATCATATATTATGCAAGAATACACAAATATCCTCCATAACTGCTTAGAATTAACTACCAAATATCTTTGAACATAACATGAGGCCAAGAAACCCAACTATCATAGTATAGTATCAGGCACATCATGAACACCTCCAAGCATACCATAATTCCAACAATGTATGGTTGAAGTAATAAGGGAAAATAATGCCCCCCACAAACACATGCCATCTCCAAGCTGTAGTGACTGCTTCCGTTGGAACATTCCCTTCCTTGCTAACAAACAAGCACCATATGGACCAAGACTCCACATGAACATAAATCATATGACATATACAATGATAAATACATGGTTGTAGTAGAGACATAATACCTCATACATTCTGTCATATGACCATGACATTACCTCATGACTCGTGACTATAAGACCCAAAAGATAGTATAATACAAGTACATGACTTCATGAGAGTTTTACATGAATATGTCAATAAATACATAGCTTCTATGATCATCCTCTATGAACCAATGATTCAAACACATGATACATAATAACCATTACATCATCATTAGCCCATATATATGGTTGCAAAATGGATTCTTAATACTCCTCCATAACAAGCCTATCACCATGATGACTCATCATACTAAAGACTGGACTCTCAACTAATACATAATGATGAAACAATAGAAAATACATGGTTGTAGTAATCATCATACAAAATCTCATACATGGTTGGTCCATGTCACATGTCATCTCTATACATTGCTAGAGGAATGAGTACATTCTATGCATGGTTGCACATTTTTTCAACCAACTTGCCAGTGAAACCAAAAGCATATATATGGCTGAAAAATGTACTCTTTTTCACTCATAAAAACACATATAAACCTTCCAAAAATGATTGAGTTAAAAGAAATGAAGAAAAATCTAAATATCACATGTAAATCTCATACCATTCATAGCTCCCCCTGAGCTAAATATACCTCCAATAGATAGGCTGATCCTATGGGCCTGAATGTGCATGATGCTCAAAAGAACTCATCAAGTGATGTTGCAATAATCTCAAACTCATCAAGTTACCAAATTCTCCCCCTGAGGTTGTGCACCTCTCATGAATTCTGTAGTCATCCATAAATATGCATGAAATAATCATGGACTGCAGGAGGGGATGATCTTCACTACTTGAAGAGTTGTTGCTCCTTTCTCCACACAATCTTTGGCTGTCTCTTTTCTTCCTTCACTTGCTTATTTTCTTCTTTCACTGGTTTTCTTCTAGGTCCCCTTTTCTTTTACTACTTTTATTGATTTTGGCTTGAATAACGGGGTAGCAAACAATCTCTTTCCATATGGCCAAAGTTATGACATGTGTATCACTCCACATGGCCAAGAGGATAAAATCTCTTGTTTCTTATACTAGGTATATACCTTGCATGCAATGTGCTTCTCCTCCAATGGTTAGACCTGAAATATATTTCATTATGACAATACAAGTGACATGAGTAATAATATCCATAAAAATCATAATTATACCTATTGGCCAATCTCCTTGGCTATTGATATTGTTGCAATCTTCGTTGATTTGATCTATACGTTCTACTCCAGTAATTAGTTGCAACATGTCCAAACTTGTGACAATTGTAGCATTGTACCTCATGCATCAAAGGAATAATAGGACTTTGATTCCTTTCAAATATAATGGAGCTACCACAATCATCTCTAGGAGCAAAAGGTCTTATGAATGTAGGTGCTCCTTGAGATTTTCTTCTCCTGGTCGTTCTGCTTATTTTTCTGTTGTTTATTCTTTTGTTTGTTATTTGGTTGTTGGATTTTCTTCTTGTTTCCTTGGTTCTCACTTTTTCTATTGGTATTGTTAGCTACAGGTTTATTGGGCTCTTCTTTGTTATTTTTTCCTGCATGCAAACTAGACTTACCCTTTTGAAATTCAAGACCATATTTATCCAATGATGATCTTTGGATCTCAAGAAAATTATCCAAGGCTACGGTACTCTTCTCCATCTTCCACAAATTTCTCAAGGAAACCACCGCGACTTCTAATTTCTCAACCTCTTCTACCTTCACTGGGTAGTGCTTCCTTATTCCTTCCTCAACTTTTTCTGATTGTTCCAACTTAATCTTTAAGTTGGAAATCTCTTCCTTGAGCTTGGTCTCCTTATCATCATAGATCTACAACATTTTTTCTTGATCATTGCATGCAACTGTTAGTCTAGAAATCTTAGCTCTAAGACCCTTAATAACATTCTCATCTTCATTATGTGCTTCAGCATGATCTAAATCTGAATCATCAAAATTATAACTCAAAATAAAATCATTAATGTTTATACCTTTGGATTCATCATTTTTTTATCTCTTCTCATTATTTGGTGAATCATGTGCACTAGAAGAATGAGATTCTTGTGGTTGAGCTTCTTTTTTTTTAAGGCCCTTTTTCTTGTTCTTCTCTTTGCTGCTCTTCTTCTCATTTTCCTTATTTCTACTAGTACCATCTCCAAATATGAATTCTAGCTCGTCCCACATTTCTTTGGCACATTTCAAACCCACTAGTCTCTTCATATCATCATCATGAATACTCTTGTATATTATGCATCTTGCATGTGCATCCTTCTGCAAAAATTCATCAGCAATTGGATCCTTGCCACAACCTTCACATACTACTCTCCAAATGTTATATCCACATGACAAAATATGAGATTTAAATTTTTCGAGTTTAATTTGTCCTTGAATTAAACGAGAATTAAAATTGAATTATATTATCATAGCAACTTGCAAATAGCTAATTAAGTTTTATTAAATTAATTAGGTTATGGATTTCGAGTTGGAAGTCTTTTTGAAGTCATGTATATGTTCTCCCTAAGTTTTAGGGGTCTAGTATGAGTTTAAATTGAGTTAGAAATTAGATCACTCAGTTTACTGAGTTAAGTTCAGTTAAATTAGTTCCAAATTGTTTTAGGAACTAATAGAGAGTTAACAGTTAGTTGGTGCACTAGTGCATCCACAAGTGTCACTCTAGCTAACTAAAGATTCCCTCATCAGAAACTCATGCATGTTGATTTAGAGAAAGACCCAGTTGATACTAGAGTGCAGGAACAGTGTACTATCAATTGTGTGATTTACTGAGTTGTAAATATCATGCATGCAATCAGAGAAGAACCTATGTTTGGATTGCGCAGTTTTGGAAGCATGAATTCCCTTTAAATACGGGTTATTCATCCTAGGAATTAATCAAGAGATTAGGGGCCTGGAGAGTTGCAGAATTGGCTAAGTGTTGGCTAAGAGCTAGCTTGTGAGCTGAGAGAGTTGAACATACTTGTGCGGAATTGTTCTAGTGAGAACAATCTTTGTTCTAGTGAGAACAATCTTTGTATCTTCACTCATATTTCTGATATATGCAATACATGATTTTCTACAACATCCACATAAGCGACATAATATATCTGGTGGAAAACCATTCACTCGAAAAAAAACCACCCTTGTTTTTGTTGTGCTGCTCTAAATATTCCGTTAAGAAAAATGTATTTTACATAGATTTGATGACTCCCATCAGCATGGAGACTCGACCTCATATACAATCAATTGACACTGATCAGCCTGGAGACTTGATTCTATTAATCAGCTCGAAAGACTATGTTCTCCACAGATCTATGAACTACCATCCATTGAAATCCACCATGATCAATCAATCCTCACCCAAATCTGATTAGACTATCCAACTACCATTGGATTGAGAAATTGTTCCTTTCACTAAAACTTCGCAATCACTGCTCCACATCCATGAAGTCATTGCTCCTCTACTCTATGTAGACCTCCTTTCATCTATTTTCAAACTAGATCCCAAGACTTTCTGCTCAACTCAATTCATCTCTGAAATACAACCTCTAACAGTAAGATAATATAATCAAACAAAATAATACCATAAATATATGCTCTCACACAAGCAAAATAGTGGCCATAATCCATCCAACAAAACAAATGAATAATATCAGTAGTAGTTAAAATAAAACTCATAACAAACCCTCAAATAAAAATATGAATTTTGCATAATACAATCAACAACATAAGAAACTATGGTTATGTGCCAAATCCATTAGCATATCATGCAAATACAAATGTGAGAGTTGTTAGCGCTCGAATTTGCCTCAGGCTGAGGAAGGCAAAAACTCAAGGCAACATCAAACCAAGCTCAGCCTCGTAGCTAGCCCTACGAGGATAGGAGAGGGCTCTCTCCGGGTCTATCTCGGCAAAAGGTCTTCAAAGGGGCTGAGATGACCAATAAAGAATACTGATTTTAGGCTAGTAAATTGATAGGGAAAGTTTTATTTCAAATTTTTAGGGTTTTTTTGGACAACAGGGCAAGGCAATTTTGGGTGCGGGGATGAGACACAGTTTTTGCAAAGGTCTTTTTGGGGCAAGGTAGGTGATTGTTTTGATGCCTTTAAAGGAATTGAATGGAAAGGTATGACTGGTGAGGAGCTAAGGAGAGAAAGAAACTTTTAGGAGTTCTCCTTAAACAGATGTTAACATAGATATTAAGCAAACTTAAAGGCAGAGCATAGAAAACCATGAATTCTACCTTAACACTTCATTTTCTTAATTTGCAAAAGAGAATAGTAGGAAAATGATACACATAAAAAACTTACAAGTACATGAGAGTAACACACCATCAACACAAATAACCACATGAATCCCAAATAGTGCTGCAAAACCCTGGTCTTTCCTCTGCCAAAATTGCAGAGATACAAAGTGTAATACAGTCTAAGCTTATCCCTCCAGAGTCCAACCCTGAAAATGACTAAGAAGATACATAATATAGGTAAGCTAACACATTTCCTTGCCTCTAGGGCTTGAGCTCATCATCCTAGGAGCTGTTTCAACAAATTCTAAACTGAGCACTACAATCTAGGCAATCAAAACAACTTGCCTCTATAAGCTAGGAAAACAATTCATTCATTAATTTTTTGCCATTTTAGGAATGAATCTTCTAGAATAGGTAAAAAAGTGTCATGTCAACATGAAAATACATTAATTACATCAAAGAGGGTGAAAAATCCCATGAAAATTCAAAATTGGTCAAATAGCTGCGTTGTCCTGTACTGTAGATGAAAAACTGGAAACTTTCCCTGATGCGTAGCGCGCCAAATCTCTACACATAACGCGCTTTTCAGCCCACTTTTGGGGCACTTCCCGGCATCCAAATGAGGATCAGGTGGGCTTTTTGGAAAGGTATGGATGTCTACATTCCACCCCAAGTGGAATTTCTCAATTTGGTGCCCATTTGCCCCTCCAAAAATTAATTCTCCCAAGACTGCTTCCTGTGTGTCCAAAAAGGGGCAGAAGGTCATTTTTTGCATGTTTTTTGACCTTTTGGGGGCCCAAAACTTGATGAAATGTCTTGGAAGTGGCTGAGCAAGTGTATTTTATCATGAAAAATCCCAAAATGCAAACCTTTCTTGAATTGGGCCTCCCCATCTTCAGGGTAGCGCGCGGCGCGCTACGCATTGAGGGCAAAAACCTGTTTTCAATGCAAAAATTTCAAAATTCACCAAAACTTCTCCAAATTTTTTGAGATTTGAGCTGGGGGTGTAACATCAAGTACCATGCTCCTTCAAGGAGGCTTTGGCCAAAATTTGGAGTGGATCGGGCCTTTTTCGCCGTTTTAATGCCTTGCTCAATCGCCTCTTAAGGATCTTCATTTTCGCTTTGCAAACATGCATGCGGGCCCAGTAATGATTCTTCATATGGTGGAGCATATCTTTGTCTCTATTTGCCTTGGCTAAAAATTTATCTAAATGAGTGTTCACCCGGATGAGCATAGACCCTTTCTCAATAGGTGTCAAATCACCGGGTCTCTTGCGGGCCAAGTTTCGGTCTTCTCGGATTCGCCGCAACTCATCAAGAGTGTGTTCATCTTCTAGCTGCTTGTTACGCTGCTCCAAGTAGTTGATTGTCCAATTGGCCGTTTCCAATTTCTGTTACAACAAGTGATTTTCAGCCTTCTGTTGCTGAATGATCTCCTTTAGCTCCGCGCTAGGAGAGCTGATATCAAGGTCAATAATATCTATGTCCGGATCTCCTGATGGTCCCTCATCAAACATGGGTTGCTTGCCTCTGTCCTGTACCTATACATGTGCTGCTGTCGAAAGTGAGGCCCCTTCTACATGAAGTGGAGATAACACTCGTTGTGCTGATGAAGAAGGCGAGACCCCTTCCACCTGATGTGGAGATAATACTCGCCGTGCAGATGCAAATAAGGCCCTGTGGCCTCTCTGATATGTAATACATGCTGGAGTGCTGACATGCTCGAGCTTTGGAATGTCAAACTGATGTGAAAGCCCTCCCTCATCATGGACAATCTCAGGAGGTGGCCTTGGTACCGTGAAAAAGTCGCAAGAAATGAAATCCTTCCAAGCAATACCTTGTTGTGCCCACTGATGCATCACTATGATTTTAATCAGTGCATAAAGATAAATACTCTTGTGCTGCTGTGTTGGGCTCTTCCTTTGTACCAAGGGCACCATCCTTTCTATATTGCGACACATGAAAAAAGGAATGTTCATCATTCGTACCCTTGTGAAATGCATCAACAAACGAATATGGTACGAATAGAGACGTGAAAATATGCCCTCACAAGTGAAAAAGCGAATAATGAGTCTCATCAACGGTGCATACTCATCCCTTAGGAATCTGAAAGGAAAAACAATAGTTAAGTGTCTCATACACCCGGGTTTGATATATGGCTCATAGTGAAATCTGTCTAACTGCTGGCGCTTATTCCATTCCTCCCCTACATTTGGTATCCCGGTGGCTTGAGCAACAATCTCGGGTGATAGGGTGAAGTCCACTCCTGCAAGGTTCACATGACCATTCTGCAAATGTAGGACAAACAAGCGAGCTAGTTCTCTGTGATGTTTAATTTGTGAGATCCGATCACAATATCCAAAACATGATTGGTACTGAAAACAGTTCATTGCAAGTGGACAAGCTTGCAAATGAGCCAAAGAAGTGGGCTCCTCTCTGACATGCCAACCACCTTTACCGCCCTTGTGATGCCTCCTTGGCACTTCTATCTTTGGTGTTGAATCACTGTCATAACTCTGCTCATAATCTGATTCGGTTTCTGACATAGTTTTGAAGACAGGATGGCTGAAATGTATATGCTGACTGTGCACACAATTGATTGTTGTTTGACTTTTTCAAATGCTGTTACCAAGGGGACATAAATACAAGGGAATTGTTAGGGAAAGGGAAACATGAGGGAATTAGGGACAATAAAAATAAACAAGGAATTTAGGGAAGGGCAAGGGCATAGGAAATTATGATAATGTAGGGTTTGGGATTTTGTGGAGGGATATTATAGAATTTTATGGGCAATTTTAAGGAGAATGCTGGTGAATGTGGGGAAAAGAAGGATCAAAATGGGAAAACCTTGGACAGCATAACACCTTGAAACCCTAGCACAAACTAGGTCTTTAAATTTCACACAGCAATTTAGGGTTTTTACTTCTAATTTTCATGGCATCTTTATCATATTTCTTTCACATTCATCTTGGAAAACTGAAACTAGCCATGGAAAAGAAGCTTACTTGTATTTTTCTTGAGTTAAGAGAGAATTTGAGAGCTTGCTGGCAAGTCACTGGGCGAAAAACCCAACGCGTAGCGCACCTTGCCCAACGCGTAGCGCCCCTCTGGTGCGTAGCGCCTGAACAAAATTACACTGAGAAAATCGCGCTGATGCATAGCGCGCCCTGGGTGCGTAGCGCGCCTCTGCTGATGCGTAGCGCGCCCTTGGAACTGCCCGATTCGCTCACTGATTTGTGAAATCGCCTTTTCAAGGATCCACTTTGCTTGTAAGAGAAGAATGAGGTGTTAATGAAGAGGAATGTGCTTATATAGGCTCCTTTTTAATTTTTACTTGACCAAAACCCACTTTGTAATGTTTGAGTATTGACACTTTTTTGAATTAATAGGCTCTGACTTTTGGTTTCACTTTTTAAAATAAATTGGTTGAAATAATGATTTCTTCTGATGATTTTTGCAGGGATAGCTCTGAAATGCTTTGGCAAAGGAAACCAAGGCTGCGCTTCAACATTTGGAGAACTTGAAATTTTGACAATTTTTTACAAAAACGAGATGGTGACTTGTGTTTTTCAAAAACAGAGTTTTGAAAACAAAGTCCAAATTTAGCTGTACAATGATGAGAATTATTGAAATGATGCTCTATGAAGGACATCCCTCTGGCCTGCTGGTCTTTTATGACTTCTTAAGACAAAATTGACTCAACCCTAGACCTAAGACCTCGAAATTTAAAACAAGATGATGAATGACCCTTGAAGACTTTATTTACTTAAACGGACCTAAACCAGCAATTCCAAACACGAGGGGAATAAATGACACAAAACTACTCCACCAAAGTTATGGCATGCTTAACGGAATGCAACTGATCACACTAATGGGACACCTAACCATGAAATGCAAAGAGCTTTGATCTCTGGTGAAGGGCTAGTAGACCGACTCTAACATTGGCTCCAATGGGGATGGTAGCTCCTTGGAGATGCCAAGAACCTCAGACCTCTGGGAGAGCAGACCAGTGCTTTTAACCATTGGGCGATGGAGTCATTATTTTCACATTTGACACGAACTTTGACAGCTTTATTGACTGCAAATTTGACTGAAAATTGGACACAACTTTGACCCAAACTGACTCAATTTTGAACAGAAAATGGACTGATAAAAAACAACTTGACAAACCTCAAACCAACTAACCTTCATCTCCAGAATTATAGCCTTCACTGCGGGCCCCAGACTGAAGATGAAAGATCAGTACACACATGCGATAAAACAGAAGTAAAACGGTATGTACAATGATGGTGACAAGAGCAGAAAATGCTCAGACATGGTACCTCTTTAGCAGCCGACCATTGACCGACCCTCCGGGGTAATCATCTCCATTCATTTCTTTGAGAAGAAAAGCATTTTGGCCACGATATGCTGCGATCTTGTAGGGACCCTTCCATAAATTGTCAAATTTGTCGTGCTTCCCTTTGTCTTCATTCCGAGCATCCCACCTCAAAACCACATCATCTATTTGGAAGTCATCTGGTTTTGCCTTCCTATCATAAATCTTCTTTATGCGCTCTTGCAACTTGAGAGTATTTTGAAGTACTTCCTCCCGTGTCTGTTGTAAATGGATCATTTGATTAATCCACCTCTGCATGGGATCTTCCTCACTACCAGCTTCTTGAAGCAATTTGACCACCAGAATAGCAAGTGAAGTAGGAAACACCGCGTATGTCCCGTACACCAACTCAAAAGGAGACATGCCAATTGACTTTTTCTGACTTACCCTATCAGCCCACAGTGCATTCACTAACTTTTTGTGCCAGCTCTTCTTATTGATTTCCAGCAACTTTTTAATGATATTTACCAAGGACTTATTTGAAGATTCTGCTAGCCCGTTTCCTTGCGGATGGTAGGCGGTAGAATGCCCCAAGATGATATTGTATTTGTAGCAAAAGTCAACCATTCTCTTTGATTTGAATGCTGCTGCATTATCTGTGATTAACTTACTAGGACAGCCAAAACGTGACAGTATATTATTTTCAAGGAAAGAAATAATTACCGCATCCGTGGCCTGCCGGGTGGGAATGGCTTCAATCCATTTTGTGAAGTAATCTGTAGCTGTCAATATCCATCTATGCTGTCCTGACGATGCCGGATGAATTTCGCCGATAAAATCCAAGCCCCACTGCTGAAATGGTGCGCTGACCTCAATTGGTTTGAGAGGCAATGGCTGTAATTTCTGTTTTCCTTGAAAAATTTGGCACTCGTGACAATTCTTAACAGCTTTATATACATCTGAAAACAACGAAGGCCAATAAAAACCTGCCCTTAGAATCTTATTTGCTGTAGTTTTCCAAAACAAATGGCCCCCGCAGTCACCTCTATGAAAATCCTCCACAACTTTTTTGGCTTCCTCCTCGACCAAACAATTCAGCAACATTCCACCGGGATCCCTCCAATATAATGCAGAATTTAGGATACAAAACTTGGCAGCTTTCAATTTCAATGTCCTACTTTTATTTCGGGGCATCCCAGGAGGTGAAGACAAATTTTGAAGTACATATATAATATCAGAATACCAAGGAGAGGAAATAAAAATATCGGATACCTGTTGTGCTGAATTCTCCTCATCTTCATCGGACATGGCAGCCATCAAATTGATATCTAGGACATGCAGATTTGTTTCAGCCATTAATTTAGCGAGACCTTGACCTTTGATCAGCTTTGTTGGTTTAATCTCCACGTCATACTCTAACAATGCAACGATCCACTTACCTTGCCTTCCTTCTGGTTCTGCCTGTACCAAAACATCCTTTACTACCGCATTAGGAACATATGCTATAATGTGGGAATGCAATATATACACACGGAAATCCTTCAAGGCCTTCACAAGCGCAAGTGCTTGTTTTACAATGATGTTATACTTTAATGCTCTGTCCCTTATAATACGGCTGAAAAAAGCAATAGGCTTCTCAACTCCATCTCTTTTTTGCATTAGTACAGCTGCCAATGTGTGCTCAGAAGCAAATGAAAACAAAATAAAGTCTTGTGTGTAATCCAGACTGATTAGAGTAGGGGCTGAAGATAGAACCAACTTTACCAAATTGAAATATTTTACCGCCTCTTCTGTCCACTTTAATTGACTGTCCTTTTTCAGCATGTTTGTGATTTCTCTAAGATGCTCAGCAAGATTTGGAATGAAGCGACGCAGAAAATTCAGTTTCCCGTTAAAGGACTGTATTTCTTTCTTGTTCTGAGGCTGCTCAATTTGCTGAGTAGCTTCAACACGTGCAGGATCTATACGGATGCCGTCTTTGGAAATGATGTGACCCAAGAGATTGCCTTCACTCATGGCGAAAAGACTCTTCTTTCGATTCAGCGAAATACCATATTGTCTGCAATTTTGAAAAACGATTTTCAAGTGATATAAATGTTCTTCATCAGATTTCGAAAATACAGTCAAGTCATCAAGGTAAACAACAAAAAAAAAATCTTTCTCGTTGGCGAAAGCCATATCCATCGCACGCTGAAAAGTGGCACCTGCATTTTTCAAACCAAACGTCATCTTTGCATAATGAAATGTTCCCCATGGAGTGGTGAATGCAGTTTTGTCACGATCATCCTCATGCACCAAAATCTGATTGTACCCAGAATAGCCATCGAGTAGCGACATCCTTGATGCTCCAACTACTCGCTGCAATATATGATCCATCTTGGGCAGCGGATAATTGTCTTTTAAAGACACCTTATTCAAATTTCTAAAGTCAATGCATAAACGGATCTCACCGGTCTTCTTTCTTACGGGCACCAAATTTGATATCCAATCGGAAAATCTGATAGGCACTATGATTCCAGACTTGTACAACCTGTTCACTTCTTTTTCTATCAATGGCAGCAATTTAGGATTGATTCTCCTCAACTTTTGACGGAAAGGTTTCTGATTTGGCTTTATAGGAATAGTATGCTGAATGATATTGGTGTCATATGTTTTCAGATCTGAGTAATCCCATGCAAAAACATTAGAAAATGAAGATAACAATCTGATATACTCCTTCTTTACCTTTGGTGACAATGACTTTGATAGCTTTACCATCTTGGGATTCTCAGCTGCTCCAATGTTTACCTCTTCAACACCTTCTTCAGTTGGTCTCAATGTCGGTTTGCGGGCCACATCATCTTGATCAAACAGCTCCTCCAAAGGAATCAATCCCTTAGGAATAAAATTGTCCTTAAGTTGCAGCACATCCATTTGATTTACTTCATCTGATTTTGTATCTATGGAGGTATCTTTAAACTCACCTTCAATCTGTAGAAAATCTTTGATTTCTTCATCATCCTGAAAGACTTGCCAACATCGTTGATTATCCGGAACTGTGGGGCGGTGTTTCACATAAATCTCAAATTTGTTGCTGGAATTCATTGGAATTTTTAAGTTACTTGCTGCCTTGGCCAGCGCATCCGCAACACCATTTTGTATGCGGGGCACACATGTCAAAGTATGCTCAGAAAATAACTTCAAAATATCTAGGACAACATTTCGATATGCCCTCATACGAGGATGCTTGGCCTGAAACTCACCTTTAACTTGCTTTATCACCAACTCGGAATCACCATAGACTGCAATCTTCTTTGCTTTCAGCTTTCGAAGAATTTTAAGGCCAGCAATGAGAGCCTCATATTCTGCCTCATTATTTGAACAATCGAACGCTAGTTTATAAGAACACACTCTCACGTTGCTTGGGACTTTGTCTCGGGTAGAAAAGGGACTTCGAATCCACACACCAATACCAGCGCCATCGCTGCCCACAGTGCCATCAAAATCCATGGTCCAAAGACCATCTTCATCCTCCTCCAAGTGCTGAAATTGTGTTACCTCTGTTTTTTCTGTTTGCTGCCCCTTATCTTCAGCTATTTGCTCCATAGCAGCTGGCTTTTCTTCTCTTTCCTTCTGCAGAACCTCTCTAAAATTTTCAGTAATCTCCGGTATATCTTCTGCCTGAACTAACTGACTATCTATCTCATTAAAACTATCAGCAAACAAAACAAACGACTCCAAATCTGTATGTACATAATTTACAGGATGATTTATTGGCTTTTCTTTGCTAGTTATCATATATTTCACCTTTTTCTCCCGATATAACTTTCTCATTTGACCGAAGACTGGAATTGTAGCATATGAAAAATCTAGCTGAAGTGTACCTTTCAACTTAGCTCCCCAAGATATTGAAAGCAGCATACCAAAATGCGGAGGAATATCCGCCACAACCACATCCATCAAGACATTCTTAGCTGGAATTTGATCTAAGCTTACCACCAAGTCCTTGATCAATCCGATACACTTTACCCGGCTAGAATCAAATGAATACAAATCATGGTATTTTCTTGTGATGTCTAATCCCAGCTTTTCCATGATTGCTTTTGGCATCAAATTGTGCGAAGCACCCGAGTCAAACATAGCATTATGTAAAACATACTCGTGCAACCTCAAACTGATATAGAAGGGAGGAACATCACTTTCAGGAGACTCACCATCTAAAGCAGGCCCAAAAACTAATTTTGGCTGATCATCTTCTACATTTACCGTGTCAAGCATTGGATCAAAATTCAGAATTTTGGAGATTTGACCTCGGTAGCTGCTGTTTTTCATGATTTCAGTCAAAGGAATCGACACTTTCAGTTTTGAAATTTCATTCTCCAAACTAAATGCTGAAACCTTTTCACCCTCCTTGGCTGGAACTTCTCTTCTTTCAACTTTATCCCTCATTGTGCTTGGTGGCTGATTTACCTTATCTGCTGATGATGATTGACCTGTTGCGGGATCACTTATCTCTTTTCCTTTTTTCTGTGGGACAGCTGAATCATTTTTTGCTGAAGTATCTTTCTTCTTCTGAATAGGATTTATGGGCACAACTCGATTTCTTAATTGTTTTTGCTGGGCAGACAAAGCGTTCAGGTATCCTCTTTGATACTCCTCTGATTCTTCCTCAAGTGCTGCATCATTTGATAAGATATAATTCTCATCTTGGTGGATGATGGAGTTTCTCACAAATTCTTCCTCTTCCGTAACATAGGTAGGCAGATCATCAGGGGTAAAGAAATGATTTTCCTCCCCTACAGTATCACCTTCATCCTCGGATTCTTGGCTAACAAAATTCTGCTGAAGAGGAGTTTTTACTTGCTGCTGAACTGCTGACTCTTGTGTCCTTGTTTCACGCTGCTTAATTCTGTATTGTGGCTGCTGCGGACCTCGGAAATTAGGATTGTGAATCTGTGGCTCCGTCTTGTCGAGAGTGACCTTTTCGAGCATCCTCTCTACCTTGCGAAGAAGTTGATCTGATGTAGAGGCTTCTTCTTTGATTGTTACTCGCTTTTCAGCTTTCATCCTTGCTCTTTTATCATTCAAATTCGCTTCAACACTAACAGCGATTTTCTGCATATCCTCCAAGGTAGGTGGATCTCTATCTCGCAATGAATAAGCCATCTCCGGATCAAAGCCATCCGGGAATTTGAGAATAGCTGATTTTCTAGATGGTCTTAAATCATCCGGAATAGCATTATAAACTGTGTTAAATCTGATAATGTAATCTTGGACAGACTCACCATGATTACGTTTGAGATTGTTGTACTCGACATTGATCTGAAGTGGATCCTTTCTGATTTCCCATCGGTCTAGAAACTGTCTCTAAAGTTCATCCAATGTGCGTATGCTCCTAGCTGTCAAACCTCTGAACCATTTTCTTAATTCTCCTCCAAATGTTTGCACAAACAAATGCATAGTTACATCTTCTTCATCTATCTCATATAAATCAAAAAAAGTTGCCATTTTGTCTATATGCTGCTGAGCGGAAACACTTTGAGGAGTGCCATCAAACATGGGAATTTTGCTCTGATAATCAGCTGGCATATCATGCAGATTTTGAGGAAGAGCAAGAGGAGCAAACCGAGCAGCCATTGCTTTGGGTAGATTTGGTCTAGGAGTAGTAGGTGGAGTAGGAGTAGCTGTAGTATAAGGAGTATGGGGAGGTGTATGTGGAGGAGAAGCAATATGAGATGAAGAAGGAGAACCGACTGTAGATTCGGGATATGTGATTATAGGAGAAACGGAGATAAAAGGAGGTTTGGTCTGTTCGTGAGCCGTGATAGTGGATCCAATATGGGTGGATACAGTTTCTAGAAAATCAGCAAGATTAGTAGCTTGGATATTTGTCTGAAGAGTTCTTAGGATGAAATTTTCAACCAATTTATTGTGTCTCTCAATTTCAAGGGCAGCTGCAAAATCAGGATTGAGAACTAGGGAATCAAGTGCACTTTCAGATTTGGTTTTGAACAGGGACAACTCAAAGCTCTCATCAAAATCAATATCTTCAAAATACTTAAAAACAGCTGGACACGAATGGGATTTAAATATATGACTAGAATCTGAAGCCAGCTTGTTATTCTCAAAATATCAAGGAACAAATAACCAATCAGCCTGTGAAAACTCTCAACTTATCATCAAAAGTTTCAGAGTTTACAAATGTACTGGGGTAAAATGCAAATGAAGTGCTATGTTCACAAGCTCACGGAGATCGACTGAAGCAGCGTTTATCTACTTGCGCTTATGCAAAGCAAAAGCGTTTCGAAGGCTACCTGGCATATCTTCAGACTCCGTCTAAGACTTATGAAATAAACACATCAGCCAGCAAACAATTTGTTCTCCCCAGTATGGTCGCCAATATGTTAGCGCTCGAATTTGCCTCAGGCTGAGGAAGGCAAAAACTCAAGGCAACATCAAACCAAGCTCAGCCTCGTAGCTAGCCCTACGAGGACAGGAGAGGGCTCTCTCCAGGTCTATCTCGGCAAAAGGTCTTCAAAGGGGCTGAGATGACCAATAAAGAATACTGATTTTAGGCTAGTAAATTGATAGGGAAAGTTTGATTTCAAATTTTTAGGGTTTTGTTGGACAACAGGGCAAGGCAATTTTGGGTGCGGGGATGAGACACGGTTTTTGCAGAGGTCTTTTTGGGGCAAGGTAGGTGATTGTTTTGATGCCTTTAAAGGAATTTAATGGAAAGGTATGACTGGTGAGGAGATAAGGAGAGCAAGAAACTTTCAGGAGTTCTCCTTAAACAGATGAAAACATAGATATTAAGCAAACTTAAAGGCAGAGCATAGAAAACCATGAATTCTACCTTAACACTTCATTTGCTTAATTTGAAAAAGAGAATAGTAGGAAAATGATACACATAACAAACTTACAAGTACATGAGAGTAACACACCATCAACACAAATAACCACAGGAATCCCAAATAGTGCTGCAAAACCCTGGTCTTTCCTTTGCCAAAATTGCAGAGATACAAAGTGTAATACAGTCTAAGCTTATCCCTCCAGAGTCCAACCTTGAAAATGACTAAGAAGATACATAATATAGGCAAGCTAACACATTTCCTTGCCTCTAGGGGTCGAGCTCATCATCCTAGGAGCTGTTTCAACCAATTCTAAACTGAGCACTACAATCTAGGCAATCAAAACAACTTGCCTCTATAAGCTAGGAAAACAATTCATTCATTAATTTTTTGCCATTTTATGAATGAATCTTCTAGAATAGGTAAAAAAGTGTCATTTCAACATGAAAATACATTAATTACATCAAAGAGGGTGAAAAATCCCATGAAAAGTCAAAACTGGTCAAATAGCTGCGTTGTCCTGTACTGTAGATGAAAAACTGGAAAATTTCCTTGATGCGTAGCGCGCCAAATCTCTACGCATAGCGCGCCTTTCAACCCACTTTTGGGGCACTTTCCGGCATCCAAATGAGGCTCCGGTGGGCTTGTTGGAAAGGTATGGATGTCTACTTTCCAACCCAAGTGGAATTTTTCAATTTGGTGCCCATTTGTCCCTCCAAAAATGAATTCTCCCAAGACTGCTTCCTGTGTGTCCAAAAAGGGGCAGAAGGTCATTTTTTGCATGTTTTTTGACCTTTTGGGGGCCCAAAACTTGATGAAATGTCTTGGAAGTGGCTGAGCAGGTGTATTTTATCATGAAAAATCCAAAAATGCAAACCTTTCTTGAATTGGGCCTCCCCATCTTCAGGGTAGCGCGCGGCGCGCTACGCGTTGAGGGCAAAAACCTGTTTTCAATACAAAAATTTCAAAATTGACCAAAACTTCTCCAAATTTTTTGAGATTTGAGCTGAGGGTGTATCATCAAGTACCATGCTCCTTCAAGGAGGCTTCGGCCAAAATTTGGAGTGGATCGGGCCTTTTTCGCCGTTTTAATGCCTTGCTCAATCACCTCTTAAGGATCTTCATTTTTGCTTTGCAAACATGCATGCGGGCCCAGTAATGATTCTTCATATGGAAGAGCATATCTTTGTCTCTGTTTGCCTTGGCTAACAATTTCTCTAAATGAGTGTTCACCTGGATGAGCATAGACCCTTGCTCAATAGGTGTCAAATCACCGAGTCTCTTGCGGGCCAAGTTTCGGTCTTCTCAGATTCGCCGCAACTCATCAAGAGTGTGTTCATCTTCTAGCTACTTGTTACGCTGCTCCAAGTAGTTGATTGTCCAATTGGTCGTTTCCAATTTCTGTTGCAACAAGCGATTTTCAGCCTTCTGTTGCTGAATGATCTCCTTTAGCTCTGCGCTAGGAGAGCTGATATCAAGGTCGATAATATCTATGTCCGGATCTCCTGATGGTCCCTCATCAAACATGGGTTGCTTGCCTCTGTACTGTACCTGTACCTGTGCTGCTGTCGAAAGTGAGGCCCCTTCTACACGAAGTGGAGATAACACTCGCTGTGCTGATGAAGAAGGCGATACCCCTTCCACCTGATGTGGAGATAATACTCGTTGTGCAGATGCAAATAAGGCCCTGTGGCCTCTCTGATATGTAATACATGCTGGAGTGCTGACATGCTCAGGCTCTGGAATGTCAAACTGATGTGAAAGCCCTCCCTCATCATGGACAATCTCAGGAGGTGGCCTTGGTACCGTGAAAAAGTCACGAGAAATGAAATCCTCCCAAGCAATACCCTGCTGTGCCAACTGATGCATCACTATGATTTTAATCAGTGCATAATGATAAATACTCTTGTGCTGTTGTTCTGCGCTCTTCCTTTGTACCAAGGGCACCATCCTTTCTATATTGTGACACATGAAAAAAGGAATGTTCATCATTCGTACCCTTGTGAAATGCATCAACAAACGAATATGGTACGAATAGAGACGTGAAAATCTGCCCTCACAAGTGAAATAGCGAATAATGAGTCTCATCAACGGTGCATACTCATCCCTTAGGAATCTGAAAGGAAAAACAGCAGTTAAGTGTCTCATACACCCGGGTTTGATATATGGCTCATAGTGAAATCTGTCTAACTGCTGGCGCTTATTCCATTCCTCCCCTACATTTGGTATCCCGGTGGCTTGAGCAACAATCTCGGGTGATAGGGTGAAGTCCACTCCTGCAAGGTTCACATGACCATTCTGTAAATGTAGGACAAACAAGCAAGCTAGTTCTCTGTGATGTTGAATTTGTGAGATCCGCTCACAATATCCAAAACATGATTGGTACTGAAAACAGTTCATTGCAAGTGGACAAGCTTGCAAATGAGCCAAAGAAGTGGGCTCCTCCCTGACATGCCGACCACCTTTACCGCCCTTGTGATGCCTCCTTGGCACTTCTATCTCTGGTGTTGAATCACTGTCATAACTCTGCTCATAATCTGATTCGGTTTCTGACATAGTTTTGAAGACAGGATGGCTGAAATGTATATGCTGACTGTGCACACAATTGATTGCTGTTTGACTTTTTCAAATGCTGTTACCAAGGGGACATAAATACAAGGGAATTGTTAGGGAAAGGGAAACATGAGGGAATTAGGGACAATAAAAATAAACAAGGAATTTAGGGAAGGGCAAGGGCATAGGAAATTATGATAATGTAGGGTTTGGGATTTTGTGGAGGGATATTATAGAATTTTATGGGCAATTTTAAGGAGAATGCTGGTGAATGTGGGGAAAAGAAGGATCAAAATGGGAAAACCTTGGACAACATAACACCTTGAAACCCTAGCACAAACTAGGTCTTTAAATTTCACACAGCAATTTAGGGTTTTTACTTCTAATTTTCATGGCATCTTTATCATATTTCTTTCACATTCATCTTGGAAAACTGAAACTAGCCATGGAAAAGAAGCTTACTTGTATTTTTCTTGAGTTAAGAGAGAATTTGAGAGCTTGTTGGCAAGTCATTGGGCGAAAAACCCAACACGTAGCGCACCTTGCCCAATGCGTAGTGCCCCTCTGGTGAGTAGCGCCTGAACAAAATTACACTGAGAAAATCGCGCTGATGCGTAGCGCGCCCTGGGTGCGTAGCGCGCCTCTGCTGATGCGTAGCGCGCCCTTGGAACTGCCCGATTCGCTCACTGATTTGTGAAATCTCCTTTGCAAGGATCCACTTTGCTTGTAAGAGATGAATGAGGTGATAATGAAGAGGAATGTGCTTATATAGGCTCCTTTTTAATTTTTACTTGACCAAAACCCACTTTGTAATGTTTGAGTATTGACACATTTTTGAATTAATAGGCTCTGACTTCTGGTTTCACTTTTTAAAATAAATTGGTTGAAATAATGATTTCTTCTGATGATTTTTGCAGGGATAGCTCTGAAATGCTTTGGCAAAGGAAACCAAGGCTGCGCTTCAACATTTGGAGAACTTGAAATTTTGACAATTTTTTACAAAAACGAGATGGTGACTTGTGTTTTTCAAAAACAGAGTTTTGGAAACAAAGTCCAAATTTAGCTGTACAATGATGAGAATTATTGAAATGATGCTCTATGAAGGACATCCCTCTGGCCTGCTGGTCCTTTATGACTTCTTAAGACAAAATTGACTCAACCCTAGACCTAAGACCTCGAAATTTAAAACAAGATGATGAATGACCCTTGAAGACTTTATTTACTTAAACAGACCTAAACCAGCAGTGCCAAACACGAGGGGAATAAATGACACAAAACTACTCCACCAGAGTTATGGCATGCCTAACGGAATGCAACTGATCACACTGATGGGACACCTAACCATGAAATGCAAAGAGCTTTGATCTCTGGTGAAGGGCTAGTAGACCGACTCTAACAAGAGTCACCAACAAAAGATAATCTAGCAGCACACAAAACCTCTCCAAACAATCTCTATTACATGAGCCTCAAATCTGATCTGAATATTGATGCACTGCTTTAGAAATTTTCTCCATTAACTGCCATTACACTCACTCACTAAAACATTTATTCTCTCCAATAGTTTTGAAGCATACTCACTCTATGAAACCTCCACTTACACACATACACTCACAATCCATCAACATGCAACTCCCAAGTGATGAATATAAAACATGTAGGGAGAAAGTGAGCTTGGGGATAGGATGAAGGGTGAAAAAATTGGACCAAATCAATCCTCTAACACCACTACTTGTGCACTAAATTATTTCATAGCATTGGAGGACCTTTTCAAAACATTTCTGACCATTACAACTTTTTCTGGAAGCCTCTAGGAATTTCCTTGCTAATTTTCTTTAGGTCAGCACGAGGAATGCGGAGAAAATCTCATGAATATCCTCAGTCGCATGCATAAAACTAAAAAAAATCGGTTGGAACCTTCAATCACTCCCATAGAATTGTCTACCAGCTACTGGAGCCTTTTAGTCACTCTCACAGGCTTGGCTCCATGCGATAGGGGTAAATGATGAAGAAAAACATCAATCCTTTAGCTCAGAACTTATACCACCTATTGGATCCTCTTTTTCATCTCCTGTACATGCCTGCAAACCTCTAAGATATCCTCTAACAAATATGAAAGCGGATCAAACATGCCTCCCAAGTGTCACTTCCAAGTTGACCTAAAGGGCCAACAAACAAGGTTGGCAAGAGTGCCAACAAGTGCTCCACTGTCTAACAATCACCTCCACAAGCTGCAACACCTATGATAGACTTGCAATACACTATGGCACATATCCATCATCAACATAAGGTCATCACACCATAACAAGTCATATCCATGTGCATAAGCATGAATACCTAGTTTCCAACTCAACTAGTGTGCCAATCATCATCTCCATCACAAGTATATCTGCATCATCCACTTGTAGAAACATCATCAACCAAACCAATGCTATCATCTAAACATCATGAGTGTGAAATCATACAGCTGACATCAATTCCAACTCAATCATCCCAATGCCAACTCAACTAGCTACAACCATGCTAAAATGAAGGCATCCATTGATCAACTAGGCTATAAGGGTTGACACCAATGCCAACATGAGCTAGCTTCCATCATGAACAATGACAACATCAGCTAGTTGGATCCATGCACACCATAATGCCAATAATCTCCCCCTTTGGCATTGATGGCGACCATACAAACTCCAGATCAATCTCCTTTATCACACTCCCTTTGACATCAATGGAAAAGGGTCAACTCTATATGATAAGGTATCAAAACTGAAGCAAAAACATTGGAGCAACTATCATGGCTGAAAAGTAATGCATGTCAAAAAACATCCATGTCTCCACATCAGTAGCAACAAGTACACATAACCAATCAACATTTAGAGAAGCATACCAACCAACAACCTCTAGTAGAAAGAAACAATATGCCAAGATGAGGCGACCTTACAAGCATAAATGAGCATCATCATATAATATGCAACAATACACAAATATCCTCCATAACTACATAGAAGCAACTACCAAATATCTTTGAACATAACATGAGGCAAAGAAACCCAACTATCATAGTATAGTATGAGGCACATCATGAAAACCTAATGCATACCATAATTCCAACAATGTATGGCTAAAGTAATAAGGGAAAATAATGCTCCCCTTAAACACATGCCATCTCCAAGTTGTAGTGACCGCTTTCGTTGCAACATTCCCTTCCTTGCCAACAAACAAGCACCATATGGACCAAGACTCCACATGACCATGAATCATATGACATATACAATGATACATACATTGTTGTAGTAGAGACATAATACCTCATACATTCTGTCATATGACCATAACATTACCTCATGACTCGTGACTATAAGACCCAGAAGATAGTATAATGCAAGTACATGGCTTCATGAGAATTTTACATGAATATGTCAATAAATTCATAGCTTCTATGATCAACCTCTATGGACCAATGACTCAAATACATGATACATCATCATTAGCCCATATATATGGCTGCAAAATGGACTCTTAATACTCCTCCATAACAAGCCTATCGCCATGATGACTCATTATACTAAAGACTAGACTCTCAACTAATACATAATGATGAAAAAATAGAAAATGCATGGTTGTAGTAATCATCATACAACAACTCATACATGGTTGGTCCATGTCACATGTCATCTCTATACATTGCTAGAGGAATGAGTACATTCTATGCATGGTTGCACATTTTTTCAACCAACTTGCCAGTGAAACCAAAAGCATATATATGTCTGAAAAATGTACTCTTTTTCACTCATAAAAACACATAAAACCTTCCAAAAATGACTGAGTTAAAAGAAATGAAGAAAATTCTAAATATCACATGTAAATCGCATACCATGCATAGCTCCCCCTAAGCTCAATATACCTCCAATAGATAGGTTGATCTTGTGGGCCTGAATGTGCATGATGCTCAAAAGAACTCATCAAGTGATGTTGCAATAATATCAAACTCATCAAGTGACCAAATTCTCCCCTTGAGGTTGTGCACCTCTCATGAATTCTGCAGTCCTCTATAAATATGCATGAAATAATCATGGATTGCAGGAGGGGATGATTTTCACTACTTGAAGAGTTGTTGCTCCTTATTTCTCCACACAATCTTTGGCTGCCTCTTTTCTTCCTTCACTTGCTTCTTTGCTTCTTTCACTGGTTTTCTTCTAGGTCCCCTTTTCTTTTACGTCTTTTATTGATTTTGTCTTGAATAACGGGGCAGCAAACAATCTCTTTCCATATGGCCAAATTTATGACATGTGTATCATTCCACATGGCCAAGAGGATCAAATATATTGTTTCTTATACTAGGTATATACCTTGCATGCAATGTGCTTCTCCTCCATTTGTTAAACCTGAAATATATTTCCTTATGGCCAAACAGGTGACATGAGTAATAATATCCATCAAAATCACAATTATACCTATTGTCCAATCTCCTTGGCTATTGATATTATTGCAATCTTTATTGATTTAATCTACACATTATACTTCGGCAATTAGTTGCAACAGTGTCCAAACTTGTGACAATTGTAGCATTGTACCTCACGCATCAAAGTAATAATACAACTTTGATTCCTTTCAAATATAATGGAGTTACCATGATCATCTCTAGGAGAAAAAGGTCTTTTGAATGTAGGTGCTCCTTGAGATTTTCTTCTCCTGCTAGTTCTGCTTTTTTCTGTTGTTGATTCTTTTGTTTGTTATTTAGCTGCTGGATTTGCTTCTTGTTTCCTTGGTTCTCACTTTTTCTATTGGTATTTTTTTCTACAGGTGTATTGGGATCTTTTTTGTTATTTTTTCCCGCATGCAAACTAGACTCACCCTTTTGAATCCAAGACCATATTTATCCAATGGTGATCTTTGGATCTCAAGAAAATTATCAAAGGCTACGGTACTCTTCTCCATCTTCCACAACTTTCTCAAGGAAACCAGTGTGACTTCTAATTTCTCAACCTCTTCTAACTTCACTTGGTATTGCTTCATTATTCCTTCCTCAACTTTTTCTGACTCTTCCAACTTAATCTTTAAGTTGGAAATCTTTTCCTTGAGCTTGGTCTCCTTATCATCACAGATCTGCAACATTTTTTCTTGATCATTGGATGCAACTATTAGTCTAGAAATATTAGCTCTAAGACCCTTAATAACATTCTCATCTTCATTATGTGCTTCAGCATGATCTAACTCTGAATCATCAAAATTATAACTCAAAATAAAATCATTAATGTTTATACCTTTGGATTCATGAATTTTTTTATCTCTTCTCATCTAATGAATCATGTGCACTAGAAGAATGAGATTCTTGTGGCTGAGCTTCTTTTTTTTGAAGGCCCTTTTTCTTGTTCTTGTTCTTGTTCTTGTTCTTGTTCTTGCTGCTCTTATTCTCATTTTCCTTATTACTGCTAGTACCATCTCCAAATATGAATTCTAGCATGTCCCACATTTCTTTGGCACATTTCAAACCCACTAGTCTCTTCATATCATCATCATGAAGATTCTTGTAGATTATGCATCTTGCATGTGCATCCTTCTACAAAAATTCATCAACAAGTGGATCCTTCCCATAACCTTCACATACTACTCTCCAAATGTTATATCCACAGGAAAAAAATTGAGATTTAACTTTTTTGTTCCATATCTTGTAATTTGCAGTAGTGAGGACAACCATTTTGAAAAAAAAAAGTTCAAATTTTCCGCCAACAAACCCTAGATCTACGTCTCTCCAGTGAATCAAGTTGCAACCAAGAGCCCTTCTTTGATACCAATTGTTGGAAACTTTTGAGCACTACTGGGGGGGTGAATTAGTAGTGTGATCTATATGCATTTTTTACCAATTTAAACTTTAACTAAATCACACATATTCACCAACAACACAATAGATTGTCTCATAAGCATAAACCATATAAGTAGCTAAAACAAGATAATCAGGGAGCAATAATAAACATCACATCAAAACACATCCACACAAGAGACAAGATATTTGGTGGAAAACCCTTCACCGGGAAAAAAACCACCCTTGTTGTTGTTGTGTTGTTATAAATCTTCTATTAAAAAAATATGTCTTTTACATAGATTTTCTAACTCCCATCAGCACGGAGAATCAACCTCATACACAATCAGTTGACTTTGATCAACCTGGAGACTCGATTATAATAATCAATTCGGAAGACTATGCTCTCCACATATCTACAAACTACCATTCGTTGAAAGTCACCACGATCAATTGATCCTCGCCCAACTCCAATTGGACTATCCAACTAAAATTGGATTGAGAAAATGATGCTTTCATTGAAGCTTCACAATCACTGCTCCACATCCATTAAGTCATTTCTCCTCTACTATATGCGTACCTCCTTTCATATATTTTCAAACTAGATCTCAAGGCTTTCTACTCAACTCGATTCAGATCTACAATATGACCTCTAGTAGAAATACAATCTCATCAAATAAAATAACACCACAAATATATTCTTTCACACAAGAGAAATAGTGGCCATAATCCATCCAACAAAACAACTGAATAATATCACCAACATCTAAAATAAAACTCATACCAAACCCTCACACCAAAATATGAATGTTTCATAATACAATCAACAACATAAAACACTATGGTTATGTGCCAAATGCATTAGCATCTCATGCAAAAACAAATGTGAGAGTCACAAAAACAATATACTCCAACAACACACAAAACCTCTCCAAACAATCTTTCTTGCAACAACCTCAAATCTGATTTGAATATTGATGCACTGCTTCAAAAATCTGCTCCATTGTTATGCAACCAGCTCACAAATAGATAGATCAACGACTTAAAAATTATCCTCTTCAAGGGGGAAACCTCCTTTGCATTACATAAATGAGCAATTCTTGGATAATAAAAATGACAAGGCCCCCTTTGTATATATAGGAGTCTAAGGGGTCACAATATAATCAGAGCCTACATAACATAATAATGTAAGGGAACAACAATAACAATAGTGGGCTTCTATGGGGCACAATAATAACAATATGGGGGCTACATGGGCACAAAAATAACAATAAGGGGGCTACACTAACAATAACAATAAGGGGGTTACACTAGTATTATATGCACCTAACATGCCCCTCTCCTTTAAAAAAGTGTTTTCCTTAATGCTTGAGTAGTTCTATATGCTTCTGTATAAAATTCTCATCCTCCCTTATGGAATCTTCAACAGGTAAGTTCTTCCACTTAATAAGATACTCTGAAATTGTTCGATTCTGTAGCTGTCAAATTCTTGTTTCCGTGACTGCTTTAGGCTCATATATGATTTTTCCTTCTTTTTCAAGTACTAACAACACTGTTTAAACTGGAAGGTTTTCATCAATAATCTTATTTAAGCATGAAACATGGAAAACTTGGTGTACTTGGGAAGATGTAGGTGGATCTAATTTGTATGCCATAGTACCAATCTTTTGCAACACCTTGTAAGGACAATAGTACTTGGGTTATAATTTATTATCCTTCTTAGCTTGCTTGAGAGACATTTGTCTGTATGGTTTTAGCTGTAAAAATACCCATTCACCTACATCAAAACTTCTTTCACTACATTGTTGATTTGCCTGTTGTTTCATTTGATTCAGTGCCAGAGTGAGGTTATCCTTTAAGAGTTGGAGAACTTGTTGTTGATGCTCAATGTGATATTCCACTTCTTAAACCTTGGAATTTTCTCTTAAAGATTATGTGATGGATGGTGGATGATATCCATAAAGTTCCATAAATGGGGTCATTTTTGTTGTTGTATGGAAGGAAGTGTTATACCACCATTTAGCTATAGGTAACCACTTGAGCCATTGTGTTTTTTTATTAGATACAAAGCAACAAATATATCCTTCCAAACATTTGTTCACTATCTTAGTTTTCCCATTAGATTGAGGATGATAAGATGAGCAATGAGCTAATTGAGTACCAAGACAAGAAAATAATTTCATCCAAAAAATTCCAGTGAAAATGGGATCTCTTTCACTTACTAAATCTTTGGGTTTCCATGAAGCTTTTGAATTGTTCCCATAAATGCGGTAGCAACTATACTATATTTAAAAGGATGAGGTAATGAAAAAAGGTGTGCATAACTGGTAAGTCTATCAACTACCACCATGATGATACTCTTTCCTTTAGACTTGGGTAAACTTGTGATAAAATCCATTGAGACCTCCTCCCAACGTTGACTTGGAATGGCTAAAGGTTGTAATAGACCTGGGGTCTTAATTGTCTCAACTTTATTTTGTTGGAAAACCAAACATTCAGCCACAAACTTTTGAATATCATATTTAAGGCCATCCCAAAAAAATCCTTCTTGACCCTATGGTAAGTTTAAAAAAATCCTAAGTACCCTCCTAATGGAGAGGTGTGCAATTCCAAAAGAATATTTTGTTTGAGTTGGGAATTCTTACAAATATATGTGATATTTGTACCATAATGAATCATTTTTCCAACTAAATGTATCAAATGTGTTGGGATCTTGTTGCAGCTTTTGAATGAGTGACCACACCTCTTCATCATTCTTTCATTCATCCCTTGCTTTGATTATCCACTCAGGTTAGATAATGGAAATGGCACAAAGCAATGCTTCCACATCCTCATCATTTCTTGAGAGTGCATCTGCAACAACATTTTTCTTCCCTTTTTTGTATATGATTTCAAAGTCATAACCCAACATCTTTGTCACCCATTTTTGTTGCTCTACTGAAGATAATCTTTGTTCCAAAAAGTATTTAAGACTATCATGATCTGTTTTACCTTGAAAATTCTTCCCATTAGGTAAGGTCGCCATTTCTTTAGTGCATGTAGTATTGCCAACATTTCCTTCTCATAAATATTTTTGTGTAAATATTATCCTTTGATTGGACGAAATTCAAAAGAAATGGGTCTTCCTTCTTGCATTAAAACATCACCAATTCCATTTCCTGGGGCATTACATTCCATAATAATAAAAAATTGTGAAGTCTAGCGTAGCTAAGCCTGGTGCTTGGCACATTCCCGCTTTAAGATGTTTAAAGACCTTCGTTGCTTCTAGAGTCCAACAAAATGCATCTTTCTTCAGTAATGATGTTAGAGGTGTCGCTATTCTCCCAAAATTCTTAACACACTTGCAATAATACCCTTTCAACCTGAGAAATCCTCGAAGATGCTTTATGGTTGTGGGGATTTTCCATTCCTTAATGGATTTAATTTTTCTAGGGTCTACCTTAACACCCTCTTGAGATACAATATGACCCAAATATTCCACCTCCTATACTCCAAAGAAACATTTGGAGGTTTTTGCATATAATTGTTTCTCCTCTAGTAGTTTGAGCACCCTGTCAACATGTTGAACATGATCCTTCCAAGACTTGCAGTAGATTAGTATATCATCAAAAAATACTAACACAAATTTTCTAAGGGTTTTAAAATGGAATTCATCAAACCTTGAAATTTTGAAGTTGCGTTAGTAAGGCCAAAAGGCATGACCAAAAATTCATAATGACCCTCATGAGTTATAAATGATGTTTTCAAAATGTCTTCAGTCTTAATTCTAATTTGATGATATCCTGAATGGAGATCCAACTTGGTGAAGTAAATTGCTCCATGTAATTCATCCAACAATTCATCAATGACAGGAATAGGAAACTTATCTTTAATAGTGAGATTGTTGAGCTCCCTATAATTCGGACACATACGCCATGATCCATCCTTCTTGTGCACCAATACTATTGGAGCAGAGAAAGAACTTTGACTAGGTTGAATTATACCAGCCTCTAACATTTCTGCAACCATACATTCATTTCACTCTTTTGGGCATAAGGATATTTGTAAGTCCTAATGTTTGGAGGAACACTTCTTGTAATCAAATGAATAGCATGATCATGATCATGAATAGGTGGGAGGCCTTTGGGAGTCTCAAACACCTTGGAATGATTGTCCAAGTCTTTTTGGAGATTTGGAGAAATAGATTATTTCGATGTTTGAACCTCTAGTGAGCATAATTTTGAAATCATGCCCCGTTTTTCTTTATTCAGAATATTTTTCATGTCAATAGAGCTTATTATATTTTTTGGTTCCCTAAGATGCCCCTTTATTCAACTTCGTTTCCTTCCCAATAAAAAATAAAAAAATGTTCTTGAAAATTGAAAGCTATCATCCCCAAAGATTGTAACCATTGGACTCTTAGTACAACATTAGCATCGCCCATTGGAATGGAAAGTGTTGGACTATTCAATACATATTCCTCCATCGTTAGCTTAATATTATGGAACTTTCCAGAGAAATTTATAGTACCTCCATTTGCAACCATCACTTGAAACTCTGGTGCTGGATATAGGAAGCAATTCAATTCTTTGGCTATCTTACAATGAATAAAATTATGGGTACTACCCGAATCAATTAGAACTATTAAATTTTTCTTCTTGATATATCCTTCTATATTGAGAACTTGAGGAGTGGTAATTCCTACCAATGCATTACAATATATGGTCAAATTCATTTCTTCTTTCTCGGGGGTTGGTTCCTGGTGTATACCCTCCTCTTTTGATGTTTCTTGTTCCTTTTCTCCCTCCTCTTCACAATATATGTAGAATAATTTCTTCTCAGCACACTTATGGCCTTTAGTGTATTTTATATCACAACTGTAACAAAGCCATTTTTCTCTTTTTTCCTCCAATTGTTGTGGTGTCAACCTTGTAGGTTAAGACTAGGAGTAACAACACTTCCATCTTTATAGTTGTGAGTGGTAGACTTCTTGGTTGCCATAATTTTGCTTTCAAGTTTTCTTTCCACCCTGAATACCCTCTCTAATGAATCAAGTTCCCAAAGGTGAAACTCATGTTGGATTTTATCTTTTAAAGTTCCTATGAATACATTAATCCTATGCTCCTTTGGAATATTGGTTTCCCTAATATTCAATTTTTGGAAGTCTTTAATGTGCTCCGCCATTGAACCCTTTTGTTTGAGATTTATCAATTGGCTAAAGAAGGTGTTTCTCTTTGTATCTTCATAATGTGATATCATTTTCGTCATAAAAATTGACTAGGTGACAAGTGGTTTATGAGAACAAAGCCATCTATACCATACAAATTTATTGAGTCCTAAATATAAAGATGCAATATGTACCTTTTGTGAGGGTTGCATATCCTGTAGATCAAAATATTGCTCCATCTATAGTATCCATGTTACTAGATCCTTGCCTTAAAACTTCCTCATATCGATATTTGGAATGCGGTGGTTCTTAAACCCCACATTGGAGTCTCTAAAATCATAATTCATATTTCTTTTGTCCTCATCATGATTTTCATGGATTACCTTATCACCATCGAGAAACCTTTCTTGCAACAACTTCGTCAAACCTTCCTTCAAACCTTCCATGTCTACTTTCAAACCATCCATATTAGCTTCCATTCCATCCTTCAAACCTTCAATGTCTTGTTTTAAACCATCCATGTCATCTTTGGTTGGTCTTTGTGAGAGCGAAATTTTTTGCACTTGGTCCTGTAGTTTTCATATATCATGTTGTAATGCTTCCTCTTCATGTGTCATAGTAGAGATTTCTAAGGGCTTAATGGGTGTAGAATTATTTTGTTTTGGAGGAATTTTAGAACCAAATACTTATATCTATGCTTCAATATTCCCTTTGAATCACTTCAAATTTATTTTTCAAACAAAAGTTATGACAAAATTTAAAAAATACACACCTTTTTCTTTCTTTTTTGGAGCTTGATATTGCAATTGTTGTATCTCTGTAATTTCGGATTTCCAAGGTTTGAAATTAGGTCCTATCGTATCCCTATGAATCTGATTTCCAATGCCACAAGTCAAACTAATATTGGATTCTTCAATATATAGTTATGCCAAATCTCCCATGATGACATGATTATGGATTAGTTCAATGGAGAAAAGTGATATGGGATGCCAAGTGTCATTGTTTCAATATTCGGCCCTGAAATTTCTACAGAAGAAACTAAAGTCCATGCAATTTCACCCACTTTTTACAAAATTCAAATCCGATTTCTGAAATGAAATTTATGATGATTTTTCCTAGGTAACTTGTTTGAGACTAAATTCTGAAGCATGAAAAAACCCTAACTTCTTCGAACCATATCTTAGAAAATATAGTAAAACAAGATCTAAAATTTTGGCACGAAGTTCACCATGATTTTATCTCCATGTGGTTGCAATTATAGCTTCTAAATCTTCGTAGAAAAAACATTGTAGTGAAACTTCTATGATGACCTATTTGAAGCAGCGAAACCCTAGAATCCAAAGCTCTGATACCAAATGTTATGCAACTAGCTCACAAATAGATAGATCAACTACTTAAAAATTATCCTCTTCGAGGGGGAAACCTACTTTAAATTACATAAATGGAAAATTATTAGATGATACAAATGAAAATATCTCCTTTTCATATATAGGATTCTAAGGGGTCACAATATAATGAGAGCCTACATAACAATAATAATGTAATGACACAACAATAAAAATATTGGGCTTCTATGGGGCACAACAATAACAATAAGAGGGCTACATGGGAACAACAATAACAATAAGGGGGATACACTAGTATTATAGGGAAATAACATCCATTAAATGACAGTACACTCACTCACTGAAGCATTTATGCTCTCTAATAGTTTTGAAGCATACTCACTTTATGTAACCTTCTCTTACACACATACACTCACAATCCATCAACACACAGCTCCCAAGTGATGAATGTAAAACATGTAGGGCGAAATTAAGCTTGGGCATAGGATCAAGGGTGCACAAATTGGACCAAATCAATCCACTAACACCACTACTTGTGCACTAAATTATTTCACATCATTGGAGGACCTTTTCAAAACATTTCTAACCATTACAGCTCTTTCTGGAAGCCTCTAGGAATTTCCTTACTAAATTTATTCTGATTAGAATGTGGAATGTGTATAAAATCTTGTGATAATCCTCATTCACATGCATAAAACTAGAAAAACTTGACTGGAACCTTCATTCACTCCCATAGGCCTATCTGCCAGCAACTAGAGCCTTTTAATTTCTCCCACAGGCTTGGCTCCATGTGACTGGGGAAAAGGATGAAGAAAAACATCAAGCTTTCATCTTAGAACCTCTACCACCCGTTGGATCCTCTTCTTTAGCTCTTGTACATACCTGAAAACCTCTAACATAGCCTTTGACACATATGAAAGTGAATCAAACATTCCTCCCAAGTGTCACTGCCAAGTTGACCTAAAGGGATAACAAACAAGGTTGGAAAGAGTGCCAACAAGTCCTCCACTCTCTAATAATCATATCCACAAGCTGAAACACCTATGACATACCTAAAATACTTTGTAAAACATCTCCATCATCAACATAAGGCCATCACGCAACAAAAAGTCATCTCCATGTGCATAAGCATGAAAACCTAGTTGCCAACTCAACTAGTGTTCCAATCATCATCTCCATCACAAGTAGATATGCATCATCCACCTATAGCAACATCATCAACCAAACCAATGGAATCATCTGACCATCATGAATGTGACATCATACAGTTGACATCAATGCCAACATAATCATCCCAATGCCAACTCAACTAGTTTCATCGATGCTACGATGAAGGCATACATGTATCAGTTAGGGTATAAAGGTTGACATCAATGACAACATGAGCTAGTTGCCATCATGAACCAATTTCAACATCAGCTAGTTGGATCCATGCACACCATAATGGAAACATTCCATTGCAACTCGTTGCCCCTTGAATTTCTTCAAAACATTGTTTAGGGCATCAAAATAGCCTCAGAAGTTTGGGACCAAAAAATCATAGAAAAAATTCCAAGAATATAGAGAATTGTTGAGAAAATGGAAGAGGTGGGTGGCCACTGATATCCACCTATACCAAGCCCTCCCCCCTTAGTAAGTATTTTTATCCATTGCATAAACTTCCCTCATCATATGGGGAGATTTTTGTTGAATTTGGCTCCTTATGAGCCACTTTCCTTGGTCAAGAAGTTATCCTACTTTGACAACCTATTAGAATTGTGTGTGTTGCTAACAAGTATCTGTTTCCGAGAAAACTAGTGTCTTTTCGATCTGCTAGTCCCACTATGATTGGCAGCTATCCAAGAAACAAACAATCAAAGAAATTTGTGATTTCCTCTATGTATGATAGATAAGAGAGAAGCAAAGGGACCAACCTAGATCTTCCGCTTGACTCCTTGCTTGATTTCTCTCCCCATTGATAGAGCTTGCAACTCTTCTCCTACTTGTTCCGCTTAGAGAATACCTGTAGAAACAAAGTAACAAAACACCATCAAAGCATCTCGATCTATTATATCATAAAAAATGCAGAATCAGAAATACATTGAACATACAATAGCATTCACAAATAACAAGATTCACAAATACGCAATTGTATGGAAGAAAACTCAAAGAACTTTATTAAAATAGAAGGGAGAATTACAACCCAGCTGTCTGATCCAGCATCAAAGCCCTCTTCGCTTCATGAAAAGCAAAATCACCCAACAATACAATGCTCTTTCTCAAAGACAAACTATCAACATTTCCTTACAAATTACAAAATTCCAGCCTTCAGATCTCTTAGATGAGGGATCCATTTATAGATGTCTGCAAGGGTGTGAGTCATATTTGGGTTTTTTATTAGTGTCATTCCACTTGTTGTTCTTGGTTCCACTTGGAGATTTCTTGGATCTCTTACTCATCTCTGGGTGAATTCAGAGAGGCAAGTGTCATAGGAGAAGTTTCTAGAAGATTCCATGAGCATCCACTTAGCAAACTGTCTCGGACATTTGTCCATCCTCTCTCATCGCACCCCACAGAAGGCCTCTTCAGTATGCATCACACCTGGCTAGTGTAGAAGTCAGTATGCATCGCACCCTGACAGTGGAGCAGTCAGTATGGTCCAGTTTTGGCCAGTTCTGAGTGGTTTTTTAGGTGGAACTTTTGGGGAATGATGTAATCGATTGACCATGATCCTTTAGGGTATGAAACAACAATTTTAGGGGTTAAAGAGCCCTTGGTTTAATGACATATAAGATTGGGGTTGCAATGCCCAAATATGTCTATAACAATTTCCCCCTAAAGCATGAAGTCGTAAATCTTTTGATGTCGGGTGAAATGCTTTATCATGAGGATCTGAGGTATTCGAACTGGAAGGTGACCTGTATAATATACAATACAATACATAATCATTATATTATTTTCATGATCTAGTTGAGGCGGGTATTCCCATGCTCAGCTTTATAAATTCATTTTCTTGTACATAGAACAGACAATCGTCTGTGGTTGCAGACTGGTGATTCTTCATATGAAGAGTCATCTTCCCTAGCTTAGATGACTATCTGTGCAGCTTCTGTGTACATTTGATGTCTTTATATTCCTGAATATATCGCAGCCCGGATGGATGAAACTAGATCCGGGGTCTTCAAACTTGTTCAATCTTCGCCCGATGTACAAGTCGATCCATGTGAAAAGATGTCCTGAAGTCGAACATGGAAAGACATCGCCTGATTATCAGCCAATAATGTAAGTTGTTAATAGGCGCGAGAGGGATCACCAATAATGATAATGACCCTCAAGGTACTACAATACAATTCACGTGGTGTGAATATATGATCTGATGTCAAACACCACTGTCAGGCTAGGCAGTAACTCCATTAGGCAGAAAAACTGATTTGTATTATTCCATTAGGTAGGTCTTTGTTATATACAATAGGGAGTGACTATTCAGTTCATCTCCTGATGACTATTCACATTCCTAATTTAATTATTTACATAAATTCACCCAATCATGAAGATTAGGTGTCAACATTTCCCCCCTTAATCTGAAGGGATGTTGGTGAGTCCAAGGATCATTCTGAATCGTTCAAGCTTTTCCCTTCCAAGCGCTTTGGTGAAGATGTCTGCAATTTGCTCATTTGTGGAACAATGACGGAGATGGATTGTTTTGGCCTCAACATGATGTTGAATCAGATGATATTTAGTATTGATGTGCTTTGTTCGATCATGGAACTTTGGGTTCTTGGACAACTTTATTGCAGAGGTGTTGTCAATCATGAGTGGAGTTGATTGTACTTGTTTTACCTGCAAATCTTCAAGAATTTTCCTGAGCCACACAATTTCTTTTGTTGCTTCAGCTGCTGCCACGTATTCTGCTTCTACTGTGGAATCTGCTGGAACTGATTGTTTGCATGATCTCCAAGAGACACCTCCTGATCCAAGACTCACAACATATCCTGAAGTAGATACCCCAGTTTCTTTGTCTCCATCGAATTCTGAATCAGAGTACCCGATCAAGCTGAAGTCATCCACCTATGTGTACTTGATTCCAAAGTCTTGAGTTCCCTTCAAGTACTTTAGAACTCTTTTTGCAACAGACCAATGTCCCTCACAAGGCTTTTGCATAAACCTGGAGAGGATTCCAACAGAAAATGAAATGTCTGGTCTGGTGGTAGTTAGGTAGTTGAGACTTCCTACAAGCTGTCTATAATTTGTTGCATCCTCAAATTCCTTTCCTTCAATAGATGTTAGCTTCAAGTTTTGTTCCATTGGAGTAGTAAGAGGATTGCACTCTGTCATGCCAAACCTATTCAAAAAATCTCCAATGTATTTCTTTTGAGAAAGAAATCTGGACTTTGGATGTTGGGTTACTTCAATGCCAAGATAGTAATGAACATAGCCCAAATCAGTCATTTCAAAACTTTTTCCCAATTCCTTCTTTATGGATGCAATGTAGCTTTCATTGTTCCCTGTCATTAAAAGATCATCTACATATACCACAAGATATACAACTGTTTTGCCAACTTTCTTGACAAATAAAGTTGCATCATCAAGATCAAAATGATTGAAATTGAGTTTCAGAAGATGCTTAGTTAGTTTTTCATACCAGGCTCGCGATGCTTGTTTGAGGCCATACAAGGACTTCACAAGTTTGAATACTTTATGTTCATGTCCTTTCACATCAAATCCTTCAGGCTAGGACATAAAAACATTTTCTTTTATATCTCCATTCAAGAAAGCAGTTTTTACATCCATTTGATGGACTTTCCAACCGTTCTGAGCTGCTAGTGCAAAGAGTGTCCGGATGGTGGCCCATTTTGCTGTGGGGGCAAAAGTCTCCTCATAATCAACCCCTTCCTTCTGTGCAAAACCTTTTGCCACAAGCCTAGCTTTGTGCTTGTCAAGTGAGCCATCAGCTTTATACTTGTTCTTGTAGACCCACTTGCAGCCAATTAGTTTGGTTCCTAATGGAGGATCAACCAGCTTCCAAGTGTCGTTCTTTATGAGGGAATCATACTGCTTTTGCATCGCTTCTTTCCATTCATCATGAGAAGCATCTTCTTTAAAGGAAGTTGGTTCAAAATCTGTAGACAAGTTTAATTCACAATCATAAGAAACATCCATATCAACAGGTGAATTAGAGTCATCTACACCACCTCCATTTTGCCGGTTTGAATTTCTGGTTCCTGTTTTTCCAATTTCATTAGGATGAACACTTTCAAGTGTCTTCGTCAGCCACTTTGGGGGACCTTTCTGAGATGGTCCAGGCTGCTCTGTTGATTGAGTTGGGACTGAATCAAGATTGAGTCTCCCAATTCTATCAATTACATCACTTAAAGCATCATCCGTTGTTGGAGTTTCATTCGGGGGAGAGTGATCTTCAGAAGAAGATTCCACATGTTTATCTAGAATAGGAATCCCCCCTTCAAGATGTGGAATCTGATTATCAAATTCTTGAAATGATTTTGTTTTTGCGAATCTATCCAAGCGATCAAGTTGTCGCTCAACAACATTGTCAAATTTGGACGATTCAAGAAAAATTACATCTCTAGATACAACAAACTTTTTATTTACTTCATCATAGAGGCGGTATGCTTTGGAGGTGTTTGAGTACCCCAAGAAGATACACTTATGACTTCTAGCACCAAGTTTGTTTCTATGTACCTTTGGTATCAAATCATAACAGGTGGAACCAAAGATCCTGAGATGTTTTACCAAAGGAACATGTCCATACCACATTTCATAAGGAGTCTTGTTTCTTATAGCATTAGATGGACATCTATTCTTTATATATGCAGCACATAGAACAACATCAGCCCAAAACATTATCTTTACATTTTTGAAGAAAAGCATGGATCGTACCATATTCAAGATTGTTCTATTCATTCTTTCAACTACACCATTCTGTTGGGGATTATAAGGCACAGTTGTTTGATGTTTGATCCCATGTTGGCGAAGATAGTTTTCAAATTCATTTGATGTGTATTCTTTTCCATTATCAGTGCGAATAGACCCAATATGAGATTGTGCATCATTTTCAATCCATTTATGAAAATTCTTGAATGTTTGAAAAGCATCAGATTTTTTCTTCAATAAATAAACCCAACACATTCTTGTGTAGTCATCAATATATGTGATGATATATTTATTTCCATTTGCAGAAGGAACAGGAATTGGACCACATAAATCTGAATGAATGAGTTCAAGCTTCCTATGTGCTCTTGAATGTGAATCATGAAAAGACTGTTTGCTATGCTTTCCTAGAATGCAAGCATCACATTGCTTAAGTTTCCTAGGAATTGTAGGCAAACCAGCAACACCATTTTTCTTCAATAATCGGAGACTGTCATAGTTTAAATGTCCAAATCTAGCATGCCATAATAAACTTGATGGAAGTGTACCTTCTTCAAGATGAGAAATATATGAGAAATGTTGTGCATGAGCAGAGGTTCCTTGCAGTTTGAGAAGCCTTTCTTCTTCGATTCCCCTCATGACAAGTGAGTGGTCAGATGCTTTTCTTACCTCAAGCTTGCCATCAAACATATGAATGGAGTGACCCTGCTGGCGGATGTGGACCAAGGACAACAAGTTTCTCTTGAGCTGTGGGAGATATAGAACATGATCCAGAATAAAGTCTGGAAGACCAGGCAGTTTAAGCCTCATTGTGCCAAGCCCTGGTGGCTTGATTTTTGATTGATCTGCAAAGTATACTGCTCCATCAACATTGTCAGTAAAATCTTCAAAAAAATCTTTTCTATGAGTCATGTGGCAAGTTGCTCCTGAATCAAGCAACCAATCATTTTTCCATGAAGCAAGTGAAGCATTAAACAAATCTTCATTTACTCCAATGTTACATTGTGCCTCAACATAGTGAGTGGATTCAAGTGCTTTAACTTTGTCTGTATCATCAGTTTTACCTTTCTATTGGTTTCTTTTCTGCTCAATTTTGTCCCATGGTAGCTTGCATGTAGAGGCATCATGTGATCCATTTCTTTTGCAGTGGATGCAGTGCAAATCTGCCTTTTCTCCTTGAGAATGTCTGCCCCCCTGCCTCTGAAATATCTTCCTCTTCCTCTTCGTCCACCTCTTACTCTTGTAGAATCTTGAGCAGGATGCTTTTCTTTATGAGCAAGGCACACAGTCTCTTCAAAAGATTCAGAGGTTGTCTTCTTTCCAAAAGCTTTCTCTCTTTCAGCAAACTTTTTCACAAGAGAGTCAAAGGTTATATCTTTGAGATTTCCATTTGCTTGCAAAGACTCAAGATAATTGGAGTAAGTAGGATAAAGTGCCTTGAGAAAAGCAAAAAGAGGGATATCCAGCTCAACCTTAGTGGAATTGATATCATGCATTATAGACTTTACTTCAGATGCAAGAGCAAGAGGATCATTATTTTGCAGTTCAAGAGTGAAGAGTTTAATCATGAGTTGAACAATTTCAAGTGCAGAATGTGAGTCATAGAGTTCTTTCAACTTTTGTAAGGCTTCAAAGGCAGTTGAATATGATGAAATATGGTGACTCACCTCTTCATTTAAAGATGCTGCAATTAATGCATAGGCTTTGATGTTCTTGTTTTCCCAAATGGCGAGCTCTTTGTCTGAGATAGGATGTACTGGGTCATTGTCTCCTTCTCCGACGCACACTCCTTTCCACAACTCATTGAAGATGAGGGTGTGTTTTATCATCCGGGACCATTCAGGATAGTTCTCCTTGCCAGTGAGAACTATTCCTACCATGGATATGATTGAATGCATTCTGTAAAAAAACTTTTGCTGATAGAAAAAAAAAAAAAATACTTCTGCCAATATACAGTAAAAATGTACTCAAAAGGGCATTCTCAAAGGGTATTATCGTCCACTAAAATTTATAACATAAGATTTTCATGTACCCATTGAATCACTGTCATCACAACTTTAATCCACAAACAAAAAATGACTTTCAAAAATGTACACAGCTACCAATAAAAATCATTCAATGCATGCGCAGTATACAGCATGGGAAGCCCAATCCTTTCACACAAGTTTAAAATTCACCAAAGTCCAAGCTCACAAGCTGCTCTGTCAAGCAGGTACACTCCTCAAAGATGTCAGTGCAACACTTGCTCTACCAAAATGGGACTATGCGTAAACCAAAACTTACGTTCTGGTACCAAAATCCTCCACCACAAACAACAAGAGGAATGGGCCTATGCGTAAAACTTACGTTCTGGTACCAAAATACAGCGTTCAATAGACAACTTACAAAATAGTAACGTTCACATTTAGACAGCGTTCACATATAGATAGCGTTCACATATTACAACAGGCAGCAATACAATACCCCAACGCAATAGAAATACGACCCCTTCAACACAAAAAATAAACGCTCTAGAACTCAACGCTGGCTGTCATAGCATGGAGTTAAATTTTGCAGTGTGCTAGGCCAACAGTGTGAACTATGAAGCCATCGAATCCAAGGAGAAACCGCTACAGTAAAACAACCGAGAATCAAAAGCTGAATCATTTAGTATGAAAAACCTGAGCCGCGATTTAGATAATTTTCATTGAGCAGAATAGCATAGACGTATTCAGTGAAGGCAAGGCCATGGTCTGGGGAGGAGTAGGGAAGACCGTAAATCAGTGATTGTTAGCACTGTATTAGTTTTTCCCATCCTCGCAAGCCGAAGGCCTTTCTACCAGTTGAATGGTGCGTAGATCCATGGAACCCGCTGGTGGATCAACTGATCAGCGGCCAAACCACGTGCAATTCAGTCGAGAAGTGGAGTAATTCCCACAGACGGTGCAATAATGGAGATTCGAACCTCGACTATTCAGTTTCCAATGCGGTCAGAGATAAGCTGTAGCTTATAAGAGATGGATGCATTATAGAGAGTGTTATGGACAGAGCAGAGAGCGTTATGGACAGATCGCAGTGGCGCAGTGGAAAGGAATATGGACAGAGGTAGCGCTGGAAAGGAATATGGACAGATGCGTTATATGGCAAAGGCAGCATGTTAGACCTGAGGGGATATGGTAGACAGAGGAGTTACAGGAGCATAAGAGCAAAAAAACAAGGAGCTGGCTCTGATACCATGTCAGGCCAGGCAGTAACTCCATTAGGCAGAAAAACTGATTCGTATTATTCCATTAGGTAGGTCTTTGTTATATATAATAGGGAGTGATTGTTCAATTCATCTCCCGATGACTATTCACATTCCTAATTTAATTATTTACATAAATTCACCCAATCATGAAGATTAGGTGTCAACAACCACGCAAAATCTTTCGATCGAAGGCCATTGATGTAAACCTGTCGTCGGAAGTGAGAAACTTGCCATTGAGGCATGCAAGCTTCAAAGTACTAAAAGGGTTGTTTCTAAGTCAACTTCTTGGATAATGAGCTAATGTCGACAAGAAGTGACCCGTCGTAGGAGGGCCTTAATGTATCCCACATCTATGACACAAAACGAAGCAAATGATTTTCTGGAGGTGAAAACGATCTGATGATACAAGGTTCAGGAATGGCGGTCATGAAAAATGGAGGGTGAAGGTATTGCAGTGGATGAGGCATTAACTGGAAGGAGAATTCTCTGAATGAATTCTCTTGAACATATTGGCGACACTGAGATGGATTGGTATCATTAACCCCAAAAGATGGATGGTATGGAGGACGAATGGTGATATGACCGGTGAACGGAATAACCCAACCCAACTCAATCATGGTGATGGAGTGAAAGTGTCATGTTCAAGAGCAACCTGCTACCAATAAACTTCTTCAAGTTTTCTTCCCTTTTCCCTAGTCATTTCTGACCAGTACCTCTTTATTTTTGTCAAGCTTGAGGAGGATAACATATGCTTGTTCTATAATTTTCCCTTTGCGCAAACCTATCGCTATGTTTTAGCGAGCCTAGCGACAGTGAAACTTGTTCTTGTCTGGGTGGACAAGTTTGTCACTATTGTTTTAACAAGTTTAACAACAAAGATAACTCAATCGTTTTCATGTTTAGATAGTTTGAAAAGGGATGAAAAGGAATTTCCAGCAGTTCTTTTTCGTAGCATAATCCCTTAAGTCCGAAAAAGATTAAAAAAATACAAAATGGATGACTTTTCCGATCACTTTAGCGAGCCGAAAAAGACAAGCGCTTGAAATTTTTCATGAGATAATCCCTCAGGACCGAAAAGTTTAAAATATACAGGAGGGATGGCACTTCCAATCACTTTAGTGAGCTGGAGAGGCGAATTGGCTCAACAATCTTTTCATATTTAACGAGTCTAAAAAGAGTTTAAAGAGGACTCGTTTTTTGAGGAAGGAGTGGTGTTTAGGGTAGCAACTAGTTCCGGGTAAGCTTGGAACTTCTCAAAACATGGTAATGTGAAGAGGGTGGCTAACAGGACCACTCATCGCAGCTATTCCTCAAAATGGTAAACAATCAAGTGGAAGCATATGATCGGTCAAAAGGATGGAGGTGATGGAAGGAACACAACCAAGGTTCAAAAGGCTGATATAATTGCGATCACAAGGGTTATTTACCGAAGGTGGGTTCATTTTTTAACGAGCTTGAACTCTGGGGGAACATATGCTTAGTGGTAGGCTTATTTTTTAACGAGCTTGAACCATACGATAACATTTCTCATTGCCTTTTTATGTAGGCTAGAAATGACCAAACTACAAAGCTAAAAAAACTATTAAAGCTAATGAACTACTAAGGTTAGGTAGGATGGTTTCATTAGCAGTTTAGACAAAACCCTTCCTTTGCTTCATCTGTGGCGCAGACATTGTTGAACCAATTGTGGAGTACTAAAAAGGTATGTTTTTAGTGATCATTTTAGTGGCTTTTCAGTAGGACTTATGAATCTTTTACATCATGAATGAGGAAAACAATAGAGAATTGTGGTAGAATACGTAGAATTAGTATGCAAAGACTTATCCGTTGATAATTGTCATTTTCCTGTGCAAGAAAGGGTAAAGACGAGGAGCTGTTGTTCCAAAGAAGAAGATAAGAACAGGGTAACTGTTGTCCCTTTGACGAAGGACCGAGTGCAGACGAGGCAAAGCAAGCTGAAGCAAACCAGTGCGGAAAACGAGGAAAAGGTACCAGCTCGGCGGAAGAGAAAGAAGTGATTAGGGATCAACAGTTTTGCGAATCCCTCAGGATCTTCGATCCTGAGGGATCGCTGCTTTATTTATCTTATCACTTAGACATCTCCGCCGTTACCCTTATATAAAGGGACGGCATTGTTAGTCTGGGGGAGATACTTTTATGTAACTTTTTGTTAAAGACTTAACTTTGATCATCGAGTCTTGTTGAACTTGGCTCATTGTACTTTCTGTTTTATGCATTAATATAAACTTGGTGATTATCTCATCTTCGCGTATGGATTAGCTTAAAGTGGTGTACCCTTGAGGCTAAGGGCCCGGCCCCAGAGGACACTTGCTTCTGTATCACTACAATTTGATTTCTGCGTGGTTTTCTTATCGTCACTAGTTTGTAATCTGATATGCTTTATAAGTTACATCACATGCTCTGCTAAGTTTCGTTCATTAATGTTCTTTCCATTGACTCTGCATTATATTATCAATACTTTCAGAGTGGATGAAATCTTATTAGATTCAACTGAATAGTGTTATCCTTGTGTTATGAAGCTTCTATGCTAAGTATGTGTGTTAAGGTAATTATCTGAAAGGTGTGTTCTTTATGATTCAAAATTCATGTTGTTCCATTTGGAGACACAGTTATAATTCCTGTTGATGATTGGGATTAAATTCAGATTACTTTCTTAGAGTGTTATGTGTGTATGACTTTCATATGTTGTTCCATAATTGAAATTTATTGCTGTTCCTTTAGTGGATTGCTTGATTTGCTTGGAGAATGAAAGATTGGAGTTTTGATTACGATAAGAGCTTTTGAGTTGATAGGATGAAGTTTGATTGTTACTCGCGAGGTTTAGTTATAGTGATTGCTGTTCCATTTTAAGCATTGTTGTTCCTTTCTATATTTACTGTTTAATTTCCTATTTGATGTTCCATTTCTATTTGCCATTTCATTTACTCGCATTTGGTGTGAGAGACGATCTGTGGCTGTAGTGAGCCTTTGCATTTACTGCCTTGCTCCCAGACCCTTGATCCATGCTTTAGTTTCCTTTCCATCAGTTTCCAAAGGGATGGACTACTGCTGTCGGACCCTTGACTGATATTTTGAGAGTGTGTGCTTTATTCATTTGAAGGAACTTAGTTATATACAAGCATCAATTTACTCTTGTATTTTGTAGGACGCTGTACTACTTGCATTACTCTGACAAATAGCCTCGGATTGAGTCACTCTTTGAAATAACCAAACATTCCCGGATTGACATATTAATGTGAGGTAATTAGAGGTGAAAGAGACCCTTTTTATAGCTCTACATTTTGGCGTCGTTGCCGGGGAAAGAGTGTAGCCATTTGTTTTTTTCAGAGTAGTGTACGAACCTGCTAGGAAAGAGTTGGATTTTAAAAACGAAAGGTAAGAACCTGCGTACGGAGCATGTAAAAGCCCTGCTCCATTGTCCGCTTTCCTAACAGATTTGCTTTTGCTTTGATTAAATAGAATTTAGCAGTTTATTTAAGTGTATGACTAAGCAGAAAAAACCAGAAAAGAATATCAAGCTTCCATCCAAACCTGAAAAAGCTAAGGGGTCGGTGACCCTTGGTCGAACAAGTTTCATAGACAAAATCTATAAGAAAACAGAATCTCAGCCATCAGTAGGTTTCAGGAAAACCATTTCTAAGTAGCCTACTAGTTCCCTTCAGGCCACAGGATCACCATCTGTAGCCTTTGCTGAGGTGCATAGTGAAACTGAAGAGCAGTACTTTCAGGAAATTGAAAATTCTACTCCAGAACTATTGCAGGAAGGGAATTTCAGTAACTTGTGTGAAGGAGAAGGAGAAACAGGGGAAACAGAAGAACCAAAATCTCCCATTGGAACAGATCAGCCATTAAACAGCCGGAATAAGGGGAGTGCTGCAAAAATCATTGTTGAAGGAATTCAATCTCCTCAAACATCAGGTATTCCTCTTATTCCAGATAAAGGAAGTTCCATTAAAACTATCCCTGCTAAAATCGTTCCCTCTCAACCTAGGAATACCCTCCTAGATATCCCAGAAGGTTATTGGAACATATTTGATCCTATGGCTCAGAATCAGCCAAATACTCAAACCTCTACATTACAATATCCTATAGTGGATTCTGCAGCAAATGCACCCATGAAAGCTATCCCTCTTCAACATATCCCCACCTTTCACGGTCTTACATCAGAAGATCTGGATGCATTTTTATTCGAATTTGATGTGTTGTGTAGGGGATATGATTACACAACCGATCCCCAGAAATTGAAATTATTCCCCTCAACATTAAAGGGGGCTGCTCTAAGATGGTTTATGGGACTAGGTGGTGGGGTCATCAACAATTGGGATCAGATGAAAGAATCCTTCTTAAAAAAATATCAGGATTATTGTAGGTCTAGAGAATTGAAAGATGAAATAATTCAAATGACAGCCAAACCAAACGAAACATTAGAGGAATATGTGGAACGTTTTCAATATAATTTACAAAGATCTCCTTATGCATCACTACCTTTACCTAATAATGTGTTAAAAACTGCATTGATAAGGGGCATGAAGGAACAGTGGATCGAAACATTAAACATTATGGGAAAAGGGGATATTTATCGAGAGAATTTTATTGACATTATTGATTTATGCATCAGGAGTTCGAGAGGCAGCACAAGAATAAAATCGACAAAATATGATCGGTTTGCAAGAGACAATAAGATAGCAACAGAAGGAGTAACGCGTGTGGAGATTGGAAATTTATTAGAAAATTTTAAAACTGATATTCTAGGGACACTAACTACACAACTTGATATTATGCAGGCCAAGCAAAAGCAGATGGAGGCAGAACAGAATTTGGCAATCTTCTGCCCCCGATGCAGAAAAAAACATAGCCACAAGGAGTGTCCATTGGATACAGTCCAAACATGTGCCATCTGTACAAACGATCATCTTACGGAAAGCTGCCCCTCACTTCCTGGATTAAAGGCAGTATATAAGGAAGCAGAGGAAGAACCAGAATCAGTGTACTTGATCAACCAGCGCCACCAGTGGCAGCAAAGACAATCTGGTATGTTTTCAGACCCAACCTCTTCTTTTCAGCCTCCACAATATAACGCTCAACAATATAATATGTGGCAAAATCAGCCCCCACCCCCATTCCCAAATTGGTCACCACCACCGTTTCCTTCTTCAAACCCATGGCTGAATCATCCAAATCAATCTAGTTGGCCGAATTTCCCTTATAATTCACCATATTGTCAAAATATCCCATATCCTCCACAATGGACACCCCCTACTTCACAAGGTTCATCCTGGCAGACAAACTGGCAAAGACCGATGCAACAGCCAGTAGGAACTATTCCGCTCCCTCAACCTACTCTGCCAGCTCTACAACAAAATCCCCAGTCTAATTTGAGACCGCAACTCCCAGCCCAACCCAACCCCAATCCAAATAACAGACCGGTCCAATCTCTTCAAATCATTGAATCACCAGAAATAGAACCTGATCTGCGGGAGTGTAATGATCTTCAATTACGATCTGGATGTATCATTCAAAATGAGGGAGGTAAAACAGTTCATAATGAAGATCAGTTAGTAAGAGAACATCAATTGCAATGAGAGGATGTAAATAATCAGCAGTCTCATAATCAAGCAACCACATCCTCTCCCCCATTCCCAGAACGATTAGTCATACCTCGACCTTTACAGTACCCTGACTTTGACATTCTGGGGGAATTACAAAATCTGTACATAAAATTCTCGTTCCTCCAAGCCATTCAAGACATTCCTATATATGCAAAAACTATTAAAGAATTGTTCATAAGGAAACCAAGGAGGAATATAACAACTAATCCAAGAGTCCAAGTAGTCGGTACTTTATCCGATTTCTTATCTGGGAAAGAAAAACCCATCAAATATGAAGATCCAGGAAATCCAATTGTAACTGTTCAAATTTACGGTCAGACCTTGTCTAATGCCTTAGTTGATCTAGGAGCTGCAATTTATGTTTTAACAACCACCACCTGTCAAAAACTTGGCATTACATCTGTAGAACCTACCTCTACTTTGTTAGAATTAGCTGACCGATCTGTGATTAGACGAGAAGGTACTCTACACGATGTCATGGTCTCTGTAGACTCCTGGGAATATCCGACCGATTTCCTGATAATTAATCCAAAAACCCGACTTGATGGACACCCGCTAATCCTAAGAAGGCCTTGGCTTGCCACCGCCGATGCTTACATTGGTTGCCGGCAAGGAAATATGACCATAACTAAAGGACCCGATATTAATAATTTGGTTCTATACCCTCCAGCGCAGCCAAATCTCACAATAACTAAAACTAACAAGTATCTTGTATCATACCTTACTGACAACATTAGATATCCATTAACGTTGCAAGAGGCACTTGATTTTAAAGATCAAACAGAAGATGATGCTATTAATAATTTCATCAGTCAAACTGAAGCTGAATCCTGCACACAATGTCACATGATAGAAGCAGCATTTGATAATGAATTAGAGGAAGATCCTTTGAAAGACACACATGATCAAACAATACCTATTACTTCTATCGCAAATAGTAAAATTGTGGAAACTGAACCGGGAAAAACTTTAAATATCAATGCCAACCTCGCATCTGAACAAGAAACTAAGCTCATCCATGTATTAAGAAAATATCAACAGGCATTTGCATGGGATTACCCTGATATGAAAGGAATCGACCCACATTTGTGTACACACCACATTTATATAGAAAAAGATGCTAGACTTGTCCGTCAACCGCAGAGAAGACTCAATCCTCATTTAAAAGATGTGGTTAAAGCAGAGCTTCAGAAACTGTTAGATGTTAATTTTATTTATCCTATTTCTGACAGTAAATGGGTCTCTCCACTTGTGGTCGTACCAAAAAAGAATGGGAAATGGAGAATTTGTGTAGATTACAGGGAACTCAATAAAGTAACACAAAAAGACCACTTTCCACTCCCATTCATAGACCAAGTGCTAGATACTTTGGCAGGGAAAAAATTCTTTTCCTTCGTGGATGGCTTCAGTGGATACAATCAGATTCAGATTGCCCCTGAAGACCAGGACAAAACAACTTTCACTTGTCCGTGGGGGACATTTGCCTACCGAGTCCTACCATTTGGCCTATGTAATGCTCCCGCCACATTCCAAAGGGCTATCCTTAGCATTTTTGCAGATTTAATAAATGATGGACTTGAAGTGTATATGGATGACTTTACACCCTATGGAGAAGATTTTGATCCAGCACTAAATACCCTAGAAAAAGTCCTACAACGCTGTATAGCTACCAGGCTCTGCTTAAGTCACGAAAAATGTTACATGATGATGACTGAAGGACTTATTCTAGGACACTATATTTCAGCAGTCGACATTCAGGTAGACCCGGCCAAAATCCAAATACTTTTGCTTATTCCCACTCCTACTACTCAAACAGAGGCACGCAGCTTTCTTGGATTTTTTGGATATTATAGATGATTTATAGAACATTATTCACATATTGCTGCACCTTTATATGCACTAACTGGTAACGTTGATTTTCTTTGGACAGACAAATGTGAACGTGCTTTCAAGGATTTAAAGAAGCTTGTATCTACAGCCCCAGTCCTGTGAGGACCAAATTGGGACCTGCCATTTCAAATATCAGCTGATGCCTCAGATACAGCCATTGGCGCAGCCCTTGGGCAGGAAGAAGATAAAAAACCATATGCTATCTATTACATCAGCAAGAATTTATCTCCTGCTGAATTAAATTACACTGTTACTGAAAAGGAATTCCTAGCTGTAATACATGCTGTCAATAAATTTAGACATTATATTACAGGTTATCCTGTTATTTTGTATACGGATCATTCCGCCATAAAATACTTAGCAAATAAGCCTGTCACAAATGCTAGAATAACTAGATGGTTGATTTTATTGCAGGAATTCGATATCACAATCAAGGACCGGCCTGGAAAAGAGAACCCTGTAGCCGATTTTCTCTCAAGAATGCCAAAGTCAGTTGATGTAGCAGCAGTTGAAGATCAATTTCCAGACGAAAATCTATTTGTTGTTGCCGTTCAAACACCCTGGTATGCCGATGTTGCCAATTACATTGCAGTAGGTAAACTACCAAAACACTTAACCCCTAATGAGCGAAAACAGATTGTTCAGAAGAGTACTCGATTTTCCTAGATTGGGGGCTATTTGTTTCATACAGGGGCAGACATGCATATTAGGAGATGTGTTCGAGAAGATGAGATCTTTGACATCCTAAAAGCCTGTCACGACGGACCATGTGGGGGACACTTCGCTGAGCATAGAATGGGACACAAAGTATTACAGACAGGATATTACTGGCCCACGATTTTCAGAGATGCAAAGAAATTTGTCCAAGCCTGTGACAGCTGCCAGTGAGCAGGACGTCCTGGTCAAGCTGATGAGATGCCCCTTAAACCTCAGTTAGTCATCGAACCATTTGAGCGATGGGCTCTTGATTTCGTTGGACCCATCAACCCCTCATCAAATCAGAGAACATATATCTTGGTGGCAACAGAATATGTCACCAAGTGGGTTGAAGCAGAAGCGTTGCCAAGGGCCACAGAGGACTTTGTTATACAGTTCCTCTTCCATCTATTTGTATGTTATGGCCTTCCAAGGGAAATAATCACAGACGGAGGACCACAATTTGCTGGCCATAGATTAGCAGCAACACTTAATAATTATCATGTCCAGCACAAAATTACTACCCCATATCATCCACAGGTGAACGGACAAGTAGAAAGCAACAATAAGATAATAGAATCGATCCTAACAAAAACCATTGCCTCACATAGGCGTGATTGGGCTACCCGACTACCTGAAGCACTTTGGGCCTATAGAACAACATGGAGAAGCACCACTGGTTACTCACCTTATCAATTAGTGTTTGGAAAACAACCCATTTTCCCTATAGAGTTTGAAATCCAAACATTACGAACAACACAGGAAGTCGGATTAGATTTAACTAAGGCACAGATTAATTGACTACAACAGATCAATGAATTGGACGAAATTAGGCTCTCCGCACTACAAAATACAACATTGATTCAACAGCAGCGAGCTAAATGGCATGATGCCCTCATTAAAAACAAAGTCTTCCATCAGGGAGACTGGGCCCTATTATATGACTCTCAGTTTCAGGATTTCCCTGGGAAACTCCAGACTCGTTGGTTAGGACCATACGAAATCCAGAAGGTACATGACAATGGGACCATCACTTTAACTACCATTGACGGGTCTGGATATACCTTCAAAGTGAATTGCCACCGGGTTCGTCTCTATCGTAAACCACTCACTCGGGAATCCTTATGCCAACAACTACGCAGAGACGCTGATATGGATATCTTAGGAGAGGAAGAGAAATCTTCCTCACCCGTAATTCATTAAGCAAGTCATTTCTTTTCACAATTTGTACATAATCTCTTTTCTTTTCAAACTTGTTGTGCATGCATAGATTTCAATTTTTCTACCGTTCCTGAAACGAATGGCATTTGCATGTTTCTGTTGTTCCTTTTCAAAAGGAACAACACATTTTGATTTTCTACTGTTCCTTTTCAAAAGGAATAGCACATTTTGATTTTCTATTGTTCCTTTTCAAAAGGAACAACACATTTTGATTTTCTGCTGTTCCTTTTCAAAAGGAACAGCACATTTTGATTTTCTATTGTTCCTTTTCAAAAGGAACAACACATTTTGATTTTCTGCTATTCCTTTTCAAAAGGAACATCACTTTTTGATTCTCTGCTGTTCCTTTTCAAAAGGAACAACACTTTTTGATTCTCTGCTGTTCCTTTTCAAAAGGAACAGCGCATTTTGCTTCTCTGCTATTCCTTTTCAAAAGGAACAACATATTTTGCTTTTCTACTATTCCTTTTCAAAAGGAACATCACATTTTGCTTTTCTGCTGTTCCTTTTCAAAAGGAACATCACATTTTGCTTTTTCTTGCTGTTCCTTTTCAAAAGGAACAACACATTTTGATTTCCTGTTGTTCCTTTTCAAAAGGAACAGCACATTTTGATTTTTGTTGTTCCTTTTTCAAAAGGAACGGCATTGCTGTGTTCTGCTGTTTCTTTTCCAAAAGGAACGACATTTGCACTTTTCGAACTTATGCTCCTTTATTCATCTAGTATACTTCTTCTCTCTTTGTGACACAGCTAACCTCTTGCTGGTCCAAGTAAGGATGCTTCTTGCCCCTATTCTTTCAAAGTCTTTCAGAGACAAGCGATGCACTTACGCAATGAATCCAAGATCACAACACACTGAAATCAGGCAATTATAAATCGCTATCTTTATAAGGCTATGTATTGGTAGAAGACAGAAGGAAGGATGTACTTATCTTTTGTTATCATTGTCTTACTAATCTTGCCCTGACTGGTTATTTTTTTATCATGCCATTCTTTTCTTTGATTTTGTTCAGGAATAAGAGCAAAGGGTTTATATCCCCCTATTGAGATGATAAGACTTCTTCCACCATTCCTACTCTTAAGGAGTGTTGAACCACCCTTTGTGGATATATAAGGAATAGTGCTTTATCAAAAAAGGAGAAAAAAAAAGCAAATGAATTATAAATTGTCAAATGCAGGATAGAGGGTCTCATCAAGAGCCAGCCTACCATGATCATGAGGATGGAAGCGAAGTGGCATTCCCATTATGGCCACCACACCAGGGATATGGTCCAAAAGGTATAGTAAAAGAAACAACCTTGGAACAGGAGGTCTCATCACGAGCCGGCCTGCCCACTTTTCGCCCCCTCCTCGTGAATGGCATTATGGCTACCTGGTTACCAAGCCAGCATAATGGCCTACACTTTGACATCACATTCCTTAATATGCACATAAAGGATCATGGTTCCGCGGGTGAAATAAACAACTCTGCCAAGGTTATGGACACCTGTCGGCAGCAAAGCACTGTTAATGGTATCGAGGTCACATTAATTACACCAATGGGTAGGATACTAATACTCTTTTGTTTCTTATATCCTAGGCTCTAATCATACATTATCTCCCGACTTATATACCACATGGACATTTATTACACCAATCATGGCAAAGGAGGTGACAATGACCACTTGAGATTTGGCAAGTACGACAGACGTCCTATCCCCTGGCCTCGCATCATATCACAGCAGCCTCTTACGTAATACGCGATCTAACTTTACGCCTCGATTTCGGCAAACTGTTGTTTTTCTAAACATGGCATATTTTCATACGCTGTTCCTTTATGACTTGGTTATAGATCAGGGTGTCGCTCCTTTCTTTGACGGCTGGGGCAGCCTATCGCATTGCGGGGGGGAGGTTCACCTCATGATTCCCTAGGTTATGTGTCAGCTCACTATTCAGGAAAGATAGCATACCAGGAAATGGCACGGTTTAACGGCATGACATTTTTATTTTTTTTCTATACAAGTTGCTGTTCATAACTCATTTCTGTTGCATACTCTATTTTTTTTTCCAAATCCGACGATCACTACTCTCTCTGTGTTTCAAACAGCACAAGCAGCTGCTGTTCCATTGTGAATCCACAGTGAAACCATGGGAGGTAGGGCACTTCGAAGCGAACCACAAAAATTGACAGTCTCCACTGCTGCTCGGGAGATCCTGGAAAGAGCAGGGTGGCTGACTTATCTCAGTCGCCTGAAGGAGTCCAATGAAATAGTAGCAATGGAATTTCTGCAGAACCTGCAGGAGGATTACTCCATGGTGCGGGGGAAGCGAATAGCAGTCACCGACGATATAATTGCCGAAGTCTAAGGACTGTTAGCCACCGGACCTGTATGGACATTGAAGAAGGAAAGACTCCAGAAGATCATGGAAATTTTCCAGGACAAAGGCCAGAGCTTAACAGTTAAAGGGAAGGGAGTCCTGCCAGCAACGCTAGGAGAACCCTGGGCAGAACTAGTGAGAACAGTGCAAAGCTACATCACCTGTGAGGGGAGAAAAGACGTGGTAAGGCCACGACACCTTAAACTCTTAGCTGTTTTAAAACAGAAATGCTCTGTAAACCTTCCTGCACTTTTGAATTCTTTACTCCATGACGCCGCACGAAGCCTGAAAAAGGCACAGCATGTAGAATCAGTTGTCAGCCACCATGGATTAATCCGACTAATAGTTGATCATAGTCTCACCCAGCAGCAAAGCAGCTGGAAAGAATTAATTGCAATAATTGAGGGGAGAGCGACAGCACCTTCCCCAAAACGTAAACATGCTCTAAGCACACCAGAATGTCTGGAAAAACGCAGAGAATTAAGAAAACAAAAACCTGTTGCAAGCACATCCGAACGACCAGAAACCCGCCAGGAATCAGCAAAGCGTAAGCATGACACTGAGACACCGGAACAGCCAGAGAAACGCAGAAAATCAGTCCGGTTAGCCCGGATAAGAGGAAGGCTGGAAAAACTCCAGGAAAGCACTAGCCAGCCAGTGGTAATTGAGGATGAACAACCCGCACGACCAGAAATAGAAGAAGAACAAGTTGAAGGAGAAAAGGAAGGGGAGGCCGAGAAGGCTAAGCGATCCGAAGAAGAAAATGACGAAGTAGCTGAGCCTCCGGAGACAGGAGCCGAGCCCCCTAAGACAGAAGTTGAACATCCTGAGATAGAAGCTGAGAACCCTGAAATGGAAATCGAGCATCCTGAGGCAGAAGATGGACAATCTAGGCAGGAGGAGGAAATGGGACAGCAGGTAGGTAGCCCACCACAGGACCCAGTGGGAGAAGAGGAATTGGACGCAATCTTGGCCAATATGGGTGAGTATGGCCAACCTTCCACTCCACCATACCTCCGCGACAAACCCCAGGAAGAAGATGCACCTGAAAAACCACATGCAGAAGAGGCAGAGGAAGGAAACCTGCCCGTTCATGATGAAAAAGAGATAGGAGATACTAAGAGGGAACAATCTGTTCCCACGGCACCAGAAGAAATTCCAGAAGAAGTGAGAATAGAAAGCGAAGCCACGAAATCAGCTAGGGTTCTTACCCCGGAACAACCAGCACAAAACAGTGAAGAAGTACCCCAGGAGAAAGATCAAGGGACTAGTCACGGCCCAGAACACAGGAAAAAGCCTGCTGTTCCTTCTAACAAAACATTGGAAATTAGAGAATTACGGAAGGAACAACGGAGGTTATTGAGCATAATCGTCCAGCTCCACCAGCAAATCAGGATTCTGAAAGCAAGGCAGAGCACAAGGAAGACCGCCAGTAAGAAAAATATGACCACTGCAGTAAGAAACCGGAGGATAAAACGGCGGAGGACTAAAAATCGCTCTGTTGATCAAAACCCTGCCCAAAATCCAACTGTTATTCCAATTGAAGCTGAAGGCCCAGCTGTTGTTCCAAATGAAGCCGAAGGCCCAGCTGACATTCCAAATCAAGCCGAAGCCCCAGCTGCTGTTCCAAATGAAGCTGAGGGACCGACTGTTGTTCCATTTGCAAAGGACAACTGCCAGTCGTTATTCGTGTTAAAAAGGAAAAAAGACAACAAGGAGATTCAAACAGAGGCACCACCCTCAGGGGTGATAAGGGTTCTGAACTCAAAGCAACAAAATAAGAAAGTTCAGGTAAAACTCCCGGCCTCCACTGATGCATGGAAAAGAGATCCAAAGACAAGGACCTTGCACAAAGGATTGAAAGAGGCTCAGCAAGAAATGGAGAGGCTTAGAGAGCAGACAGTCCCTCGTGAGAAGTATGAAGAACTCCAACAGCAACTACGGAATGTCAATCAATCTGAAAGCCAGGCCTTTGAAGGGTGGCAAAAAGAACAGGAGAAAGTTAAAAAGATAACCCGTAGGTTAGATATTGTTGTCAAACAGAAGGATACCTTGTGTTCTTTATACAATGATGTTTTAGCATGTAGGGCCCCTGCCAAAAACTATGCTTTGTTTTTATTGGAACGATACTTACAATTAAAGATAAAGGCTGTTAAAGCAGGTGCCCTGATACAAATTAATACTGTCAATGACTTTATAGATTGTTGTAAACATTATGGAGTGAAGGTCCAGAGATTGCTATGTGAATTCTATTTGCATAACCTTGTGCTAGATCAAGAAACTGAGTTGAACCCTGGCCCTTTTGTTGGGGACATTCAATTGCAAGCATTCATCTCATTCGGGGTCAATCAGATTAAATGGCTCAAAGCCTATAACACTTTTCATAGACAGGAAAATGACCTAGACTTGTGGGTAAGGGCTGAGCCTAGGGACCCAGCACAGCTGTGGAGAGCGCATAGAAACCTTATGAGAACTCCGAGTGTCATTGAAACATTAGGACCCATGCACGAGGCACTCATTCAAAAAAGTTTAGAATATTTTCTTTCTATCAAAGACCTCGCCATTGATGCTGCCAAATTCCAGTACCGAACCTCTAATCCAAACATCCAGCTTAGGGAGCCATTTAAGTATGAGAATTTTCAGTTAGCCGCCAATCGTTTGAATCTCTATGGCGAAAGAATTTTAAGGGCAAGCCCATCCTGGTTAGGATATAGATTCCGCAGTCCAATTATCTGGCATCCTGCACCCAGATATCAAGCCCTATATGAGATGCCTGAGGGTCAAACAGGCCAGTTCTTTGACTACCTAGTCACTCACCATGGTTGTAGGCCTCCGCATGAGATTCCTTCTCCAGCCTACTCTCTCACTGCTTTACATGTCAACTACAACGTTTTCATGAGGGCATGAAACAAGGTAAGCAGGGGGGTGTGTGGAGTACTAAAAAGGTATGTTTTTAGTGATCATTTTAGTGGCTTTTCAGTAGGACTTATGAATCTTTTACATCATGAATGAGCAAAACAATAGAGAATTGTGGTAGAATACGTAGAATTAGTATGCAAAGACTTATCCGCTGATAATTTTCATTTTCCTATGCAGGAAAGGGTAAAGACGAGGAGCTGTTGTTCCAAAGAAGAAGATAAGAACAGGGTAACTGTTGTCCCTTTGACGAAGGACCGAGTGCAGACGAGGCAAAGCAAGCTGAAGCAAACCGGTCCGAAAAAGGAGGAAAAGGTACCAGCTCGGCGAAAGAGGAAGAAGTGATTAGGGATCAACAGTTTTGTGAATCCCTCAGGATCTTCGATCCTGAGGGATCGCTGCTTTATTTATCTTATCACTTAGACATCTCCGCCGTTACCCTTATATAAAGGGACGACACTGTTAGTCTGGGGGAGATACTTTTATGTAACTTTTTGTTAAAGACTTAACTTTGATCATCGAGTCTTGTTGAACTTGGCTCATTGTACTTTCTATTTTATGCATTAATATAAACTTGGTGATTATCTCATCTTCGCGTCTGGATTAGCTTAAAGCGGTGTACCCTTGAGGCTAAGGGCCCGGCCCCGGAGGACACTTGCTTCTGTATCACTACGATTTGATTTCTGCATGGTTTGCTTATCGTCACTAGTTGGTAATCTAATATGCTTTATAAGTTACATCACATGCTCTGCTAAGATTCATTCATTAATGTTCTTTCCATTGACTCTGCATTATATTATCAATACTTTCGGAGTGGATGAAATCTTATTAGATTCAACTGAACAGTGTTATCCTTGTGTTATGAAGCTTCTATGCTAAGTATGTGTGTTAAGGTAATTATCTGAAAGGCGTGTTCTTTATGATTCAGAATTCATGTTGTTCCATTTGGAGACACAGTTATAATTCCTGTTGATGATTGGGATTAAATTCATATTACTTTCTTAGAGTGTTATGTGTGTATGACTTTCACATGCTGTTCCATAATTGAAAGTTATTACTGTTCCTTTAGTGGATTGTGTGATTTTCTTGGAGAATGAAAGATTGGAGTTTTGATTACGATAAGAGCTTTTGAGTTGATAGGATGAAGTTTGATTGTTACTCGCAAGGTTTAGTTATAGTGATTGCTGTTCCATTTTAAGAATTGATGTTCCTTTCTAGATTTACTGTTTAATTTCCTATTTGTCGTTCCATTTCTATTTGCCGTTTCATTTACTCACATTTGGTGTGAGAGATGATCTGTGGCTGTAGTGAGCCTTTGCATTTACTGCCTTGATCCCAGACCCGTGATCCATGCTCTAGTTTCCTTTCCATCAGTTTCCAAAGGGATGGACTATTGCTGTCGGACCCTTGACTGATATTTTGAGAGTGTGTGCTTTATTCATTTGAAGGAACTTAGTTATAGACAAGAATCAGTTTACTCTTGTATTTTGTAGGACGTTGTACTACTTGCATTACTCTGACAAAGAGCCTCGGATTGAGTCACTCTTTGAAATAACCAAACGTTCCCGGATTGACATATTAATGTGAGGTAATTAGAGGTGAAAGAGACCCTTTTTATAGCTCTACACCAATCACCTAACCTAAGAAGTTGAAAAACTAAAAAGCTAAAAAATGAAATTGGTCATTTTTAGCTTGCATAAAAAGGTTTGCATGCCCCCAGGCATCGAGAAAAGGAGAGTCTCCAGGTAACCATATGGAAGTCACTGCGGTTAAGTAGGATTGTTTTGTCAACGGAGCCGACAAAACACTCCCTTGGCTTTGTCCATCAAATAGACAAAGGTGAATGGTGTGAGATAACACTTCCAATCACATAACCTATAGGGAAACCTATCTTTTCAGCTGGGTTCGTCTCAAAATAGACAAGGGTGCATGCCCCCTAAACTTCATTACATTCACCAGACTACTCGCGGTAATTAGGTGGATGGAATGAAGGTTGAAGAGACACTCTTGACGCAAAAGGACCATTTAGAGATGATGTTTGACTTGAAGCTGTGTTTGAACCGGGAAATGAAAGCTGGTCAACAGTGACAATTTTTCCTTCATGCGGGAAACACATCACTCGAAAGAGTGTTGAAACAATAGCTTCCATGTTGTAAACATAGTCACGTCCGAGGAGTAGATTGTAATCTAACGGTCCTTGGACTACCATCACATTCAAGTGAACGGTTTTCCTTCTCAAAATTATCGGCAACTTAGGAAGGATCCCTAACAGTCGAGTGGTTCCTTTGTTAAAGCCTGACAAATTATGTGTAGCAGGCATAAACGATGGCGAACTAAGAGCTTTCCAAGAAGTTGAAGAAAGGATACTCATTGAAGCCCCTTCATCTATGATAGTGCCAGACACGATCATTTTGTAAACTTGTAGTATGATCCAGAATGGTATATTAGAAGGAAGGATAGATCTCGCTAGTCGATTCCAATCAAAGGAAGTAACTAGACTGCTTGGAGGGGGTACCGAATAAACGGTTGAATTAACCCCTTGAGTAGCGGGAACTGGGGGATTCTCTTCCTATTGTGAAGGAACGGGCGTATTGCCCCCAAGTTCATCGGAATCTGAAGTAACAAAAAGAATTTGAATAGTATCGTTCTCACTCTCTTTGGGAATGGTATCATCTGAAGGTGGACCTTCTGAAGGAAAAACTGGGTCGACTTCCATCTCGACCTGCTGACTTTGGTCCGGTATGGACTCAAAAGATTCACTTTCAACGATAGGCGTTTCGACCAATGATTGATTTATGTCAGTCGGATTTTCAACTAGTAAAGGACTTGGGGAGAGTTTCTTGTATCCAGATGGAAGTCGCTGTGGTGAAGCAGGACGGTTATGCAAGACTCTTTTGGCCTCACCCAAAAAAAGACAACGGGGAAGTATATGGTTCCCTTCACATAACGCACATGGAACTTTGACTTTTCCTTTCTGTCCGTGGACTTCACTATCACTAGTTGATGGTGTATTATCAACATGATTAGCAGAGGTTGATGACAACGATTGGTGCAAACGGGGGGATCATTCTCTCAAGATCCGAGGAATGCATGGACAATCTCGATGATAATGGTCTGCTCTACAAATTATGCAAGGATATCTGGGTTTGAAAAGCTTAGTGTGCAGATTTTCACTAGATGTTGCATGGTTGCCCCTTGCTTACCTGACTTCTTCTTCTTCTCCTTCCCTTTCTTCTTCTTCTTAGACACCTGGTTATTAGCATCACTACTTTCACCAAGTGAAGAGGAAGAAGGGGAGGGAGAAACAAACGAAGAAGAAGGCAAAGGGTCAACTTTAGTATCAACTAGATGTTGATTCGATTGTTGAGGAATCACGTTATTTTGAACCACAGAAGTTGAGAACAGCCATACTGGCAGGCCAATGTTCAGACCTAGCAGAGACAATGTGGCCATATGAGGAGCACCAATATTTCCCCAAGAATAAAATGGACTAGGATTCCCCTCGAGAGGGATTCCATGATTGGTGGACTCCATTATCTCAACCTAAGATCAATGAAGGAACAGGGATGTTATTCTGAATTAAATAAATTTTAATGACACTTTGACACAACTTTGCTTTTTCAATTTTTAAGAGTCGAGAAAAAGCTAAAGATGACTCTAGTCCCCTTCGATTTTTAATGAGCCTGAAGTGAAAAGTGCTCAGATGGACCTTTTCTTTTAAGGAGTTAAAAAGGAACGAAAGTGACTACTCTGGAAATCTAGACAGAGGGATTACCAAACCAATCGCAAAACTGCAAAATACACCTTGGTGATAAATTAAAGAGAAATTACCAAGGACTTATGTACGGCAGTCAATCTTCCCAAATGTTGTGTTCAGTGCATTGTGATCGATAGGGCAGCAGACACGGCTTCCTATGGATAAAGGATATAAGCCTATTGTGGTCTCCCAATATATACTCGACGGTACGGGGAGCACAAGTCCATGCTAGCACTTGTTGTATCAAAGAGGAGGAATCACCCAACCTTCGATGAAAACGATAGTTACTAGATTTTATGACGTCGGAACACGTCTCTAGCCTAGACCTCTAGATGTGTTGCGTTAGGTTCCAAAGCGTTGTTAAGTTCATTGAAATTTATTTTAGAGTTGATCTTGCTTAGAATTTTTCCTTTCAATGGTTCACCGCGTGATGTATATGTAAAATTCCTAAATATGCAATCTAAAATGATAAACAATCGTTGTTTATTTTTAGCAATGAAAATCCTAGCTACTAAGGAAAGAAGATTACGATTCTTTCAAACAAAGAGCAAAGAGCACACACTAAATTCACTTTTCCTAAATAATTTTTCGCACACAGTCTAGATGAAAATGCAAATGCATGTATTTTTTTTCATTTCCTTAATGTGAGAAATGCAAAAAAGGAAAACTAAGTATAGATATGAAATATTTTCTTCAAAGCGACATTTCGACAATTTCTTTTTCAAAATGAAAGGAAGACTTAAACGACACTTTTCAATTTCAAATAGAAGATGCTTTCGACACTTCAAATATCAACAAATCAAATCAAATACATGACAAAAAGTTCAATTGACTATCTAGAGAAGGAAGACTTTATGACACTCCTCTTTCTGACACAAAACGACACTTTTTGCACCAAAATGACAGATCGATTTAAGCAACTTTTCGACAAAGGATTGTAAATGATGGAAAAATACACAAAAACATTTACTAATCTTAATCAATGGAGGCTATTCTATGTAATACAAGGAGGATTCAGCAATGAGATATTGTTCATAAGTAGCAAAAACAATTAAACAAAGCTCAAAACAAGGACAAAAACCCCAAATTTCAAGGAGAGAAATAGGATTACTCAGTCATCGCACCTGTGCTTCACAGAAACAGGGATGCATCTCACCTACTACACTCAGGAAGTGTGATGCATACTGGTTTCCAGTGACAGATAGTGCGATGGGCCAGGGAGCGCAACTGAGATGGGTTTTGGCTCAAATTTGCAGCTGATTTCAATGATTTAAGCTGAGCTATGATGGACAGTAAAGAACAAAGTACAGGATTATGATCTTGAGAGATTATTGAGCTACCAAAAGGGCATCTAGAATGCTTGTAAGCCAGATGTTCAGATCATAAACTAAACCAGAGATTGATTGAAGCAGCATTCATCTACTTTGCAATTGCAGAGCAAGAGCAGTTCGAAGGCTATCTGGCTAACTTCAAGCTACGTCTATAGTTTTTAAAACAAACAATCAACAACAAACAAACAGACTATTCGCTCCCCAGTGGAGTCACCATTTTGTTTCTGGGAAAACTAGTGTCTTTTCGATCTGCTAGTCCAACTAAGATTGGTAGCTATCCTAGAAACAAACAATCAAAGCAATTTGCGATTTTCTCTATGTATGATAGATAAGAGAGAAGCAAAGGGACCAACCTGGATCTTACGCTTGACTCCTTGCTTGATTTCTCTCCCCCTTAATAGAGCTTGCAACTCTTCTCCTACTTGTCCCGCTTAGAGAATACCTATAGAAACAAAGTAATAAAACACCATCAAAGCATCTTGATCTATTATATCATAAACAATGCAGAATCATAAATACATCGAACATCTAATAGCATTCACAAATAACAAGATTCACTACACGATTGTATGGAAGAAAACTCAAAGAACTTTATTAAAATATAAGGGAGAATTACAACCCAGCTGTATGATCCAGCATCGTCCTCCTGCATCAAATCCCTCTTCGCCCCATGAAAAGCATAATCACCCAACAATACAATGCTCTTTCTCAAGACAAACAATTAGCATTTCCTTACAAATTACAAAATTCCAGCCTTCATATCTCTTAGATGAGGGATCCATTTATAGATGTCTACAAGGGTGTGATTCATCTCTAGGTTTTTTATTAGTGTCATTCCACTTGTTGTTCTTGGTTCCACTTGGAGATTTCTTGGATCTCTTACTCATCTCTGGGCGAATTCAGAGAGGCAAGTGTCATAGGAGAAGTTTCTAGAAGATTCCATGAGCATCCACTTAGCAAACTGTCTGGGACATTTGTCCATCCTCTCTCATCGCACCCCACAGAAAGCCTCTTCAGTATGCATCACACCTGGCTAGTGTAGAAGTTAGTATGCATCGCACCCTGACAGTGGAGCAGTCAGTATGGTCCAGTTTTGGCCAGTTCTGAGTGTTTTTTTAGGTGTAACTTTTGGGGAATGATGTAATTGGTTGACCATGATCCTTTAGGGTATGAAACAACACTTTTAGAGGTTAAAGAGACCTTGGTTTAATGACATATAAGATTGGGGTTGTAGTGCCCAAATATGTCTATAACAGTATCCTTTGTCTTGGTGTCCATTATTTTATGAACTATATCATTTTCAATGCATTCATGATTGATTTTTGTGGGGTGAATTGATTGACTTCCTCTGAGGTTTCCAACAAAGGTGGAAAATATGGTTGAAGCAACTCCACATTAAATACTTGGTGCAACCCAAGGAAATGTGAAATACTCAATTCAAAGGAATTGTCACCCACAACCTTTATGATTATGCAATACCCATATTGGAGTTGTCTAAGATTCACATGGGGCATGTGAGGCGCTCTTTCTATAAATGAAACCACACCTTATCACCAACCCTAAACTTATGTGGATCTTTGTGTTGGTCATGTTGTTGCTTGTACTTGGCATTGGCTTTCTAAAATATATCATGAATCTATTTTTGGAGGTGTTGGACCCATTCAACAAATTTGGTTTCCCTATTTGGTGACCTAAGCATGGGAGGACTTTTTTGGTGAAGATATAATGGGAATAGCTACATAAAATAGGGCCATTGCCTAGAACCCTAAGCACACCTAGAAAGGAATGTGGCCAATATAGTTGTGGAGGGATCTATTATATCTATTTTGAACATATGGAAGGCTATCATCCTATGTATGTGGATTCTTAGAGTTTTACATGTGCAAGATTCATACAATCATCCTATTGACCATTGCATTCCCATCTTATTAGGGATGAATGGTTGTTGATTTGGTCAACTTGGTATCCATGAGAGACCATATGTTGGACCAAAATGTGTTAAGGAACCTACTATCCCTATCTAAAATAATGGTCCAAGGTAGCCCAAAATTTACCCAAACATGCTCAATAAGTAGCAATGGCTTTAGTTTTGATACTCTTCTTGCATGGTGCCAAAATGGCCATATTATAGAATCAGTCAACAACCACAAACACACAATCAGTTCCATGCTTGGGGGATGGCAAACTTGACATGTAATCCATGAAGATTGACTCTTGGGTCTTGTATGGGTTAGGTAGAGGAGTGTACAACCCCTTCTTCTTCATGTTTGGTTTAGCAATGGCACGAGCAATGCATAATATTATATAATGTTAGACATCCTATCAAATATTTGGCTCATATAATACTTTTGAAGTACTTCTAATATCTTCTTCACACCAAAGGTCCCTACCTCATGACTAGAATGTGTGTCCTAAATCATCTTGGCACACTCTCTTAAAGAAACAACTAGGTGGCTCAGGTAGCATGAGAATGCATAAAGGAGGTGGAAGTCTATAAATTGTTTTCCTACGATGAAACTCTAGTATCTGGAAATGGATTTAGAGTCGTTTTTATATAATTGTGGTCCATTACAGGTATTGTGCCCACAAGAGTTAAGAATTGGTGTTAGTACCAAAATTGGGGACTGACTAAGGCATTCAGTGACATGATTGGTGTTACCCTTCTTGTATTTTATTTTCAAGTGGAATTATTATAGGTACGTGGACCATTTTAATGGAAGTAATTCTATAAATTTCCTTTTGTATACATAAATTGTAGAGGGTTGTCATTAGTGTGGATGATCATCTCATTCCCCAAAATATAATGCTTCCATTGTTGAAAAACTTTCACAATGGAGTACATATCCTTGTCATAGGTGGGGTATCTCCGAACATTAATGAAAATGTTTCACTTTTATAGGCCACCAAATGTCCTTTTTGAGTGAGGTACGCACCAATAGCATATTCTTAGGAATTTGTCTCAATCTCAAATGGTTGTTGTAGGATTGACAGGGTGAGGATTGGTGCAGATAAAAGGCAGTGTTTTAGATCCTCGAATTCTTTTTGTTATGACTCAAACAAGGAAAACATTTTTTCCCCACCCATGGTTACTTTACTTAAGATCCAAGAAATATGAGAGAACCCCAACATGAACCTCTGCTAGGAGTTAGTAAGGCCCAAGAAACTACAGAGCTCCATTATAATCATTAGGGTTGGTCAATCCTGAATGACTTGGATCTTGGTTGTGTCCATATACACCCCATTTTCATCCACAATGTATCCAAAATATTGAATTATCTACATTCCAAATGACCATTTCTCTAGATTGGCATGCAACTTTTATTGACACAATGTGATCAAGACCTGTTGAATGTGTTGCAAATGTTCCATCCAAGTTCTACTAAATATGAGGATGTAATCAAAATATACAACCATAAAAGAGTTTGTGAATTGTCACAAGATATCATCTATCATCCTCATGAATGTCACTAGAGCATTAGTCAAGAAAAAGGGCACAACCAACAACTCAAAAAGGCCTTCTTTGGATTTGAATGTTGTCTTCCATACATTAGTTTTTTCAATTGGAACCTATTTGTATCCTGACTTCAAATTAATATCACTAAATAAATTGGAACCTAGTTGTATCCTGACTTCAAATTAATATCACTAAATAAATTGGAACCTAGTTGTATCCTAACTTAAAATTAATATCACTAAAGAAATGGGCACCCTTGAGCTAGCCAAGAATATCATCAATCATGGGGATTGGGTATTTTTTCTTGAATTATATTTTTTCAGGGCTTTATAATAAATACTGAATCTCTGTCCCATGTTTCTTCTACACCAACATATTTTACTCCTGCAAGGTGAGGAGCTTGATAGAATGTGGCCATTTTGGATGATCTCATGAATCTAATGTTTTATTTCATCATTCTCCTAGAGACAGTGTCTACATATTGAGCATTAGGTAAAGGAGCACCGTGTATCATGTCAATTGAGTGCTTGACGTGGCAATGCAAAGGAACCCCCACAAGTGGAGCAAATATATATTTATATGTCTCTACAATCTTGTTGACTTAATTTTTTTGTGTAAATATGCCTCGTGTATAGGTTGTTATGGTTGTAGTGACATTTTTTTTCACCTTCTAACTGAACCATTTAGACAAAAAACTTTGCAGTTTGAGATATTACCTTTTGGCATTGTTTTTCTAAGATCAATGAAATTATAGTAATTTGGATTACCTCTAGTATCCTTTAAATTTTACCTCTAAGAGTATCAATGACACTAAGGGGATGAGACTCATAAATAGCATGATGTTTCCACATATAAGGTTTTCCTAAAATAAAATCACAAACTTCAAGTGGGGCAACATCACACAATACCTCATCTTTGAAAGGATTGATGTCGTAGGACAACCGACACTATTGGATGTCTTGTTCATGGCTCAACCAACCAATGGTGTATGGTTGGGGGTGTGGCACTGTCGAAAGCTTCAATATCTTCATGACCTTAGATGATATTAGGTTCTTTTGGATCCCACTATCAACGATGAAATGGAGTGGGGTCCCCTTCACCCACGTATTTGAATGGAAGAGATGCTCCCCCTCTTCAAGCTCCTTTGACTCTTTTGGTTGGGTATTTTTTGATCACGATGGTAGTGCATGGTTATGCATCAATGATCCACATTCCTTTATCCTACTCTATATTATAATCAAATCCATAGTCTATTTCCTTTTCTTTAAGTTCCACCAACAATGATTGTTTCACGCAACATTCATCAATTTTGTGGTAGGGTATTTTGTGGAACTCACACCACTTTCCAGTGCCCTTTTTTTCACTTTCAACTACTATTATTTGTCGTGACTTGGGATATTTTTATTTAGGTTTGATCTCCTTGATTTGTCCCTTGTTATATGAGTTATGGGTGCCTTTTCCAAGATTATGTTGTAGCAAGTTTGTAGATCCAAATTCCCTCTTATTATATCGCTTCAATTTCTACTCAATTTTGATATCATATCAATAAGCAGATCCCAATAAGGAGATGTTCAGGAAATCCATATTTTTTTGGATGTACCTATTATCACCCCAAGAAACTCTCCTAGGTTGTATATCAGAGATGCTCGGAAACATTACAAACTCAACATAAAATGTTGGAAATGGTGGATGAATGAAAGAAATGTTGCATATTCAATCCAGATAACCACTTCTACTGTGCTTAACCCCAGACATGGGTGAACACCCCCAGACTACAAGGCTTTAGACCACCAATTACTCACAGTTTAAGGAAAATGTGTTGATGGAGAAGACTGACCACACCAGCAGATGCATAGGACCCTGTGATGGTCGGCTGCAACCAGTTAAAAGGTCTATAAATCTATTTCCTAATGCACAAATAGGATGACAGCTCTCTGGCATTAAAATAATAGAAACCTGCATACAAATTCAATGATACATGCTAGATCCAAACACAGAGGTGGGATGACAGCCCCTTTAATGCTAAACATCTACATCACATGAATAAATGCATAACAGGCACAGCCTGGAACAAAGAAGAAGAAGTGGAAAGTGAGCAATTAACAGCAAAATAAGCTTGCATTAGCTGAAAATGAAGACTAGATGCTGTAGGTATCACAATAGTTATAGTCTCCAGAAGTTGAAGCTTACAACAAAATAACATTCATCAACCTCTTACATTCTATTTCTGGGTATATATAGAGGTTATTTACAAAATTGCTCTGCTAGGAAATGCGTGGAGGGGTCATAACTGACTACCAACCACATTTACAATCTAAAATGGGCCTCTGCTGCAATTCTGAGTGTTTTAATGGACAAAATCAACCTTTCTAATATTCTGATGTCCTTCTCGGGCAGCTGGAGTAAATTATGGATTAAATTCCATGCCTGATAAATGCTTGAATTGCTCGAGAGTGTGCTTTTTGTCCTTCGGCCATTCTATTGTTTAATTGCAGTTGCTGAGATATTAACTGTGTAGGTACAAGGTGGTTGATCGTTGCATTCTCCTTCGCGCGCACACGACAGCCACAAATATGAAAATTGCATTGAAAACTGGCGGGAGGCGATGGAAGACACAGAGGCATTACAGGGATCAATAGCAGTCGTTGGATCTAACAAATTAGACGGCGGAGATCGGTGTATGAGGGTTATCGGGAGGCATGTGTGTGGGAAGAACAAGGACCGTCAGATCATGGGCCGGGATGATCGGACGGCTATCGGAAGCAGAAGCACCGCGATGGTTAATGAGTGGGGGGGCGTACAGGATGGATGGATATGGGCCGTCAGATCGCGGTCAGCAGATCCAACAGCGATTGGGTAGCAGAAGTGAATGATCATTAACAAGCGGGAGGATGGTGGTTTTGTGCGGCGGGCAGTTTCCCCGCACCGCCTACCGGGGCTCAGTGGTTTACGTACGCGACGGTGCGATCAAGTAATAAAGCGCCGTGTGGCAGCCCAAAACCACTTCCCCCGCGAGTTAATGTGAGCACAAGTCGCACGATCAGGGGAAGCGTCCACCGTTGATCTCGCGATGGACGGCCAGATGACAAGGAAAGAGTGTAAAGATTAACGCGCAGGCTGGGGTGACGGGGACCATTGGATCGTGGCGATCAACGGATGTGATAGAAGGAAGCTATATGGGTGGGGTTTCATAGTATTTAAAAAAAAATGCACCGGAGCCGAGGGAAACAGGGTTTATGGAGAAAATGGGGAGTAAAAGAGTGTAAGCGGAGTTATAACATAACACAGCTTTGCTAACAGAACATGGCTTTTACACTAAATGCAGGCATAAAACAGGAGTAGTGGAGTTTTATGGAGAAAAGGGAAAAATAAAGGAGGAAACGAAATAACTACTGCAAGCCTTAAACAACCAAAGCCAGCACTGCCCAACACCTTGTTGGAAATAATACTGAGAGGGGGGGGTGAATCAGTATTATCAGATCAATCAAACTTTTCAATTTCATACTCAGAAACATATACGCTACTTCAATTAAGTGAACCCGCGTGTACACGCTACTGTGTCTAATGAAACTCGCGTATATCCAGATATCTTATAATTCAGTTAGCTTAATCTTCAGTAAATGCATCAGATCATTATTAAGCATATTAACAGTAAACAGGTGCAGAAAAACAGAACAGAACATCACACAAGAGCCACACACATGAACACAAAGATATAAGGTGGAAACCCAATGTGGGTGAAAACCACCTGCTGCAAGTCATCTCAATCTTCTTCTTAATAAGAAAATCCTTTTACAATATTTGTACTGGTGCAGTCTTATACCAGTACGGGAGCTACAACCCCCTTTGCTCTTGTACTAGCCGATCCATTTACTAGTACGCAGGCTGCTACCTGCTACAATGCTCCAAAGATCTCCTTTAGCTTTTGTACTAGCTTAGATACTAGTACGTAGGTGCTTGCCTACAATCTTCTCACCTCCAGGTACCACGTTTCATCAATTTTTAGACTGGATACACTGAAGCACAACACATAATCTGAAAGGCCACTTTTCATCCAATTTTCATACTGGACCCATAACTATCATTGAAGCTCAAAACAATCATCAAACTCTGAATCACTGAAACCCTGTTAACAACAGTCACCAGAACACAGAGCAGACACAGAACTCTGTAATAACAATCAGATCCATCTGCAACTTCAAATATTAAGATTTACAATGTATACGCCACTTCGATGAATCAAACCCGCGTGTATACGCGCTTTTATCAAAGCCAACCCGCGTACATATCTAAAAATAATTTCTATCAACTTGCAGCTGTACCAGACATCAGTCATACTCATAACACTTATAGAACTATACATGCGTCAGTATGTAGATCTAGAATAAGCATCATAAAGATAGTTCATTTCAAACCATTTGATCCCGATCTCTCCTTAGATCTAGTTCTCCATCAACCGGTGAGATCTCTCCTTAGCTCAGATCAAGCAATGCATCATCAACCCATAACCCTGCATACTGGATCTAATGCTTCATCAGATATTCAAGACATTTCAGATACACTTGCCTAATGATTTCCTTCCCTTTATATAGCCTTAGGCCTTGTTCAATACCAAGAGCCAAAACCATAGAAATCCAATACCATCAACTTCAAAACTAGGTATCAACACGTCCGTCGAGACGCCAAGGTCCAAAACCATAGGCACAACTTCCAAGGACTAACCGCCATGGACCAAAATGAGTTTTCCACATACACGCGCTTTTAATGAAGCCAACCTGCGTGTACACGCGACTTGGGCTTAACGAACCTGCGTGTATGAACTTTCTCTTCTTCTTATAGTCTGATCATCAATTCCTTGCTGCTGTCCTTCTGCACTATGATTTCTCATCAGTGTGGTTTGCCATCAAGGACAACACTTATCTCATAATGCCAACAATCTCCCCCTTTGGACTTGATGGCAAAGCTAACTTGTCACACTTAGAACTATCATCTGATTCCTTTGAGCTGTCCTCCATCAGTCACATCTGATATCTCTTCTGAAGATTCATCCAGTTATACATAAGTGAGATATTCTTCTATGAGAGGGTTGCCATCAAGTACAACACATGCATCATAATGCCAACAATCTCCCCCTTTGGACTTGATGGCAACAACACCAAATCACTCTCCCCCTTTGACATCAAGGGCAAAGGGTGGACCAAGATATTCTCTTCCTTTGCTGAATCATTCCACTGTCCATACTCCCCCTGAGTACCTGCTGAAATCTCTGAATAATCTCCCCCTTTGTATATGCCAAGGTGTACCAATCTGTCCATGCTCCCTCTGAGTACATGCTGAATCTCTGTGCCGCTGAAGTGTGCTGTTCATGCTCTTCCTGACTGTAGGTAAGATCTACAAAAGATGTTCTTCAAGAAGAACGTGACTCTATACATCATAAAAGACCTTCCTATCACCAAAGACTCATACATACATCCATCTCTCAACTAAGTGAGGATATACAACCATTGACTCATCCACCCAACCAAGTGGGAATACATCAAAAGTTTACATATGACAACCAATCATATTGCATCAATCATCCCAGGCATAGTGGGGAAACCAAAATAGGCCATTACATGACCTTGACACCATGAAAGAGATACCACAAAAGATATATATGACATAGAGACGAAATAACCAGACCAAGACTTATGAAAGTCACCAGCAGCATCTGATAATCACCATTCAGATCAGCAACCAAGAGATCCTTCTGTTCTCCTTTCGCCTTTGTTTCTCCTGAAATCAACACCAAATGTGAACTAGAACCAAAAGCTTTAAGATAATGCCAACAATGCATCATTGGAAGATTATCTGCTCCCCCTGAACCTGTGCCAGATGATCTCTGTCAGACCTATATCAGACTTTCTGCAACCAACATCTGTCCCTGCTGATTTCCTTCAAATCTCCATATACGCGTCTGTATACACATAAACAGGCGTATATACGCAGATATCCCTTACGAAACACGCGTACACATATACGCGACTATCCCCTTGTAAAACGGCGTATGCACGCGGATATCCTTTACACAACACGCGTACACAAATTTCCATATCAGCAACCTGTAAATGTCCTGTAGAGAATAGGTCATCAACCTATAACAAGGTATGTCTGCATCAATTCATCCCTTTGAACAGAATTCAGAGTCATTCACATGTGTGAAACCACCATAGCCATTTCATCAAGCTCTACATGATCCAAGTATCATTACTTGGGAACATCTGCATCAACCAACATATGTAAGTATAATCCTATCATCATATAGATACGAACTCATCATCATGTCTCCAACAAAGTGACTTTGAGGAGTCATCCGTGTATCAGCACTATGTATCTTGAGCTCAAACTCTTTTGACAAAGCTTCTTGATATCATCATCAGCAACAATCCTTATCCACATGAGTGCCTGCATCATAACTGTATGATCTTTATGCATATGACAACAGCAGTATATGAGTGACTCGTCATCAAGTGAGGAAGATGTGTATTCAAGCTTTGTACTTCTCTTTGTCCTTATGAAGATTACCATGTAAGCACCATATATGCATCATCAAAGAATCAACCATAAATCTGATCTGAACATCTTCTATGTAACTTCAAGAATCATATGAGAGTTTATCATAGACAACTCACAACCACATCATAGCAAGATATATCATTTAGCCATATAAGAATCATCACCAAGGATTATTAACCATAATGCCAACAATGAATTACTAAAGGCATATGCTCCCCCTCAACCAGTGCCATCTGTTAGATCTGATCATGCATATATCAGCAATAAGCATCAAAACATCATCATCCTCAAGTTAGGATCAAAAACACTTCTAGACATCATACAAGTAACAAAACATTTCCACACATCCTCAGCAGACTGTAACCAATAGAGCAAATAATAGACTGAATCATATCAGATCCTTTTTCTGATCCTGTCCCCACTGCTTTTCCTCAGACTGACATATACGCGACTTTGCAGTGTCTAACTCGCGTATACACGCGACTTCTATTTAAGGAACTTGCGTATGAGATTCAGAACACTGAAGTTTTACACCTTCAGCTCCCCCTGAGTCTGATATGTCTGTGCTGTGCTGTGTCTCAGTACATTGTGCTGACTGTACTTCCTTCTTCCTCCATATCTTTAAGTGTGATGAGGTTTTCTCCTTTTGGTGTGATGTCCATCCTTTGTTCCTGCATTCCTTTGCTATATGTCCAGGCTTGTTACATGTATAACATCTTACATGTTTCATATTCCTCCTGTAGCAATCAACAGCTTTGTGACCATACATATTGCAAGCAAAGCAATATCCATTAAAGTACCTTGATTGAGATGACCTGTCCGCATAATAGTCTTGAACTCTTCTTCTTCTACATCTAGCTGCAATATGTCCAAGATTATGACATACATAACATTCAACATTATTCATAGGAGGAGTAAAAGATTTTCTTTGAGGAGTCTCTTTCCTTGATTGTTGATGGGGTTGACCTTTCATCTCCTTGTTGATCATTTTAGATTTCTCTTTAGAGTTCCTTGCCTCACCTTGTGAACTAGATTCACCTTCAATAGATTCATGAAAACCAAGACCAGTCTTGATAGCAGGAGACCTTTGACTACTAAGAATATCATCCAAGGCTTTAGTACTATCTTGAAATCTCAAAAGTTTATCCTTTTCTTCTAATTTACCTTTCAAGATATTTACCTCAACTTGAAGTTGTTCCTCCTTTTCTAGACATTGCTTCTTCATGTCTTCTCCATCTTTCCTTCCTTCTTCCAACTGATGCCTTAATTTGAGAATCTCCTTTTCTTGTTCTTCATTCAGATCCTGCTGCATTTGACGAACTCGGAAGGCACATTCTAGTTGAGATTTTAAGCTGGTGACTTCGTTTTCTTGTTTTGCAATAGCTTGGAGTAGATCTGTATTCTGCTTCTTTGATTCTTCAAGATCTCCTTTTAGTGAGGGGATTGTAGCTTCAAGATTTTCATAGTAGCTGGATCTATCTTTGAGTTTCTTGATGGTTGTGCTTCTTTCGTTGACTTCTTTTCTTAATGATGTCACTTCATGCTGCAATTTTTGACATTGGTCTTCCTTGTCCTTGAGAAGCTTTCTTACCTTGTTTCCTTCTTCTAGTTGGGCCTTTAGTTTGGTAACTTCTTCTTTGAAAGCACATTCCCTTTTTTTCAATAGATCTTGTTGATCTTTAACTTTGTCTGCAAGCCTTCTAAACATTGCCTCTATTTGACACTTTTCTTGCTCACCCATAAAAGCATGTTCAGTAGTTTCACTATCACTTCCATCACTTTCACAAGGAAATATAGCAGGAACATCAGAGGATAACACATTCATACCTGATAATGATTCTGAATCTGATTCTGAATCTGAAGAGCCTCTTATACCTAATCCCCAATCGATTCTCCCACTGTCATAGTCCTTCTGAGATGTCTTCTTCTTCTTATGAGCTTTCTTCTTAAGCTTCTTTCCCATTGTTCCACGGATCTCCTTCAAGCGATCAAGCTTCTATCAAAGGACCTGCTCCGATACCAATTGTTGGAAATAATACTGAGAGGGGGGGGTGAATCAGTATTATCAGATCAATCAAACTTTTCAATTTCATACTCAGAAACATATACGCTACTTCAATTAAGTGAACCCGCGTGTACACGCTACTGTGTCTAATGAAACTCGCGTATATCCAGATATCTTATAATTCAGTTAGCTTAATCTTCAGTAAATGCATCAGATCATTATTAAGCATATTAACAGTAAACAGGTGTAGAAAAACAGAACAGAACATCACACAAGAGCCACACACATGAACACAAAGATATAAGGTGGAAACCCAATGTGGGTGAAAACCACCTGCTGCAAGTCATCTCAATCTTCTTCTTAATAAGAAAATCCTTTTACAATATTTGTACTGGTGCAGTCTTATACCAGTACGGGAGCTACAACCCCCTTTGCTCTTGTACTAGCCGATCCATTTACTAGCACGCAGGCTGCTACCTGCTACAATGCTCCAAAGATCTCCTTTAGCTTTTGTACTAGCTTAGATACTAGTACGTAGGTGCTTGCCTACAATCTTCTCACCTCCAGGTACCACGTTTCATCAATTTTCAGACTGGATACACTGAAGCACAACACATAATCTGAAAGGCCACTTTTCATCCAATTTTCATACTGGACCCATAACTATCATTGAAGCTCAAAACAATCATCAAACTCTGAATCACTGAAACCCTGTTAACAACAGTCACCAGAACACAGAGCAGACACAGAACTCTGTAATAACAATCATATCCATCTGCAACTTCAAATATTAAGATTTACAATGTATACGCCACTTCGATGAATCAAACCCGCGTGTATACGCGCTTTTATCAAAGCCAACCCGCGTACAGATCTAAAAATAATTTCTATCAACTTGCAGCTGTACCAGACATCAGTCATACTCATAACACTTATAGAACTATACATGCGTCAGTATGTAGATCTAGAATAAGCATCATAAAGATAGTTCATTTCAAACCATTTGATCCCGATCTCTCCTTAGATCTAGTTCTCCATCAACCGGTGAGATCTCTCCTTAGCTCAGATCAAGCAATGCATCATCAACCCATAACCCTGCATACTGGATCTAATGCTTCATCAGATATTCAAGACATTTCAGATACACTTGCCTAATGATTTCCTTCCCTTTATATAGCCTTAGGCCTTGTTCAATACCAAGAGCCAAAACCATAGAAATCCAATACCATCAACTTCAAAACTAGGGATCAACATGTCCGCTGAGACGCCAAGGTCCAAAACCATAAGCACAACTTCCAAGGACTAACCGCCATGGACCAAAATGAGTTTTCCACATACACGCGCTTTTAATGAATCCAACCTGCGTGTACACGCGACTTGGGCTTAACGAACCTGCGTGTATGAACTTTCTCTTCTTCTTATAGTCTGATCATCAATTCCTTGCTGCTGTCCTTCTGCACTATGATTTCTCATCAGTGTGGTTTGCCATCAAGGACAACACTTATCTCATAATGCCAACACACCTAATTTTATCCATCACACGCTGTAGAACCTAGCAAAGCTAACACTGGCTCCTTCTAGGGATGACATCCTCCCTGTGAGGTCTCAAGAACCTATAGACCAATGCCTTCATACAAAACTAGCTTAAAAACAATGCCTAGTATCCATTGGGCATGGAGTCAAAATAGGTCTACACTAAAACCTGTAAAAGAAAAAGCTTACAATAAACACAATTACTCAAAAATTGGCCAACTGATAGGCCCTCAAAATTGCTTCTCCTGCTCTCGACCCCTTCATCATAGAGCTACAAAACAGGATTAATTTGATCCTCCACCTCAAATAGTTTAGGACATTTGAGCTTAATAGGCAAATATGGATCAAATTTCATTTCCCTTCTGCGTATTTTCCTCCTTGAATGTTCTTCATGGGAGCCTTTGTACACTTGTTGAATAACCACTGTTGCCATGTACTTGTCTGTGTCTTCTTTGGCCTGCACAATAAATATAAATGGTGTACCAATATGTTCATGTGTAGGGGACACAGAAACATTTTTTGCTCCTTCATCTTGCTTTGAACAGTCCACATCCAAGGAAGAGTCCCAGAACAGTACACCCTCTTCCTCTGTCACCTGATAAGCTGCCCTTTTATTCTGTGTGGGGGCCATCTGAGCAAGTATCAAAATATCAAGATTGAGATGGTCAGTTTCAATCTTGAGCATTGAATTACGTTCTGTCTCAGTGTTTAAGTGGCAACTTTGAGGGATTGTCTTTTGAGCAGACAGAGAAACAAAAGATGATGGAGATCTTTCCTCTCCCTTTTTAATCAGTGGACTGGGGACAAAAGCAGGCTGGAAAATTGGCAGATCTGCATAGCCATGTGAAGATGAGTTGGCTTCGGGCACAAATTCTTGGAGGTTGATAGGACCAGCTACTAATTGCTGATGTTGGTCAACTTGTTGTTCTGCAGCTACAACAAATTGTTGAGTAGTGCCTTTGAATAATGCTTCTTCATAGGCAGCTCTGGTTAGGAAAGGAGCACCTTCCAAACCATGGACCTCCTCCTCCTCTTCAGGCTACTCTTCTTCCATGACTATATTTTGACAAAGGGTCTTCACCCTTTTATCTTCATTTGTAACATTATTTCTTTGTAAAATCTGCAAATGTTCATGTGCTCTTGTATATGGATTTAGCTTTGAAACAGTAAAGGAACAAGGAGCTTTTGCTTCTTCAGAATATTGCTCAGCCTTTAGTTTTGTTATCGGGAAAACTAGTGTTTATGTAGAGTTGCTAGTCCCACTAATGCTGGTAGCTACCTTAGAAACAAGCAAACTAAAACCACTTTCTTTTTCTTTTATGAGAAATAGATAAGATGGGAATAAAGGAGACCAACCTCTGTCTTCCACTTGGTTCCTTGCTTGATTCCTCCCCCTTCTGATAGATCTTTGCCACTCGCTTCCTCGTCTACCCAGCTTCAAAGAGCACCTGTAGAATCAAAGCAACATAACACTATCCAAGAACATAGATCTATTATCATAAACAATATAGGACCAGATATATATTGACCACACAAATGCATATATCATCAATCATACAAGAATGTGGAGGAAAACTTGAATAGCTTTATTAATAATCAAGAATAGCAAAGAGGATTACAACCAATTGTTCTGACCCAGCATCATCCTCTCAGCAAGAAAGCCCTTCTTCACCTCATGAAAAGCTTAGATCACCCAACACTATGATGTTGCACCAAGAAACCAGTAGTACTTCCTTACAAGATACAAAATTCCAGCCTCTGGATCTCTGGGAGGAGGGATCCATATATAGATGTTTGAAAGGGGGGTGAGTCAGCTTTTGAGACTTGATTAGTGTCCTCTCTCTGATAGTTCTTGATTCCACTTGGAGATTGATGATCTCTTACTCATCCCTGGGCGAATGCAGAGAGGAAAGTGTCACAGGAGAAGTTTCTGGAAGATTCCATGATCCTCCACCTTGCAGATTGACCCTACCATTTGTCCACTCTCGCCCATCACACCCCATAGAAGGGCTTTTCAAGATGCATCGCACCTCCCGTGTGTATTTAGGTGGGATGCAGTGCACTTTGACCATGGAGCAGGTGAGATGGTCCAGTTTTGACTAGTTCTGAGTAGCTTTTCATGGAGAACTTCTGGGAGAAGATGTAATCAGTTGACCTTGTTCTTTTAGAGGTTGGAACAACACTTTTAGGGACTTAAGAGCCCTTGGTTTATGGACATTTATGATTGGGGTTGCAATGCCCAAAAATGTCTATAACAGTTGCCCCCTAAAGCATGAGGTCATTAATCTGTTGATGTCGGGTGAAATGCTTTATCATGAGGATCTGAAGTTTTTTCGAGCTGGAAGGTGACCTGTAATAAGATAAAATACAATACATTATCTTCATAATATTTTCATGATCTAGCTGAGGCGGGAATTCCCATGCTCAGCTTTATAAATTCATTTTCATGTACATAAGACAGACAATCATCTAAGTGTATACTGATGATCCTGGTAGAGTCATCATCCCTTGGATTGGATGATTATCTGTGCAGTAATGATGTACAATTGATGTCTTTATTTTCCTGAATATATATCACAGCCCGGATGGATGAAACTAGATCCGGGGTCTTCAATCTCGTTCGATCTTCACTCAAAGTACAAGTCGATCCATGTGAGAGATGTTCTGGAGTCGAACATGGAAAGACATCGCCTGATTACCAGCCAATGATGTAAGCTGTTAACAGGCGCGAGAGGAATCACCAATAATGATGATGACCCTAAAGGTACTACAGTACAATTCACTTGGTGTGAATAAGGGACTTGGCATCAAACACCACGCAAAATCTTTCGGTCAAAGGCCATTGATGTAAACCTGTCGCTGGAAGTGAGAAACTTGCCATTGAGGCATGCAAGCTTCAAAGTACTGAAATGGTTTTTCCTAGATCGACTTCCTAGATAATGAGCTGATGTCGACAAGAAGTGATCTGTCATAGGAGGGCCTTAGTGAATCCCACATCAATGACACGGAACAGAGCAAATGATTTTAATGGAGGTGAAAACAATTTGGTGATATAAGGTTCACGATGGAGGTCATGAAAGAATGGAGCGTGAATGTATTGCAGTGGGTGAGACACAGGTGAATTCTCTGAGCGACTTCTCTTGAACATATCGGTGACACTGAAATGATGGATTGGTAGTGTTAACCCCAAATATGGATGGTGTGATGGACCCATGGTGATATGACTAGTGAACGAAACAACCCAACCTGACTCGGATGCGGAGTGAAAGTGTCATGTTCAAGAGCGACTTGCTACCAATAAAGTTTCTTCAAGTTTTCTTCCCAATTTTTCCCCAGTCATTACTGACCAGTACCTCTTTATTTTTTTCAAGCTTGAGGAGGATAACATATGCTTGTTCTATAATTTGCCCTTCGGGCAAACCCATCGCTATGTTTTAACGAGCCTAGCGATAGTGAAACTCGTTCTTGTCTGCATGGACAAGTTTGTAGCTATTCGGTTTTATCAAGTTTAACGACAAGGATAACTCGGTCCTTTTCAATTTTAGAGAGTCTGAAAAAGGGACGTAAAGAAAACTCCAATAATCGTTTTTCATCATATAATCCCTTGAGTCCGAAAAAGTATAAAACAATATAAAAGGGATGAATTTTCGATACTTTTAACGAGCTGAACAAGACAAGCGCTCGATCTTTTTGTGTAATAATCCCTCAAGTCCAAAAAGATTAAAATCTAAAGGAGGGATAGCACTTCCGGTCACTTTAACGAGCTGGAGAGGCCAATTGCTCGGCAATCTTTTCATATTTTACGAGTCAGTTGAAAAGAGCTTAAAGGAGACTTGTTTTTTGAGGAACGAGTCATAAATTCGTGTAGCAGCTAATTCCAGGTAAGGTTTGGAATTTTCCAATCACGGCAGTGTCACAAGGATGGCTAACAGGATCACTCTTCGCAGTTGTTGCTCAAAAATGGTAAACAATCAAATGGGGGTGAATGATCGGCCAAAACAAAGTGGAGGTGATGGTGAGAACACAACCAAGGCTTCAAAAGCTGATGATAATACATTCACGAAGGTTATTTACCGGAAAATGGTTCATTTTTTAACGAGCTTAAACTTTGGGGGAACATTTTCTCATTTCTTATGTTTATTTTTTAACGAGCTTGAATTCCGCGTTAAAACTGCTCGATCCAGTCGTATAATAAGGATGTCTCAAAAACGACATCTTTTCAAAGCTTTGCCCCGCATCCTTTCTTTATGCAAGTTAGGAAACGACCAATCCTACGAGTTTAAAGGGTTAGAGGACCTACAAATTTTAAAAAAAAAATGGTCGCTCTTCGCTTGCATGCCAAAAGGTTTGCATGCCCCTAGGTATAGCGAAGTAGAGTTTCCCAGGTTACCCCTCAATTTGCAGACAAAACATTTGTTTTATCGGGAAAGGCATACCTTTTACAGGTTACCCCCCAATTTGCAGACAAAACGTTTTCTCTATCGAGAAAGGCCTACCTTCTAACAGAGGTATCTTATCACGGTCTGACCCCATTTTCCTAAATGGATGGGTGTGTCAACTAGCCATATATCCTTTGCGGAAACCTACCCTATACCCAAGGTTTTCCTCTCGAAACAGGCCAGGGTGCATGCCCCCTGGGATTCAGTCATATCCTCTGAATCACTCGCGCTCCTCAGGAGGAAGGACTGGGGATTGATGAGACATTCCTTGCATGAAAAGACCATTCAGGGATGGTATATGACTATTTGCTATGTGTGAACCGGGGAATGAAAGCTGGTCTACGAGCTTGACCACTCTTCCTTCATGCGGAAAACACATTACTCTAAAGAGTGAGGAGACAATGGCTCCCATGCAATAAATATAGTCACATCTAAGGAGTAGATTATAATCCAGGGGTCCTTGGACTACCATTACGTTCATGTGAACGGTTTTCCTTCTCAATTTTATCAGCACATTGGGAAGGATCCCTAACGGTCGACTGGTTCCTTTGTCAAAGCCTGTTAGATTTCTCATTTCAGGCAAAAGCGGTGGCGAACCAAGAGCTTTCCAAGAAGTTGAGGAAAGGATACTCACAGAAGCCCCTTCATCTATGATGGTACCGACCATGACCATTCTGTATATTTAAGCAATGATTCGAAATGGTACACTAGCCAATAAGCGGGGTCTGCCTATTAGATTCCAATCAAAGGAAACAACTAGGTTGCTTGGAGGTGGGATAGACGACTGGATATGACTCTGATGAACTTCCTTCCTATGGTAAAGGAACGGGTAGACTGCCCCCATGTTCATCAGAGTCTGTGCTTACGAAGAGAATTTGGACGGTGTTGTTCTTGTTCTCCCCGGTGACGGTATCATCTGAAGAGGATCCTCTGAAGGCAAGACCAGGTCAACTACCACCTCGACCTTTTGACTTTCATCTCGTGTGGATTCAGAGGGTTCATTTTCAATGATAGACGCTTCAGCCGACCACAACGGTGTGTCAGCTGGGTTTTCAACTAGTGACGGACTCGGCAAGAGTTTCTTATATCCAGGAGGAAGCTGTAACGGTGAAACCAGACGGTTGTCCAAAACTCTTTTAGCCTCGTCTAAGAAGGGACAACAGTGGACGACATGATCACCTTCACATAGTTTACAAGGAAATTTACGTTTTCCTTTTTGTCCAGGGGCTTCACTTTCACTAGTCGACGGTGTATTTTCAACATGATCATCAGAGGTTGATGACATTGGATTGTGCAAACGAGGAGACCAGTCCCTTAAGATCCGAGGGATGCAAGGACAATCTCGATGATAGTGGTCTCCTTTGCAAATGACACATGGCGATTTAGGCCTGGACGGTGCAGTGTGTGGATTTTCGCTAGACGATGCTTGGTTGCCCCTTTTTTCCTTTGGCTCCTTCTTCTTCTTCTCTTTTTTCTTCTTCTCCTTCTTCTTCTCGGTTACTTGATTTTTGGCTTTACCAGCTTCATCAAGCGAAGAGGAAGGAGGAGAGGAAGAATTGGATGAAGTAGAAGGTTGGGGGGTAACTCTGGTATCGTTTAGTTGCTGACTTGATTGTTCAGGAATCACGGTGTTCTGAATGACAGAGGTTGAGAAGAGCCATACGAGCAAGCCGATTGTCAATCCTGGAAGCGACAATGTGGCCATATGGGGCACACCAACATCTCCCCAAGAGGAGAAAGGACTAGGATTTCCCCCAAGGGGAACTCCTTGGTTGGTGGACTCCATTTTTCTCAACCTAAGACCAACGTAGGAAAGGTGATATTTATTCCGATTAAAATAAATTTTAGACGCTTTGACACAACTTGTTTTTTCAATTTTTAAGAGTCGATAAAAAACAAAAGATGACTCTAGTCACCTTCGATTTTTAATGAGCCTGAAGTGACAAGTGCTCAGATGGACCTTTTCCTTTAAGGAGTCTGAAAAGGAATGAAAGAGACTGCTCTGGAAATCTAGACAGAGGGATTACCAAACCAATCGCAAAACTACATAATACTTTTTACGGTACGGCAGTCAATCTTCCTGAATATTGTGTTCAGTGCATTGTGATCGATAGGGCAGCAGACACGGCTTTCTATGGATAAAGGATAAAGTCTATTGTGGTCTCCCAATATATACTCGAAGGTACGTGGGAGCAGAAGTCCATACTGGCACTTATCGTCTCAAGGTGGAGGAATCACCCAACCATCAATGAAAACAACAGTTACCAGGTTTTACGATGCTGGAATACGTCTCTAGCCTAGACTTCTAAATGTTGTGCGTTAGGTTCCAAAGTGTTTTTAGATTCATTAAATTTATTTTATAGTTGATCTTGCTTAAGAAATTTTCCTTTCAGGTTCACCGCGTGATGTAGATATATAATTCCTAAAATGCAATCTAAGATGATAAACAATCGTTTAATCTTCTTTTTGCAATGAAAATCCTAGCTACTAAGGAAAGAGAGATGACATTCTTTCAGCATAGAGCAGAGAGCACACACTATATGCACTGTCCTAAATCAAACCAACAAACAGTCTAAATGCAAATGCACATGCATGTATTTGTTTTTAGCCTTCTTAATGTGTGAATGATAAAAAGAAAGCTAATCGCAAATCTGAATTATTTTTCAAAGCGACGTTACTAACAAGTTTCTTTTCAAAACAAAATGAAGGCAATGACGACACTTTGCGATTTGGAATTGAAAACTTTCTTTCGACACTTGAAAAACTACTAATTCAAATCAAATACAAGAGTAACAGTGTAATCGACTATCAAGAACAATTGGATTCTCTTCTATGACTGAAAACGACACTTGCGACACTTTCAAATCAAGAAACGACAGTTCAATTATGCTACTTCTTTGTAAAGGAGAACTGAAAATGGCTCAAAATACATAAAAAAACATTTACAGTTCTTTGCACAATGGAGGCGGAATAATGGAAAGGAAGGGGGTTTCAACAGAGGTGTACTAACTACAGGCAGCAAAACTCCTGAATAGAGTTGAAAAGAGTGAACACAGAAACCAAAATCTAAGAGCAGGAGAGGCCTTGTCTGATCAGTGCACCTGTAACACAGGGAAAATGAGATGCAGCGCACCTACTACACTCGGGAAGTGTGATGCATCCAGAATCCAAAGAAGAGACAGTGCAATGGTCCAGGGACGAGACTTCAACTGGGTTCCGGGTCACAGTTTGCAGCTCAGTTCATGGATTTAGGCCGAGCAAGTGGTAATCAATAAATCAATCACAAGGGTAGATCTAAGGAGGTTACTAGAGCCACCACAAGGGCAATTAGAGAGCTTGTAAATCGATTGTTCAATTCATAAACAAAACTTGGAGATAGACTGAAGCAGCATTGATCTACTTTGCACTTGCATAGCAAATGCAGTTCAAAGGCTAGCTGGCTTGACTTCAGGCTCCGTCTGTAAGTTTATAAAGTAAACAAATGTAGATAAACAAACAATCTATTCTCTCCCCAGCGGAGTCGCCATTTTTTTATCGGGAAAACTAGTGTCTACGCAGAGCTGCTAGTCCCACTAAGGTTGTAGCTACCTTAGAAACAAACAAACTAAAACCACTTTCTTTTTCCTTTATGAGAAATAGATAAGAGGGGAATAAAGGAGACCAACCTCTGCCTTACGCTTGGTTCCTTGCTTGATTCCTCTCCCTTCTGATAGATATTTGCCACTCGCTTCCTCATCTACCCAGCTTCAAAGAGCACCTGTAGAATCAAAGCAGCTAACACTATCCAAGAACATAGATCTATTATCATAAACAATATAGGACCAGATATATATTGACCACACAAATGCACATATCATCAATCATACAAGAATGTGGAGGAAAACTTGAATAGCTTTATTAATAATCAAGAAGAGCAAAGAGGATTACAACTAATTTTTCTGACCCAGCATCATCCTCTCAGCAAGAAATCCCTTCTTCACCTCATGAAAAGCTTAGATCACCCAACACTATGATGTTGCACCAAGAAACCAGCAGCACTTCCTTACAAGATACAAAATTCCAACCTCTGGATCTCTGGGATGAGGGATCCATATATAGATGTTTGAAAGGGGGGTGAGTCAGCTTTTGAGACTTGATTAGTGTCCTCTCTCTGATAATTCTTGATTCCACTTGGAGATTGATGATCTCTTACTCATCCCTGGGCGAATGCAGAGAGGAAAGTGTCACAGGAGAAGTTTCTGGAAGATTCCATGATCCTCCACCTTGCAGATTGACCCTACCATTTGTCCACTCTCGCCCATCGCATCCCATAGAAGGGCTTTTCAAGATGCATCGCACCTCCCGTGTGTATTTAGGTGGGATGCAACGCACTTTGACCATGGAGCAGGTGACATGGTCCAGTTTTGACCAGTTCTTAGTAGTTTTTCATGGAGAACTTCTGGGAGAAGATGTAATCAGTTGACCTTGTTCTTTTAGAGGTTGGAACAACACTTTTAGGGACTTAAGAGCCCTTGGTTTATGGACATTTATGATTGGGGTTGCAGTGCCCAAAAATTTCTATAACAAGTTTGGAAACTTCAGAGGCCAAGAACTCAATCATCCTAGCCAATTCATCGATCTCAGGCTCTGAGGATGATGAGGATTCACCTCCCTGTCTTCTCCTTCCATCATCACCTTCACGTCTTTCTGCAACAATAATATTTGCTTCTACTTTAAAGGCTGCAGCTTGCATATCAACCAGAGAAGCACATTTCCTTTCTCTTAACAGCAGGCAGAACTGAGGATCGAAGGCATTGGTATAAATAATCATAGCAGAAGTAGGGTTGGGTTTGACTTCAGCTGGCATTCTGTTGTACATATGATTGAATCTGATGTTGAAATCAGATAGCAGCTCACCATCTTCTCTCTGCAAGTTCCCAAATTTAGTATAATAAAAGAGCAAATCTTTATTATTCCCTTAGTGCTTTAAAAATACATCATCTAGGGCCTCAATGTCTGCAATTAACCTAGGGGGTAAATTTCTAAACCATTTTCTAGCTTCCCCATCTAGGCTTTGAACAAAAACCCTCATCCAGACATCCTCCTCATTGATATCCTGACTATCAGCATAGCTATAAAAAGATTCGAGGTGCTCTTCAGCTGATACTCCTTCTTTACCAGTGAACTTTGGCATAAACTCTTGATAATCTCCTGTAGGCATGGCATTCAAAGGGGTAGGCAAGACTAAGGGTCCATACCTAGCAGCCACTGTTCGCTCTATATTTGTGAGGGCTTACTGGCCTACCATGGCTGAGGCAAGGTAAAAGGATACTGGCAGATTGAGTGGTATGAATCAATGAAAATAATGACAAAAACAGAGGAATATGATGGACAGCATGGATGCTTCTTTGCAATGAGGTCCGAAAGGGAAATGAATAACTAAGGAGGTGTATGAATCTCTGAAGGTATTTCCACACTAGCAAAGATACATAAAAAAATACTTAAGGCTTACCTGACCCTAATGCTCCTTACTGCGACATTTTCTTCTGCTAAACGATCTTCTCAGGATCAGGCACTGATTCAGCTGATGGTTTCTAAGGATTTCTCTAAACATGCCTCACCAACTGTGCCAGAACTGCAATGTGGAGTCGCCAAACAATGGTCTTCCTCCAGTGGAGTCACCAAATAGATGATTACAACTAGAAACTATGTTCAAACCTTATCTATCATCAAAGCTTGAAGCTGTGTCATTCTCCCAGGCAAGCTGAGCTTCAATTCTCCTCTCCCCAGCAACGGCACCAATTAATGTTATCACCCCAAGAAACTTTCCTAGGTTGTATATCAGAGATTCTCGGGAACATTACAAACTCAACATAAAATGTTGGAAATGGTGGATGAATGAAAGAAATGCTGCATATTCAAGCCAGATAACCACTTCTATTGTGCTTAACCCCAAACATGGGTGAACACCCCCAGACTACAAGGCTTTAGACCACCAATTACTCACAGTTTAAGGAAAATGTGATGATGGAGAAGACTGACCACACCAGCAGATGCACAGGACCCTGTGATGGCCGGCTGCAACCAATTAAAAGGTATGTAAATCTATTTCCTAATGCACAGACAGGATGATAGCTCTCTGGCATTAAAATAATAGAAACCTACATACAAATTCAGTGATACATGCTAGATCCAAACACATAGGTGGGATGACAGCCCCTCTAATGCTAAACATCTACAGCACATGAATAAATGCATAACGGGCACAGCCTGGAACAAAGAAGAAGAAGTGGAAAGTGAGCAATTAACAACAAAAGAAGCTTGCATTAGCTGAAAATGAAGACCAGACGCTGCAGGTATCACAATAGTTACAGTCTCCAGAAGTTGAAGCTTACAACAAAATAACATTCATCAACCTCTTACATTTTGTTTCTGGGTATATATAGAGGTTATTTATAAAATTGCTCTGCTAGGCAATGCGTGGAGGGGTCAACACTGACCACCAACCATATTTACAATCTGAAATGGGCCTCTGCTACAATTCTGAGTGTTTTAATGGACAAAATCGGCCTTTCTGATATTCTGATGTCCTTCTCGGACAACTGGAGTAAATTATGGATTAAATTCCATGCCTGATAAATGCTTGAATTGCTCGAGAGTGTACTTTTTGTCCTTCGGCCATTCTGTTGTTTAATTACAGTTGCTGAGATATTAACTATGCAGGTACAGGGTGGCTGACCATTGCATTCTCCTTCGCCCACACAGGACAGCCACAAATAGGAAAATTGCATTGAAAACTGGCGGGAGGCGATGGAAGACACAGAGGCATTACAGGGATAAATAGCAGCCGTTGGATCTGACAAATTGGACAGCGGAGATCGGCGTATGAGGGTTATCGGGAGGCGCATGCACGGGAAGAACGAGGACCATCGAATCATGGGCAGGGATGATCAGATAGCTATCAGAAGTGAAAGTAGCGTGACGGTTAACGAGCGGGGGGACATACAGGACGGATGGATGTGGACCTTCGGATCGCAGTTGGGCAGATCCGACGGCGATCGGGCGGCAGAAGTGAGCGATCATTAACAAGCTGGAGGATGGTGGTTTTGCGCGGCGGGCGGTTTCCCCGCACCGCCTACCGGGGCTCGGCGGTTTACGTACGCGACGGTGCGATCAAGTAATAAAGTGCCGCATGGCAACCCAAAACCACCACCCCCGCGATTTAACACGCGCGTAAGTCGCGCAATCGGGGGAAGCGTCAATCGTTGATCTCGCGATGGACGGCTAGATGACAAGGAAAGAGCGTGAAGTTTAATGTGCGGGCTGGGGCGACGGGGACCGTTGGATCGCGGTGATCAACAGCTGCAGTAGAAGGAAGCTATATGGACGGGGTTTCATAGTATTTAAACAAAAATGCGCAGGAGCCGAGGGAAACAGGGTTTTATGGAGAAAATGGGGAGTTAAAGAGTGTAAGCGGAGTTATAACATAACACGGCTTTGCTAACAGAACACGGATTTTACACTAAACGCTGGCATAAAACATGAGTAGTGGAGTTTTATGGAGAAAAGGGAAAAATAAAGGAGGAAACGGAATAACTGTTGCAAGCCTTAAACAACCAAAACTAGCACTGCCCAACACCTAATTTTATCCATCACACGCTGCAGAACCTAGCAGAGCTAACAGTACCTATGTAGGCCACTACGATACTTCAATACTAGGTTCCATGCAGAGTCTTTGATACCCAACTATGAGTGCATGGTATGGAAATTATTGGTGTACTCTATCTCCATTTGATCTCTCTCCTGTCGTAGGTTTTTCCATCTCGTGTATTGGCCATCATAGTTCCCTACAAGGGATAATTCCCCCTTAATGGGATCAAAAAAACCAGGCTAAGTGGCCCTTTCATGGAACACCACAAACTCATCTACATTATGTCTCTCCCAGTAACATTCTCACCAATCTTTGACATGGGGAGTGGATTTCAGTATCGTGAAGGTGATCTTCTCATTGTTGGAAAAATTTTGGACAAAGTAATAGACCTATAATGGATTTAACCATTTATCCAAATCATATGCATCTATTGGCCTTTGAATACGGGGATATCAAAGTTAACTTGTACTTTGAAGGGTGTCACACCTCCAAAATTTTCACTTGTTGAAGGTGCCTTGGATGTTGTTGGCAAACATCAAAGGTTATAGGAGAAATTGTCCATCGTCTCATTCATTTTTTGTGTGAGTCCTTCCTCGGGCAATAAATTAATAGGATCTCCTACTCTATCATATCTCTTTTCTTCCTCCATGGGCAGCCACTTTGGTTTGTGAGAGAAATTGTTCCCAATTGTAACTAGCTCAAGACCCAACTCTTTGTACCCTAACCTCGTCAAGTACATGCACTAAGAAACAACGGGTAGCATATTTCTCTAATACCATCTATCCAAGTTGTATAAAGAATGAAATGAAATGTAGGAAAGTAAATAGAACACGGAGAGATAAATATAACATAGAGCACAATAATATAATGAAAACTAACTTTTATTAATAAATGAAATAGTTGAATATCGTAGTACACAAATTGGTTAGAATGGTGGTAGCTATCTCTGAACAAAGCGATGGAACCTCAATACGTTCACAAAAGTTGTTACATGAGATAACAATAATGACATTTTAGCATGCATAAAGAACCATAGAGGTAAAAATCCTAATCTTAGAAGATGAAATGCCGAAAGGTTTATAGGCCCTGAGGTGGTTAGTTACATCAAATTTCTGAGGGTGCAACTTTTGCATACAATTCATGTTTTGGGTACCTCATTGGAAACAAATATCTAAGGACTACAATTTTGACCAGGGCCATGGAATACCATGCCAAGCCTTGGTCTCCTAAATTTATAAAAGAACACCATTTAGGGCCTCAAAATGGCCCTAGCAGTTTGGGACCCAAAAATCATAGAAAATCTTCCAAGAAGATAGAGAATTTTTGAGGTAGTGGAAGAGGTGGGTAGCCATCGATATCCACCTAGATCATTGATTCCTTGCACCCATAAATCTTTTCAATACTCGTAGACTTCCTTAATGAATCTAAAACACTTTCCAAGTTATAAATTTTTTTTAATAACAATTTATTATATTCAACTATGCATATACTAAAATGGATCTTCACTCAATATGCTTTATATTAGAATGATAAGCAAGGTTCTTTGTAAAATTTGTTTCACTTTGACTATGAAATCCATCCTCATCAATATTTGTGTTGCCCCAACATCTAAAAAAAAGTATTTGTAACTATATTTCTCCCTTACTTTTATGAGAGGAACCATGTAATAAGATTTTATCATTGAGAGTGCAACTAAAATCTTATATCCTGTTTATCCAACAAATTATTCCACCAAACATGTTAAAAATATAACCACTTATGGATATTTGAGGATCAAAATCTTCCACCTAGCCTACAAAAAAGCCATGTACATTTGAATATTTTACTGTCTCTGAGCCTTCCTTGATAATGCACTTCATAATCTGAGATGCCACAAAACTATATGAAAATGTTGTTTGCAATAGCCTAGTGTTCCTTACCTAGTTTTGACATATATGTGCTTAAAACTACCACTACATAGGAAATGTCTAGTATGGTACAAACCATGGCATACATAAAAAAAATCCATTACACTTTCTTAGTGATCATGATACATGTTTTCCTAGTATTATTATCTCTTTGGACATTGTTATGTAGATAACTTTATACCCACAAGAATAGGTGCCTTGACTAGTTTACATTCATGCATCTTAAAACTCTACAATATTTCTCAACATATTTCCCCTAATTTAATCAGGGTATCATGTGTTAGATGATCCATCTCAATTTTCATGCCAAATAAAATTTGTAGATACAACATTGTTCATATCAAACTAAGACAATTTACAGTTTACATGAGTCAACTACTTCCTTGGTATTTCCAATTAAGCATATCATCAATAAACAAAATCGTAGTAATCAAGTGATCATCAACATGTTTGGTTTACACATTGTCAATATATTTTTTTCATTTAAAACCAAGTCCCAAAACATAAGTATCAAACCTAATACAACATCCTTGGTAATTATTTTAAGCCATATAGATCTATATTAAAGTTGTGTACTAGGTCCTCCTTCCATTTCACTATAAAACTTGCTTTCTACAACAAGTAGATTTCTTCTTCTAGTTCCTAATGTAGGAATGTTGTCTTTGCGTCCATATTTTGTACTTCAAGGTATAATACAACAATGATATACAAAATAAATTTAATATAAGTTATCTTAACAACAAGGAGAAATCTCACCAAAATCAATTTTCTCCACCTAGGAATATCCCTTTGCTATGGTAACCATGTTAACTTTGTACTTCTCCACTTTATATTATGCATTCAAATTTTTAAATTCTCATTCCTTACCAATTGGATTTTCCTCTAGCAAGAAACTTGACTATTTTTAATGTTGTTTGAGGTATCAATTTCTTCAGTCATGTCTTTATCTCCTAGAATGTGCATTCTTCTGTATCCACTACTTCCCTTATAATTCTAGGATCACCATAAGAAATAAATAAAGCAAAAGAAAAATGAAATTTGGGTGGACTACATTTTTTATTTTTCTATATATCTCGTGTCAATATCCTCAAATGTGGGGTCTAAGGATCCTCCTCATATAGTTCATCATTATGTATTGAGTTATATTGTTCACCTATCAATGTTTCAAACTAAATCTTTTCTAGTTCTTTGTCTCTCTGTTGTTCTTTTTTCCTACGAACACTTTTACTCTCTCTAAAAATTGTATCTTAACTATAAACAATCTTCCTTCTTTCAAATTTTCAATTATTATATCATTTTCCACCTTATTTATAATAAATACACACTTTTCTATTTTATTGTATAGCTTACTCCTTTTCTCCTTCGGAAAATGCGCATAAACATCACGACCAAAAATTTTGAGATGTTCAAAATTGTTTCTTATTAACCCATGCATCATGTGGCATTTTATCCACTAATTTTGATGTAATTGGTTGAATTATTTGGTAACATATAATATCCACTACCTCTACCTATAATTCATGTGCTAACCCTACACCATTTAGCACACCACTTATCTTTTCCATCAACACTTGTATATTCTTTCTATAACTCCATTTTGTTGAGAGTTGTATGGAGTTGTATCATTCCTTGATATACCACACTACTTACATAAATCCTCCAATTAATTTCCACATGATTCCCCACCATTATATGCCTTCAACTCCTTTATCCTTTTCTTTATGGTTTTCAAGAACCTTGAATTGTTTAAGATAACCAAAAACCTTAGATTTCTATTAAAGGAAATGTATAGATGCATTCATTAATAAATCATATTTAAATAAGGCATAGTATGGATACATAGTTTCAAACACTTCACTATACATCAACTACAAAAACCCTTCTACTCTTTCAGAAACAAGATGTAATTTCACCTAACTTTGTAGAGAACGTGTTCAATGATATATGGGATATTATTTTCAACAAATGGGATAAGAAGTGCATGCCTTTAAATTTATTAAATCATTCATTATATCCAATTACTATAGTTGTAAGTGGTTCAATAGTGGGCCTTCACATAGATTCCCTCCTTACATGGAAAGAGATATTTTAGAGGTCTTCCAATATAACATGTATCACCAATACTATTACACGCTTCCCTAGAGGATCATGTTAGATCCATATAATACTAGTGTGGCCCCCATATTATTATTGTTGTTCCCTTATATTATTATTTTTATGTAGGCCCTAATTATATTTTGACCCTTTAGACTCCTATATGTACCAAGGAGGTATTTTCATTTGTATCATCCTAGAATTGTTCATCTATGTGATGTAAAGGGAGGTTCCACCCTCGAAGTGGTTTATTATCTAGTCACTGAGCTATATTTTCTTGTGTTTCTATGTTGTTTTGGATATGGACACATAACATTCGATATCAGAGCTCTTGATCTTATGGTTTTGTTTCTTCAAATGGGTCATCATGGAATTTTGTCTATAATGTTTTTTCTAAGAAGCTTCAGACCATTAAATTGTTACCACATGGCGGTGAAATATTGATGATGTATGAAGAAGAATAAGTGCAACATGATATATCAAAATTAAGGGACCAAGTGCAACAATTTCCGCACTCACAAATAGCAACCAAAAATTAATTGGAAATAATGATGAATGTTAATTTGGATGGTTTAGAAGAAAAAATAAAAGGGTACATGGAAGGTTTGAAGAATGGTTTATAAGAAAAAATGTAAGGTTTTAAGGAAGGTTTGAAAAAATTGCTACAAGAAATTATTCTTATTGGTGATAAGGTATTCCATGCAACTCATGATGAGAACAAAAGGAATGTGAATCATGATTTTAGAGACTCCAAATTCGGGTTGAATACCCATCACATGCCAAAGATCAATATGAGGAAGTTTGATGGCAAGGGTTCGGTAACATGGATACTACAGATGGAGCAATTATTTGATCTACATGATGTGAAACACACACAAAAGGTACGTATTGCATATTTATATTTAGAACCCAATCAATTTGTGTGGTATCTAATGAGTCCTATTATTACAAAAATAACATTGCTACTCCCAGGGCTACCAACTTTAATTTATCGATTTTGAGTTTGTACAAATTTAAGAGGTGTCAGTGCTATATGCGTAGCAACCAAGATTCTACTTAAGATGATATGAAGAAATGAATTGAACAGAGATATGCAAAGACCGCTTTGAAAAATCCAAAAAGGAAAACTATTGAGCTTAAATTTTCAAGAAAAGAGATGACTAAAGTGTAACTTGTTCTACTGCAGGAAAAGAAATTCCATGAAAGTAACTCTGATATATCTTACAAGGAAAAAATCTATGCTATTGAAAAGAAGGTAAATTCTATTCTATTTGTAGAAACAATTAAATGCTCAAAGTGATCAAGGTAAACTACTTTCATTCTACTTAACATATAACCAAAACAATATACCCTAGTTGCAAGATTTAAACTACAACGATGAAAGGAAGGTATATAGGGGTTATTTTGTCTTCTCAAGTTTGTTTTCAATGCTTAGAGGACGTTGTGGAGTGATGAGAAGCAAAAATCAAGCTTTAGAGGTAATTATGGGAGTGTTCTAAGAAATTATGTGCACTGCTACAGGATTGCTATAGGATGCCATGTTTTGCTACAAGAAAATGCCCAAGAGAATTATTATGGTTCTAGGAGTGGTCTGGAGGTGGAATAAGGTGGTTAGAAGCTATGGGAGGGTGCAAGATACCTTACCAATCCCATATCTATCTAGTAGACTAACTTGTGCAAGGGAAAAGAAAGACTAATAGTCCCTTGTAGCTCAGTGAGGTAATTTCCAACATGCAGGCAGATTGCAGAAACAAGTATAAATGGAAGGAGTGTTGAAGGAGGTGATGCTCATGCATGAAAAATTATTCTACTCTACTCTATGAATTGGTAGATTTTATATGCACACCAATTACATGTTCAGCTAAAACAAAGTGATCAAATTACTATCAAACCATTAACTACAAAAAGAAATATGCATGTGAAAGGATGAGTTGAATTTGGAACATAATATAATTATTTCATAAAAGAAAAATTATTTTTGGGGCTTGTCCATATAGGTTGCACAACTAAGCTTCCCAATAAATCTCACTTACCAACCTGCGAATACAATTTTCTCTTATAAACCATATTTGCAAAAAAGAACCACAACTAGACTAAGAGCATGCAAAATAAATGCATAAATACATGTACAAAATAAGGGGTTTGAGTACGTGGTTTGGGCCCTAACCTAGGGAAACTCAACTCCCTTGAAGCAAACTCAAATTGGAAACAAAATGATGCTTTTCATTAATCTAAAAAAAAATGAAACATGTAACATGACAATGAAAATAACAAGCAGAAGTCTCCTTCTCTAATAGTCACCATCTTGCCTCTAGAATTTGAATCCATATTAAGTTTCTAGGATCTCATATTTATACAAAAGTGAGTCAAGGGCATCCTCCTTGAAGGGAGGTATGCTTCCCTCCAAAATGTAGAAATTAATAGAAATTTGCTACTACTTTTGAAATCACACTGAAATCAATAGATTACACATTTCCTCTACTATTATGTAGAATGAAAATCACAGTTTAGAAACACATGCAATTGCCAATGACATGAAACCATTAAAGCTAGAAGAACATAATGAATTTACAGGGGAAAAAACCTCCACTAATTTTCATTAATCAGATGAGAATGAGAAACTATTACAATGTTTGGCTTTGATCCTGAAGCAGACCCTACACTATAAACCTATTCTCTTACTGACTGTCCTGCTCTGGCCAACACTTAGCCAATTCAAGGTCCCAAATTTCTCCTATTTCCTTGTGTAATCCTGGAGGAAATAAGCTCCTAAAAGATAGGAATTTTCTCATATTTTCTTGCGCAATTCCCAAGGAATGATTCACTTGATTAACTGCTAAGATTGTACACTGAACTAGTATATAATTGATAATTACAATGTCTCTTTTCCTCCACTCTAGCTAGGAAATTTGAATTCCATGCATGTCTAGGCTATTTTTAGTTGATTGACTAGTTTAATAGAGAGATCATTGAGTTAACAATAATTCTACTACTCAACTTGCCTTTAACTGACTCGACTAGTTACTTGAGCTCAGTTAACTGAGTCAAACTAAAAATAATTGAACTAGATCACTTAATTTTAGCAATCACTACATGCACAACTCTACTTCTATCCTATAACTCGAGTTTACTGAGTAAACTAGTAAAAAAATCCATGTCACACAAATTAACGAGAATCCTAGTCATTCTGCAGATGTGGAAAATCGAAATACTAAATTTGACTAAGGCAAAAGTCAAATTTATCCTTTCTTGCTACAATTTCTAACACTCCCTCTTAGCAAGAAAGGGATTTTTCACCACCCCTATCCTACACCTGTGGAATTCGAATTTTCCTCTTGACAATGCCTTTGTCAAGATATTTGCATCCTGCTTCTTAGTTGGAATGTATTGTAGCATCATAATTTTCCTCTGCACAAAATCCCACAAGTGATGGTTGTTGGGTGTAGGAATTACACGTAAGCAAACTCCTCAACACTTAAATTGTCAACCCGGGGGATTCGTAAACTTAGAGACAAAGAATAGGCAATTCCAGAGATGGTATGAATATTTATAATGTCAATCCCTACTTTCTTTAAAGGAAAGATTGTAGAATCAAACTAAAGAGAGAAAAAGGCAACTTGAACAATCAAAATAATCTAAGACTGGAACAGGGAAAAATGCATTTGCAAAAGAGAATTAGAAATAAAGGGGCAATCACTCTAGCTAACTATTGATTAACTACTGAGTATGTGTTTTCTTTAGCAGAGACACTTTAGCAATCTCAACAAATGGGACCTTCAAACCTGCTTATATAGAGATATTCTTATTGCACCATTGCAGTCTGCTTGCGCTAGTGTAGGAACAGAGGGTATAAATGGTGTCTGTACTAAAAGCATTTTACTTCATGCAAGGGATTGAACTTTCTTAGGTTCAGAGCACTCAGATCCCGTGGAAAGAAACTAGTTCTTGCACCAGATCAGAGCTTCTTACACTTAGCATTTAATTCTTGAAATAAGTGCTTAGCTACTGCAAGTGTTACTATACTATGAAATCAAATTGCACACATAAAAAATGAATGTTTCTAATTTTAACAGAGTTTAGAAATAGAGAAACAATCCATATAATTTATCCTATCCTGAAGTATTAATGAAAGCAAGAAAACGGCTGGAAGTAAACTAAAAAGACTTGCTGCATCACACCAACGTGCACTGGTGCAGGTTCATTTCTCCTACTTAGACTAGGCGGGGAAAACCGAATCAAACAAAACTGCAAGAAATGAATAGCACACCAGCGTACACTGGTGCAGGTTTATTTCTCCTGCTTGGACCAGGCAGAGAAAACCAAATCAACCAAAACTGCAGAAAATGAATAGCACACCAACGTGCACTGGTGCAGGTTTATTTCTCCTGCTTGGACCAGGCGAGGAAACGAATCCGAAATCAAATGTATTGAAAGGAAATCTAACTACTTCACGTTGTGGATCCACTTTCACTCAAACAGGAATACATGTGTTGTAAAATAAATCATACTTAGCAGTATAAACATAAATTACAAGAATAGAAATTAGGGTAAACACGCTGGGTTGGTTGGGTCCTAGCCAACCAGCGTGTTTCCCTTTCAAATAGAAGCGTTGCTTAGTACTTTATCAATTCATTCAGCTTTCAAACATAGAAATATGATTGATGAAACATAAGGTGGAGCTCCCTTTCTTATTAATTCATAGAGGCAAATACATGTGTCAATACATAGTCCAGCCCAGATTTGGGAGATAACAAAAATACAAGCCTATTACCACCTCCCTGGTTATATCTCTATTATATACAAATTCTATCAAAAACTATCTCATCCTATTTACATTCCTCATTATATAGATCCTTGGCCGAAGGCCAAAAGGATTGTTTAACCAATTACATAACCGATATGCAGAATTTAGCTTTCAGCCTTCAAAATTAGGCAATTTAACAAAACTGGCCATAGCCAATCTCCAGCTGTTCGTTCTTCATAAATCTGATCTCAGCTACCTTTGATCGAACTTTCTGTCGTGGTTGAAGCTCAGCTGCTTTCAGGTCTATCCTACTGTCGTGGCTGAAGTGGCGCAAAACAGGGTGGTGATCAAGGAGGTCCAGATCTGCTGCAAAGATTCATTGTGCTGGCACCGGTATGAGATCCGATCCTGCATTAGGATCAGTAGTCATAGTAAGCACTTGACTATCAAACAACATTGGAGATATCGATAAGTTACAAGGGTGATTATAAGAAAGAAATCATGTAATAAATAATTAGTTAATGCTAAGTTAAGTTAAAAATATGAAATATAAATTTCATGCGAAATATGTCATTGTTCTTGGACTAGTGCAAGATGAGGGTGTGTAAGGGAGGTAAAACAACGGTAAATGGTTATGATTTAGGAAGGGAAAAATGGTCAAAAGAGAGCAAATTAGGGGGCTAACATCCTCCCATCCCTAAACTGTTGTGTGTCCTCACACAACTCTTTACCTCTGCAAAAAACTTCAAAACTTTGAGCATTCCAGCTCAATCCTGCTCTGGCATATTGTCATCACCCTGCAATGTTTCAAACTTCTTCTTTCTAATATTCTTTAATTTCTTTGTCACCTTTTTAAGTCGCCTAAAACACTGCACAGATCGGTACTTCCAGACATTAACTTCTCTTTTCTTCTTCTGGATTTCTGTCGTTAATTCTCCTCTGCTCTGTTCTTTATCCTCCTGCACTTTAGCTACAAGCTGCTCTAAATTCTGCACTTGAAGCTCTAGCTCAACTACTCGAGCAGCAGGAGCTACCAAATCTTTTTCTTTTTCTGTTTCGGCAGGGGCTGTGTTTTCCTCAGGAACCTCCATATCCGCCATGGTTACATCAGGAAACTCTTCTCCCTCTGGTTCCTCTTCTTCTGGTTCTTCCTCCTCTGGTTCTTCTTCTTATGTTTCTTCATCATTTGGTTCTTCTCCTCCTGTCTCTTCTTCTTCTTCTTTGTTTTCTACTTCCTTTTCTGGTTCTTCTTCTCGCATTGGTGCTTCTTCTTGTACTGGTGCAAGAGGGGATTCCATGCCCTGTGGGGACTGTGGTTCTTTGCCTGCATCAGAGATTTTATTCTTTTTCCGGGGCTTCTTGATAAAATCGGCCAACAAAGCATCATCTTCGACCTCTGCAAACTTTGCTACGTCTGCAAGGACTGACAGATTGTGATTTTCGGGCATAGAAGGGGTCTCTTCAACTTTTGAAGACGAGGCCTTCTCTGCTTTTTCAAATCGTTTCCTTTTTGCACTCTGCAAGAAGGACTTCCCTTTTCATTTTTTCTCAGGCCCTTAATTGTGTTGGCGGGGTCCTCTATCCCCTTTCCAGCGGTTGTCCATTTGTGCAGCTATTTTAACAGCGCCTCCCATGTCATGCCTTTCACTTCTAGCTGTTTCAGGACCAATATTTTTATCAGGCCGTGATGATATAACCTTGTGTCAGGCTGGTCTGCGCTTTTGTCTTTCACACTTTTAGCCATTTTCTCCAAGCTCTTCAATAGAAAGTAGGGGAAATTCATCCTCCACCGAACATGCGGCCGGCTTCAAAATGTTACATCATTCTAAAATGGTATACTAAGGTGCGGGTGTATCTTCCCTCGCAAGTCACAAACTTCTGTAAGATGAAAAAGAGTTCTTTCCACTGTCCTAGCAGGGCACTACACGGAAATCCTACCTTCCAGTCTACCTCTATCTTCTTATCAACGACGAAACACTGCCAATGCTTCCTTTCTAGCTTCTGATTTTTAAACCAATGTTCGCCAGTGTTCTCCAAGCCCGTTGCTGCTACTGTGAATTCCTCTGTAACTTTGAATTTAAGAGGCCCAATTTTCACTCGACCATTTCTGAAAATCCTTGCAAACTGTAAAGCCACTTCTTTATCATGCCCGTCAAACTTCTACAGGAACTATAGAAAACCAGAGTCTTACAATAGTGCAAGACTATTGCGATACTCGGAAGTCTCCTCTATTTTGCTGAGAGATAGGGGTTCATTCCGAACAAGCGACATCGCTGCTTAACAGCTATGGACAGTCGGGTTTTGAAATTTTACATGCAATACTGGGGAAATCAGTCCTTATAAATAGAAATCTAACTGTCCACCATCCTTTCCATCATATCACTGGTTCATTCGCCGTAGATGCACGACATCTTTGAGGTCAAGCCGAATTGGTACTTATGGCGGCGGTTTAACGACGAGGTGAGGTAATCATTATGAGTGAAGGACGTTTAGGATTATGGCGGAGAGGGGTAATTATGTCCAAGCAACAGTTAAAACATTTCCGCATTCCTTCATAATTCAAAAAATAACTTAGCATTCATTGAAAAATATCATGATTTCTAACTTAAAAACACCTTGTACTTTAAATAATTTTCTCCTAGTTAGCATGAAAGCATAAGTACTTCGTCGGTCGAATGAAAGGACTTCATATAAATTTTCATGATAACCACTTTCCTATGATGTATGCTATAAAAATAACTTGTACTATGTTGCTGACGGGTGCATGCTTGCACTGATCTGCTTGCACTACTTAAATTATACTATTCTGTTGATACCTTTCAGCTTAATTTATCATATAGGACAACATGCTTGCACTAGTGCAAGCATAATATCTAAAAATAGAGAATTTAAATAGTATAGGCTGGATTTTCACATGACTTCCTCAACTTATACTGGAAATTTGCTTCGCCCTTTCTTGATGCTTCAGATCATATCCTTTTGCTCTTTGTGTGCGAGATCCTGCAATAAATTCATGAGGGAATAAAGAAGTGGGAAAGGGGAATTTTCAGAATGGGAAGGAATTCCGTTACAGGGATTCTAGGAATAGTACCAAAAGAGGGAATAAATAGAAGTGGGATAGGGAAAAAATTTCACAGGTAAAGTGGGATTTCTTCAAAGCGAACAGGGTAAATTTAGAAGAATGTGGGAAGGTTAATCATTCTGGGATTAAAGAAGAAAACTGAGGGAATATTAAGAAAGTGGAATATGAAGAAAGGCAGAAAGTTTTCTGGAAGGTCTGCCTGCACTGGTGAAAGAAAAATAACTACAGCGAAAATTAAGCGATACTTAAAGGTTGGTTCTGCTGAACCTGCTTTTACTTGGTGGTAGCTAGCATATCTAAAGATCAAGCAACATTTTCTTTTTATTAGAAATTTTTGATCTTCCTGCAAGCAAGCTGGTTTTTAGGTTGATTCTTTTGCAATCATGTCAGTGCACTGATTTTCATAATTACAGGAATATATTTTTTTCTTCTTCTTTTTTTTTTCTTTTTTTTAAGAAGAAAGAGAATTCATGTTTTCAAAAGGTTGATGTTACCATTCACCATTACTGTCCCAAATTGCTATTGGACTTTTTGTGTAAAATCTTTCCTGGTAGGTGGCTGAAAATATTTCTTTAACCTGTGTCCATTTACCAAGAATACTGAATTTTGTCCATCAATAGTTTTAACTTCTACTGCTCCATTCTCAAATACTCAAATCACTTCATAAGGTCCCATCCAACGTGTATGGAATTTCCCTTTAAATATTTTAAATCTAGAATCACAAAGGAGCACCCAATCACCTGGTTGGAACTGCTTTTTTTTAATAGACTTGTCATGCCACCTTTTGCATTGCTGCTGAATTAGTATGTTCTGCTGAACAACATCCCTACGAAATTCATCTAACTCATTTAATTGGAGAAGACGTTGTTTTTGTGCCTCAGAGAGATCTAGTCCCAACTAAACTGTAGTTCTGAAAGTTTTGATCTAGAATTCAATTAGTAATAGAACCTATTTGCCATATACTAGCTCATATGGTGTATGTCCCGTGTTGTTTCTCCAGGTGGTTCTGTATGCCCACAAAGCTTCTGGTAATCATTCAGCCCAGTCCTTCTAATGCATATTTACTATCTTTGTCAGAATGGACTTGATCACTTTGTTCGTGGATTCCACCTGGCCATTTGCTTGCGGGTGATATGGCGTGGATTTCCTGTGCCGGATCTTATATTGCTCCGTCACACCCTATACCAAATTAGAAATGAACTGCAGACCATTGTCAGAAACAATTTCTCTAGGCACACCAAATCTATTAAAGATTTCAGTAAAAATAAAATCAACAACAACTTTTTCTGTAGCAAAAGAAATAGCTTTAGCTTCTACCCATTTTGTAACAAATTATGTACAAACCAAGATATGCTTTTTACTTAATGATGTTGGATTTATTCGCCCTACAAAATCAATAGCCCATTTTTTAAATGGCTCAATCATAACTTGAGGGCATAAAGGCATTTCATTGGTTTGATTAGGTTGGCCCATTCCCTGACAACTATCACAATGCTTGACATATTGTTTGGCATCCTTAAATAAGGAAGGCCAAAAGTAACCAGCACACAATACTTTATATGCAGTCCACTTATCAGCGAAATGGCCTCCACAAGGTTCATCATGAGCAGATTTCAATATGTCAAGAACTTCATCCTCTCTTACACATCTATGAATAATCAGATCTAGACCAGTGTAAAAGAGATCTCCTTGAATCCAGGAATATGCAGCACTTTTTTGAACAATGCTCTACTTTTCACGAGTGGACAAGGGGGGTGGTGTTTTCCCAGTAACCAAGTAATTAGCAATGTCAGAAAACCATGGGGAATCTGTTGACATAGCAAAAAGATTTTCATCTGGAAAATTATCATTAACAGGAGTTGCTTCACCAGGATTATCTAATCTAGAAAGAAAATCTGCTACAACATTATATTTTCCTAGTCTATCAACAATAGTAATATTAAATTCCTGCAACAATAGTAACCACCTAGTCACTCTACCGCTAGTTAATGTTTTATTCATAAAATATTTAATCGCGGAATGATTAGTATGTACAAATAATTCATATCCTGTAATATAGTGCCTGAACTTATTAATTGAAAAAATCACAGCTAAAAACTCTTTCTCTATAACTGTATAATTTAATTCAGCCGAAGACAAATTCTTACTAATATAATAAATAGCATAGGATTGTTTATTTTCCTCTTGTCCTAAAGCTGCGCCAATAGCCAAATCTAAAGCATCAGAGGAAATGTGAAAAGGCAGGGACCAGTTTGGACCTCTCAAAACTGGTGCATGTACTAACTTTTCCTTCAATGTTTCAAAACACTATTGGCAAGTTATGGTCCAAGAAAATTCACTATCCTTAGCTAGAAGTCAAAAAAGAGAAGCAGCTATCTTAGAAAAAATTCAATGAATATTCTATAGTAACCAGCATGTCCTAAAAAACCTCTTACTTCCCTTTGTGTTTTGGGTGCAAGAAGATGCATAATGATTTTGATCTTTGTTGGATCAACCTGGATACGTTTACCAGAAATCAAATGGCCAAGTACCACTCTCTCTTTGCACGTTAATTTGCATTTCTTATCACTCAAGGCAAGATGGGCTTCCTGACAACGAAGAAGTAATTTTCCAGATTTTTGAGAGCTTCCTGAAAAGAATCACCAAACATAGAAAAGTCATCCATATAAATTTCTACAAATTTTAGATCAGCAAAAATGGCCAAGACTGCCCTTTGAAAGGTAGCCAAGGCATTATATAAACCAAAGGGGAGCACTCTACAAGAAAATGTACCCCATGGACATGTAAAAGTAGTTTTATCCTGATCTTCGGGTGCAATCTGTATCTGGTTATAACCACTGAAGCCATCCAAAAAGGAAAAATATGTATTTCCTGCAAGGGTATCAAGCACCTGGTCAATGAAGGGGAGAGGGAAGTAATCTTTGAGAGTGGCTTTATTTAATTCTCAATAATCAATACAAATACGGCATCTTCCATCTTTCTTAGGTACTAGCACTAATGGAGAGACCCACTGACTGTCGAAAATAGGATAGATAAAACCAACATCCAAGAGTTTATGTACTTCCTCCTTCACAATATCCCTTAAAGATGGATTCATTCACCTTTGGGGTTGTCGGACAGGTCGGGCCCCTTCCTGAATATAGAAATGATGTGTACAAGTTTCAGGAGGAATACCCTTCATATCTTCATAGCCCCATGCAAAGGCATTAAGATGGTTTTGCAACAAATTCACAAGCTGCTCTTGCTGAGATGAGTCCAAATCTGAACTAATATACAAGGATTTACCGGGGCTAATCTCAACAAGAGTAGTATCAATCTCAGTTGTACTCAAGGGGGTGGCCAAATACAGTGGTACAAAATGATGAGAATCATGATTATCTTGAAAATCTAGGCTGAAAATCTGGCTCAATAGCTCAAAATTAGGCATAGTGTCTAGATTATTCGGGAAATCTTGAATCTCATCTTCTTGTGAAGACCCAGCATACTGATGAATAAGGGAAATGGGCTGAGTCTCCTCATCACTTCTTTGATCCAACCATAAGTATCGCGAAGGTCCTGAATGGATCTGGCAGGGTGGTATAAGGTAACTTTCTTCCTAGAATCTCCATGCGAAATATATATATCACCAGAGCGAAATCCAATATATGCATCGGCGGTAGCAAGCCATGGTCGACCCAAGATCAAGGGATGTCCTCCTACTGGGTTCTTTGGCTAAAGCACAATGAAATCAATAGGATATTCCCAAGAATCTAATGAGATGATCACATCGTCCAATACTCCTTCTGGCTTAATTTTAGATCTATCCACTAATTCAAGCACAGTGGGAGTAGGGAGAAGATGAGATAACCGAATTTGATCCATGGTTTGCTTAGTCATGACATTAATGGCTGCTCCTAGGTCTATAAGGACATTAGAGACAAGGACATTACCAATCTGAACTGAGACAACAGGGTTTTCAGGATCAATATATTTTTCCATAGACACACATCCTGTCATCAACTCTACTGCCCTACCAACAAATTGAATAGTTTGGGGTTCCAATCTCTTCCTCCTGGGCTTCTTGAGATAGAGTTCCTTAATGATCTTGGTACAAATAGGGATCTCTTTGATGTCTTGGAGCAGAGGTATCTTAATGAAAAGATTATGAAGCTCTGATGCCAAACTAGTCTCAGAAATAGGCTCACTTCTTTCCATTACTAGCCTCTCTGGGAAGGGAGGCTGGTTGGAAGAATATGGCAAGGATTCAGAGGGTAAGGGCTACTTAGTGATAGCTTTCAGAGAATGATTAAGAGTTTCCTCTTCTTCTTTCTCTTCAACAATCACTCTAGGTTGCTTTTGATTTTCTGATGTTACAGTCCTTCCCAATCTTAATTGAATATCATGAACCCCAACTGGAATAGATTGGTACTCGAATAAAGGTGGGTTTGTGACATAGATCATTTGCACTGCTTTATTATTGTTAGGATTGGGCATAGGCTGAGCAGGCAAATGAGGGGGTCGAAAAGGTGGAGGTAAAGGTAATGGTGGAGTAGACTGAATCAGAGGTTGAGGCATTGAATAAGGTGTATGTGTAGATGGATATGACTGCATGGGTGGTTGGTCGGAATATGGAGAATGAGTTGGTCCTCTCCAACTTTGTTGCCATGGTTGAGAAGGTTGCCCATGTTGATATTGGTTTCCATACTGCCACTTTTGATTCGTGTTAGGATAAGAATATGCATGTGAATTATAACCAAAATAGTGTGGAGAAAATTTAGGAGCCATACCTGCACATACCTTAGACCAAATTCTTTTTGCTCCCATAGCATACAAGTATTCAGCTTCAGGTTGTCCCCCTGTAAATACATCTTTAAGTCCTGGTATAGAGGGGCATTTTTCTGTGATATGGTCTTCTGCACAAATAGCACACTTATTAGCTTCTTTCAAATTAAGAGGAAATTCTTTAGGAGGATGCTTGCCTCTACATTTAGGACAGAAAATACTTAATGACTCCTGTTCCTTCATGAGTTTTTGTTGAAATTTTAAAGAGTCCAACTATTTGGTAATAGTATTCATTATATCAATTTTCATGTTTTCCATTTTATTTTCTAGTCCAATAATCATAGCATCAGTAGATTCAGTTTTCTATTTCTATTTTGAGTTCCTCTACCGGATCTATACTGATTTCTTGAAATTTTCCTGCATAATTCACAAATTTGTTCGAAAGTTTGCTGAGAAATATCAGCTTGCCCTAAAAAATTTAAATTATTTCTAGCATTATAAGTAAGTCCTCTTAAGAACAAGGTTCTAATAGTACTGGAATCAAACTTAAGTTTCGACCTTTGTAAAATATACAGAAATCTTTCTAAGTAGTCTTCAAGAGTTTCATCATCATCCTGTATGATTGTAAAAATCTCATCCTGCATGTCTCGAGTTTTGCAATATTCTTGATATTTAGACAAAAACACTCTCTTCATCTAATCCCAAGAGGCTATAGTATTTCCTCCTAACCCCATAAACCAGCGTAAAGCTGAGTCTTTGAGAGTAACAGGAAATAATCTTAGCTTCTAAGCATCATTTGAATAATCATAACTTCTACACAAAATATCAAACTCAAATAGAAAAGAGTTAGGATCTTCATGAACTTTACCATGGAAATGAGGGAGAGTTGATGGTGGAATGTTCTTCATTTGCGCCACAGTATCAGGGTCCACAATTGGAAACACAAAAGTGGATTGTTCCCCACTTACCTGGTTTGCATCAGTCCTTTCCCCATGATTTTCATGGTCTACCATTGTTTTCCCTTTTTCTCCCCACAAACTGGACCACACCTGAGCTGTTGTTACCAGAATCTAGGTGGATTTTTCCTGCGTGATGGATTTGAATTGGATTGGGGTTCCTGCTCACAGAAGGAGACCCAATATGAGAATTGTTTTCATAATTCTTTTGGCCCTTAGTGGGATTTGAACCCCTACCTTTTCTAGGAATTCATTTCAAAAAAGAAAGAAAAATAACAAAACAACTTCTAAAAAATGCTATCAGAAATCAATCAATACCAGTAAAATTCCTTCAAAGAAGCTTTTCCAAAAAATACTGAAAAAAATGAAGTAAAAATTACCTCTATTGTATAATCAGAAAATTCTTACCAAATCAAATCGCCTCCCCGGCAACGGCGCCAAAATGTTGGGTGTAGGAATTACACTTAAGCAACCTCCGCAACACTTAAATTGTCAACCCGGGGGATTTGTAAACTTAGAGACGAAGCACAGGAAATTCCAGAGATGGTATGAATATTTCTAATGTTAATCCCTACTTTCTTTAAAGGAAATATTGCAGAATCAAACTAAAGAGAGAAAAAAGCAACTTGAACCATCAAAATAATATAAGACTGGAACAGGGAAAAATGCATTTGCAAAAGAGATTTAGAAATAAAGGGGAAATCACTCTAGCTAACTATTGATTAACTACTGAGTATGTTTTTTCTTTAACAGAGACACTTTAGCAGTGTCAACAGATGGTCCCTTCAAACTTGCTTATATAGAGATTTCCTTCTTGCACTAGTGCAGGAACAGAGATTTATGCAGAGGGTATAAATGGTGTCTGTACTAAAAGTGTTTTACTTCATGCAAGGGCTTGAACTTTCTCAAGTTCAGAGCACTCAGATCCCGTGGCAAGAAACTAGTTCTTGCACCAGATCAGAGCTTCTTACACTTAGCATTTAATTCTTGAAATAAGTGCTTAGCTACTGCAAGTGTTACTATACTATGAAATCAAATTCCACACATAAAAAATGAATGTTTCTGATTTTAACAGAGTGCAGAAATAGAGAAACAATCCATATAATTTATCCTGTCATGAAGTATTAATGAAAGCAAGAAAATTGTTGGAAGTAAACTGAAAAGACTTGCTACATCACACCAACGTGCACTGGTGCAGGTTCATTTCTCCTGCTTGGACCAGGCAGGGAAAACCAAATCAAACAGAACTGCAAGAAATGAATAGCACACCAACGTGCACTGGTGCAGGTTTATTTCTCCTGCTTGGACCAGGCAGAGGAAACCAAATCAAACAAAACTGCAGAAAATGAATAGCACACCAACATGCACTGGTGCAGGTTTATTTCTCCTGCTTGGACCAGGCGGGGAAACCAATCCGAAATCAGATGCAGGAAAAGGAAATCTAACTACTTCACGCTGCGGATCCACTTTCACTCAAATAGGAATACATGTGCTATAAACTAAATCGCACTTGGCAGTATAAACATAAATTACAAGAACAGAAAATAGGGTAAACCTGTTGGGTTGGCTGGGCCCTAGCCAACCAGTGCATTTCCCTTTCAAATAGAAATGTTGCTTAGTACTTTATCAATTCATTCAGCTTTAAAACACAGAAATATGATTTATGAAACATAAGGTGGAGCTCCCTTTCTTATTAATTCATAGAGGCAAATACATGTGTGAATACATAGTCCAGCCCAGATTTGGGTGATAATAAAAATACAAGCCTGTTACCCCCTCCCTGGTTATATCTTTGTTCTACACAAATTTTATCAAAAAAATTATCTCATCCTATTTACATTCCTCGTTATATAGATCCTTGGCTTAAGGCCAAAAGGATCGTTTAACCAATTACATAACCGATATGCAGAATTTAGCTTTCGGCCTTCAAAATTAGGCAGTTTAACGAAACTGGTTGTAGCCAATCTCCAGCTGTTCGTTCTTCATAAATCCGATGCCAACTACCTTTGATCGACCTTGCTGTCGTGGTTGAAGCTCGGCTGCCTTCAGATCTATCCTACTATCGTGGCTGAAGCGGCGCAAAATAGGGCGGTGATCAAGGAGGTCCAGATCTGCTGCAAAGATTCGTTGTGCTGGCACCGATGCGAGATCCGATCCTGCACTAGGATCAGCGATCACGGTAAGCACTTGACTATCAAACAACATTGGAGATATTGATAAGTTACAAGAGTGATTATAAGCAAGAAATCACGTAATAAATAATTAATTAATGCTAAGTTAAGTTAAAAATATGAAATATAAAGTTCATGCGAAATATGTCATCGTTCTTGGACTAGTGCAAGATGAGGGTGTATAAGAGAGGTAAAACAGCAGTAAATGGTTATGATTTAGGAAGGGAAAAATGGTCAAAAGGGAGCAAATTAGGGGGCTAACAATGGCACTTGATATCAATGTGCTTGGATCTATCATGAAATACTGGATTCTTAGAGAGTTTAATACAACTCTAATTATCACAATAAATCACTGTCAGGTCCATATCCCTACTAGAAATACCCACAAGTATTATCCTCATCCATATGGCTTCTCATGTTGCTTGACTTGCAGCCATGTATTCAACCTCTACTGAGTTGAGTGCCACAGACCTTTGTTTCTTGTTATACTAGGAAATAGTTGTATACCCAACTATCAAGATAGCACCTAAAGTATTTATCTTTCTGGTGGAATCCCTACCCAATCTACATTAGCGAAGTCTTGGAGCTTCACTCCCTCTGTCCTCCTATACCATAACCCATACTCAGTTGTGCCTTTGAGGTACCTCAACGCATGTTTTGTTGCCTTCCAATATAGCTTGGTTGGCTTCACCATGGATTGACTCATCTGATTAACTGCATAGCATAAGTTAGGCCTTGTGTTCACCAGATACATCAAGGATCCCACAAGTTGTCTATAGATGGTAGCATCTACTGCCTCTCTTGAAGAAGCACTATCCTTCCTCCAATTTGTAGCTAGAGGTGTTTCCATAGGCTTACATTTCTCCATGTCAAATCTCTTAAGTATTTCAGAGGCATACTTCCCCTATTTTAGAAATAGCTCACCATCACCTTGTCATACTTCCAACCCAAGGAAGTAAAGCATCAATCCCATTTCTTTCATCTCAAATTATCTTGCAAGTTCCTCGTTGCAAGAGTGGATCAACTACTCATCCCCTGTAAGTATCAAGTCATCAACATACAAAACCAAGATAAGAAACTTTCCATCTACCACAATGTGATATAGATTGGCATTTGCTTCACTTTTGGTGAAGCCCAACTCACTGAGATATGTGTCAATCTGAGTGTATCATGCTCGAGGTGCATGTTTGAGACCGTACAGGGCTCTCCTCAGTCTACACACATATGTCTCCATGTCATATGTATCAAATCCTTGTAGCTACTCTATCCAAATTTCTTCCTCAACAACACCATTGAGAAAGGCAGTCTTCACATCCATCTAGTGGATCTTCCACATTATCTGCGCAACTAATGCTAGAATGGATCTAATTAAGGAATATCTTGCCATAGGGAAAATGTTTCCTCATATTCCACTCCCTCTACCTGAGAGAATCCTTTGGCCACAAATATCTTTTTATACTCATCGATGCTCCCATCATCTACATGCTTCACTTTGTAGATCCATCTGGAACCTACCACTAACTTGTTCTCTGGTCTTGACACCACCTCCCATACACTATTCTTGATGATGGAGTCATACTCCTCCACCATGGCATCAACCCACACTAGTTGATAAACTTCTTAGTCAAATGAAGAAGGCTCAGACTCAATGAGTTATGTCATGAGATCCATATACCTAGTGTACATATCTGGTGACCTCCTCTACCTGTGCTGAGATGTATGAGTTGCCACATTTTCAGGTGAATCTTGTACCAATATGTCAACTTCTTTGGTTCTCTTTCTCCCCTCTCTTGGAAGATTCTGGTTGAGTGGGTGCCTCCACTCAACATCCTGACTCCTCTTCCATATGTGGCTGCTCCACAACATCTTGAATCTCTACATGAGGCTCCTCCTTTGGATCTAGAAGCTCCTCCTCTGGTGGGATACTTAGCTCTTGCTTTAGAGAGAATATCATAGCCTTATCCTCATCAAATTTGACATCTCTCCTCACTATTGTCACCCCGAGTGTGGGAAAATGCATCTTGTAGTTATGCGGTGTCTCTATGTATCCTACAAATACTCCCATCTCAGCCGTAGGATCAATTTTCTTCCTGCTATCCCTGGATACATGACAATACACAATAGCTCCAAAAATTAAAAAATGAGATACATCTGTCCTCCTCCCAGGGAAAGCTTCTTCGAGTGTGATCATGCCAAGTATTCTATGAGGGCTCTCGTTTTGTAAACAAACTATGGTTTTGCATGCTTCTACCCATAGATGTAATGAAAATCCCTGATCATGCAACATGGCTTTTTTTTCCCACTATGCTTATGTTCTTCCTCCCAACCACCCCATTTTTTTGTGGGTTATGGGGTTCTACCATTTCTTTTCTAATACCCTCTTTAGCACAAAATTTCTTGAAGGTGCTAGAAACAAATTCTCATTCATTTTCACTTCTTAGGGATTTCAATTTCTAACCAATCTCCTTTTCAACCAATGCTTTGAATTCAACAAATTTTGATAAAACTTCATCCTTCTTTCACATGAAGAAGATCCATCATTTTCTGTAAAATTCATCAACAAAAATCACATAATACTTGTGTTTTGTTGTAGATGTTTTAGAAAATGCTCCAAATACATCAGAGTGGACTTGCTCCAAGATTCTCCCTCTCTACTATCTCAACATTGGAAGGTGGATTTGAAATGTTTCCCTAATGTGCATTCCTTGCAGACATCACATTGGTCAAGGGTGCATTTCAGGAGACTGGTGGTAATTTGTTGCATGATTTTTAAGGTCCCATGGTGTAAGCGTCCTATGTGCCTGTGCCAAAGTTCTTCAACATCTCGACTATGAACCTCTTCTTCCTTGCTACTTAGTGCAACGCAAGCTTCCACCTCAAGTTTGTAAATAGTTTTTACTCGAACTCCAATCAGTTTCACTTGCCCAGTAGTTACATGTCTCAAATAGGATTTCCCCTTACTAAAAACAACATCATACCCTCTATCCTCCAATACAACTATAGAGATCAATTTCTTCCTCAGCCTAGGTACATACATGACATCTTTTAAATGAATATGGGAGCATGACTCCCTCTTAAAGGTTACAGTTCCAATTCCTTTGGTATTGTACTGCCCATCATCCTCAAGTTTTATGTGCATCTAGATATACTTCTCCTCTAGGCTATTGAAGAATTATTTGCAAATTGTCATATGGAACGAGGCACCTAAATCTATATACCACACACTCCCCATTATAGTGTTTGCATGCATGTAATTAGGGTGAAGTCTAATTCGAATTGGGAGGAAAGTGCTTCACCTTCTGCTCCTCTTGAAGGCTTCTTGTTAGACTTATTGTGCGGACACTTTGTTGCATAGTGCCCAAATTCATGGTAGTGAAAACATTTTATCTTGCTTAGATCCTTCTTCTACCCATTTTTTTGGATGGACTTTGGATTTCTTTGGGCCTTCTTGCCCTTAGCTTTCTTTCCCTTCCCAACCAAGGAAAATTTATCCTCCTCCTTAGATTTGGATGTTACCCCATCTCTAGTGTTTCGTCGAATTTCTTCTTGCACCAAATTGGACCAATTTCTCTCCCAAATTTGGTAATGTGTCCCTTCCATTGGTAGAGTCTTGGTAGTTATGTCAGGATTTTGGAAGGCTTAGGAGAGCTAGGCTCAATAGTTCCGAAGAGGGAATATTTTTTCCAACTCCTCCAAGCTCATCTTAACACTGAGTGAACCTAGAGGGGTAATGTGGAATGGTTTCTCCTTTCTGCATGTGGATGTTTCTAAGCTTTTCCCTCAATGCCAATTTTCTAGCATCACTACCATTTTTTAATATCTCAGTGAGGGTCTTCCACATAGAAAAAGGGAGCCTCCTTTCCATGTAAATTCAAGGCTATTTGGTCTCTCACACCCTCTAGGATGATCCTCCTGGCTTTTGTGGTATCCTTCTTCCACTGGGCTAACTGTTGTCCATCTGATACTACTGGCTTTGGGTTTCAATTTTGGTGTACTCCAACACACCATTATCATCAAGCACCACTTCCATCCTATCCCTCCAAGCTATTAAATTTGAGGTTCCCTTCAAGGCATACTCCAATCCTAAACTGAAGAAAATTGCTTCACTAAATATGCAAATCGAAATATTTGAAGGAGAAGATATATTGGTTGGTTTTTAGTGTGATTTATGCTCTAATACCATGTAGAAATTTTCTACTACTGATGAAATCAAACTGAAATCAAGAGATTACAAATTTCCTCTACTATTTTGCAGAATGGAAATCACAATTTAGAAACACATGCAATGACATGCAACCATCAAAACCACAATAACAAAATGATTTTATAGGGGAACCCAATTGGGGAAAACCCCTTCATTGTTTTTCATTAATCAGATGAGAATGAGAAATTGTTACAATGTCTTGCTTCAATCCTAAAGCACACCCTGCATTGTAAACTTGTTCTCTTGTTGATCTTCCTACTTTGGATAACACTTAGCCAATTCAAGGCCCCAGCTTGCTCCTATTTCCTTGCACAATCCTAGAGGAAATTAGCTCCTAAAAGACATGATTTTTCTCCTATTTTCTTGCACAATTCCCAAGGAATGATTCACCTGCTTAACTTCCATGCATGTAAACTCAACTAGTATACAATTGATAATTACAATGTGCCTTTCCCCTGCTCTAGCTAAGAAATCAAATTCCATGCATGTCCTGTATATTTTTAGTCGATTGACTAGTTTAACTGAGATATCACTGAGTTAACAATAGTTCTACTACTCAATTGACCTTCAACTAACTCAACTAGTTACTTGAGCTCAGTTAACTGAGCCAAACTGAAAATAACCAAACTAGATTGCTAAATTTTAGCAATCACTACATTCACAACTCTACTTCTAGCCTATAACTCGAATTTACTAAGTAAAATAGTAGAAAAGTCCATGTCACACAAGTTAACTGCAATCCAAGTCATCTTGTTGATGTGGAAAATCGAATTACTAAATTTGAATAAGGCACAAGTCAAAATTTAGTCTTTCTTGCAACAATTTCTAACACAAAACTCCTACAAAAGTGGATATGGTCTCTTGGTGAACTCACAACCATTGAGGGGTTGTAACTGCTCATGAGCCAACCAGGTTTTTGATGAGCTAAAGCAAGGAACAAGCCTCCTAAATATTCTCTTGTTGGTCTCCAATGTGTTTTGCATAATAAATCCTCTTTTTCCTGCACATTTAATGCAATAGGCTACAATATATAACAAATATTCCCTAACCTTCCTAAGAAAACATTATAGCTTGAAAAAGGTATTATCAAATAAAAAAAGAGAGGTTAAAATGTGTGAAAGTGTTTTCATTGCTACAACGCCCTCCAAATTTTCCTACCTTCAAATTTTGGAGCCTCCTTATGATCATGTCATCCTTCATTTCAAGTCATTAATGTCATGCTTGGTCATGTTGTTTAAGTGTTCAAGTCTTCCTTTAGGAATATTAGGTGTCGAACTACTTGTTTTCACATGCCCAGATCTTGATGTCCTCACAAGCACACTTTCAAGATAGGTTAAGCACACTTCATAGTGATAGTTCATAGTGACTCTGCAATCCTTGTTCATAGTGACTGCACAATCCTTGTTCACAGCCACTACACAATCCTTGCTCACAGGGATTGTCTAGTTCCCAGTGACAGTCTAAGGGTATCCTGTGTAGATAGTGATTTTGCACTCTTTGTTTCCAATGAGAGTGTACTTCTTCAAGTCAGTATTGTCACACCCCTTAGTGGCACTCCATTCAATATCAACTCCTAGTTTCCCGAAATGCACTAAGCGCACTCACAAATATTAACCTTAATTGCATGTCTACTCTCCATATAAAAAGAGTCTAGTCTATATTTCATCTTCACATTCATCTCTCACTTTTGAACTCTACACACTTTTGGAGTACAAGGAACATTCTCTCACTCATGGTTGCGAATGCCCCATCTTTCGAGTGAGTTTCTCAACTATCGCTTTTGCTTTTGCAAGTTTTACTTTTTATTTATTTTTATCTTACATGTGTCATTTTTTCTTGCAATATCTTTTCAAGTGTCATTTTTGCTTTCTTACACTCTTACATGTCTTGCTTGTGTTTTCTTTTGTTTTTGCATGTGTCGCTTTCACTCTTGCATGTGTCTCTTTTGCTTACGTTCACATATCCTAAGAGCACCTTGGCACACCTTCTAGAGGCATATCTAGTGCACTCCCTTGTGTTATTTGATCTATTTGTCATCACAACATGTTTTTAACACATTCTTATTGCATTGTGCCTCTTTTGGTTGCAGTTGACACTTGTGCCATCAAGGCTTACATCCTAGTTGTTGCACTTGGAAATATGTGTCATTTTATTGTCGCTTAAATGTGTACATGTTGGTTTTGGGTATTTTGTATATTCTTGTCATGTGTTTGGCCATATATGTGTGTGAGTTCATGTTCAATACATGTTATATTCTCTTACTCCCTTGTCGAATTGATCTCACACTTATTCAATTTTGGAGGTATTCCTTGTCCTCACATATTGCACAACGCATGAGCACATTCAACCTCAAGCCAAATGATGAGCACATTGCACATATCCTAAGCCTCATTGATGGGACCCTTACCTCTTGGACCCGTGCATTGTGCCCATATAGAGAACATCCTCCTTCACTTCACATTGAGCAACCTCAAAGCAAAGCCACTCAACCATGTTTCTTACACTTTCCCATTTCACAAGCTTGGACCAACCCTACCTTGAATTGTGCACTACACATTCTCAGTGGACAATAGGGCCATTTTTGGACCCTTACAGTGGAAACCTGCACAATTTATTGAGCCTCCTACTTAGCCACTTCACATTGCATTGTTATAGTGCCCAAGCTTGTTACTCTTGTTGTCTGTATGTGCCCACTATAGATTGTGTGGTTACAGTTCCCAAGCTTGTCACTCCTACTGCATGCATGTGCCCACTACACAATGCCTTGACCAAGTCTTACCTTCACTGCGTAATGAACACTTTTATTGAGTAGTAAGGTCATATTTTGAACCTTATAGGGCTCAACTACGCAACACCTAGACCTTTCTCCTCAAGAAATGCGCACTACACATTTCTAGTGAGCAAGCCTATCATCTCTACCTCTAGGACCTACACAATGTGCATAAAATTTTGGCTTCCTTCCTTTCCACTACACATTATGCACTCCTAGTGCCTAGTCCTTCACTCCTTGCCTCTTAACCATGTGCATTACACCCAAGAAGGCCTCTCCTTCAACCATTGCGCACTATCCAAAAGATATAATAGATGATTATGGGACTGATGTTGTCTTGTCATGAGTAAACTTCATTTGCAGGTTCTATCATCCTATCATGGAAATGTGATGCTTAAGTAGGAGATTAAGAACAAGTTACAAGAAGGATGCTTGTGGATATAAGATACGTATATGCTACCATGCAGGAGTAAAGGAATCTTGGACCACAACAAAAGTATGGAAACTCATGTTGACTTAGAAGGTTCCAATACTTATCTAGACCCTTTGAAGGGGAATATAAAAGTACAAGTCAGATCTATCATGAAGAATCAAATACATAGCATCCAAGAGAGGAACTTGGCATTGATACATTACAAAAAAAAAATATGTGATAATCGCCAAATTATGGCTTCTTGAAGTGTCACCACAAAAGTCTTATGTTGTCCATGTATTTTGCCACAATTTGTGGAATGTAATTTTGTATTTTCCAAAAAATGATAAAATGTAAAACGTGTGGAAACCCAAGGGCCACACATGTAATTTGGAGAGTAACTAGGAATTCCTAGAGTCATGTAGAAGCTCAAAAGTCATATGGGATCTCAAGAGTCATGAGGGAGTTCAAGAGTCACATGGGAGATGAAAAGTTGCCTCACTTTTTATAAATAAATCCTCATAGCTCAAGCAAAGGACATTTTCACCTTGGATTCTCTAGCTTGGCATAGGAGAGAAGATCATTCTTTGGAGGAGCAAGTAGTGACTTAATGTCCCACTATTGGGGCTACTGTTACCTCATTGTAATTGTGTATCTTGGAAATCTCACTTAATATTTGAATCTCTCAGAGTCGATGCACTTTCATGCATGTATCATGGATGTTGTAAGAATTTTCTTTTAATTTTTGTGATATATGTTTCTATTCATACTGACTAAAGAAAATGAACTATTTCGTTGTTTTTGGTATACTGTTATCGGGATAAGTGTCTATTCAGAACGACTCTATCCCACTAAGGTGTGACAGTTACCTTAGAAACAAACAGAGAAAACTACTTTTGTATTCTTCTTTATGAACTATAAACAAAGAGGAATAGGATGAACAAACCTGTGTCTTGCGCTAGTCCTTTGATCTAATCTCTCTCTTCGTTGACAGCTTCCAGCTACCTGCTTTCTTACTTGCCCAGCTTCACCAAGTTCCTGTAAGATCACAGAAGAAGAAAACTACACAAAGACATGGATTTATGTTCATAAATAGCTTAGGATCATATTTAAGCTAAACATACAAATGTAACAAGCATCAATGGTACACAAGCATGTAGGAGAAACTCAAATAGTTTTATTGATATAACAAGAAGATCCAGGAGGAGTTACAACCGATGATTCCTGATCCAGCATCAACCTCCCAGCAAAGAAGCCCCTCTTCACCTCCAACAAAGCATAAATCACCCAATACTCTGATATCTATCTCAAAACCAAAAGCAATTCTTTGCAATGTACAAAATTCCAGCCTCTGGATCTCTGGGATGAGGGATCCATATATAGATGTATGCAAGGAGGATGAGTCAGCTCATGAATTGATTAGTGGCTTCTCTCTGTCAGTTCTTGCTTCCACTTGGAGACTGAGAGCCTCTTACTCATCCTTGGTCGAATTCAGTGAGGCAAGTGTCATTGGAGAAGATTCTGGAAGCTTCCATTGTCTCTCCACCTCGTGGAATGACTCTGCCACTTGTCATTTCCCGCTCAACGCACCCTGGTAGTGCATTTAGGTTTGTTGCAACACACCTAGCTAGTGGACTTAGGTGCTATGCAACGCACTTGACTAGTGGAGCAGCTGAAATGATCCTGATTTGACTAGTTCTGAGCAGTTTCTGGTGGAGAACTTCTGGGAGAAGCTGTAATTTGTTGACCTTGTTCCTTCAGGAGTTAGAACAACACTTTTAGGGACTTAGGAGCCCTTGGTTTATGGACATTTCATGCTTAGAGTTGTAAGGCACAAAAATGTCTATAACAATTGCCCCCTAAAGTATGAGGCCGTTTATCGGGTGAAATGCTTTATTAGGAGGATCCGAAGTTCTTTCAATGCTGGGAGGAGACCTGTAATAAGATACAATACAATACATTATCTTCATACTTTTTTCATGATCTAGCTGAGGCGGGCATTCCCATGCTCAGCTTTATAAATTCATTTTCATGTACATAGGACAGACAATCGTCTGATGGTAGACTGATGATTCTGATAGAGCCATCATCCTTTTGGTAGGATGATTATCTGTGTTGCAATGCTGTACATTTCAATGTCTTTATTTTCCTGAATATATATCGCAGCCCGGATGGATGAAACTAGATCCGGGGTCTTCAATCTCGTCCGATCTTCACTCGAAGTACAAGTCGATCCATGTGAGAAATGTTTTGAAGTCGAACATGGAAAGACATCGCTTGATTACCAGTCAATGATGTAAACTGTTAACAAGCGCGAGAGGAATCACCGATAATGATAATGACCCTCAAGGTACTGCAGTACAATTCATGTGGTGTGAATAAAGGACTTGGCGTCGAACACCACGCAAAATCTTTCGGTCGAAGGTCATTGATGTATACCTGTCGCCATAAGTGAGAAACTTGCCATTGAGGCATGCAAGCTTCAAAGTACTGAATGGGGTGTTCCTAGATCAACTTCTTGGATAATGAGCTGATGTCGACAAGAAGCGATCCATCAAAGGAGGGCCTTAATGAATCCCACATCAATGACACGGAACGGAGCAAATGATTTTGATGGAGGTGAAAACGATCTGATGATATATGGTTCAGGGTGGCGGTCATGAAAGAATGAAGTATAGTGTATGGTAGTGGATGGAACACAGGTGACTTCTCTGGATGACTTCTCTTGAACATGTCGGCGACACTTATGTGATGGATTGGTAGCATTTACCCCAAATGTGGATGGTATGGCGAGACCATGGTGATGTGACCGGTGAATGGAACAACCCAACCCGACTCAGGCACGGAGTGGAAGTGTCATGTTCAAGAGCGACTTGCTACCAATAAAGATTCTTTGAGTTTTCTTCCCAATTTTTCCCCAGTCATTGCTGACCAGTACCTCTTTATTTTTGTCAAGCTTGAGGAGGATAACATATGCTTGTTCTATAATTTTCCCTTTGGGTAAACCCATCGCTATGTTTTAACGAGCCTAGCGATAGTGAAACTCGTTCTCGTCTAAAGACAAGTTTGTCACTATTAATCTTTTTAACGAGTCTAACGACAAAGATAACTCAGTCCTTTTCATTTTTAGAGAGTCTGAAAAGGTACGTAAAGGTAACTCCGAAATTCTTTTTTCGTCATCAAATCCCTCAAGTCCAAAAAAGTATAAAACAATACAGAAGGGATGAATTTTCGATCGTTTTAACGAGCCGAACAAAACAAGCGCTCGATCTTTTTGTGCAATAATCCCTCAGGTCCAAAAAGATTAAAATCTAGAGGAGGGATAGCATTTCCGGTCGCTTTAACGAGCTGGAAGGCCAAAACTCGGCAATCTTTTCATATTTTACGAGTCAGTTGAAAAGAGCTTAAAGAAGACTCGTCTTTTGAGGAACGAGTGATAAAATGGGTAGCAGTTGATTCCAGGTAAGGTTTGGAATTTTCCAATCATGGCAGTGTCACAAGGATGGCTAGTGAAATCACTCTTTGCAGTTGTTCCTCAAAATGGGTAAACAATCAAATGGAGGTGAATTATCGGCCAATGGAAAAGTGGAGGTGATGGTGTAAACACGACCAAGGCTTTAATGGCTGAAATGCTTCATTCACGGTGGTTATTTACCAGGGGATAGTTCATTTTTTAACGAGCTTAAACGCGGGTGGAAACATTTGCTCATGTCTTATGTTTATTTTTTAATGAGCTTGAACTATGTGCTAAAACTGCTCGATTAATCCAATCATATGATAAGAATGTCTCATATAAAAAACGGCAACTTTTATATTTTTGCCCCACATCCTTTCTTTATGCAAGTTAGGTGACGACTAATCCTACGAGTTTAAAGGGTTAGCCTACGGGTTTAAAGGGAGGACCTAAAAATTTAAAAAATAAATAGTCGCCCTTCGCTTTCACTCCAAAAGGTTTGCATGCCCCCAGGTATAAAACAGAGTTTCAAAGTTACCCCTCAATTTGCAGAAAAAACATTTGTTCTATCGGGAGAGGCCTACCTCTTACAGGTTACCCAAAGATTGTTCTATTCACACAGCAAACAAAACACTTCTTCGGCGATGTCTACCGAGATAAACAAAGGTGAGTGACGACATCCGCCAACTCACATAACTTTGAAAAGAGAATATTATTCTAGAATAACCCCTCTTCCATCGACGGACGGGGTACAGACTAGTCATATTCTCCCGCGGAAACCTACCCTATACCCGAAGTTTTTCTGCCGAAGCAGACCAGGACACATGCCCCCTGGGTTTCAGTCATATCCCTCCGAATTACTCACGCTCATCGGGAGGATGGACTGGGGATTGAGACATTTCTTGTGTGAAGAGACCATTTAGGGACGGTATATGACTATTTGCTATGCGTGATCTGGGAAATGAAAGCTGGTCCACGAGCTTGACCACTCTCCCTTCGTGCGGAAAACACATTACTCTAAAGAGTGAGGAGACGATGGCTCCCATGCAATAAATATAGTCTCGTCCAAGGAGTAGCTTATAATCCAAGGGTCCTTGAACTACCATGACGTTCATGCGAACTGTCTTCCCTCTCAATGTTATGGGTACATCGGGAAGGATCCCTAAAGGTCGACTGGTTCCTTTATCAAAGCCTGTCAGATTTCTCATCTCAGTCAAAAGCGATGGCGAACCAAGCGCTTTCCAAGCAATAGAGGAAAGGATACTCACAGAAGCCCCCTCATCTATGATGGTACCAGCCATGACCATTCTATATATTTGAACGATAATTCGGAATGGTACACTTGCTGGTAGGCGGGGTCTGCCTAGTTGATTCCAGTCGAAGGAGACAACTAGGTTGCTTGGAGGTGGCACCGAGTAGACGGTCGGGTATGGCTCTGACAAACTTCCTTCCTGCGATAAAGGAACGGGTGGATTGCCCCCATGCTCGTCGGAGTCTGTGTTGATGAAGAGAATTTGGATGGTGTCATCCTTGTTCTCTTCAGTGACTGTATCATCTGAAGATAAAACCTCTGAAGACAAGACCGGGTCAACTGCCGCCTCGACCCTTTGACTTTCGTCTGGTATGGATTCAGTTGGTTTATCTTCAATGATAGGCGCTTCAGCCGACCACTTGAGCTGGCCAGCTGGATTCTCAACTAGTGACGAACTCGGCAAGAGTTTTTTATATCTAGGAGGAAGTCGTAACGGTGAAACCGGACGATCATCCAAAACTCTTTTAGCTTCGTCTAAGAAGGGACAACGGTGGAGGGCATGATTGCCTTCGCACAGTTTACAAGGAAATCTAGCTTTCCCTTTTTGTCCTGGGGCTTCACTTTCGCTAGTTGACGGTGTGTTTTCAACATGATCACCAGAGGTTGATGACACTGGATTGTGCAAACGAGGAGACCAGTCCCTTAGTATTCGGGGGATGCAAGGACAATCTTTGTGAAAGTGGTCTCCTTTGCAAATGACACATGGCGATTTAGGCCTGGTCAGTGCAGTGTGTGGATTTTCATTAGACGACACTCGTTTTCCCCCATTCGCCTTTGGCTCCTTCTTCTTTTTCTCTTTCTTCTTCTTTTCCTTCTTCTCCTTAGGAACTTGGCCTTTAGCTTTACCAGTCCCATCAAGCGAAGAGGAAGGAGGAGAGGAAGAATTAGAGGAAGTAGAAGGTTGGTGGGTAACTCTGGACTCGTCTAATTGCTTATTCGATTGTTCAGGAATAGTGGTGTTCTGAACGACATTGGTTGAGAAGAGCCATACTGGCAAGCCAATTGTCAGTCCTGGAAGTGACAATGTGGCCATATGGGGCGCACCAACGTCTCCCCAAGAGGAGAAGGGACTAGGATTTCCACCAAGGGGAATTCCTTGGTTGGTAGGCTCCATTTTCTCAACCCAAAGATCAACGTAGGAAAAGGGTATGAATATTCCGTTTAAAATAAATTTTAACATGCTTTGACACAACTTGTTTTTTCAGTTTTTAAGAGTCGAGAAAAAACAAAAGATGACTCTAGTCTCCTTCGATTTTTAATGAGCCTGAAGTGACAAGTGCTCAGATGGACCTTTTCCGTTAAGGAGTCTGAAAAGGAACGAAAGGGACTGCTCTGGAGGTCTAGGTAGAGGGAGTACCAAAACAATCGCAAAACTGCAGAATACATTTTACAGTACGGCAGTCAATCTTCCCAAATGCTGTGTTCAGTGCATTGCGATCAGTAGGGCGGCCGACACGGCTTCCTATGGATAAAGGTTTTAAGCCTATAGGGGTCTCCCAATATATACTCGACGGTACGTGGGAGCACAAGTCCGTACTGGCACTTGTCGTCTCAAAGTGGAGGAATCACCCAACCATCAGTGAGGACAACAGTTACCAGGCTTTACGACGCCGGAATACGTCTCTAGTCTAGACCTCTAAATGTTGTGCGTTAAGTTACAAAGCGTTCTTAAGTTCATTGACCTTATTTTAGGTTGATCTTTCTTATGAAGTTTGCCTTTTGGGATCACCACGAGATGTATATGTAATTCCTAAAATGCAATCTAAAGATGATAAACAAACTTTTATCTCTTTTCAGCAATGAAAATCCTAGCTACTAAGGGAAAAGAAAGACACAATCTTTTCGCAAAGAGCAAAGAGCACACTGCAAATGCACTTTTCCTAAATCAAGCCAAACAGACTGCCAATATGCAAATGCACATGCATGTGTTTTGTTTTTCACTTTCTTAATATTGATGCCTAAAAAGAAAGTTGTTGTACAAATCTGAATTTGCTTTCAAGTGACAAACACAAACAAGCTTCTTTTCGAAATCAAAAGGTAGAGACGCTTACGACACTTTATGATTTTGAAATAAATACCCGTTTCGACACTAGAAAGTGACAAATTCAAGCCAAAGGCAAAAGTAAAAGCATAATCGACTATCAACAGCAAATAAACTTTCTCCTATGATCAAAATCGACACTTGCGACAGATCTAAATCAAAGGACGACAGTACGATTATTATACTTTTGCAATGGAAAACTGTAAATGACGTAACAAACACACAAAAACATCTACAGTTTCTTTTATACAACCGAGGCGGAATTACAGCAAGGAAAAGGGGTTTTTAAACAGACACATACACTGATCACAGGCTGCAAAAATCAGAGACAAAACTGGAAAAAATGAAGCAAAGAACCTCAGCTGCACAAGGCTAGGCTGATCAGCGCACCTGTTACACAGAGAAACTGGATTGCAACGCAGGTTGCCCTCTCGGGAACTGCGTTGAAATGCAGGAACTCTTCACAGTACCTGCGCTAGGGCAGAAACGAGAATTCTATCCGGGTTCTGGGTCACGGTTTGTAGTTTAATTTATGGTTTTTGGCCGAGTAAAAGCAATCAGTAATGCACAATCAGAGGGTAGATTTAAAGAAGGTCTAAGAGCTATCACAAAGGGCAATCAGATCTTTTGTGAATCAGCTGTTCAAATCATAAACAGATCGAGTGAATGGATTGAAGCAGCAGATCTCTACTTTGCATTTGTTAATGGCAAATGCAGTTCGATTTGCTACTTCTAAGTTTATGAAACAAACAACAAGAGAAACACAAACAAACTAACTAGACAATCATCCCAGTGGAGTCGCCATTTTGTTATCGGGATAAGTGTCTATTCAGAACGACTCTATCCCACTAAGGTGTGACAGTTACCTTAGAAACAAATAGAGAAAACTACTTTTGTATTCTTCTTTATGAACTATAAACAAAGAGGAATAGGATGAACCAACCTGTGTCTTGCGCTAGTCCTTTGATCCAATCTCTCTCTTCGTTGACAGCTTCCAGTTACCTGCTTTCTTACTTGCCCAGCTTCACCAAGTTCCTGTAAGATCACAGAAGAAGAAAACTACACAAAGACATGGATTTATGCTTATAAATAGCTTAGGATCAGATTTAAGCTAAACATACAAATGTAACAAGCATCAATGGTACACAAGCATGTAGGAGAAACTCAAATAGTTTTATTGATATAACAAGAAGATCCAGGAGGAGTTACAACCGATGATTCCTGATCCAGCATCAACCTCCCAGCAAAGAAGCCCCTCTTCACCTCCAACAAAGCATAAATCACCCAATACTCTGATATCTATCTCAAAACCAACAGCAATTCTTTGCAATGTACAAAATTCCAGCCTCTGGATCTCTGGGATGAGGGATCCATATATAGATGTATGCAAGGAGGATGAATCAGCTCATGAATTGATTAGTGGCTTCTCTCTGTCAGTTCTTGCTTCCACTTGGAGACTGAGAGCCTCTTACTCATCCTTGGTCGAATTCAGTGAGGCAAGTGTCATTGGAGAAGATTCTGGAAGCTTCCATTGTCTCTCCACCTCGTGGAATGACTTTGCCACTTGTCATTTCCCGCTCAACGCACCCTGGTAGTGCATTTAGGTGCGTTGAAACGCACCTAGCTAGTGGACTTAGGTGCTATGCAACACACTTGACTAGTGGAGCAGCTGAAATGATCCTGATTTGACTAGTTCTGAGTAGTTTCTGGTGGAGAACTTCTAGGAGAAGCTGTAATTTGTTGACCTTGTTCCTTCAGGAGTTAGAACAACACTTTTAGGGACTTAGGAGCCCTTGGTTTATGGACATTTCATGCTTAGAGCTGTAAGGCACAAAAATTTCTATAACATATACATCTTGTTGAATGTGCATTGATACTTTCTTTTATGGTTGTTGTTACTTTGTGAACTATTTTGCAAGTTAATTAACAATTCTTCCTATGCTTGCATGTTTATTTATTAGGATAGTACTATTATTTTTATTCTAAAGGCTCGCTCTCTCTTTTCCCATCTGTGAAAGTGATTTATATGCATTGCAATTGGTGTTTCATAAAGTTAACTCACTTTCTTATCACAAAGTTATGTGAATACTCTCTTGTGTTGATAATTGTAGCCAAGGCAAATATTTAAGATCAATATAATGGTGGTCGGGCTGAATTCCTGAATGGGGCTCCTATCCCAAATGGTGTGAGGTCTAGTTGGGACTTCATACTGTGATACCCCCTATGTTGGAAGACATCCATCATCGTTAACATAATTTGAACTAGAAGGAGGTCTAGATGACAAGTTGAGCTCGTTGAGTCTGTTTTGAATCTCTTATCTTGAATGGATCATTCCTAAACATTAATCCTAGAGTGTTTTTTTGAGAATGTCAATATCTCAATCCCCGTTGAACTAATAGATGACTTGTCACATCCTAATTTTGATGGAAAGGGTAAAACATCTATTCTAGAGCATACACTTCCATCTCTCAAATTTTGTGATTTTCAAGAAATAAATTGTGAATAGGTTGCTTGTACACTTTTTACTCTTACACTTGAAGGTTGAGTTAAGAAGTGGTGTCATTTCATATCAATCATGTTAATTCACTCATTCAAACAACTCTTCAAGGAGCTTCATCAAGCCTTTGACAGGTATGATTACCAAGATGTTTATAAAAGGATTAATTGACTTAGAATGAAACCTGATGAATCAATAGAGGATTTTTTTGATATATTTCTTCACTTATGTTATGAGTTTCCTAAAGAAGATGTGGATTGGTATTTCTTCAATGAAAATTTTCAGTGTTTGGTTCAAATCTCCTTGAAACAATTTGAATCTAAATCCTTGGTTGATTTTTCTCTTCCAACTTGTCTCAATCATGAGGCACCCCAATCCTCAAAGGAGGAATCTACTTCCCCTTTTTTCCCTTGTCCTCCTCCTTTTCATTACCAAACAAGGTGGTCTCTCATGCTCATGTTGAAGTTGGGAAATTTGAAAATCAAATTGTTGATCCACCTCTTCCACCTTCTTCTATTTTCCATGATCAAGATCATCCAGGAAAAATTCAAATGTTCCAATAAATACATGGAGCCTAAGGTGAAGATTGATCCCTTGATTCCTCAAGATCACATCAATGTACATAATATAAATATTGAATCTGATATCATTGAAAGTATTATTTTAGACATGGATATTTGTCATACTTTATCATCTATATCTCATGGCTCTTTATACCTTGATTCGCTTGATCAATCTACTCCATCGACAAGTTCTTATACTCTTGATTCTCAATTTGTTGGTCCAAGTGGTGATCAGGTACAAGGTGGTCACATTCCACAGGTAGAGGAGAAGAAAGTTGAAGATGTTTGAAATAATACTGAGAGGGGGGGTGAATCAGTATTTGTAAATCAATATGTTTTTTATTTCCATAATCAGATTTATATACGCTACTTTAGTGAAGGGAACTCGCATGTGCACGCAATTGTTCTTAAGGAAACCAGTGTATATCTAGTGAACTTATGATTCAATTAATTCATCATATGTTGATCTTTAATCTGTGCATCAGTACTTTATTAAACATTAAACAATAACCATGTGCAGTTAATAACAGAATGAACCATCACACATAAGCAACACACATGAACACCAAGATTTAAGGTGGAAACCCAATGTGGGTGAAAACCACCTGTTGTTGTCATCTCTGTCTTCTTTTAATAATAAGAAAATTTGTTTACAACATTGTACTGGTGCATACTCATACTAGTATGCAGGCTTCTACCTGCAGAAGGTTACAACCTTCTCTCATTCTCCAGCTTCTACTGGAAGGGAGCTACAACCCCCTAGCTCTTGTACTAGCCGATATGTTTACTAGTATGTAGGCGTCGACCTACAGAAGGCTACGACCTTCTTTCTTCCTCCAGGGACCATGTTTCATAAATTTTCAGACTGGATGCTCCTAGTACACAACAATACACATGAAGGCCTCGTTTCATCCAATTTTCATACTGGACCCATCAACAACATTGAAGCTTAGAATCAATCATCATTGCAATACAACCATCAACTACATCTGCATCAACCAATCACTGAAACTCAATCATCACTCTCTGAATCAACCAAAATCAATCAATCACTAACCACCTCTGAACCTCTGACACAACTGAATCAACCATTCATTCATACTTAATCAACTTCAACAAATCCACTGGAACAAATAGATCACTGTAACCAGTACACAGATATGAACCCATAATACTGCATCATCATTTAGAACCAGCTGTAACCTCAAAAACATGCATCAGAGTGTATACGTAACTTGGAACAGCCGAACCAGCGTGTATATGCAACTTCATCAAAGCGAACCAGCATATAGATCTGCAAATACTTACTTATAACTTTGTTGCATTTCCCGACTTCAGACATACCCAGATCATCAAATATAAAGGATAAAATATGGTTAACAATCAGATCTATTCCATCATATCACATAATGATTAGTCATTATGATCCTAATCCATCATTAGATCTCATCCATCATCACTGAAGCAAAACACAATCAATCAATATGAACACTATCACCAGAATGCAGTCACCAGAACATAAAGCAAAACCTAGAACTCTGCATCAACAACTAGAACTAACTGTAACTTCAAACATCATAGTTCATAAGGTATACGCTACTTCGATATGTCGAAACAGCGTGTATACGCGCTTTTACCAAAGAGAAACAACGTACATATCTGAAAATATTAACTTAAAACCTCACAGACATTCCAAACTTCAATCATACTGAGATCATATCATTTATAGAATAAAACATGCGTCAATATTCAGATCTAGACTGTCCATGATCAAACCACATAATGATAATACATTTAAGGCTTTATGATCCCGATCCATCAACCATCATCAACCACATGGGTGCATCCTTAGATCAGATCAAGCAATGCATCAGAAGCTCATAACCTGCATATATGATCTAACACTTCAGAAGATATTCAATACTTGCACACTTGGCCTAATGATCTTCTCCTCCTTATATAGTTTTAGGCTTTTCTCAATACCTTGGACCAAAACCACTTAGGACCAATACCTTGGTCCAAATACCTAGGGTCAATACCTCGGACCAATTACCTCGGACCAAGTACCTTGGATCAATACCTTGGACTAAATACCTCGGTCCAAAACTTTGGTTTTCCAACATGTACGCGCTTTTCCTTTTGTGAAACTACATGTATACGTTATACGCTCCTTTTGTTCTATTAACCCGCGTGTATATGCTCCTTGGACAAAGTGAACCAGTGTATAACTTTCTTTCTTCATTCTTTGGAGTCTGATTGGTAATCCTTTGTTGTTGACCTGCTGCACTGTGAACTGTCATCTGAGAGAGTTGCCATTGTACATCGCTTCTGAACTGATTCCTTTGAACTGCCCTGCATTTTGTCACATTTGTAAACACAACTGCCATGCATTATGTCACATCTGATATTTCTTCTGTAGATTCATCTAGTTACCATATACAAGTGAGTTGTTCTGCTACAAGTGGGTTGCCATCAAGTACAACACATGCATCATAATTCCAACAGAAGATGCTTATAGTCTATCTTCCCTCTTTCAAGATATTTTTCCTTCATTATTGGATGATCTATAATCTTGTGATATTGGTAATTAGTCAAATGAAATCAAGATGCTTAGTCAAGATAAAGCATTGGACAACCATCATTATGATGAAAATGACTCCATGATAAATATGGTGATGAATTCCCAGCTACATGAACCGATATTTTGATTTCTCAAGAAGACTTCAATTTGCAAGGTTTAAATCTAGAATCTAATCTGGTCAAAGAATATTTTCTTATGGGAACTTCTTCTTCAACTCACTATCCCTTTTGTCCTACCACTCATAATGAATTAACTCGTGATGAAAATATTCCATGCTCTTCAAATTCACAATCTGATGAGAATAAATTTGAATTGACACAAGGTGGTAGGGTCGCACATGATGAGGAAGAAAACATTGAAATCATTAAGCATCCATTCCATTCCTTGCAATTTCCAACCTTTCATGAGGATAATTCTTTAGTTCAGGTTGGTCATGAAATTTCTTCGATCTATACATCCTTAGATATGCAACCAGAAGAACCTTATGACTTAAGTAATTTGTTTCTTGAGGTTGAAAAATTTGATCAAACCATTGATGTAGATGGATATCATCTAGATAATAGTGATCTTGTTGAAATATCTTATAGTAGTTATCCACATACAATTCATGATTTGACTCAGCTATGAAAATATAATTATTCAACATTTCAAAGTTTCATGACTTGTCAGGGAGTCAAGGCACTTCAACTCTTCTTGATGGTTATGTCAGGTTCTCACAATCCTAATGAGATCCTCAAACTAGGTCAAATCTAGATCTTTTGACATATCTCTTTTCTCCGCATTGTTTCACTAGATGCAAACTCATTATAGAAATATTTTCAACGTTTCAAATATAGTTTTCCTAATTTTCAAGATTGGGCGGGGATTTTGTTTTGGTTAGTTCATCCTCATGAAACCCTCTTATATCGAACCCAAGATTTGAATGTGTATCTTTCATGGACACAGAGAGATATGAAGCCTATCATTATGATTATCGAGATCAATATTATCATTCTCTAAAGGATTCGTATCTATGAAGTGCTTCTATGAACAATAAACTCTTAATCTTTCTTGTGAATATTATAAAGCTAATCATTTTCATTTTGGCACAATCTATCCTCTTAAGTGTTAGTGAATGCTTGAGTTATTTGGTGAATCAAAATCCTCATCTTGACAGATTAATTTTCCAAGATGATATAAATATTAAATCTGATTCAACCGGTTTCTTGGTTTTCTATACCAACATTCATTTTTAATCCTTTCAATTTTCATGTTGTTGGTTTAGTTTGTAATCATATACAAGGTAATGATTTTTTGTACTTAGCATGCGAGGAGAATGATTCAATTATTCAAAGCATTTGTAAAATTTCTCAAATTGGCCAATCTCTATTTTTGAATAAGGGAGAATCTTATTCCTTAACTGATCCATCTGATCATAATACCAGCCTTAACAATCGCCTTTCAATTAATCATTTTCCCTCTGGTGTATCTTATGATAGTTTTTTTACATTTGCTAATCTCATCAAGGTCATAATTTTTTATGATTCATCATTTCACTCCTCGTATGCTTCTCAAGAAGTTGAGGCACTTCAGCTTTTGCTATTGGTTATGTTAGGTCCTCACAATCTTAACAAGGTTTCAGAACAGGATCAGATCAAATTTCCCTCACAAGATTCTCTTTATAATTTGATTGAGTTGATTAAAAGTTCATTTTCTCAAGGGTTTCAAGGTTCTCAAATGGGTTGTTTCGAATTCCATGATCAAATCACATATTGGCTGGAAAAATCTTACTTAGCAGGCTTTGTCATTAATAATAAGTTTCAATCTTACCTGATGGTTTCCAAGAATGAAAACACTAATAAATGTAAAATTTTAAATTGGTTAAAATAAGCATGTATGGCACACTTTTTTGCCAGTAGGAAAGACCTTCAAAATTTTGTGCAAGCTATTTAGGTAAATCTTTTTATTTTTGTACATTATTTCATCATGGTGTTAATTTCTCATATCTTTTTGCTTGTGCATGAGGAGCAACTCTTATGGCTACATTGTAAATTTGATTTCACGTGAATCTAACCTTCTAGTTAGATATATTAAAGTTTAATTTTAGTTTCATTCTAGTTACTTTTGCATCACATTACAGTACTTCTCCGCACCCTCTTTCTCTTTTGATTTTTGTTCCTCGCATGTCTTTACAAGTCTTTATGTTTGAATTTGCTCTCTTGTTCTCTTTCATTTTATGTCATGTTACTTTTCTTTTGTCTCTTTGTACAAGTTCTATTTTAATAATATCGTGTATGAAAGCTGCTTTTTTTGGCTCTAAGGTAATGTGACGAAAGGATAAAAGGGCATTGTGACATCTAACAATGTTTGGTTAACCTTTAGTCCTCTTCTTTGTTTGGGCCTAAATATCTTTTAAGGTAATTGATGCACATACAAAAAAAATGTTTCATCTTAAATGAAAGCTTTAGAAGATCTATGATGCTCATACCTATAATACAATCTTCATTCCTTGAATCAACCATTTATATTGATCGGTTTTAAATGTGTCAACTCAGTCGAGTAGAAAATGGAAAGGAGAAAAATTAAGTGAGCAAACTAATTTTGTGGGTATATATAAGAGTCTCTATAAAACAAGGAACAACCTCTCTTTCTCGTAGAATAATTTGGGATCCCTCTTCCACCCTTGGAAAAATAAATTGTGATAAAATGTCAATTTTCATAAAGTAATAAAATAAATAAAGGGTGAAAGAAGCAAAAGGCTTCTTACATAGAGGGGTGAAGCAAGAAACTTCGCTAGGGTACTGAATAGGCTCACTGGAAGTGAAGCAATTCTTATGATTCCTTAAAGTGACTATGCCAGGGTATTGAACATGCTTGTTGGAAATGAGTAACTCTAGAGACAATAATAAAACTATGAACATCTTAAATTCGTGAAACTCACATACTCCTACTCCCTAATTGAAACCATTGAAGTTTGACTAGTCTTTTGAAAAGTGTTAAGTCGACAAGAGAAATAAGAAGAGACTACATCTATAATAGGGCTAAGTAAGAAAGCTAGGGTGATCAATAGGATGAGACAATACTTTCAGAAGGCTAGACCTTGTGCTTAATGTTAGACCTAAACTGAGAAAATGGAGTTCTTCCAATGTGTCACCAAGTGTTGTCACTGCTAAAATACCTTCCAAATTTTTCCTATCTTCAAATTTTGGAGCCTCCTTGTGATCATGTCATCCTTTATTTCTAGCCATTAATTTCATGTTCGGTCATGTTGTTTAAGTTTACAAGTCTTCCTTTAGCAATCTTAAGTGTCGAACTACTTATTTTCACATGCCCAACTCTTGATGTCCTCACAAGCACACTTTCAAGATAGGATAAGTGCAATTCATAGTGATAGTTCATAGTGACTATGCAATACTTGTTCATATTGACTGTGTAATCCTTATTCACAGTGACTGTGTAATCCTTGTTTACAATCATTGTGCAATTTTTGATCACAGTGATTACATCATTCCCAGTGACAGTGTGAGGGAATCCTCTATAGATAGTGATTGTGCACTCTTTGTTGATAGTGAGAGTGTACTTATTCAAGTCAATACTATCACATCCATTAGTGGTAGTCCATTCAATCTCGACTCCTAGTTTCCTAAGATGCACTAAGAACACTCTCAAATCATAATCTTAATTGCATTTCTACTTTCCCTATATAAAGAGTCCAGTCCATAGCTCATATCCACATTCATCTTTCACTTTTGAGATCTACACACTTTTGGAGCACAAGGAGAATTTTCTCACTCATGGTTGTGAATGCCCCATCTTCTAGGTGAGCTTCTCAACTATCACTTTTATTTTTTCAAGTGTCACTTTTACTTTATTTTTCTATTACATGTGTTGGTTTTTCTTGCTCTGTCTTTTACAAGTGCCGCTTTTGCTTGCTTACACTTTTGCATGTTTTACTTGTGTTTTCTTTTTTTCCATATGTGTCGCTTTCACTCTTGCATGTGTCACTTTTGCTTGCTTTCACCTATCCTAAGAGCGTCTTAGCACACCTTCTAGAGGCAACTCCAGCAAAATATCTTGTTAGTTCATCCTATTTGTCATCAAAACATGTGTTAGACACATTCTTAGGGCATTGCACACCTTTTGGTTTCAGTCGACACTTGTGTCGTAAAGGCTTATATCCTAGTTGTAACACTTGGAAATAAGTTTCATTTTATCATTGCTTCAATGTATGCATGTCGTTTTAAGTTATTGTGTATCTTTTTGTCATGCACTTGGCCATATATGTGTGTGTGTGATCATGTTCAAGACCTGTTATATGATCTTACTCCCTCATCTCATTGATCTCATGCTCAGTCAATTTTGGATTTATTCAATGTCCTCACATCTTGCATAATTCATGATCACATTCAATCTCTTGCCAAGTATTGAGTGAATAGCGCACTTCTAAGCCTCAGTGATGAGACCCTTACCTCTTAGAGCTGCACATTTTGTCCATCTAGAGAACACCCTCCTTCACTGCACTTTGAGCAACTTCATAGCATAGCCACTCAACCTTGTTGCTTGGACCAATCTTGCCTTCAATTTCACATTGTGAATTTTCAATGGATAGTATGGCCATTTTTGGACCCATGAAGTGGAAACCTACACAATTTATTAAGCCTCCTCCTCAACCTCTGGACACTGTGTAGTTACAGTGCCCAGAATTGTCACTCTTGTTGCATGCATGTTCCCACTATGGAATTTATTGACCAAGTCTTACCTTCATTGTGCACTGCACACTTTCAGTGAGTAGTAATTCCATATTTTATCCCTTGTAGTGCTCAATTTTGCAACACCTATACCTTTCTCCTCAAGCAATGCACATTGTGCATTCTTAGTAAGCAAGTTTTCCATCTCTACCTCTAGGACCTGCACAATGTGCATAATTTTTCCTCTTCCTTCCTTGCCACTTCGCACATATAGTGCCCATACCTTCACTCTTTTCCTCTTGACCCTATGCACTATGCCCAAGAAGGCCTCTACCTCAACCCTTGCGCACTGCTCCATCATAGTCATCACCTTCCATGAGCAACAAAGATAGAATACCTAATTTCAGGATTGATGTTTTCATGTCATGAGTAAAATTAATTTGTAGGTACTATCATCCTATCATGACTAGATGATGCTTAAGGGGGTCATTAAGAAGAGGTTACAAGAAGGGAACTTGTGGAGATAATATACAAAGATTCTATCATGTAGGAGTAAAGGAATCTTGGAGCACAATTGAAGGATGGAAACTCATGTTGTCTTAGAAGGTTCCAATACTTATCCAATCCCTTTGGAGGGTGAAGATAAAAGTACAAGTAAAATATATCATGAAGACATAGAAGCCAAGAGAGGAACTTTGCATTGATACATTACAATGAAGTTTAGTGTCACAGACACCAAATTATGCCTTCTCAAAGTGTCACCACAAAAGTATTATGTTGTCCATGTATTTTGCCATAATTTGTAGAATGTAATTTTGTATTTCCAAAAAATGAGAAAATGTAAAATGTGTGGAATCCCAAGGGTCACACATGGAATTTGGAAAGTCACTAGGAAGTTGTAGAGTCATGTAGAATATCAAAATTCATATGGGATCTCAAGAGTCATGAGGGAGGTGAAGAGTCACATGAGAGGTGAAGAGTCACCTCATTTGTTATAAATAAACCCACATAGCTCAAGCAAAGGACTTTTTCACCTTGGCTTCTCTAGCTTGGCATAAGAGAGAAGATCATTCTTTGGAGGATCAAGTAGTAACGTCGTGTTCCACTATTGGGGCTAGTGTTGTGTCATTGTAATTGTGTATCTTGGAATTTTCACTTAATATTTGAAGCTCTTAGAGTGAGCACACTTTTATGCATGTATTGTGGATGTTGTAAGACTATTTTTTAATGTTTGTGGTATATGTTTGTGTTCATACATACTAAAGAAAATGAATTATTTCATTGGCTTTGGTATATGTCTTGTTGAATTTTAATTGTTACTTTCTTTTATGATCATTGTTACTTTGTGAACTATTTTACAGGTTAATTAATTATTTTTCCTATGCGCATATGTGTCTTTATTATGATAGAACTATTACTTTTCTTCTAAAGGCCCTCTCTCTCTTTTCCCATCTATGAAGTGCTTTGTATTACTTGCAATTTGTGTTTCTCGAAGATAACTCACTTTCGTATCACAAAGTTATGTGCTTACTCTCTTGTGTTGATAATTGCATCTAAGGAAATATTTAAGATCAATATAATGGTGGCCTAGTTGAATTCCTCAATGGGGCTCATATCCCAAATAGTGTGAGGTCTAGTTAGGACATCATACTAAGGAGACCCCCTATGTTGGTAGACTTCTAGCACTATCAAAACAAAGGATGGTCAGATGGGCCTTGAATTGTACCTATTTGGGAGGCGCATTATACCCCCTTATTGAATGTGTTTCTCATTATTTGAGAAACTTAGTCACCTATTTGTACTTCATTCATGGCCCTGGTGGCCTCCCAGACATCCTAAGCTATCTCGAAAGGAATTCCCTCTTCAGGATGGAAACCCACATTCTTTTCAATCTCATCCCATTATCTTTGTCCTTTTTCTTGGTCCCTATTTTCTTGCAATCCCAATAGTAGAGGAGGATTGAACTTGAGTCTAATATGATTGATTCCCAATCTCTAGACTATCCTTTTGTACAAAGGTTTTTTTTTCCAAAGCGTTCCTTAGCCTTTATGGTGAGTGATATTCTTTCATTCGCAATTTGTTTGGAAGGGTATTCCACCATCTTTGACAAGATTGTAGGCTCTCATTTCCAAATAATATGAAGGTATCTTCAAAATGTAAGATTGGTTTTTCTTGTTTCTCTGTATAGGTCAGTCCCAACCTGGGATCTCTAGCTATGAGCCTATGGTTACTAGTGATGAGTCGATATCCTCTTAACCTTTCCCTGATCCACAAGGATTCATCTTGTTGAAGAAAGTACAAATAGGTTCGGTATTTACAAATGTAACTTTGATCTTTGTACTTGTCAAGAAAAAGAAATATTATTTTTGTAAATTAAATGAATGAGTTTCTTGCTCATTTCATAGGTCTAGAAAATTCAAAGAGTCAAAGTCATATGTAAGGAGCTCTTCTTGAGACTTCATGTAATATATATGGGACAACCGAATGTCTGACAATAGCCCTTCAAGACTAGCACAATCTGCTTGAAGACAAGCAAGCAAAAACATTGAAAAACATAGTCACGTCGACTAGCAAAAATGAATTTAAATTCATGTCGGTTCACCTGGTAATTTCATCTTATTATGGAGGCACAACACCTATAAATAAGTGGCTAGGGTCGTCAGAGAACTGCGGTTTTACAGAAGTGCAGATTACATGAGTGCAAATTATAGGAGTGAAGATTTCAAAGGTGTAGGATCACTCTAAAATTTCGATAACACGGAACTCGGGCAAGCATAGTTTAGGATCTCGGAGGTCTCTAAAGTTTCATATGGAGTGCATGGGTACACCATTTCGAATGAGCACAAAGTACTGTATTTCGAATGGGTATAGATCATCATTTTTGTGTTTCGGATGGGTACTCGAGAAGGAGAAAACACAGTCATGATATATTTGAAGATCCCTCAGCGATGTACTCTTGGCATAGCTATGTCTCAGTATACTTGTCTCGGATCATTGTCTTAGATTAATTATGATTCAACAGTGATATACTCTCGGCATAACTAAACACAATGGCAACCATGGAATCAAGGTTAAGGTCACAATGAAGATCCAAGTGAAGATAAGGTGAAGATCTCAGTGAGAGTGCAGGCTATGATCTTGGTGAAGGTATATCTATAGTAAGATAGCCATTTTCTCGAAGGATCTCGATGTAGCTCTCCTTCATATATATATATATGGAGAACTCGTTCAAGAAGGCCCTGGTGAAGATGCAGAAAAGGTGTTGCAACAGTAATGAAGATTTCGGTAGTGCAATTGTGATGGCCTCAGTGGTGCAGCAATGATGATGATCTCAACAATGACAAAGAAGAGGATTGGTGTCTTGGCCTTGGAGTATCTAAACAGGTCAAGGGTCATGGTCTTGGTGTTCGTCAATTGGAATCTTTATAAGAAGAGTTACGTGTGGGTTTTCCTCTCCAAGAAGGAGAGATTTTGGCCCTGGAAGAATGCCAACTCCTTGTGTTCTTGTCTCTTTGTTTTGGTAGTAGTTTGATGAAGAAAACACACACACTAAGAAGAAGAAGGAGATCAAGCTAAGGTAAATTGCAAAATCACTTCACAAATTGTGATCAAGTCTAGAAGAATCACATTAATCCCACTTGCCCTAGATTCTTCAACATGGTATCGAAGCTAAGGTGCTAAAGTCAAATAAAGGGCAGCAAAAGAGACATACAAGGATCTGCCTTCAAGGATATCAAAGCAAGTTGAAATGATTAAAGGAGCAAGTATACAACAAGCAGGTCAACAACAGTCATGGAGTATCAACTTCAGTAATTACAGTCATGCACTCAACCCATGCTCAGTTTGATGAAGTATGTTAGTGAACCTCACTTCTTGATCACTGAACTTTGTCCATACCATAAAAGATAGTCTTAGGTATATATATCTATATATATGTATATAGATATATTTCATAAATAATCCAAGGAATACCTCTTACAATCCATGGTTACTCCTTATATTATTTCTGCATATATATATATATATATATATATTGCAGAAATAATCCAAGGAGTACCTCTTACAATCCATGGTTACTTCATTGTATGAGTATAGTTATTACATCAAGACAGTTTCAGTGATGAGACAGTTTATCTATATAGTGGCACCCACAGTTTAGTTATGTTATTCATTGACAAGTTTGGGCTCTCAGTACATTGCCTCTCTATAAAATGCACATAGGCATCATTGTGCAGTGTCGTACCAATATACTTGCCATAGCCTCAAATTTTGTCTATGATTATGATCTCAATAGCATGGTGCTTGGATCAGAACATAGTATCACTAACATGTCAACAATATTTTGAAGTCAAAATTACCTCAAAAATGAATTGGGAATGTCGTGAAGTAATCTCGGTGATGTCAAAACCACTAATGTCATGGTGCTAGAAGGCCTCCAAGGAAGTCATGTTGAAAGGATACTAATGATGGGCATCTCAAGCAAAAGAAGCATCAAGGTGAAGGTCTCATCTTCACACACCAAGTAAGTATCTTTCAATCTTATAATTAGATTTCTTTAAATTATTTCATGATTGCAAGGGGATTTATAAAACGATTAGATAATCAAAATTCCTTGCATAGAATAAGGAGTATTGTCATAATCCTCATAGAAAATAGAAATCATTGATATCTATGAAAAGGTCTATGAAGGTCAAGCATTGTTTGAATCCATCAAGAGGTTCATAGGATTCATATGATATCACTCAAAAGTCCTCTCATACCTAAATAACAGAAGATGAGACATAAAGGGAGATATATGGAATGCTAGATATACTCCCGGAAATTAAAATAAAGAAGGTCACTTAAACCTACTCAATAGAAAATGTATCAAAGAATGAAGGAAAAAATTCATGAGGATATAGAAAAGATGATGAGAAGGTAGTCATGATTGATGAGAAAAGTAACAAATATCAATAAGCAAAGAAGGTTACCTCGCCAGGAAATTTGTGGTCTCTATGCTAGATAGAGAAAGACAAGTTGCAGTCTCTAGGATGAAGGAATTCAACCCTGTGCAGAAAGGAAAAGAAAGGATTGGTCCTCAAGCAAAGGAAAAAATAAGTATAGTGAATATTCAATGGTATAGAAATATTTTGGAAGCTCGTATCACGAAAATATGGAGGAAGCTAAAGAAAAGGGCCAAGGAAAGAGGGAGTATCAAATCTCTCCTATGAGTAAGATAGTATCCCTCACAAAAGGGTCCTATCATAAGCTCCTAAATCTTGTGTTATAAGATATGAAAATGATAATAAGATGCATCATGGCATCATGGAAGCATTAGAAACAAGAGATCGTGACATCACCATGGGAATCATGAAGGAGATTCATGCAATGCTCATTTTAGAAACCTTCCGCCAAGTGTCGCTTTTCCTAGATTTGTGGCATCTACATCATAACCTCAATTTTATCAAAAATTATGAACTAGATGCTACAAATCTCATCCCTCACATCGATCTTGCAACTCTGACATCCCACATCGCATCTAGGAGTCATCGGCACATTCAACTCAGCTATTTCAGGGTAAGCCCGGTTTGCATGTCTTGCACTGTGTTTCTGTCACTTTTTGTGTTTTAGCTTGTGTGAGTGTTATCTACTTGATTTCAGTGAGCACTTGTTGTCGTTTTGATGTATGCTAGCTTGTAGAAGCACCGTTTTAGTTTTCGTTCGCATCTCACTATTTCGCATGCATGACATTGTTTCTACACCGACGGTCGTCATTGCGGCGACTTGATTCACACCCATGCATGTTTTCCCATTTTCTAAATCATGCACTTGTTGTTTGCATGCATGATCATTCACTCTTGTTTACACTTAGTATCACCATACATTCATACTTCTCATGTTTTCAGTCGCCCGTTGGCGGGCCTGGGCTACCTTAGTCCAAACCTTGCCTTGCCCAGCTAGAATTGCACATTTCTGGAAGTGAAGGCTTTTCCTTCACTCCAAAAATTGTGCAAATATGGCCCAACACTAACCTCCAGGCTTGCATTGCACAATTCTGGGAGGCAATGCCTTGCTAGCCCCAGAAACTGCACAATGTAGTTTGCTCGTTTGCATGTCATTGCTGACTGAAATTGCACATTGCTCAGTTTTAGCCCTCAGCAGGCTAGGTTGGACTATGCATTTCATAGTTCCAGCAGTCAATCAGCCTCTTGACAGCCCGAGCGATGCCTTGCCCAGTTTTGGCAGTCAGTCTCCCAGCCTCCCCGTGAAAATTGCGCAATATTCAGAGATAGTCACACAAGTATGTTGCATGTCAATCCTCGAGTTTATTTTGGTTTTCGACTGATAGATTGCTTGTCACGATTGTTTCTATGTCTCCAAGTATCACAGGTGTTCATCTACCGCTCAACATCATAGCTACAATGGCTTCCAGGAGAGTAGAGTCAAAGACACTATTCAGAGCACAACTGGGGAAGCAATCGATTAAGTGCCTATGAACTTGCCTATCTATGAAGGCATCAAGTTGTTCGTGGACAAGGATATCAAGATGAAATGGCAGTAGCATCACAGTGAGTAGCACCATCAGCAATAGTAGAAGGTAGCACACATGCATGCGACAAATGAAAGAGGAAGGTTGTTGACAGCACAGAGGTGGAACAAAGTTGCAAGTTCAAGCAGATCCACTTGTGATAAAAGCAACTTTGGAGACTGAGGCTATGAGGCGACGGCACGACAAGAGGATTGCATGAAGGCAGAGAGAGAAATAGAGAATGAGTTGTAGGTACTGATGCAGGAACTCAAGGAAGAACAGGAGTTGCGCAGACGAGAGAAGGAGTTGCAGCAGAAACAGGCACAGCAGGAGGCGCAACATGCACATATTGTTGAAACTATGCCCATACAGGTTATGGAACCATCCAGCACGTGGCATAGAGTAGATAGGGTGAGAAGTGTTGTCAATCGCATGCAAGGGTATTCAGGAACATGGATGTCATTATGCGCACACATGTGATCCCACCCATTTAGCACACTCACCAAAGCAAAGACGAGATTCAAGTCCGACTGGAGTTGAACATGTATTTTGACAAGTTGATGCGCATGGTCACCAGCACACACTCGAAGATTAGCATAAACACTATGCATCAGTATGTTTCTGGTCTAGCTGCACTTAAGACAATAATGTGCATGTTATCAAAGGAATTGGACAAAGGAGCTATATCAATGTAACCAAATGTAACGGAGGCAAGAGTTCGTTTTCAACAAGATGTCACCATTGAGCGCACGGACACCATCATGGACGACCAAGATTGGCATCAGTTTGCCACTGTCGATCATCGCAAGGATGTCAAAGAGTTGGTATCACCACAATTGTTTGAGTGTTAGTGATGTCTTGCATGGTTTGCTCAAGCCTATTTTGTCTCACATGGGTACATGTGCAGATTGTATGTCACATCTTGTCAAGTGGAAGTTCAAGTGTCGATAGTTGAATGTAGCAGTCATAGAGTAGTTGAAGAGTCATAAAGGTAGGCGAACAGTCACAAAGGGGAATGTCAAGGGTCACCCCACACTTTGCTATATATATTACCTTATAACTCATTGTAGAGGCTTTTGGTAATCCAAGCTTCCGATAGGAGTATCTTTGAGAAATCTTGGAGAGTACTGTAATGAGCCTTGGCTTCTTTACAGTGCAGAGTTAGTACATCTCTTTGGAGGAGCAGGCGGCAGTGACTGTAACGTTCCGCTATCAGGACTAGTGTTCGTTCATGGTGTACTGTATGATTGGAACTTTCACTTCTTAATATAACAGAGCCAGCACGTTTCATGCATATGTCGTATTGTATTTCAACTATCTTGTTTAATCTAAATGATATATGTATATGTTTGTTTATGCATGTGTGTATAGAATATTTCTGTATATGTATGTAAGAATCTTACTAAAATGTGTTATTGGTTTAACCATCACTTTGGATTATCAGCTTACTTTCCTTCCAATTTGTGATGCATCTTTGCTCGTGTGTTCCCTTCTTAGCCACGTGCTTTCACAGGTTTCCAAGGGGTGCACTCACATCACCCTCCGTGTGTTAGAACCATTCATGTACCTTCCTTGACTTGTTACATATATCACAGCCTTGCTATCGACAAGGATATCTTACTTGCCTCTATGCACAACCGTGGTCAAGGAGATACTATACGACCCACTGCTAGGACTCCTACACCAAACAATCTGAGGTCTAGTTGGGACTTCTTACCGGGGAGATCCCCTAACATGTTGGTGGGCCCAACACTGTCAATATTTTGGCACTAGAAGGAGGGCATATGACAAGCTGTGTCCTCTCATCCTGTTTTGAACCTTTGCACATCTATCATGGATTCCATTATACTCACCCCTCCACCATGTTTTTTGCATGTTGAACCTCTCGACATCACGAGGGAGTTTTCTGATCTCTTTTCTGAATTCATGTATGATGGTGAAGGTGAAGTGGTCTGGCTTGTGTTCTTACAAGACTTCTTTTCCATGCTTAACAAGGTAGATGAATGTTCTGATGAAGAGGCCAGCTTTTTTCTTGCATACACACTTCGTGAATCCCCACAACGGTGGTGTTGTAGTCTGCCTCCTAGAAACATGCACTCACTCGAGCAGTTTTGTGATCTCATTGAATCTACTTTCCATCATTTTGATATAGAACCTCTTGACAAAAAACTGTTACAACAACGAAAGGACCTGCATGAATTGCCCATGGATTTTTGGTAGTGCTTCCATGATTTGCAGTTTGCAGCTCCAAAAATCCAGATGAAATTCCCATATCTTTGGGATATATTCGAATATTGTATTAAAAAATCAGTCCATCCCAAGAAGAAGTTCAAGATCAAGCCCCGCTCATCATACTTCGGTGATGGAGCTATGCAATCATGGACGGACACGGTCGCTGTCACAAGCAACTATCCGCCGTCCCCCCATTAAACAGCTCCACCATCATAGAATGATGTGGGAGAGCATGCACACACATCTATTCAACCGTCACATCCTCTCGAAATCACTCCTTCCAATTTTCACACAATATTAGTTGAGAATCCATTAGGTTCTCACATGTATTTTGTACCTCAACCCGTCTTTGTACTCGGATGATCCTCTGGATGACACTCTCTTGTGTTCTTCCATTTCAAACTCTACACTTGTTGTGAACGAGGATCAAGCCATCGATGGAGTTGTTGTTGCACATCCAACATGCGTTGTCATTGAGTATGACTGGGAGCTTGAACATCCACCGGCAGTAGAGGACCATCCCTATTTGTCTGTATCTCCTCTGTTTTTTCCTGACATCCTGGATGATCCTTTCATCCCTGATTTTTTGTGTGTATCTCCATCCATGGATGCACCCATTATTGATCATTCACAAGACACACCATATGTCAGCCCATCATCTGACAATGGAGAGGACCAATCATTCATTAAAAATACACTTGAATTTTCATTCATTTTTTCTGAAAACGCAGACAATGAACATCCTTTCTTCTCATCTACCCCTCTGTGTGATTCATCAAATCATGAGGATGTCGACAAACATCCTGAATTTTCTGATCTTGGTTGTCGTGATCTCTCTACTTCTTCATCCGATCACGATATTGATTCAATTGTTGTTAATTTGTCTAAGACACTCGTCTGCGTTGATCTCTCTATCGACGAAGTCGAAACCCTGCAAACTATCGAGGCACTTCAGCTCGAGCTGATGGTTATGTCAAGCCCTCATTGTCCTGAGGTTGGTTTCACTTCCAATCAGGAAATTGTTGAAACACCTGAGGCTCCTCATCACTCATCTGTATGCATTGAAGATCAATCTCACACACAGATTATGCTTCCTCCACTCGAACTAGACAACCCCAACGCTCTTGCATTGGAGTAATCTTACATAGCAAGCACACTTGCACAACATAAGTGGTCTACCTATCTTACGTTTGCTTGCATGTCACAGTCAAGAGAATGCATACACTTAACATCTGCACACACTGTACCACAACACCATGGCAAGTCCACAGAGTGCATGTCATGCGCTTTCACTCACTTATGTTATGTGGACACTTTTAAACTCGGAGTGTGTTTGTCTTCATTGTTATATCTTTCTTGTTTGTTGGTTCGCACAGTTGTCTTGTTTGCGAACCATGCCTTCACCAACATGGGTCGACCAATGCATCAGTAGCTGCATTGGAAGTATCACTTCATGTGAGCAGACCCATGTACCGTTATCTTAGCAGTAGGAGTATTTTTGTTTTTGGTTTGTTTGCTTGCATGCTTGTTTTCTTCTTACCCTGCATGTTTGTTTGCTTTCTTTCTTACTCGCTTTGCTTATGCATTTACTTCTGCTTCTACTTTGTTTTGTGTTTGTTTGCTTGTTTATGTTCGTAGGTTAGTTTCACATGAAACTGTGTGCGACTCTTGAAATGAGCTTGGTAAAGTACAAGAGGCCTTGTGCAGTTATCAATACTTGGTTATCTGTCATCTTGCCTCTGTATGAAGAACTTGTTATCTCTAGTCCATGATACATCAATGGAAAATATGTATTGTTCGAAGTGAACCTTGGTGAAAACACAACGCTTGTGCGCTAATTAATGTCACCTACTCTAGTCGGTTGTTTTTGGCTTAACCCTTGTCAGCTCAGTCAAGTAGAGTAAGGTGAGGGGGAAAACCTTAACAAGCATGTCAGAGGTGTATATAAACTACTTCTTTGAAGGAACAACCTCTTATGCTCTCAATAAGTCGGGATCCCTCTTCCGCCTCTGAAATGAATAAGTTCTATGCATAATTAGGAAAATGAAAAAATGAAAACGTGAAAATTTTCAGAAAAAATGAAAAATGAATAAGGCCAAAGAAGAGAAAGGTTTCCTGTGCAGAGAGGTGATGCAAGTAACTCCTCTGGGGTACTGACCAGGCTCGTTGGCAGTGGAGCGATGCTTATGTTCCTGCGTGACTCCGTCGGGGTACTGTCTAGGCCTGTTAGCAGCGGAGCAACACTAGAGATGAAACTAAAACTCTAACGATCATATGACTTGTGCACTAATATACCACTCATCCCCAATCGAAAAAACTATGTTGACTTGGCTTGGAATGTGTGTCGACCAACCAAGGGCTTGGCAGATGCTACATCTTACAATCAAGCAAGTGTGGAAACCAAGATGAACAGAGAACTAAACAATACCTTCGAAGGTTTCAGACTTGCTTTTCACGAACAAGGTCCATTTAGAGAGCTCGAGTTCTACCAGTGTGTCGCCAAGTGTTGTAGCAGCTAAAAACACACTCCAAAAATTTTCCTTAGCTTCGTTTTGGAGCCTCTCTACCAACCATCCTCAGTAGCATGTCTTGCACCGTCAAGCATATAGGTTTCAGTTGTTTCTCAGTGTCTTGTCAGCATATGCATGTCATTTTTCTTCACTCCCTCACAGGTTGTCTTTCCAGACTTAGACCATGTGATGGCCAAGAAGCTCCCCCGGAAAATTGTACAATTCTAGAGGGGAACCAGCCTTCCCTCTAGAAATTGCGCAAATAAATTTGGCAGCCTGCTGGGCTCCAGAATTGCGCAGGGCAATAGGGCTCTCTTCCTCTAGAAAACTGCGCAATATGACCTAGCATTGCTGCTCAGCCTAGAAATTGCGCAATTATGGGAGGCAGTCACGTGCTGACCCCAAAAATTGTGCAATCCCTCTGGGATAGCTAGCCCAGCTCAGCCTAGGAACTAAACAAATTTTCATCCCAAGCTTGCAAACCGATGCATGTGCCTTTAGGTTGATCGATTCCCTCCAGGACCAAGAAAAACTGATTTGCATGCATGGATTGATTTTCCCAAGGCAGCATGCAAAGACATCCCTTGATTTAGGGATCTATGGTTAGCAGATGGAGGTTACATGCAATGCTTATTTTAGAAACCTCCCGCCAAGTGTCATTTTTCTTAAATTTGTGGCATGTGCATCATAACCTCTATTTTATCAATACTTATGAACCAGACGTTGCATAGATCTCCCTCACCTCGATCTTGTAGCTCTGACATCCCACATCACATCTAGGAGTCGTCAGCACATTCAGATCATCTGTTTCAGGGTAAGCCTGCTTTGCATGTCTTGCATTTTGTTTCTGTCACATTTTGTGTTTCGACTTGTGTGAGTGTTGTCTGCTTGATTTCAGTGAGCACTTATTGTCATTTTTATGTATGCTAGCTTGTAGAAGCATCGTTTCATTTTTCATTCGCATCTCACTGTTGTCGCATGCATGACACTGTTTATGCACCGACGGTCATCGTTGCAGCAACTCGCTTCACACACATGCATGTTTTCTCGTTTTATGTATCCTGCACTTGCTATTTGCATGCATGATCATTCACTCTTCTTTACACTCAATATCACCATACATTTAGACTTCTCATGTTTTCAGTCTCCCGTTGGCGGGTATAGGCTGCCTTAGCCCGGACCTTGCCTTTCCCAGCTAGCATTTCGCATTTCTGGAAGAGAAGGCTCTACCTTCCCTCCAGAAATTGTGAAAATCTAGCCCAACACTAACCTCCAAGCTTACATTTTGCAATTCTAGGAGGCAGTTTCTTACTAGCACCAGAAACTGCACAATGCAGTTTGTTGGTTTGCATATCACTGCTGACTGAAATTGCGCATTGCACAGTTTTAGTCCTTAGCATGCCAGGCTGGACTGTGCATTGTGCATTTCCAGCAGTCAATAAGCCTCTCTACAGCCCGGACTATGCCTTGCACAATTTTGGCAGTCAGTCTCCTAGCCTCCCAGTGAAAATTACGCAATCTTCAGAGACAGTCACACAGGTATGTTGAATGTCAGTCCTCCAGTTTTTTTTTTTTTCTACTGAAATATTTCTTGTTGTGATTGTTTCTATGTATCCAGGTATCACAAGTTTTCATCTACCTCTCAACATCACAGGTACAATGGCTTCCAAGAGAGTAGAGTCAAAGACATCATTCAGAGCACAATTAGGGATGCAGTCGATCAAGTGTTTATGAACTTGCCTATCTTTGAAGAAATCAAGTTGTTCATGGACAAGGATATCAATATGAAATGGTAGCAGTGTCACAGTGAGAAGAACCATCAGTAGTAATAGAAGGTAGCACACCTGCATGCGACAAATGCAAGAGGAGGGTTGTTGACATCACAGAGGTGGAACAAAGTTGCAAGCTCAAGTAGATCCACTTGTGATGAAAGCAACTTTGGAGACTGAGGCTATGGGGTGACGATACGACAAGAGGATTGCACGAAGCCAGAGAGAGAAACAAAGAAGGAGTTTCATGTACTAAAGCAGCAACTCAAGGAAGAACAGGAGCTTCACAGATGAGAGAAGGAGTTGCAGCAGAAACAGGCACAATAGGAGGCACAACATGCACAAACTGATGAAATTGCACCCATACAAGTTATGGACCTATCCAGCAGTTGGCATGGAGTAGACAGGGTGAGCACTACTGTCGATCGCATGCAAGAGTATTCAGGAACATGGATGTCATTGTTAGCATGCATGTGATCCCACCCATTTGGCACACTCACCAAAGCGAAGACAAGAAGCAAGTCCGACTGGAGCTGAACATGTATTTTGACAAGTTGATGCACATGGTCACCAGCACGCACTCAGAGATCAACACAGACACTATGCATCAGTATGTTGTTGGTCCAGTTGCACTCAAGATGATGATGTGCATGTTATCAGACAAGTTGGACAGAGGAGCTATATCAGTGTACCTGGATGCAACGGATGCAAGAGTTTGTTTTCAGCAAGATGTCACCATTGAGCGCACAGACACCATCAGGGACGACCAATCGTGGCATCAGTTCGCCATCGTCAATCATCACAAGGAAGTCAAACAGTTGGTCTCACCACAACTATCTGAGTGTTAGTGATGTCTTGCATGGATTGCTCAAGCCTATTTTGTCTCACATGGGTACATGTTCAGATTGTATGTAACATCTTGTCAAGTAGAATTTTAAGTGTCGATAGTTGAATGTAACAGTCATAGAGTAGTTGAAGAGTCATGAGGGTAGGTGAACAATCACAAAGGGGAATTTCAAGGGTCACCCCACCCTTTGCTATATATAGGACCTCATAACTCATTGTATAGGCTTTTGGTCAGCCAAGCTTCCTATAGGAATATCTTAGAGAAATCTTGGAGAGTATTGTAACGATCCTTGGCTTCTCCACAATGTAGAGCTAGTACATCTCTTTGGAGGAGAAAACGGCAGTGACTATAACGTTCCACCGTCGGGACGAGTGGTCGATCATGGTTGTACTGTATGATTGGAACTTTCACTTCTTAATATAATAGAGCCAGCACATTTCATCCATATGTCGTATTGTATTTCAACTATCTTGTTTACTCTAAATGATATATGTATCTGTTTGTTTACGCATGTGTGTATAGACTCTTTCTGTATATGTATGTATGAATCTTACTAAAATGTGATGTTGGTTTAACCATCACTTTGGATTGCCAGCTTACTTGCTTTCCAGTTTGTGATGCATCATTGCTCGTGTGTTCCATTCTTAGCCACGTGCTTTCACAGGTTTCCAAGGGGCGCACTCACATCACCCTCTGTGTGTTAGAACTGTTCATGCACCTTCCTTGACTTGTTTCATATGTCACACCCTTGCTATCAACAAGGATATCTTACTTGCCTCTGCGCGCAACCACGGTTAAGGTGATACCGTACGACCCACTATTGGGACTCCTACACCAAACGGTCTAAGGTCTAGTTGGGACTTCTTACCGGGGAGGTCCCCTGACATGTTGGTGGGTCTAGCACCGTCAAAACTTAAGAAGCATGATCAAGAGAAAAGGATATCCTCCTCTGAAAATATGCAGAAAGACCTAAGCCACACTAGATGAAATCAACATAATATGTCCTCATATGAAGTATGAGGTGGTTTACTATAATTAAGAAGCTTTGATTGAAAGATCCTAGGAATGGAATCTGTGAGGAAGGAAGAGATAGATATGCAACCCCGATGAAGGTGATCAACATCCAAAAGACAAAGAATATTTGACTAGGAAATCTCCTAGAAGAATATGAAGACTCTGGTGAAAGTCTAAAAAAGAAGAAGACCCTTGACAATGGATAACTTTGGGAGATGTGTCAACATGTATGCAGGATGTTGATACCCATAGGAAGATGTCAAGATGAAGAGCCATCTTGTAAGTACTATTTGATTTAATATTATGCTTTGATTTCTTGAATAATATCTGGGTGAGTTCATGCAGGGCTACTGGAACAAGAGTTGTAAGTACAAGTACAACTAGAATTCATGTGGTGGATGAAAATCCTTGAAAGAAATAATGATGAAGAAGTATCCATATGACGAAGGTTCCAGATATGTATCAATAAGGCCACTTTCCATAAATAAAGGAATGGTGTGATGAACCAAGAAGGAAAGTAATGGATGTCTTATGCCCTACAAGAAATAAGCTCCACTGAATTTTATGACATCAAGGAAAGAAGTTGATCAAGCAGTTGAAGGACCCATGAAGAAGAATTTGTTGATGAAAAGGAGAATCCATTGATAAGAGGGAGCTCTAAAAAGTCCCTGATCATGAGGAGTTTGAATTAAGATCACCCCTAATTAAAAAGGAGTGACAATTGTGTTTTTCCATGCCATGTGTCATGCACTAGACCAAGAGTAACAGTCGTAAGTCTAGATGAAGGCCATGAATGGAAATGTAGGCACATGGTAGACACAACATTCTTTTCTTCACTTGGGAAGAAATAATGAGAGGATTGGGTAATCATTTTGCTTTGATACTCTTTGAGGATGTGTAGGGCATCCAAGACAAGAGTAGGCAAGAGGAACGATATTCTTTGAGGGTTGGGAAACCAAGATAAGAATAGTCCTAGAAGGTCATACTCAATGAACACTCGAGTGGGTATGTACCTTGAGAGACAATGATGAAGGTATCTATAAATCATTGGTCTTTCCAGCATTGTATTTCATGGTCTCATGGAGAGATGGAGTTGTTAGTCAAGGCCTTTCACTATGACAATGTTGATTGATATGTTGCTATACATATGGGATTACCAATCCGATTATTCTTATGAGAAATTATTCAGATTGAGAATGACCAAGTACCATTATAAATACCTCCCTAGTTAAAAGGGAGTGTTGAAGAAAGTATAACTAGGTTTGGTATTTACAAATGTAACTTTGATCTTTGTACTTGTCAAGAAAAAATAAATATTATTTTTGTAAATTCAATGAATGAGTTTCTTGCTCATTTTATAGGTCTAGAAAATTAAAAGAGTCATAAGTCATATGTAAGGAGCTCTTCTTGAGCATTCATGTAATATATATGGGACAAATGAATGTCTAAGAATAGCCTTCCAATACCAGCACAATCCTCTTGAAGACAAGCAAGCAAAAACGTTGAAAAACACAGTCATGTCGGCCAGCAAAAATGAATTTAAAGTCATGTTGGTTCACCTGGTAATGTCAGCTTATTATGGAGGCACAAAACCTATAAATAAGTGGCTAGGGTCATCACATAACTGTGGTTTTATAGAAGTGTAGATTATAGGAGTGCGGATTACAGAGGTGCAGGATCACTCTGAAATTTCTGTAACAGAGAACTTGGGCAAGCACAATTCGGGATCTCGGAAGTCTCTAAAGTTTCGTATGGAGTGTAGGGGTACACCACTTCGGATGAGCACAAAATATTGTATATTGGATGGGTACAGATCGACATATTTGTGTGTTTCGAATGGGTACTCCAAAAGGAGAAAACACAATCATGATATATTTTAAGATCCCTCAGTGATGTACTCTTGGCATACCTCTGTCTCAGTATACGTATCTCGAATCACTACCTTGGATTAATTATGATTCAACAGTGATATACTCTTGGCATAACTATAAACAGGGGCAACCATGGAATCAAGATCAAGGTCACAATGAAGATCCAAGTGAAGACAAGGTGATGATCTCAGTGAGAGTGCAGGTTATGATCTTGGTGAAGGTATATCTATAGTAAGACAGTCATGATCTCGGAGGATCTCAATGCAGCTCTCCTTCATATATATATTTATATGGGGAACTAGTTCAAGAAGACCATGGTGAAGATGCAGAAGTGGTGTTGCAGTAGTAATGAAGATTTTGATAGTGCAGTAGTGATGGCCTCAGTGGTGCAGCAATGATGACGATCGCAGCAGTCTCAAAGAAGAGGATTAGTGTCTTGGTCTTGGAGTGACTAAATAGGTCAAGGGTCATGGTCTTGGTGTTCATCAATTGGAATCTCTATAAGAAGAATTACGTGTGGGGTTTCCTCTCCAAGAGGGAGAGGTTTTGGCCTTGGCAGAATGCAAACTCCTTGTGTTCTTGTCTCTTTGTTTTGGTAGCAGTTTGATGAAGCAAACACACACACCAATAATAAGAAGAAGATCAAGCTAAGTTAAATTGAAAAATCACTTCACAAATTGTTATCAAGTATAGAAGAATCACATTAATCCCACCTGCCCTAGATTCTTCAACACATCTACCTCGCTATTCATGACCCTTTTGATCTCTTCAACTCTAGCTTCTTCCTGGGTGAGCCAGGAGGCTAATGCCATCAATTGCACATCTCCCATCTATGAGTTGGGGTCCCAAATTTTCATGTAAATAAGTATTAAATTATTCATGTAAAAATTAGACATTTTAGCTCTATCTTCAACATTGCTCTTATGACATAACTCCATGAATTTCGTGTAGTCTTGGAAAGGGAGAGAGCCATTCTTGGCCATTGTCTCAATCTTGAATCAACACAATTGGTCTTTGAGGAACATTGAGTAGGTTTTTCATGGATTCCTATAGTGTATGGCTTCCATGGACAAGCTAGCCATCATGGTAAGTTGTTCCTCCTTCTCCTATAGTTGTGCCTTTAGTCTTGTGTTTTCATTCTGTAGGTGGTCCCTTACATTGGATTCTCTGAATCTAAGGTCAGCCATTTCTTCCCCTATATTTTTCATTTTCTCCACCATGATACCCACATATTCAACTCCTTTTTATTTTTCAATTTGCATCCACCTGTGGGTCCTTCCCCTCTCCTTTTCTAGTTCAAAGAGAATTTCGACTACAAAATGGGTAGGGAGTATCTTCCCTACATCGATCCAAACCCATCCTACTGATTTGCTACAACCTCTACCTATTCCCAATTGGGAATCTATTTCATGGACTTCATCACAAGGATGCCTAGGTCTGTAAGGAAGGAGGCCTAAGAGGATCCTAGGTCTGGTTAGGGATCTGGCTCCTGTAAGTCAGGATTTTTTCTCTTGTAACCATGGAGTCCCTTCCTATAGCTATTATGTTTGTTCTTGTATCTCTTTTATTTCTTCCTATAACACTTTTGTTCCTTCGTGTAGCACTGCAAATACTTTATGTAGATTTGTTGTGCCTTCCTATAGCACTGGACATCCTTCCTATAAGTTTGTTTTGCCTTCCTATAGCTCTATTATGCCTTCCTGTAGCTTTACAATCCCCTCTTGTAGCTCCACATATATTTCTTGTACCTTGATAGTGTGCCTAGGAATATCAGTCCCCTTGGTACTTATCCGCTTTTGTTGGATTTGTGGTTTTTTCCCCTAATTTTTATAGAGGTTATTTCCTCTAATTTCTTTTTTTTCTCTTTCCAAATCTTCCCCTTGCTAGATGGATGAATATTCAATAGTGATTGAGGTTGGGGAAGGTGGTTTATGCTTCCCTTGCCTTATTATGTTTCTTTTTTTTCTCTTGAAGTACATGGTGGCTTGCCTTGGCCTCCTTCCATTTTGTTTATCTAAGCTACTTAATGCTACCAAGGTGGCAACAACTTCCTCCTATGTGTTTCCCTCTAAAATTATTTCCTTCTCCTCCATTCCCCTTCTCTTTTTTTTACTGGATGATGTTCTATTGGCCTCTTGGGTCCTCTATTCCTCTACTTGTGTCACAACAGGCTTAGCTGGGTCTTTTTTAGGATTGGTGTTATTATTTCTAGCTTAGTTTGTGCCTCTACCTATTATTTTTGTTCCTCTACTCCTTCTTCTGGTTTCCCTTTGGATTCTTATTCTCCTCCTTCAACTTCATCTTCCTCATATTCTCCCTCTGTTTCTACTCCTTTAGGTTCCAATTAAGGTTGTGCTTGGGCTTCTACGAAAGCCTCCATGTCCATATCCAAAAAGTCAGCCCAAGCCATAGGGTTTTGAAGACCTTCCAGAGCATCCATGATTATTAATTTTATGATTCCATGGTGCACCATGTAGTGATTCTTCCCTCTTTTTATTTTTTGTCTCATTTCCTTGATTGACTAGAAGAGAAAGTGAGGGATGCTCAATCTTTCTTAGATAGGAAATTTCATTTGAAATCTTAGCTAATAGAGCATCATGAACTAGTATGCATAAAAAATACTAAGTCTTCCTTCACAAGATATGTACTTTAAGACAGGGTATGCTACCTCATCCCAAGTATAGGTTAAACTTTCCCTCCTGACTCCATTCTTGTCCTTAGTGGGTTGTTCATTTGGAAGTAAAAAATTCGTCTTTGTTGTGATGGCATTTTTCCATTCTTCTTTGCTCCATATCACCCATAGGAGAAGTGTGGTGACTCTATTGATGACTTCATAATTCAAGTGAATAAATATTCCCCTTACTATGGTGATGGCATCATGTTCTCCTTGTGTCTAGAGGCTCAAAGAAAATTCTTGAGTGATCTCATCATCTAAACCCCTGAACCTTTCAAAGAACCCTAGCAACTGATGATTGGAAAAAATGTCCCTAACATCAATGTGTTTATGAATTCTATAGGGATTTGTGGGCTCCCTATGGTTGAATCCACCCCTCGTAGCCTCCTTATAGATTTTTCCAAAGTAGGAAAAGAAATTCCTTGTTTCGGATATAGGGTTCTAGAAATTTTTGTGCAATTAGGATTATTATGGTAGAAATAAAGTGAATAGTTAATTACAATGCCTAGGAGAGGGAAGAATATTTAGTGAATCTCAAAACAATTCCATTTTTTCCTCTTATTATTCTCATGTCAAGAACACTCACACTTCACTTTCCTTCTTGCCTGAAATTATAGAAAAAACAACTATGGGATATGCCTCTAAGAAATTGAAGGGTTTTGCAGGCTTCTTTACATTAAAAGGTGACAAGGAAATTTATTAATTACCCATTTTTTGATGCTCCTCTTCGAATCCTAGGGTTTGAATAGAAATTATGCTTGAAATAGGGATTCATGTAGCTCTATGGAACTATCTTGTAGCACCCTATAACTATCCTATAAAAACCTATAACTATCTTGTAGCAGCAACCTACAAATCTTGTATATTTCCTGTAGCTCCTTGTGAAAGCTATGGTTTGGGCATATCGTCCTTCACTGGTAGTGGCAATCCTCCCTTGACTTTAAAATACATTTTATTCCAAAAGAGGATCAGGGGCCCGACTTATGTGGTTGGTGTTCAAGTGGATGGGCTCAACGCATTGTGTGAGTTGCCCCCCACCTACCACCTTTGCATACCAAACCATGTGATGAGTAGGCACATTAGCCCACTCCTTTTAGTCATCACCTTTTCTCATTCCTTTTCCTTTGCATGTGTGATTTATGTTGGAGATGACTACAATTCACTGCCAAAGGTGGTCGAGACTACTAAACCAACCTTAGCCCATAAAACCTCTTCTTTTATGCACTGACAAACACTTTTTAAACTAATAAGCGCTCATAAGAAAGGGTTGGGACTTTTCATACCTAAGCCTTACTTGGTTATGCTCTTGTCAATGGGTTTTTAGATGGTGATATGACTGGTTACTGCTTGCATGAGGTTGTTGGAGCATTGATGTGGTTGCTTGGAACTCCTTCTGGTGGTACTAAGGTGGTTTATAATGTTATTTTCAAAATTCAATATTATTTTGGAATTATTTTGTAATGTTCATTTTTTATGGAATTCCCTTGCTTCAAGTTATCAAAGTATAGGTGCCACAACTAATCAGATGTTGTTGATTTTAATGATCAAGGGTCTTGTAGAATTCTACAGGGAATCTTGTAGTTGCTCAAGTCAATTGTTGGAGTCTCTTGAAGCTTTGTGTTAGTCAAAATTATTTGTTTGATGATTCAAGTTTGATCCTATAAGGTTTATACAGGCTGCTACATGACTGTGTGTCTTCCTACAGTAGCCACATATACCCCTCAGGATCACAATTTTCTTTGAGTGTTTCTACTAAAAATACTAATAATTCATGGGGAGGCTACTGATGTTGGATAGAGAGCCTCCCTGTGATGGGAATGGGTGGAGTGTTGATTAGTGGTTGTCATTGATGTCAACCCAAGAAGCACCAAGGGCTACCCTGATCTTGCATGGGCATTTTTACTTGACAACTCATCCTATTCTGAGCCAAGGATCTTCTATATGGATTCTAATCATCAAGATATTTCCGTTTATATATGGCATGCCATGTAGTTCTTCACAGTTTGAGGGTTATTCGTGTTTGAAGTTAGTAACCCCAGTTAGTGGGCTAAAAACCATGGTGTTGTGGCATGGCACTCATCATTGGTTGTGGTCATTGAATATTCAATAATTAATAATATTTTATACTCATAAAAACCCTCCAACGTTCACTTGTTGAGGACCCTCTCAACTCAAGACATTTCTATAAATAGTGACCCTCATATCCTCCTCTAGCAAGCACTTTTCAACGAACTATCTTGTGAGAAGACCTCTATAATTTTTTGACCCTCATGAGCTTATAATGTAGGATCTGTTGCAGGGAGTTTAAGGTTTCTTTGAGCTTTGGTTAGGGAAAAAAAATTATGATCATTTTTGAAGGTATGTTTTGAAGCAAGTTTAGAGCCTTGGATTCTAGGATTTTGCTGCTACAAATAGGTCATCGTGGAATTTGCGTTATAACATTTTTTTCTACGAAACTTCAAAAGCTCAAATTAAAACCCATTTGAGAATAAATCTTGATAAACCTCGTGACCAAATTGCATATCTTGGTTCGCTATATTTTCAAAGATATGATCTAAGGAAATTAGGGTTTTTGCAGGCTCCCGAAGTCCATGTCAAATAGGTGACCTGGGGAAAATCATCATAAATTTCTCTCTAAGCATTGGGTTCAAATTTACTCAATAGTGACAGAAATAGGACATACTATAGTTTTTTGGGTATCATTTTTAGGGTCGAAGGTAAAAACAGTGACAAGTGGAACTTCGTACAAGTTCACTCTATTAAACTAGTCTATAATAAGACCATCGTGGGATATTTGGCATAACTCTTCCTTGAAGAATCCGATCTCGATAATACCTATGGGGTTGGAAATAGGACTCGTTCGGGCTACCACAGAACAAAATTTTAGAACTTGGAGATCAAAAATTACATAGATACAATAGATCCAATATCGAGCTCTTAGAAGGCAAGAAAAAGTATGCATTCAAGGATCACTGTAATAAAGACCACACATCAACAGTCAAGGGTAAGTCTGCTACAACAAGGTATGTATGATTAGTGTTTTCATTTCAATTTTGAGTATCATCTCTGATATATGTTTTTTCAGGACAACGTAAGTATATTTTTTGTATTTGTTTGGGTCTTGCTTGTTAATGCATGTGCAGGAAGGATGACACTTTAGAACAACTTAGACACATAATAGAAGGACATGAAATGCCAAAGTACTATTACTTAAAGCAAGTGCAACAGTACCTCAGCAGCTGCAAGTGATCTAATAAGCAATGTCGATTCAAGTGTTAGGTCTTGTTAAAAAGCCAATGTTGTAAAAGAGTTATCATTGTAAATTTGTAAAAGAGTCTTCATTGTAAATTTGTAAAAGAGTCATCATTGAAAGGGTCATTATTGTAAAAGAGTCAATCTGCCTAGATTCAAAGAGGCATTGTTGGGAGGTATAGGAGTCACTGTTGGGATGATTTCATGGTTAGGTTGTAGGTCATAGTGTGATTGGGTGTTCGGTCAAGTACAAGAAAATCATTGTAAGTCCTATTGTATCATGGATCATTGTCCCTGGTACGGGAGTACACACTCTTGTCTCACTTCTGATCATTATAGGGTGGTAGGGAGGTGCTAAGAAGGTGCATGGAATCACCTACAGGTTGGAGCCTATGAACACTTCAAGGTGGTAGGTTGGTCTAGGATGTTGGGGCATCCATTCAGTTGACTACTGAAGAAACCAGGGCATTGGAGCATCCTTCCAGTGGGAGCTGCAGAAAAATGTTATTCTAGAATTCTAGGAAGTTGTAACTTCCATTTCAGTTGGGGCAAAAGATTAAAGAATTTATTAGAAAAACGTTCAGTGGTTTTTCACCCGGAAGGGGTTTTCCACCTAAAATTATTTTTTCTATTGTGTTCCTTTGTTTACTATTTTTACTGGTTAAAAATTAATAATAATTGAAGATTAACTGATGATCTAAAAGGATTTAAAAGTGCTAATATCTAAGGAATACTAATTCACCCCCCTCTCAGTATTTCCAACAATTGGTATCAGAGTTTGGTTCCTTCAATAGAAGTCTAATAACTGGAAGGAGATCATGGAATACACCAAGAATAGAGTTCCTTATCATTGAAAAAGGCTTCACATCGACCCCGGATGAACAAGGTAAGAAAAATATGGTATATGATGCAAAGGCTAAAGATCTTATTATCAGTGGGCTTATCGAATATGTCTATCTTAAAGTATTGAGTTGCAAAACGGATTAAGAGGTATGGGGAAAGTTTGAGATTATATATGCAGGTGACTCACATGTGAAAGAAGCAAAGCTTCAAATTTTCAGGGCAAAATTTGAGCAACTCTCAGAATGAAGGAAGATGAAGATATTGTTGCATGCTTTTAGCGTGTTGATGAAACAAAAAATACATTGGAAGGTTTGGGAGAACCTATTGATACAAAAAAAATTATTCGAAAGATCCTCAAAACCTTGCCAGCAAGATTCAACCCAAAGGTATCTGTCTTGGAAGATGGATCGAATCTGACCAATCTTAGCATAGATGAATTGCATGAATTATTACACATGAAATGAGGATTGAAGAAGAGGATGGCACATCTCACTTAGAAATAGCACTTGACGCATCCAAGAAGACTTGTAAGGACAATCAGACTCTGAAAGATAAAACTTGCAGTTGTAAGGATGAAGAAAACGAAGAAGATGAAGAAGAATTTTCAAATAAAGAATTTTCCTACTTCACACAGAAAATGAGAACAAGTACGGGAAAATTCAAAGTTAAACTTCCATTAATATGTTCTGATTGTGGTGAGGTTGGGCATTTTGCAGCCAAGTGTCCTCACAAAAATGAGGCTATTACAAAGGAGAGAAATGTCCTAGGAAGTATAACAAGAAAGGCAAGAATAAATGATTTAAGAAGAGTTTCTTCTCCAAAGAAGATAGCTCCTTATCTGATGAAGACAGTGATCATAAAGAAGAAATCAATAAAAGAGTATTGTTTATGGCCAAGCACAATAAGCAAGAGGCATCTGACAAATAAGGAGAAGAAGAGATGATTGAGGCTGAATTTCAAAACGAAGTGATCGGGGTTATCAAAGAGCTCAAGGCCGAAAAGAAGCACATCAACACTCTTGAAGAAAAATTAAAGACAGAAAGGGAACATGTCCTAAATCTTAAAATCAAGGTTGAAGAATACAAATGAATTCAAGAATCGCTCAGGGAAGAATTAGAGGAAAGAAACAAGGAAAGAGAGGCATTGGAAGCTGAAATAGTCTCTCTACAAAAGGAAGTAAAAATGGAAAAGCTCTTCAAAACTACACCAACAACTCAAAGGCATTGGAATAACTCATCAGCAATCAGCGATCATGCAGTGACAAGAGTGGTCTTTGTTACAAAGAAAAATCTGAAAAGGAGTCAAGTCCTTCTATGACAACAAAAGAAGATGGATATGCAAAATCTACCAACAGGTAGATCTCTCAGCTAAATCAAGAGATCAAGACTCGCAGGAAGAACCATGGAAAACAATTCCTCGAAGAATATTTCCTCCTAGGTATCAAACTATCTTTTATGGTCATTGTTATTCATGTGGAAGGTTTGGACATAGAGCTGTAGAATGTCGCATGTATGTTTGGAATGAATATAGTTCCAGGAGATCTTTCAGAAATGGATATTCCAGAACTCAGCAGAATATCAACATATTTGATCATTTGAGAGATGATGTTGAATGTTACAAATGTAACAATTTTGGACATCTGGCTAAATATTGTAGACTTGGAAGCTCTTCAAAGGAATTCTCGCAAAATCAGAATGAATAAGTATGGAAAAAGAAGACTGAAAAATGTGTCATCTCTCTCAAGGCTCAAAGAAACTGAAACATTTGGTATGTTGACAGTGGTTTCTCGACGCATATCATTGGAGATAAAAATAAGTTCATATCCTTGAAGGAAAAGAATGATGGAACAATGTCTTTTGGAAGTGACATGTCTTCAAATGTCATAGGAGTAGGTACGATCACACTTGGAAGCAAGGATGCAGTAGCGAAGGATGTGTTGTTGGTTGAAAATATGAATCACAATTTGCTTATTGTTGGACAGATGTGTGATCAAGGACACATGATGTTATTCAACTCTAAGAAATTTGAAATTAGGAAAGGAAAATTCGGAAAAATTGTGGTTACAGCAAGCAGAGCTCCAAATGACATATACATTTTGGATGAAACACCTAATGGGTGTTTTTTGGCAAAAGAAGATGAAATTTGGTTATGGCACAAACAAATGGGACATATAAATTTAGATAATTTGGTTAGGATTAGCAAAAAGAAAGCAGTAAAAGAAATGCCTAAAATTTTAAAACCTACCAATACGATATGTGAATCTTGTCAGCACAGAAAATATACAAAAGTTGAGTTCAAGAAAAAGGAACTATTTATGTCACGTCCATTGGAATTAATACATATTGATCTATGTGGTCCTATGAGAACAAAAGGTTTAGACATTGAATTATACTTTATGCTAATGATAGATGATTACACCAGAATGACAGTTGTCAGTTTCTTAAAGAAAAAATATGAGGCATTTGATTGTTTTAAAATCTACAAGGAATTGGTCGAAAATGAAACCAATTTGAAGATAAAATTTATGAGATCAGATAATGGCAGAGAATTCACGTCCAAATCATTTCAACAATACTGTGACGAAAATGGAATAAAAATGAAATTCTCAACAGCTAGAACGCCACAGCACAATGGAATTGTTGAAAGAAAAAATAGAACCGTACAGGAAGTGACTATAACAATGTTAAATGATTCAAAATTGGATGATAAATTCTAGGTTCAAGCAATCAATACAGTCATATTCAGACAGAGGTTTGCTCAGGAACAACTATAACATGACTTCATACTAACAATGGAAGAGAAGACCAGCTAACGTCAAATACTTCAAAATATTTGGAAGTAAATTCTACATCAAAAGAGAAGACCAAAAATTGGGCAAGTTTGATTCTCGTGTTGACGAAGGTATTTTCATTGGTTATTCACGCAAAATAAAGGCTTATAGATGCTACAATCTGAGGAGAAAACAAATAGTTGAAAGCATAAATATTACTTTTGATGAATATTGTGTTCTAAAGGATAACAATGAGATCGTCTCTAAGGGGATTGAGATAGAACCTATGAAGGATGAAGGAAAATCTCCATAACAAGACCAATCAAATAAGGAAATAACAGTCAACCAAGAGGAAATAAGAAATGATCAAAAGGATGTACAAGATGGATTCTGAGTCAAGTATATTCTAGATGGATTCTACTCTTCAATATGTTTATGTTGATATATGGCACGCCATGTAGTTCTTCACGACTTGAGAGTTATTCGTGTTTGAAGTTAGTAACCCCAGTTAGTGGGCTAAAACCCCACGGGGTTGTGGCATGGCACTCATCATTGGTTGTGGATATTGAATAGTCGATAATTAATAATGCTTTATGCTCCTACAATCCCTCCAATGTTCACTTGTTAAGGACCCTCTCAACTCAAGACATTTCTATAAATAGTGACCCTAATATCCTCCTCTGGCAAGCACTTTTCAACGAACTATCTTATGAGAAGACCTCTGTAATTTTTCGGCCATCATGAGATTCTAACACATGATATTTTGTAGGGAGTTTAATATTTCATTGAGGTCTGGTTAGGGCACAAAATTAAGATCAAGTTTGAAGGTTTGTTTTGAAGCAAGTTTAGAGCCTTGGATTCTAGGATTCGTTGCTTCAAATAGGTTGTCGTGGAATTTTTGCTATAAATTTTTTTCTATGTAGCCTCAGAAGCTGAAATTAAAACCCTTTTGTGCCAAAATCTTGATGAACCTCGTGACCAAATTTCAGATCTTTCTTTGATATATTTTCAGAGATATGATCTAAGGAAGTTAGGGTTTTTGCAGGCTCCCGAATTCCATGTCAAATAGGTGACCTTGGGAAAATTGTCATAACTTTCTCTCTGATAATTGGACTCAAATTTTGTAAATAGTTACAGAAATAAGACGGAATTTAGTTTGTTCGATATCATTTTCAGGGTTGAAGGTCAAAACAGTGACACGTGGAACTTTCGCTCTACTGAACTAGTTGTTGTTGGGAAAAGTATCCATTCGGAATGCCCCTATCCCACTCTAAGGTGTGATAGTGCCTTAGCAACAAACAAGGAAAACTACTTGAGTATTCTTCTTTATGAGATGTAAATGAAGAGGAAGGATGTAACTAACCTGTGTCTTTCACTAGTTTGTTGATCCAATCGCTCCTCTCTTCAATAGCTCCCAGCTCCCTTACCGGCCCAGCTTCACCGAATTCCTGCAAGATCACAAGAGAGAGAAACTACATGAAGATATAGATATACATTCATAAAAAGCTCAAGATCAGATTAAGCTAAACATGCAAGTATAACAAAACATCATTGATACACAACATGTAGGAGAAACTCAAATAGTTTATTGATAGAATAAGAAAGTCCAAGAGGAGATACAACCAAGTGAGTCCCGATCCAGCATCTACCTCCCAGCAAAGGAATCCCTTCCTCTCCTCCAACAAAGCATAAATCACCCAATGTACTAATCTTAATCTCAAACCAACAGCAATTCTCTGCAAAGTACAAAATTCCAGCCTCCGGATCTATGGGATGAGGGATCCATATATAGATGTAAGCAGAGAGGATGAGTCAGCTTATGTTTTGACTTGTGGCTTCTCTCTGTCAGTTCTTGCTTCCACTTGGAGGCTGAGAGCCTCTTACTCATCACTGGTCGAATTCATTGAGGCAAGTGTCATTGAGGAAGATTTTGGAAGCTTCTAGTGTCTGTACACCTCGCGGAATGATACTTCCATTTGGAATTTCTCGTTCAGCGCACCCTGGTAGTGCATTTAGGTGCGTTGCAACGCACCTAGCTAGTGTATTGGGGTGCATTGCAACGCAGGCAGCTAGTAGAGCATCTGAATTGATCCTGAATTGACTGTTTCTGAGTGGTTTTTGGTGGAGAACTTCTGGGAGAAGTTGTCATTGGTTGACCTTGTTCCTTTAGGGGTAGGAACAACTCTTTTAGGGACTTTGGATCCCTTGGATTATGGACATTTAATGCTCAATGTTGTAAGGCACAAAAATGTCTATAACACCAGTCTATAATCAGGTCATTGTGGGAGATTGGGTATAGCCCTTTCTTGAATAATTCAATATCAATCAGACCTATGGGGTTAGAAAGAGGACTTAGAGGGATACCACAAGACTAAATTGAAGACCTTAGAGATCCAAAATTATATAGGTACAACAGATTCAATATCGAGCTCCTAGAAGGCAAGAAAAAGTATGCATTCAAGAATCACTGTAGTAAGGACCACACATCAACAGTCAAGGGTAAGTCTGCTACATCAAGGTATGTATGATTTGTATTTTCATTTGAATTTTGAGTATCATCATTGACATATGTTTTTTCAATATAGCGTAAGTATATTGTTTTGTATTTGTTTGGGTCTTGCTTGTTAATGCATGTGCAGGAAGGATGACACTTTAGAACAACTCAGACACATACTAGAAGGACATGCAATGCCAAAATACCATTACTTGAAGCAAGCACAACAATACATCCGCAGCTGCAAGTGATCCAAGAAGCAATGTTGATTCAAGTGTCAGGTCTTGTCAAAAAGCCAGTGTTGTAAAAGATTCATCATTGTAAATTTGTAAAAGAGTCATCATTGTAAATTTTTAAAAGAGTCATCATTGAAAGAGTCATTATTGTAAAATATTCAATCTAACTAGAGTCAAAGAGGCATTTTTGGGAGGTATAGGAGTCACTGTTGGGATGATGTCATGGTTGGATTGCAGGTCATAGTGTGATTGGGTGTTCGGTCAAGTACAAGAAAACCATTGTAAATCATATTGTATCATGGATCATTGTCCCTAGTATGGGAGTCCACACTCTTGTCTCACTTTTGATCATTATAGGGTGGCAGGGAGGTTCTAGGCAGGTGCATGAATTCACCTATAGGTTGGAGCCTGTGAACACTTCAGGGTGGTAGGTTGGTCTAGGATGTTGGGGCATCCATTCAGTTAACTACTGAAGAAACCAGGGCATTGGGGCATCCTTCCAGTGGTAGCTGGAGAAGAATGTTTTTCTAGAATTATAGGGAGTTGTAACTTTCATTTCAATTGAGGCTGAAGATTAGAGAATTTATTAGAAAATCGTTCAATGGATTTTGACTTGGAGGGGGTTTTCCACCTAAAATTATTGTGCCTATTGTGTTCTTTTGTTTACTATTGTTACTGGATAAACATTGATAATAATTGAATATTAACTAATGCTTTGAAAAGATTTAAAAGTGCTAATTGCTAAGGAATATTGATTCACGCCCCCCCCCCCCCTCCCACCCCACCTAAGTATTTCCAACACGGAGAAGAGGTGAAGAGTCAAGTTTTTTATGGATGATCAGTGGAATAAAGGTGGAAAAGTAAAATTTGATGGAGTCGATGGATGTTGGGAATCTCATGGGCCCCCTCCCTTATTATCAAGTAAAAAACTTCTAATTTTATCCCCCTTTATATGCTTATCAGCTTCATGTAGAAATACAGAAACTTTCTTGTAGCATTTCAAGACACTGAAAGAATCGAATGAGAGTGACTAGGTAATGATATGAAAGGCATGGGAAAGGTTAAGAGATGGATGGAATTGAAATAGAGAGTTGAATGAAAGTGTTCGAAGGTGAATATTGATGTTGACTTTATCTAACTATGTTGACCCTCTTTGACTATTATTGGAACCCTGTTGCACCTGTAGTAGTGTTATAATAGATAAGGCAAATGTTCCTTTTCACTTTCTTTCTTTTTTCTCTTGTTTTTCTCATTTTTCTTTTTTATTTTTTTATTTTTCATAAGACTCACTGGCTGCACCAAAGGTGGTTTTCAAACTACTAGGACTGCCTCAAGCACCTCAAAGGAGGTTTTCACCTGGGGATATTTTTATTTTATTTTCTATTTTCTCTGTTTTTTTAGGCTCTTTGGTTGCCTCATAGATGTTTTCAGCGCAAGATCTAGCCTCAGGTGCCTCATGAAGGTTTTCACTTGGGTATTTTCTCCTTTTTTTATTTCTCTCTTGATTTGGTGATGAATGGATTGGTATTTTTAGGCTCTCAATCACATTCAGTTCTTTTCTTATTGAACTAGTAAGTTCAACCTTTGACAGAGGATTCTTGCAAAATTTCAACCTATAACCATTGACCATAAGTGGTATCTTTTCCTCATCAATTGTTTAGATCTGAACGAAGTCATTTTCATGGAATTTCTCCACCAGGTAAGGACCTATCCATATGGTCATAAGTTTCCCTTTTAAGTCCTTGAATCTAGAATCATATAAAAGGTCCCAATCACCCTCCTGGAAGGTTTTCTCCCTGATGTAGTTGTCATGCCAAACCTTTCTTTGCAATTGAACCACTTCAATATGCATAAGATCTTGCAGTCTAATTTCATCAAGGGAATTCAGTTGTTGTAGCCTCTCTTCCTGAGCTCTTATGATGTTTAGTTGAAGTAGTGTTTCCATTCTCAAGGTGTTATATTTAAATTCAATGGACAATAGTGCTTTCTTACCAAAAACTATCTCGAAGGGGGTGAATCTAGTGGTGTTCTTCCATGTAGTATTGTAGGCCCAAGTGGCCTCCACAAGCTTGGATTCCCAACCCTTTTTTATATTGCAAACAACCTTGGTCAAGATTCCTTCTAAGGTTCTATTTTTCACTTCCACTTGCCCACTTTTTTTAGGGTGATATGGGGCAGACTTCTTATTCCTTATGCGATGTTGCTTCATTATCCCCTCTATTAAATTAGAAGTGAATTGAGTTTCTCGGTCAGCGACTAGTTATCTTGGTAAACCAAATTTGTATAAAATGTTCTCCCTTAAGAATTTTTCCACTTTTTGTTCTATTTCTACATTGACTTCCTCACTTCAGCCCGCTTTGTTAGATGATTTGGGCATACAATAATATACCTCTTATGTCCATATGGATGTTCAATAGGCCTAATTAAATCCATGTGCCACTTCTCAAATGGCTTAAGAGTCACTTGAGGTTGTAGTGGCATCTCATCCTTTTGTGTGGGATTCCCCATTCTCCAGCACACATCACATCGAGCAATGTACCTCTTAGCATTATGATGTAGAGTGGAGCAATAGTAACCTGCTTGAAGAATCTTGAAGGATTTCCTCTTGGAAATAAAATGGACCCCATAGGGTCCATCATGGCATGCTGAGAAGATATCAAAGAATTCATCTTCCCTTACACATATCCTCAAAATATAATATGGCCCTAATTTGAAAAAAAAATCCTATAATCCAAGTGTAAGGGGCACTCTTCTTGACAATTTTTCTATTTTCCTTGGAGGACATATTAGAATGAAATTATCTAGCAACCAAGAAGTTTGCTATGTCAGAAAACCAAGGTGACAACAATGATATGACGAAGAGGTGATCATCTAGGAGTTGATCATCTATCATCTCCTCATTCCTGTTGAAATGTGGCAACAAGAATATTCCAATTTTAATTTGTCCTTAAATTAAAATTGAGAATTAAAATTCGAATTTAGTCTCACCAGATGCTTGAAAAATAATTAATTAATTCATCTTGGATTAATTAGTTGGAGAAATTCAAGCTAGAAGTCTTTGTGAAGTCATGCAACAGTTATCCCTTAAATTAAGGAGATTATCCCTTAATTAAGGAGATAAGGATGAGTTGTCATTGAGTTGTAATTAGTTAGCTCAGTTAACAGAGTTATGTCCAATTAAATTAGTTCCAAATAGTTTGAGGAACTAATTTTGAGTTCAGTGAGTTAATGCATGCATGCATCAAACTAGTGTACTCTAGATAACTAAAGATCCTCTCATAAATAATTCATGCATGTCTATTTAGAGAAAGACCCAGTTGAGATTAAAGACAGGGACAATGTACTATCAGTTGCAAGAATTTTCCTATAAGGAAAACTCTTGCATGAAGAAGGAATTTATTCCTTGAGATTTGCGTAGTTTTACAGGGTGTAAGATCAGTGTGAGTGATCAATGTTACACTTGGTAGCAGCTGGATCACCTAGGAAAAACAGTGCAAGGAAATAGGAGCTTGGAGGGTAGAGGAGAAGGCATATGAGCAGTCTATTTTGTCTATGAGCATCAGTGAGGGATTGTACAGAGAGTTGGCTAGCTGTGAGAGCTAAAGTTGTGTGTAATCCTGAGATATTTCCATTTGTATGATAATATAGATAGCGAGGTTTTCAGATGAGGCTTTCCCCAGAGTATTCTTCTGTGTTTCATGTGCATTGATTCTTCTTTTGGTTATATGTGTTCTGCTTGATCTTGCTCAAATCTATTAAGCTTCTGCAAGTTTGATTGTAGAAGTAGATTAAATTATTTTGCTTTAGTTATATTGCATTATCAAGTTAATCTACAATGAGAATTTCTACATGTTATTAGAGCCAGGTTATCGAAGCTGTGAACAGTATACAGAGAAGAGAATTAGAAGTTTGAAGTTCAGGATTGCAGGTACAAATCGAATTCATCTCATACTTCAAGTTGGTCAATGGCTTTCTATGGCTTGAGACTCAAGTATGCCTTGGAAGGCAGCTCGAATTACATAGCATGGAAAGATAGAATGGAAGTTGTATTAGAAGACAATGGTTTGAAGGATTTCATTAATCAAGAAATCCCCAAGCAAGATGTAGCTAATGCACAAGAATTGGTTGAATGGAAGAAGTGTGTGGCGAAGGCGAGACGGATTCTTATGGAGGGAGTTCTAGACCATATTGTCTCGAGTCTCCATGGGAAGGATACTCCATTTTCAACGTGGAAGACATTGAAGGACCTCTATCAAAACAGTAGCAACCAAAGGAAACTGGCGCTCAAGGATAAGCTTCGAAAAATCAAGATGGAGAAGGGCGATACTATTTCTACATATCTGAACAAGCTCACCACCTGCAGAGATGAGCTTGGTAGTGTGGGAATAACTACTGCCGATGATGATATGGTGAGCCTTGCTCTCCTCGGTCTTCCAAAGAGCTAGAATAGCTACCAAGACTCTGTAAATGGAAGAGAGAAATTGCCGAATTGGGAATGACTATGGTCGGATCTCATGCAGGAGGAGATTAGGAGGAGCACTCGAGATGGTTCTTCATCAAAGAATTATGATGAAGAAAATCTAGCCTTAGCGAGTAAGGCAAGGAAAGGGAAAGGGAAGGCTTCCCATTCCAAATTGAATTCTTCTCATGGAGGGAAGAAGGGTGACAAATCTAAAGTGAGATGCTTTAATTGTCATGAGATGGGACATTATGCAACTAATTTCCCATCGAAGAAGTCCAAGAAGGGATCCACAAAAGGATCGGAAGGTGAGGCATTAGCCTCTCAGTTCGAAATGGACTTTACCCTCATCGCATGTATGGTTTCATCGATGGTGGGTTGTGTTTGGTATCTTGACAATGGAGCCTCATTCCACATGACCAGCGATAAAAGTTTATTCAGTACCTTGGAGGAGAAAGACCTCAAGATGCGCATAGAGATGGGTGATGACGGAAAGTACAGTGTTTCAGGAGTGGGAACGGTTGTTTTTTAGAGGGAGCATGGAGCTCCTCTCACCTTGACAGATGTGAAGTATGTGCCTAAACTGAAGAAGAACTTGGTATCTGTCACGATGTTGGAGGACAAAGGCTACGATGTTGTCTTCAGTAAATGAAAGGCGTTCCTAAGACACATAGCCATGGGTCAGACCAAGAGGATAGGGATTCGAGTGAAGAATCTCTATAAACTAGAGGTAGATGATTGTGCGGCATTGAGTTTGAAAGCAGAATTGGTGCAAAGCCAAGACAGTAGTGAGTTATGGCACAGGCGGTTGGGCCATTTGCATCATGGGGTCTTAAAGATAATGCAACAGATATCTACAGGACTTCCCAAAGGTAGAATTGAGCAAGGAGACACATGAAAAGGTTGTACCTTGGGAAAGTACGCTAAGTCTTCCTTTCATGATCGAGACAGTCGAGCAGAAGTGATCTTAGAGCGAGTTCATATTGATTTGTGTGGACCATTCTCGACGGAATCCACCGTGAAGCAAAGGTATTATGTGATTTTCATTGATGATTATTCTCGTAAATGCTGGATTTATTTCATGCAGAAGAAGGATCAAACCTTCTAAAAGTTTTGTGATTTCAAAGCTTTGGTTGAGAAATAATTAGGGAAGAAGATCAAGGCCTTGAGAAGCGACAACATTGGAGAATATGTGTTATAGACATTTTTGGGCCCTACAACCCCAAGCATGAAATGTACATAAACTAAGGGCTCCTAAGTCCCTAAAAGTGTTGTTCTAACCCCTAAAAGAACAAGGTCAACTGATTACAGCTTCTCCCAGAAGTTCTCCATGAAAAACTACTCAGAACTGGTCAAAACTGGATCATTTCACTTGCTCCATGACCAGGGTGCGATGCATCGCACCTTGTACACACGGGAAGTGCGTTGCATTTCAAAAAGCCCTTCTATGGGGTGCGATGGACGGGAAAAGACAAGTGGCAGAGACAGTTTGCAAGGTGGATGATCATGGAATCTTCCAGAAACTTATCCTGGGACACTTGCCTCTCAGAATCGCCTAAGGATGAGTGAGAGATCAATGAGATCTCCAAATGGCATCAAGAACTATCAGAGAGAAGACACTAATTAGAAACCCAGAGCTGACTCACACCTCTGCAAATATCTATATATAATCTCTCATCCCAGAGATCCAGGAGGTTGGAGGCTGGAATTTTGCATATTGTAAGGAATTGTTGTTGGTTTCTTGAGACAAACATCAGATTGTTGGGTGATCTAAGCTTTGTTTGAGGTGAAGAGGGGCTTCTTTGCTGGGAGGTTGATGCTGGGTCAGAACAACTAGTTGTAACTCCTCTCGGCTCTTTTCTTGTTTATCAATAAAAGCTATTTGAGTTTTCCTCCATGCTTTTGTGTCATTGAAGCTTGTTACATTTGTATGGTCAATTTACATCTGATCCTAGATTGTTTATGATTATAGATCCATGCCTTTGTATAGTGTTATGCTTCTGTGATCTTACAGGTACTTTGTGAAGCTGGGTGTGCAAGGGAGCAGGTAGCTGAGGACTATCAAAGAAGAGAGGGATCAAATCAGGAGATTAGCGCAAGATAAAGGTTGGTCTTTCTGTTCCTCTCTATCTATAATTCATAAAGGAAAAACAAAAGTAGCTTTTCTCTGTTTGTTTCTAAGGCAGCTGTCACACCTTAGTGGGATAGAGTAGTTCTATATAGACACTTTTCCCTGTAACAATATGTATCTCAAGATTTAAGGACTTTTGTGCAGTGGAAGGAATTAAACGGGAGTTGACGGCACCTCATAACCCACAGCAGAATGGGGTGGCCAAGAGGAAGAACAGAACGATTGTAGGGGTAGCACGGGCGATGCTGCATGACCAAGGCTTACCACTTCATTTGTGGGCTGAGGCATGCAACACAGCGGTCTATTTTCAAAATAGAAGCCCGCATTGCATACTTTGGATGAAAACACTAGAGGAAGCTTTCTCCGGTAAGAGACCAGATGTGGGTCACTTCAGGATATTTGGCTCATCGGTATATTTCCATGTGACAAAGGATGCACGGAATAAGCTTGAACCAACAGCCGAGTTGGGTATACTTGTGGGGTACACTGATACACCCCACAATTATCGGGTGTACTTGCCTACCAGTCAGAGGACAGTGGTTCACAGAGATCTCAAGTTTGATGAGCAGAAGGCCATGCAAGTTTCCCTTGAGAGGGAGCTCCAACTACATGCTGTGGAGGAACTGTTGCTTCCTAAGAAGGAGGAGCCTCAAACTGATGTGGAGCAGCTGCATGCAGAGGTTCTAGGAGTGGAGACATCCACTCAAGTAGAGTCTTCCAGTTATGGACGGAAGTGCAAAAGAGAAGCTGACAGATTGTTGTCGAATGCGAGAGAGAATGTGGGAGAACCATCTTCTCAACGTAGACAGAGGAGGTCACCTGAGAGTTACACTGGATGCATGGCCCTTGTTGGGGAATGTGTTGAGACCGAGCCATCTTCCTTTGAGGAAGTAGTGCACCAGTCGATTTGGGTTGACGCTATGGTGGAGGAGTATGACTTCATAGTTCATAACAGTGTTTGGGATGTGGTTCCAAGACTGGAGAACAAGTCAATTGTGAGTTCTTGTTGGCTTTACAAAGCAAAGTAAGCTGCTAATGGTAGTGTGGACAAACATAAGGCAAGATTTGTTGCCCGTGGTTTCTCACAGGTCGAGGGGATCGACTATGATGAGACTTTTGCTCTTGTAGCAAGGTACTCATCTATCAGATCGATGTTGGCACTATCAGCACGGATGGGTTGGAAGATCCATCAGATGGATGTGAAGACTGCATTCCTCAATGGCAAGATTGAGGAAGAGGTGTACATAAAGCAATTGGAAGGTTTTGAGACCTTCGATCGTGAGTCGCATGTGTGCCGACTCAAGAGAGCCTTGTACGGGCTGAAGCAAGCATCTCGTGCTTGGTACACTAGGATCAACAACTACTTCATTGGGTTGGGCTTCATAAAGAGTGAAGCAGATGCGAACCTGTACCACATCATGGTGAAAGGTAAGAAGTTGATCATTGTAATTTATGTTGATGATCTCATATTGACAGGTGATGATCAGTTGATCATGTCTTGCAAGGAGGACCTTGCAAGAGAATTGGAGATGAAAGACATGGGTCTCATGCATTACTCCCTTGGCTTGGAAGTATGGCAAAAGGATGGGGAGTTGTTTTTGTCTTAGGGCAAGTATGCCAATGAGATACTCAGGAGATTCCACATGGAGAAGCACAAGCCCATGCAGACTCCTCTAGCAGGTAACTGGAGGAAGGAGGATGCTACTTCAGGAGAAGTAGTAGAAGCTACTGTGTACAGGAAGCTTGTGGGTTCACTGATGTACTTAGTGAACACACGACCAGATTAGTGCTATGCGGTGAACCAGATAAGTCAAGCTATGGTTCAGCCTACCAAGATGTTTTGGAAGGCGACAAAGCATGTATTGAGATACCTCAGAGGCACATCTCAGTATGGATTATGGTACAGACAGACAGAGGGAGTGAAGCTACAGGGCTTCACTAATGCAAATTGGGCAGGGAGTCCATCAAATCGAAAGAGCACATCAGGTGGAATTTTCAACCTTGGGTCGGCGGCAGTTTCTTGGTACAACAGGAAATAGAGGTTGGTTGCACTCAGCACGGCAGAGGCCGAATACATGGCTGCAAGTCAAGCAGCATGTGAGGCCATCTGGATGTGGAAAATTTTAGTTGATTTGTTTGATCAGAGGATGGATCCAACTGTGATCTATTGTGATAATCACAGTTGTATCAAACTCTGTGAGAATCCAGCATTTCATGATAGGTCCTAGCACATCAACATTCGGTATCATCATCTCAGGCACTGTGTGGCAAGGAGGATCATATTGTTGCAGTATATTTTGACTGAGGAGCAAGATGCTGACATTTTGACTAAGGCATTGTCAAAGTGTAAATTCGAGTTCCATAGAGACAGGATCAGGGTGGCAGATAATCCCTTTCTTGTTGAGAGGGAGTGTTGAAATGTGGCAACAAGAATATTCCAATTTTAATTTGTCCTTGAATTAAAATTGAGAATTAAAATTCGAATTTAGTCTCACCAGATGCTTGAAAAATAATTAATTAATTCAACTTGGATTAATTAGTTGGAGAAATTCAAGCTAGAAGTCTTTGTGAAGTCATGCAATAGTTATCCCTTAAATTAAGGAGATTATCCCTTAATTAAGAAGATAAGGATGAGTTATAATTGAGTTGTAATTAGTTAGCTCAATTAATTGAGTTATGTCCAATTAAATTAGTTCCAAACAGTTTGAGGAATTAATTGTGAGTTCAGTCAGCTAATGCATGCATGCATAAAACTAGTGTACTCTAGATAACTAAAGATTCTCTCATAAATAACTCATGCATGTCTATTCAAAGAAAGACCTAGTTGAGATTAAAGAGAGGGACAATGTACTATCAGTTGCAAGAATTTTCCTATAAGGATCACTTTTGCATGTAGAAGGAATTTATTCCTTGAGATTTGTGCAGTTTCACAGGGTGTAAGATCAGTGTTACACTTTGTAGCAGTTGGATCACCCAGGAAAAATAGTGGAAGGAAATAGGAGCTTGGAGGGTAGAGGAGAAGTCATATGAGCAATCTATTTTGTCTGTGAGCATCAGTGAGGGATTGTACTGAGAGCTGGCTAGCTGTGATAGCTAAAGTTGTGTGTAATCCTAAGATATTTCCACTTGTATGATAATACCGATAGCGGGGTTTTTAGCTGAGGCTTTCCCCAGAGTATTCTTCTGTGTTTCATGTGCATTGATTCTTCTTCTGGTTATATGTATTCTGCTTGATCTTGCTCAAATATATTAAGCTTCCGCAAGTTTGATTGTAGAATTAGATTAAAGTATTTTTCTTTAGTTATATTTCATTATCAGGTTAATCTACAGCGAAAATTTCTACAATTCCCTGCAGACCGGGTTAGTCTAGACAAGAAATCTGCAACCACATTTTCTTTCCCTGGCTTGTCAACAATGGTTAGATCATTTTTTTCTAATAGAAATAACCATATAATCATCTTAGCATTCACATTAGGTTTATTCATCAAATACTTAATGGTTGCATGATCACTGTGCACAAAAACTTGGTCGATCGAGCTATCAAAATGCCATAATGACATATATAATAGTAGCTATAATGAATGATACCCTATAATGTAATCTTTAAACTTATTCAAAGAATGTACAATAGACAAGATTTATTTTTCAATGATTATGTAGTTGAATTCGGCCTTGGAAAAATTCTTACTAATGAAATAGATAACATAAGGAAACTTACCTTCCAACTGCCCCAAGGTTTCCCCTACTACTTTTTCTGATGCATTTGTGTGAATGTGGAAAGGAAAGGTCCAATTTGGGCCCCTGGGAACTAGTGCAGTGGTAAAATTCTCCTTTATCTCTTCAAATTCTTCTTGATAGTGATCTGTCCAACAAAAATCTAAATATTTTTTTAGCAATCCAAATAAAGGTGAGGAAATATTACTAAAATATTTGATAAATATCCTTTAGTATCCAATTATTCCTAGGAAGCTCCTAACATCCTTTTGTTTCTATGGAGTAGGAACCCTTCTGATAATGGAAATCTTATTAGGGTCAACAAAAATCCCTTCCTTAGAGAGAAAGTGGCCTAGAAAAATTCCTACATTCATAAAAAATTCACATTTTTCTAGAATTAAAGAGAGACTAATTTCAATACATCTTTTCCAATATTTACACAAGTTAGAGATGGATTCCTGGAAAGAATCTCCATAAGGGGTGAAATCATCCATATAAATTTCAACTGAGTCATGTACGAGATCAGAAAATATAATCAGTGCTGCCTTCTGGAAGGTGGCAGGGGCATTACACAAGCAAAATGAAAGGACCATATAGGAAAAGGTCCCACATGGACATGTGAATGTTATATTATTCTGGTCTTCAGGATTTATTTGGATCTGATTGTACCTACCGAAACCAACTGAAAATGAGAAGAGCGTTTTTCTTGCAAGAGCATCAAAAACTTGGTCAATAAAAGGTAAAGGGAAATGATATTTCTTGGAATTTTTTTACGGTGTTGGATACCACCAATAGTAGGGTGTCTCCCTATTATGAAGTCTCAATTATACCTCCCACCATTTCAAATAGGATCCCCATTTGGAATAAAGGCTTGACTGCCATCTATACTTAGATATTTTCCTTGACTATAATTAACATATAGGAGAGCACATATATACTTTGAGATAAGCAAGTAAGTTAGCCTTTTGAAGCATACAATTGTAATTTATATAGTGTACTTCCATGGATATGAAAATAAAAAGAGATCCTTTAGAAGAAAAGTAATAGTAGCATCATAATAAATATACACACACATACATAGAAGGAATCGTTAATTAAGCTACAAAATAGTTCGTAAAGTAACAACGATCGTGAAAGCAAGTAAGGATGCAGCATTCAACAATATGTGTACTAAATATAACAAAATAGTTCTTTATCCTTAATACATATTAACACAAACATATATCGTAAACATTAAAACAATAGTCTTACAACACTTATGATACATGCATGAAAGTGCATCGACTCTGAGAGCTTTGTTGAGTCTTGAAAATGTCATTCATTTCCATTACACTTTCACTATTATGTCCATTATATCACCTCCATTTCACCTCCATTTCACTACTATGTCACTACATTCATCCCACTTTCATTATCATTGGGCCACCTTTATGTTTTTCCAATCTTTATTAATTCTAAGCCTTTTAAGTGAATTTGTGGTTAAAAATTAGAAAATAATGTGCATATGCTTATGCCTAACAAATGGGTTGAGATTGTTGACATGTGTAGGTTGAAAGGAGGCTTCTAGAAGACTCTTATGTGGCACTCTAAGGCCAAATTCGAATTTGAGTGGAAAGAATCATGGGATCATGAGGATATGTGTCACATCTCCTAATTGTATTGTAACTCTAAGAAGACATGTGTCTTATCAGTTCCTATTTTGATTAGGACTCTAGAGGTAGAGGGAGAGATTCATGGATTCTCATTAATGAGATGGCTCTCATCTTTTTGTATAAATAGTAGATCTCTCTCCTTCATTAGTTAGTCCTCTTTAGCTTAGAGTTTGGAGTTCTTAAGTCCTTTTAGCTTGTGAGTGTGTAGTTCTTCCTTGATGGCTTTTGAAAGCTTTGGAGAGCTTTGTTGTACTTTGTAATTTTGAAGAATTTGAATAAAGCTTTGATGTTCTCAACATGGAAGGAGATGTGAAGTAGATGTCATGGAGCACATTAGAATGTAAGGTAGAGTAGATTTCATTTTGTAATTTTGCTTTGATTTCATTATGTCATTTGATTGCTTTCAAGTTGGTAGATTAGATTTTTCATTCATGCAATTTTAATTCATGCAAGTGTGTTCAACCGGTTGATTGTAGGTTAATAATGCACATAGCTTTTTAATGACTAATGACATGACGGAATCATCTTGTCCTTCTGCTGATTTACTTTTTTTGAGTTCTAATTTCAGCATTGTTATTTCTTTCAGTTTTGTTTTGCTCATTTACTTTCATGCAATTTAGATATCATATTACTCAACTTGTTCATGATTGCTTCCCATAAGGTAGATTGATCTGAAGGGTAAAGGATCAGAAGAGTTGAAGTAGTGTGATTAGTTTCCTTTATGCAAATTAGATATCATATTGCTTAACTTGTTCGTGATTGCTTCCCATAAGGTAGAATGAGCTGAAGGGTAAAGGATCAGAAGAGTTGAAGTAGTGTGAATTAGTTGCTTTGCTTTCAGTCTTTGAGTTGCTTTAAGTTCAGTTTTTACTTTCTTCAGTTTTCTTTTTATACAGCAGCAAGGATACTGGGTTTCATAGTCACTAGCTCATTGATTGGTTATTGCATTCTATTTTGATTGAAGTAGCTGCATATTTACACTTTTGTTTAAGTACTAATTCCATCAATAACATGTTTTAAGATCTTTTGAAGTGCTAAGTTTTGGAAGTTACCATTAGGGACATAGGCCTTGTCTTGAAATCTCTATCCATACTTGTCCTTTAAAAGTATTCTTAAGACCTTAGAATAGGATTTCCATTTGCATTAGACACTTTAGGAAACCAACAAAAAAAAACCCCAAAACAAAATAAAATCTATAAAACAACGAAGTAAGAAAAAGGTTAACTAAGCACATATGGTGCACCACACTTCATCAGTTTACAATACCCGGATTGATAATTTATGTAGAGCAATTTAAGACGTTAAATTGACTAGACAAGCTTCAATATATTAAGTGAAAGTTCCAAGATACACAATTACAATGATACATCACTAGCCCCAATAGTGGAACATGAAGCCACAACTTACTCCTCAAAAGAATGATATTCTCTCCTATTCTAAGCTTGTGAATCCAAGGATAAAAGTATAAAAATCCTTTACTTGAGGCATGAGGGCCTATTTATAACAAATGGAGTGACTTTTCACCTCCCATGTTACTCTTGACCTCCCTCATGACTCTTGATCTCCCATATAATGTTTGAGTTCCTACTTTACCTTTGGACTTCCTAATGACTCTTCACATTCCATGTGTGACCCTTGGGCTTCCACATATTTTACATTTTCTTATTTTCAAAATAGCACTCTTGTGTTCACACTTTGAGAAGCTACAATTTGGAGATTGTGACATGAGACTTTGTTGTAATGTGTCAATGCCAAGTTCTTCGCTTTTTTGCAATGTATTCAAATTTTCATGATAGGTTTGAAATGTGCTTCATCGTTACCCTCCAAAGGTTTTGGGTAAGTATTGGAACCTTCTAAGTCGTCATGAGTTTCCATATGTCTGTCGTAGTCCACAATTCCTTTACCCTTGAAATATATCATCTTTATGTCTCATCTACACAAGTATCTTCTTGAAACTCCTTCTTGATGACCTCCTTGAACATCATTTTCCATGTTAATATTATAGTACCTTCAAATTGATTTCACTCATGGAAACACAATATCAATCCCAAAATCACATATTCTACCTTTGTTTTCTCATGTACGATGCCAGTTGTGATGGGAAAATGCGTTAGGAATGAGGGAGAGGACTTCTTGGGAACATGGTGCAAGTTTAGGAGGAAGGAGGTGAAGGTATGGACATTGGAAGTGCGCACTGCATAGGGGAAAGAGAGAGGTGGACAATCTTGGGTGCAGAGTGTAGGTCCTGGAGGCAATGGCTAGAAGCTTGAGGCCTAACAATGTGTGCAATGACTGAGAGGGAGTCTCTAGGTTGAGATCAGGTCACAATTGAAAGGGTAAAGATATGACCTTATTGTCCAATGGGAGTATGCAATGCACTCATCAAGGCAAGGCTCATCAAGGCTTTGCATAGAGGGCAAGTGTAAGCAACAAGGAGTTTGATGACTGCTCTAGAGATGCACAAAGCACAATGAAGGGAGTTTTCTCAAGATGGGATCAGGGCGTAAGTGTAAGATGCATAAGAGTGATTTTTAGGTCCTAAGAGTGCACAATGGGCTCATAACTTGAGCTGAAGGGTAAGCATGCTCATAACATAGTGCAATATATGAGGATAAAGAAAAACCCAAAATTGACAAAGTGTGAGACCAGTGGAATAAATAAGAGATCAAGATAATGCATAAAAATTCCTAAACATGATCACACACATGTATAATCAAACTCATAACGATAATATGCATATTTTCCAAAACAACATGCAGACACTAAAACAACAACAAAATGACACTTATCTCCAAGTGCGACAGTTAGATCGCAAGTATTTGCAACAGAAGTGTCAACTGCAATCAGAAAGTGCGCTAGATCTAAAGAATGTGAAGAGACACTAAATATGACACATGAAAGAGAGAAGAGGCACATGTAAGAGGAAAAATAAGCAAAAGTCACACACGTGAAAGAAAAAATACATATGTGAAAGCAAAAGAAACTAAAAGTGACAATTGAGAAATTTACCCGGAAGATGGTGCACTTGATACCAAGAATAAAAGAGTGATCCTTTTGCTCCAAAGATGCGTAGAGCTCCAAAGTGAAAGATTAATTTGAAATGAGATTTGGGCTAGACTCTTTATATAGGGAGAGCACACATGAAATAATGGTTATGGTTTGTGAGTGTGCTCAACACATGTCTAAAAACTAAGAGATAAAAGAGTGTTGACTACTTCTAGAAGTGTGACAGTGTTGACTTGAAGAAGTGTGCACTGATTTCCAACAAGGAGTGTGCAATCATTGTCTCTAGGAACTATGCAATGATTGTCTTTGGAAGTTGCACTGTGTCTATCAACAAGAGGTGCATTTACTTGAGTTCCAAGAGTGTGCACTAACTGTCAACAGAGAGTGTGCTTGGCTTGCTTTAAAAAGTGTGTTATGAAGGCATCACAAGCTAAGCATGTGAAAGAAAGTATCTTAAACACTTATATTTCCTAAGGGAATACTTTAACACTTATAAAAAATGATAGATCACTACATTAATGAATTGAAATAAAAGATGACATAATCATAAGGGGGTTCCAAAATTTAAATGTAGGAAAAATTTTGGAGGGTGTTGTAGCAGCTACAACACTTGGTGATTCACTGGAAGAACCCCAGCTTCTCTGTTTAGGTATAACTTTTTTGAAAAATGTATATCCCTTTAGAAAGTATTGATTCACCATATAGATCACCCTAGCTTCTCCACTTATCCCAGTTATAGATGTAGATTCTCCTATTCCCTTTATTGACTCAAACACATTTACCAAACTTGCTATATCCCAATTGTTTCAATAATGGGGAAGGATGATGAGTATACGTGATTTTAAGATGTTTAAATTCTTGATGTTGTCTCTGGTGTTTCTCCGCTACCAGTAGTCTTCTTCATTACCCCGACGGAGTCACTTCACGAAATCACAAGAATTGCTTCGTTGCCATTAGGCTTGTTCAGTACCTCGACGAAGTTGCTTGCATCACCTCTATGTGTAGGAATCCTTTGTCTTCTTTCTCCATTTATTGATTTAATCATATTATGCACATTGGCATATTATGAGTGTTTATTTTTTCCAAGGGCGGAAGAGGGATCATGATTTATTTTATGAGCAAGAGAGGTTGTTCCTTGTTCTGTAGAGACTCTTATTTATATATATATATATATATATATATATAATTAGTTTGCTTGCTTACGTTTTTATCCTTTAACTCCTTTACTTGATTGGTTTAGCAATTCAAAACACATTTAATTACAATTTAAATTCTAGGACTGAAGATTAGCTATGATAGATACATGATTCATAGATCAGCTAAATCTTTCCATTTGAAATGAGTCATATTTTCGGTTAGAGCATCCTGGAATCTTAAGGATATTTTAGGGAAAAAAAATGAAGGGAAACAAAAGTTAGCTAAATGTTTTTAGTCATCATAATTCCCTTTTATCCTTTTTCCACATTACCTTAGAGCCAAACGAGACACTTTTCACACGAGATATTATTAAAACAAAACATGAGAAAAGACACAAAAGATTTAAAAATGACATGACATAAAAGATAGAAAATAAGAAGGCAAAGTAATATGTAAAGACTAGTAAAGGGCATGTAGACAAAAAAACTCAAATGAGAAGGGGAATGTAAGAAAATTAATGTAATTCTAGGTTTTAACCCTATACATAAATTACCTTCAAACGAATTTTTCAAATAGAAAAATAAACAATGGCAAGAATAGAAAACAAATATACACAAAGATTTTACCCTGGATCCAAAAACCAAGACTACCGGATTGATTTTTCATTATATTCCTTTCAATTTTACAATACATATATACACATGTCGAAGCATTCATAAACCCAAATCCTAAACCTTGGATTAGAACATAACCATAGTTCCCTTGACCAGATCTATAAAATACCATGGGAAGAAAACAATCATTGCCAAAACCATGTGCAAAAGCCAAGCACAAAACCATGCATAGGTCCACCCACTATCTTTGGGTCCACCCCCCATCCTTGGGGACGCCCAACTATTATTGGGTCCGCATAAAAAAAATCTTGGGGCGTTGCGCCCAGTGCAACATACAGTGTGTGGAACTAGCCATGGAAAGAATATAACAAACACCCAACATTCTCTCGCTTGTTGTTTTTTTTCCACACAGGGGTTCACATGAGAGTTTAGTCATTATTCTATGCCTACAATGCCCATTGTTTATCTACACCAAGAAAACTTCTCAATGCTCACAGACTTCATTAATGCATCTACAACATTCTTCAAAGTGTCCACCTTTACCAGCAACACCTTTTTTTCCTCAACCATATCCCTCATAAAGTGATATTGAACATAAATGTGCTTTGTCTTTGAATGATAAAAAACGTTCTTTACCAATAAAATTTCACTTTGGTTGTCACAGTCTATCCTTATAGCTTGTTGTACCAACCCCATACTTGAACACAATCTCTACAACCAAATTGTTTCCTTTCTTGGATGAGTGGATTCCATGTATTCTGCCTCTGTATTTGAGAGTGCCACTACAGACTATCTCTTTCTCATGCAACTAACTAATCCTCTAAATATTTTAAACACATACCCATTTGTAGATCTTCTTCGATTCAGATCTCCAGCCCATTCTACATCAATAAAGCCATGAATGTCAAAAACTCTGTCCAATCTTGGTCTTCCTTGGTAGCACAAACCATAATCACTAGTGTCGTGCAAATACCTGAACACTCGCTTCAAAGTTTCCCAATGCTTCTTCCTTGGTTTCGACAAAAATCTGCTCAATAATCCCACTACATGTGCAATGTATGGTATAGTACAGACCATTTCATACATCAGGCTACCAATCACACTCACATAAGGAACACGGGACATGTCATTTTCCTCTTCTTGTGTCTTGGGACACTGTTTAGCAGATAAATTTACACCTACAAGAATAGGAACCTTCATCGGTTTACTATCCTGCATATTAAACCTATGTAATATTATCTAAACATACTTCCTCTGGTTTAACCAAAGATTCCTCTTTTCCTGGTCTCATTTATTTTCCATGCCAAAAATATATTTTGAAGCACCAAGATCCTTCATATTGAATTTGTAGGACAATTAGATCTTCAATCTTGGATAATTTCTTTGTCATTTCCAATCAGCAACATATCATCCACATACAAGACCAAATAAATAACCCGGTCACCAATTAATTTAAAATACACATGGTGATCCACTTTTCTCCTTGTGAAGCCAAGTCCCCATAAATATGTATCAAATCTCTGATACCACATCCTTGGTGACTGTGTTTACCCATACAGAGACTTTTTTAACTTGCATATAAGGTATTTCTTACCCTTCACCAAAAAACCTTCCATTTATTTCATATAGACCTCTTCTTCTAGATCCCCGAGAAGAAATGTTGTCTTCACATCCATCTGTTCTACCTCAAAATCAAATGTAGTGGCAACAGGTAATAGTAATCTAATAGAATCTAACTTGGCAATAGGAGAAAAGATATCACCAAAATCAATTATCGGCACCTGGTAATAACCGTTTGCTACCAATCAAGCTTTGTATTTCTCCACCTTTCGTTATGCATTCATCTTCTTCTTAAACACCATTTTTTGCCAATAGGTTTCCTTCCAGCTAACAACTCCACCAGATTCCAAGCCTCATTTTTGTCCAAAGACGCCATTTCATAAAACATGACCTCTTTCCAGAGTTTTCTATCCTCTGGATCCACTTCCTCTGGTATGGTTATGGGATCATCATCACTAATATATAAAGAAAAATTTGAACAGAAAGCAGATGGAGTATACCTTTCTAGTTTCCTTCTCTCTCGAAATGATCTTCTTAAAACTAGAATTTGTGGCTCTTTATCTTTTGATTCATGTTCTATTGTAGAGTCCGATTCATCCTCTTTTAGCTCAAAATATATCTTCTCATGTTCCTTTGGTAGGAATTCATGTTTAATAACATGTTCCACCTCTCTAAACACCAAATCTCAATTGTACACAACCTTCCTTGTTTCTAGGTTCCAAAGCTTATAATCTTTTAAACCATCCTTATACTGAATAAAGATGCACCTTTCATATTTACTATCCAACTTGGTTCTTTTCTCCTTTGTAACATGTATATATGCATCACAACCAAATACCCTCAGATGTGAAAGAGAGGTTTTCTTACCAATCCATACCTCATGTGGAGTCTTATCCTCCAACTCTGATGAAGGTGATATGTAAACCAGGTAACATGCAGTCTCCAAAGCCTCTACCCAGAATTCATGTTCTAACCTGACACCATTGATCATGCTTCTTGCATTTTCCATCAATGTCATGTTCATTATTTCAGCAACTCCATTTTTCTGAGGTGTGTATGGAGTATACTTCTATCGTTCTATACCACACTTCTTATAAAACTAGTCAATTTCCTTCATGCATAACTCTCCACCATTATTTGTCCTCAACGCCTTGATCTTCTTCTCTGCCCAATTTTCTACCAGAGCCTTAAATTATTTAAAATTGTCAAAGACTTCAGATATCTTCCTGAGGAAATATATCAATATATTCCTTGAGAATTCATCTATAAATGAGACATAGTACACAAACTTACATAGTGATGGAATCGACACAGGTCGAAACACATTACTGTGAACAAGCTCTAATATCCCTTTCGTCCTCTTAGCACCAAAGGGGAAACTCACCCGATTTTTCTTCCCATATACACAATGTTCACATAAATTGAAATCTAGAGAGAAATTAGTCATACCTTCTACCATACCATTACCATGAAGTATTCTAAGGCCCTTCTCTCCAATATGTCCAAGCCTTTTATGCCATAGCATGGTATTTTCTCCAGAGACCACTAGGTTTTCTAATACACTTTCAAGAACCACAAAACTGTTGCACGCATCAATAACAGTGCTACCCAGAAGCTATCACATATTTCCAATCCGAACTCCCCACATCAATACTAGTGCTCCCCAAACCATCTTGCAGGTATCTTTCTCAAACATTTTTTTTACACTTGCATCATCCATCTTGCTTATAGAAATCAAATTTTTGGCAAATGCAAGAATATGTTGAACACTAGGAAGTTTTCTAATCCTTCCACCTTTCAACTTTAGTTTGACTTTTTTGCGTCCAATGATTCTAGCCTTCTTGTAATCCCCTAAGAAGACATCACCACCATCATATTTCTCATACTCGCAGAACCACTCCCTATGGGGAGTGAAGTGAAAGGATGCACCTAATTCAATGAACCGTGCCTCATTATCTACATGTGTACTTGAATAAGAAGCCAAGTACACATCCCCACCTTCATCTCAAGTGGTTTTCACCTCTGCAGAAGGAGCATCATCAGATCCCTTTCCTTTCTCAGGATCTTTAGATCTATAGTCCCTTTTTTAGTGTCCTTCCTTTTCGCATTTCCATCACACCTTTATAGGTTTTCCTAGAGATTTAGATCTCCCTCTAGATTTATATCTCCCACTCGATGACTTATTATTGTTTCTATTTTGGGACTGTCCTTGTACAGATAAGGAATCTCCATTCTGGCTCTCCATATTTTTCCATCTCATCTCCTCTGATAGAAAGGATGAGACTATTTCATCAAAATTCAAGGTAGTGGAATTCCTATCTTTTGCAACAAACAGACTATCCCGCGAATCTAGTAGAAAAAACAAAAAACTAATGCACTTATCTTCATCTAAAAATTTTATATCAACATATAACAAGTGGCTTACCACAGTGTTAAATGTGTTCAGATTGTCTGTCACCAATTCTCCATCCTTCATCCTCAGGTTATACAACTTTTTACACAGGAATAGTTTGTTCACCAGAGACTTAAATTGGTACAAAGTCCCTAACTTGTCCCACAAAACCTTTGTCATAGCTTCCCTTGATACATTCAACAATACTGAATTTGAGATAGACAACTGTATTTTTATCTTTTCCTTCCAATCCAACTTTGCCCAGTCTTCTGCTGACATTTTTGTTGGTTTAGTACCTGGATCTACCATGATCCACTGATATTTATCCACTAATTTATCCTCCATCTTGAACTTCCACAACTCAAAACTTTGTCCATTTAATTACTCGATGTCTATATTTCCATTGTTCTCCATCTTCTTTTACCATAAGAATCGATCCCACAGATCTCCCACTGTAACAGGGTCTACCACAGGCCTGAGAAAAACCCCTCAGTAGCAAAGGTGCCCCCTTGAAGCTGAAAAAATTCTGATACCAAATGTAAGTTTTAACCCTATACAAAAATTACCTGCAAATGAATTATTCAAACAAAAAAATAAACAATGGCGTGAAAACAAAACAAATATACACAGATATTTTCCCTCGAATCCCAAAACTGGGACTACCAGATTGATTTTTCAATATATTCCTTTCAATGTTAGAATGCATATATATGCATGTTGAAGGATTCATAAACCCCAATCCATAACCCTGGATTAGAAATTAATCGTAGTTCCCTTGACCGGATCTAAAAAATGCCATAGGAAGAAAACCACCATGCCAAAACCCATGTGTAAAACCCATGTAGAAAACCATGGGTGGGTCCACGTCCCACTATCTTTGTTTCTTCCCCCATCCTAGGGTCCACCCAACTATTATTGGGTACACATAAAAAAAATCTTGGGGCGCTCCCCCCAACCCCATGCAAGGTGGCTACTGCCCCCTATAAACCCCCCAACAAGGGGGGCTGCTGCCCCCTTTGTGACCCCCTGTTACGCACGACACAATGTACAACACATGGGGCTAGTTGTGGAAAGAATATAACACACACCCAATAGTAATGCAATGCAAAACTGACTAGAAAGAAAATAAGTAAAATAACATAACTAAACATAAGTCCTAATCTATCTAAACTAAAAGGTCAGGCTTATGTGAAGTCAAATTTCAAATCTAGTCATTTAAATTGTTCCTAACCTACAAGTACAAAAATATAAGCAATTAATGCCAAGACAAAACAATGTGTAGAAATAAACATGTTTACTTGAAAAACCTGCAGTAGAAGTTGAAGGTCTTTCGTTCAAGCAGAAAGGTGCACCATAAATTCTTGCCTTATCCAAGTTGTGCTTTTTCCTTGATGTACATAATAATGGGCATTAATGTCTTGAAAGAGTCTTGCAAATATACATTCATCCACGTTTTCATCCGTGGCAAGTACCGAATAAGATTGAAATTTATTATTCACAACAGATCTTGCCAGATAATATTTCTTTATAAAATCAACAATTTGATCGTGATACTCAGAATAACCAATTTTAAAGTATTGAAACTCTTGGAAAGATAAGCTTCCAATCGGTGCAATCGAGTTAGGGAGATAATATTACAAGAGGAATTTGAACTGATTTTTTTCAGAAAACTTGTCGAGGTCATGAGGTCGTAACATAACCATCAATGAAAGTTGAAGTGCCTCAACTTATTGACAAGCATTTGAGTAGTGAAATGATGAATCACAAGAATTTATGGCCTTGATGACATCAATAAATGTAAAACAACTATCATCAGATACACTAGTGGGAAAATGATTACTTGAAAGACAGTTGTTGAGGCTACTTGTTGACAAGGTTAATCCTCTCTGCGGACAAAGACGATCCCTCTAGCCCAATGAGTGGGTCTAGAAACTAAAGGGACAATCAATTAGACATCTTCCTAGATTATGATTGAAAAATAGAACAAGAGATAAGGCCTACCTTGTTCTGATGCTAATCCGATTTCCCTTGTTGAGATCCTCAAACTGCTTGTGTCAAGGTCTTGTTCCTGCTTCTTTCAGTGTTTATGTGCCTGCACAAACAACCAAGAGACAATAAAGCATCCCAAAACCAATAGAAAATATAATAATAATCTATTTAGCTGATCAAGGAACTCCAAACCAATACATACATGAACATATATATTTTGGGAAGATGAACCAACGGTTGTATCATTATTTAAAGAATAAAGGGGAAGCTTACAACCATAGCCTTGATGTTGAAAGGCTCTCCTTGAGTGGCAATCCAAGTCCAAACCAAGAAACTCTCCAACACTCCTTCTCCACGTCTAAAGAATAACCTCTAAGCACAAGCTCAGCATAGGGGTGCAAATGGACATAGATCAACCATTTGGGAATGGTAGAGGGGAAATTTATAGGCTGGGAGAGGGAGTTAGACATCCTCCAAAGATAGGATTAGGCCCACATCTTAAGGAGTTAGGTCATAGGGATGAGACCAAGAGGTAAAATTAGGAGGATTCGACCTCATCTATGTGAAACCACCTCCAACTCGCTGCTCTGGAAGCTTCTAGATCACGAAGCTTCTCATCCTCTTTGGAAAGACTTCCTTTTTGAGACCATCGCAGGTATGAGAGAGAAAAAAGCGATGCCATCACTAGCTTAACAAGGTGCAACAGGCAATCATCACAGTTTTAAGCTTCATAAGGGCGATGATTCTCATTTTAGGGTTTAATGAGCTATTTCTTCAGGGAAAGCTATAGATATTTTCCAGGCAAAGTTAAAGGAGGGATCTGAGTTGTACACATTGATGAGCATATTGTATAATGATCATGTTTTGGGCACTTCAGGTTATGTCACACGGAAGTGTAGGAGACATGACAAAATATTGTGTAACAGATTCCCCCTAAAGCATGAACGCAGAACGAGGAGTGATGGCTGAAATGCTTTATGAGCTTTTGGCAAGGATGAGGACACACATTGTCAGGAGACCTGCAAATCAAGGATGCATATACATATACATATTTGAGATTAATACATGAATCCAAAGCATCGATGCAGTCATCTGGATGATGAAGGTTATATAAAAAGATCCATGGTATGGGCGCAGCCATCCAGATAACAAGGATCAGTATAAATATTAACTCTCGCGGTATGGTCACAGCCATCAGTATAGTAGAAAAATGTGTACAATCATGAATAACATAAAACTCCATGCAGCCTGAGCCAGTTTAGACAGGCTTCAGGGTCTTGCGCTCCATCCCGACCCAATCAGTGTACGAATCCCGGCATGCGAATAAATGTGTTGAAGTCAAACATTCTAGAAAACCACCTGATTACTGGCCAATGATGTGGACTGTCAATAGGTATGAGAGAAACCATCAATAATGACAATGGCCCGCAAGGTACAAGAGTATAATCCGTGAATGTGATAAAGAATTTGAGGTCAAACACTCATGGAATCACCCGATCGAAAGCCAATAATGAAGACCTATCATTGGATGCGAAGAAATGACCATTAAGGCATGCCATCTCTAAGGTACTGAAAGAGAGTTCTTAAGTCATCTTCCTGGATAGTGAGCTGAAGTCGACAGGAAATGACCCATCGAAGGAGGGAAATGATGAATCCCCCATAATCGAAATGAAATAAGGAATAAAGTGGAATGATATTCAAGACTCTAGCAATGACTCAAACAATGTATAGGTAAATAACTACAGATTGGACTTCTCTTGAACATATTGGCGACACGACTCCAGAGTGTGGCAGCATCTGACTCAACACGAGACTAAAGGTCATGATGATAGTGTGGAATAGTCAAATGAGAGGCAATATGGATCACCCAAACCCGGGAGGACAAGTGACTAAGTGAGGATATCCCAAACCCGACACGAGAGCAGAAGAGTGTCATGTTCAAGAGCGACATGCTGTTGAGAATGCAACAAGATGATGGAGCTTAGTGGAAAGAAGTCACCTTCACTAAGTGGGCCCGCATGCTATTTTTGGCGAAAGTCTATTATTAGACATATGGATCATGGTCTATGAGTTGCAGTATGTTATTTGTGGATGATTGGTCATGTTGGTAAAAATAGATGGACTTCTATTTTTAGACATATGGGTAGGTTTCTATTTTTAGAATGCCAGGCTAAAAATAGAACAGTCGAATATTATTGTCTCATAATAATATTTGGACTATAAACATTATCTTATCCTCTTGGAGCACTTCAGTTTGAGCTATAGATGTGGCACATGCAGCTGTCAGAAGGAAATATGCTTTCTTTGTAATTGTGGGTCAGTTGAGCTATTGCATGCAGGACTTCAGTTAGAACTCATGTGGTTGAGTTTGGTGGAGTTGATTGTGGAGTTGATGGAGTTGTGTTCAGTTTGACTTAGTTGAACTAGTTGTATTTTAGTCTAACTAAAGAATACACTAGTGATGAGTTGTGTGAATTAAATATTAATTAATTCACTAATTATTAACTCATAAAGCAACAGAAGAATCCATCAGTTAACTCAGTGCATGTACAGTTTAGTGGAGACAGGTGTTAGAGGTTGAGATTGCTATCAGTTGTGACTATAGTTGTGCATGATATCTTGCACAATCAATGGGATTGAGTTATGCCAATGAGGACTGCGCAGTGTGGGCCAATACCAAGGTAATTGTAGCATGTTCTCATGTGATTTTCACTTGGTATTGTGCAGTGGAGGCAGACAAAGCAGTGGAGAAGATTTGAACCTGTGACTTGTTCGGATCTGAGCTAGTTTTGTGTGTAACAGGTGGAGATAGTACTAAGTACTTGTGAGGAGTATTGTACTATGTATTGTTACATGTTCTCAATCATTATAATATACAGATAGTGTGGGGTTTTCAGCTGTATGCTTTCCCCGGGTTACATACTGTGTTAATGTGTGCATGCGATTGATGTTTCATTGTTTTTAATGCTGCTAAATTGATGATCAACGTAGAGGAGGTTATGTATTATGCATGTATTCCGCAATAATGTATAATCAAGAAAATCTCTGTGAATAAGTGTTTATTATTCAAAATTTCTACATGGTATTAGAGCTGTTGATCATCAGATCTATTATTCAGAAAGTGTTTACATTTTATTTCTTCTGGTAGAGTCTATAATCAGGCCAGGTAGCCTCTAGATTCATCCTTTCTTTGGAAGGTGAGATATCTGGTAAAAGCCCATACAGTCAATCTTTGTATGAGAAATAATTTGTTCTCACGAATTCTAGATCATAGGCGGTTGAGTTTGGAGCTGGTGGAATTCGAATTTGCAGCAGTGTTTTCTTGGTATCAACGTGGCAATGTCTTTCAACGGATTGCAATTGCAGTATGCTCTTGAGGGCAGTTCAAACTATATTGCATGGAAGGACAGGATGGAGGTGATATTAGATGATAACGGGCTGAAGGAGTTCATAGAGGCTGATGTCCCAAAGCCTACTGATACTGCGCAAGTTGATGCTTGGCAAAAGAAGATAGCAAAGTGTCGAAGGATTCTGCTGGAGGGCGTGAAGGATCACATTGTGTCCAGCCTGCATGGAAAGGCTTCTCCATACTTGATGTGGAAAGCATTGATAGATCTATTCCAAAGCAAGAGCGATCAGAGGAAGTTGGCACTCAAAGATAAACTCAGAAACATCAAATGTGAGAAGGGAGACAGTATGCCCAAATATCTCACGAAGTTCACTCAATGCAGGGATGAGCTGGGAAGTGTGGGGGTGACTGTCGATGATGAGGACTTGGTGAGCTTGGCTCTCCTTGGTCTTCCGAAGAGTTGGAATTCCTATCACTTTGTTAATGGTCGAGAGAAATTGCCAGGATGGGAGATACTTTGGTCAGATCTTGTGCAGGAGTGATAGAGGGAAGGTCAACATGCAATGCAGTAGTACAACTCAACACAAAGGAGCCTCTAGGGTATATGGCCAGAACAAAGCGGAGAAGCTAAGAGGAATGAGTCTTCAACGCATAAGTCATGGCGGGACTACAGAGGACTCCCGAGCCTACTCAAAACGGAGCAGAGTGGGCAACAAATGTCAGTGAGGTGCTAACTAGGATGCCCATGTAAAGGATGGCTCTACCATCGTGTCATGATTTAAAGAATCGGCGAGTGAAGATGGCTTACGAACCATAACACGATGGGATCGACCCTATGGCAGATGTATCAGTCAAATGGAGGCTAGTATGCATAATGCAACGGAAAAAATAGTGTCCCTAACCTATATGCTAGTGAGAACACGATACCTGCCATGACGGGTCAGCAGTCATGGAACCGTCTCGAAACTGAAAATCATCCAAAATGTCCTGAAAAACAGACCAATCTCGACATTCCAAGCTCCCAAGTTAAAAGTCACATGAGACCAAACAAAATAAAATTTTGAAAAAATCTTGCATTTTCAAAACTTATAAAAAGCATTTTGGACTCACCATTTTTACCATTTGAGTTTGAGAGCAAAGGATTTGGAGCAAAAGGAGCAAACTTCCCATAGCCAGATTCAACCGTTCAAATTCGTCGAAAACCTCCAGGTAACTCTTATACTTAGCTTGCAATTAATTGTGACAGGTTTTAGGATTTTTGGTTGATGTTTCACCGTTGAACTTTTGTCCAAAATTTCCTCGCAGCGTATACGCGGGTTGGTAATATCGAACCCGTGGACACGCGGGCCCTATACGCGATTGTGTGCACAGGAACCCGCGTATACGCCGCGAACCATTTTAAACGAAAACTAACGGTTTTGAACCAATTTTTTCTCAGGATGCCTGTCACATGGCGTGAAAGAGAGCACGCAGCGGTAGACAATGAAGTTATGAACAGTCCAAAAGCATTAGATGCCCTACGGGGATGCGGTTTGCTTAAATTTTTCAAATTGCCAAATATGAAAGCGAACATGCGTTTGCTTGAGATGCTCATTGATTATTGGGATGTCGATGAGGAAGCTTTTATGATCAATTAGATGTCGCTCAGGGTAGAAGTGGAGGATATCTATTTTATCACGGGCCTTTCCCGAAGGGGAGAGGTAGTACAGTCCCGGGGCAGGACACGAAGTGCCCTTTCGATAGAGGACTATGTACAGATATACTGCCCGGGACATCCCAAGAAGGTTGGGAGCCAGATTTCCATCACACATGTGGCGAGTTTATCACTTAGGATAATCTTGTTTACCATGGCTCGGGTGAACGGATCATCCTCTCTGCATCAGGCGTCACGACAAAACATGAGCGTGGCAGTTGACTGTCTCACTACTGTGTTCAACTGGTGTAATCCTCTTCTGGCCATCATGAAGAGCCAGCTCACTTCTATCAGGAGGGGTCAGACTAAAAACTTTGGATATGGGAGCATCTTGTGTACTTTCTTTTTCGAGAAGGTTCCCGCACTCCGCCCCAGGGTAGCAGTTTCCATCAGCACCCCACGCGATCCACGCATAGGTCGGTGGGCTGATCTGATGAAACGTCTGGGGGGTGGGGAGGTCCCAAGGACTGCCTTCGACGATGACTTCTTCACCTGGTGGGATCAGCAGATCATCACCGTGGATGACTACCACTATGTTGGGCTGGATTTCCGAGGAGATCCTGATCTAGTGTTACCACCGAATGCAGCATGGGGCGAGATTGGTAAGAATTTTTTATTTTATGATTTTTTTGGATTTTTCAAATATGATGAATTTTGAAAAATATTTTTGATGAGATTCAAATGACTGATATGATGATCATGTTCCAGACATCGGGCCGGTACGACCAGATGGATTCCCGCGGCATGGACGACGCAGCCGAGGAGCCGAAGAGGCGGCTGCTGATACAGAACGGACTCTGAACAACGTCCAACGACACTTGGCGAGATTGAGCTACCGAGTACCGATGGCCGTCATAGAGGACCTTCCTGAGGATATGCAGCGTCATGTGGTTGGCATGCCACGTGACTGGGTTCGCATTTTTTGGTGTGTGGCCAATGCTATAGTGACATACTTAGATGCTCATCCTGAGCCGAGGCATTAGATATGCCGGACATGATTATGGGCATTTGAGTCCCAATTTTGTATATTTTTTGGACACACATATGTACACTCGAGACGTTTTACGATATATATATATATATATATATATATATATATATATATATATATACAGTTTGACTTTTTGATGCTTGATTTTATTGTGATGAATGATTGATATGCCAGTCTAATGCTTGATTAGCGATAGAATCAGCTAACCAATTATGAGATCTTGGAATATGCAAATAATTAATATAATTAAATGATCTTTGCAACAACCTCACCCTTAAATACTGGCGATATAAAGTTGGATCTTGTTACATAAAAATATCGTCACCATGATTATTTGCAGTCAGTATGGGTCTATCATCACTTGTATTGTCCTCCTAAGCAAGTCTAAGACCTCAGCTCTTCAAATCAAGCTTTAGAAGTGGGAGAAAGACATTAAATATCCATGTAAATCTGGTTCAGCACTTTCTCTCATGGTCACCTGCGGTCCCACACCTTCTGTGTACAAAAGTTGTGTACCTACCCGCTCTGTTCCTAACGGTGTAGGTGCAGACCCCTGTGAAAGTCAAAAGGCGCAAGTTTTATCTTAAAAAACTCACTTTGGGTTAATTCTAGAGTTTTCTAGAAGGAATTTTGACGTGGATTGTTCGCTCTGAGGTGGTTCATGCATCCCAAAAGAGAAGGAGCTAATCCCTTGACTAAAGGAGCTATCCCTTTGAAGGAGGGCTTTATCCCTTTGAAGGAGGACCTAGTAACTTCCCTCCATTGCACTATAAATACAGGCATTGGGGTGAGGACTAGGGAGGTTAGAAGCTGAACATTTTGAGGGTAAATGCTGGTGAAATTGAGACTCTTTGGTTGAGCTTGAGAGGAGAGATCACATACCTTTTGGTTCCATTGCAGAGTGAGTGAAACTTGTCAAAGTAGAGGAGACATCTTGTTGGACCCTGGGAGGAGCTTGTACAGCGTCAAGGCAAAGGTTGTAAGGCTCTTCTTCTTTTGAATTAATACAATCAAACTCATTTTTCTCAACAAGTATCTTATGTTATTTGTTTCATGGACTCCTTGACTTTCATGTTAAATATGTTTTATGCAATTGGTTTTTCAGGTGCTATTTAATTTGTTTGCCTTGTTTTTGTTTTCAGATTCGCGAAGAGGAGCTCATTTGGATCAAAGGAGCTGTTATCACTTGGAAATATAGTTCATGTATATAAGGTTGTCCATAAGTTTTATATAAAGTCTTGAAGTCTTGTGTATAGGTTTATTAGCATATGTCAATTTCAAATTTGAAATTCAAGAGCTATTGATGTGAATTCGTGTAAAGGAAAAATCATTAGACACCCTCCATCATTGTTAGTTAAAGCATGTCATGTCATTGGTACTTTGCGCAGTTTCGCAGCGTGGGTATGATGTCTTTGGTACTTGCGCAGTTTCGCAGCGCGGGTGTGATTGGTCAGTTTAGCTGCAAAATAATGTTTTCGTGTTTTCGCAGCGCTCTGTTTGTCAGCGATTTCGTAGCGCATCCTGTTAAATTTGAACTGCCCGCGCTACGAAATCGGGGTTTCAGGGTTTTTTGCAGCGTTTTTCTCTGAATGTCAAATCCGAGAGTAGTGAGTCACAAGTCCGTTCATGATTGTCATTTCACACCCTCTCCATGTCATGATAAGCCATTATTTCGCCATAAGGTCCGAAGTCATGTAGTTGTGTGTCAGTTTAGGGGATGTTATAAAAGGTGGTCATTTCATAATGGGTTCTTCATATCATATGAACGTGTTTGCTATATGAAAAGCTCAAGCTTTTATTTAAACGGACTACTGCAAGCGAGCCTGCTCTCCAAAGCTGAAGTTTGTTTTCGTGCTACAAGCCACCATTAGTCCTTTGTGTTAAAATACTCAAAGCAGCATGGAAAGAAAGGAACACCGTTCTGGTAAATGTGTGAGGACAGAGCCGGAGGGGTTAGATGTTACTCTCAGGAATGAAGAGGTAGCAAAGGCATTTCGAAGTACTGGATGCTGGCGATTTTGCGAAAAATTGAAGGGAGGACATGCAGAAGTGACCAAGGCTTTCGCATTAAACTTCACTGGACTGAATTCGAAGGTGGCCATGTTGGAGTTTCCGGTGTCCCCTGAAGTTATTTCCACTGTCACAGAAATCCCGAGGGGTGGCCAAGAATGGTTCAAGAATTTCAAGTTTGACATGGGTCCATGCAAAGAGTTTTTGAAGGCACCTTATGTAGATGAAGATCTCACTAAAGCAGTCCCAAGGAGCTATCTAAAGGAAAATTATGCTATGCTATTGACATGCATCCAGAAGTACCTGACATGTGAGGGTAGGTACAATAAAGTTTACTCCTACCACTTCAAACTTCTGTTACACTTCACTGGTAAGAGTTCAATAGACATACCTTTCTATTTGTTCAGGAGTATTAGCAAAATGTGTGATAAGATTCAGTTAAAGAAAGATGCTTATGAAACATCCCTTTTTCATCATGGTCTAGTAAAATTGCTGGTGTTGGATAGTTTACAAAAAATTGGTAAAGACTGGGATTCATTTGTGTTTATGGCCGGTTTCCCAAGCAAAACAGGCCTCACTCCATTACCTGTGAGAGAAAGAGAAGAAAGGAGTGAGGAACCTACTTTGGCTGAACTTAGAAGAGAAGTGACAGATCATAAGAAGCCTAAAGCTAAAACAAAGAAATCAGAGAGGTCTGTAGCAGTTAAAGAAACACCGGAAGCATCAATGAAGAAAACTCCTAAGCCAGCAGTTAAAGAAACACCTGAAGCATCAGTAGATAAAACTCCTAAATCATCTAGAGTATCTGAAAAGGAAACCCCTAAGTCATCACCTAAGGTAACACTTCAGTCATCAAAGCAGAAAACTCACAAAAGGAAAGATGAAACTAAATCCAGTGAAGTTGAAAAGGTTTCAAGGGTGAGAACTAGAAGCCAACTAAGCAAAGAGAAAGGAAAGTCAGTCCCTGTGGAAGAAAGTCCTATTTCAAAGGGTAGTTTAAATGACTTACTTGAAGCCATTGAACTAGAGCAAGATCATCCAATACAAATTGAACCACTTGAACTTGAGCAAGATCAATTGGTACCACCAATGCATATTGATCTAACTCAGTCTTCACCTGAAAGTTCTAAAAAATCAAGGGCTTCTAAAAGGTTAAAGTTTGAAGAACCAAGTGAAGAATATGCCTTTAAACCACGCAGACCAGTGACTAGAAGGAAAATTAAAGAAGTGGAGAAAGCTCAGAAAGAGAAAGCACCTTTGGAAGTGCCTAGGACAGAGGCACTTGAAATCTTCTCTGAAACAGTTCAAGCAGCCAAAAGCAAGAACAAGGATAATAAGGTTGTTATCAGTCAAAGTGGAAATGTGATTGCTATTAAGAAACAAGCTGGAGCAACAAAGGAAGAAATACCTCAGGTTCAAAATGTTTTTAAGGAAAAGGCAGTAAGATATACAAGTTATAAGAAGGCTGTAATGAAGGGCAGAACAAGTTTGATCAGTCAAGCTGACTCAGTATCTGATGCATATGTGTGGACAGTGCCAGCTCTGAAGCAGGCAAAAATCATGAAACAAATGAATGCAAGTTTAAGAGCAGAAAACAAGATGTTAAAGGAAGAAGTCAGCAGCTTGAAAGGGAAGCTAGACAAACTAGCTAAATGATCCAAGGACAAATGTGCTTTCCAAATTTTGGTATATTTTGGCTGTCAACATTTTAAAGCTTTTTGAGACTTTTTGATGTCCTTACACCTGTGTAGAATGACTGAAGAAATCACTGAGTTAAGTTATTGTTGCTTTAAGGTTTATATGCTTAGTTTCGATTACCTACAGCAGTTTCGTAGCGCGCTACGAAACTGCTGTAGATGACTGTTTATATTGAAAACTTGAGTTTGAATGCTGAGGTCAGCAAATATTTAAAGGGATGACTTAATGCCAGCATGGAGACTATAGAAAGTCAGTCAGATGTTTAAAAAGGATGCCAGGTGTAAGTATTCGAAGAAAAGGTGAAATTTTGTCTTTTGTTGAAAGTTTTCACTTTATGTCCGAATTTTTAGGGTTTTGATAGAGCTGCCGAGGTGTTGAGTGGTACACATGTTCAATTATGGGATGGCCAGGTCATTAGTTTTCTTCAGTCATACGGGACTATCAGGGGATTAAATGGCTTGAAACATGATCATTAATGCATAAACACTAATGGGAAGCAGAAACCGTGAATGTAGGGTACATATTCTTATTGGTTGATGAATCATCTACACATCAGGCATCCGAAGCTGCTCATCCATTGAATGTGTTTTCAGTTTGTTTTGGCTATTATTGAAGTGCCACAAGTGTCAAGTTTCCAGAACACAGCAAAGTACACGAGGAGATAGACTTGAAGTGTCAATGTAATGGAGTCCTCTGTTTTCGTAGCACAATATCTCTTGTAATTAATTAGTTTGTTTATGATATAGATAAGGTCATTAATGACAGAGTTCCGAGCTCCCTTCATGCTTGTTGAGGAGTCTCAGGTAGTAATGTTTTGATTGGCTATATATAGAAATGACTCATATGTAAAAAAGGTTGGACATTTTATAGAAAAACAGAGTTGTTTTGGGCCATTGTAAGACTTTTTTGACAGTAATAGTAAAACAGTGTTGTTCTCTACTCAAGATTCTCGATGGATTGTTATGTTCAAATATAATGATGGTGTTTTATACTTTATGTTCTTTTATAGCCTTGTTGTAACACAATCACTCAGAATTCATAATCTTATGCTCTGACTTCCTGTGTGTTTGGCAAGCTATGTTTTGATGGAGTATGTTTGACATGTAATGCAAAGAGCCTTGACTTCCATGAGATGACTATGTTTTCCTTGTTTACTTAATATATTAGACTCCATAGCCCAATGAGAACCAGTTTGATATGTTTCCAACCAGCTTTGCTTTCATGAGTGAATAAAGAGTTAGCCATCTTTTGTAGTGAATGTTTTTTATCAAGAGTGTGTGAGAGAGCCCTCTCTGATCAAAGAGGCTAATCTTTGATCTAAAGTTAGGTTGAAAGAGTTACATGAAATCTTGCTTGGTTGCAGCCCTCAGTAGTGATTTTGTGATAACATTTTGGTGCGTCTGCCGGGAGCTTAAGATTGAATTTCTGAAGGTAGCAGGAGTTCAAATGATTTTCGAGGCTGCATTCTACCTTGGTGACTCCATTTGTTCTTTAAAAGTTTAAAGGTGGCTTCGAAAGGAAGGTACACAAGGAGTAACCCTGATCCAAATCCTCCTAGTCCTGTGGAAAATCCTAATATCATCTCAAGGAGTAAACAAAGATTCTCTGATATACCAGGTACTTCAAGTATTTCAAAGTCATTATTTCCTGAGTTTTCTAGAAGTCCTGAGAATAAACTCGTTGATGATAAAGTTCAAGAGGTTATATTAAGGTCTGAAAATGAAGAAGAATTAATTGGTATTATTTTGGATCTACAAAAAAGAGGTATTGATACTTCTTCTTTAATTTCACAAAAAGATAAAGAGGAGTTTTGGGAAATTGTTTCTTCTGAGCTATTATTAGAGAAAGAAGATTTAAAACAGCTTAAGGAACTTGACCCTTTCGAAATTCTGCTCAACTCAAAGATTGGTTTACCTCTCCCAAATTGGAGTTCTTTTGTTAGTGGTTTACAAAGTCCTAATAGCCCTTTTCGTACTCATATTTTGTCCTCTGCCTCTGCAAGTCCAAATAGCCCTCAGGCCACATTTCATACTAGCTCTGGTCATAGCATACCTATTGTCACTCTTCCTCCTTTCATTATGGCCGTACCTGCTAGGTATGCTCCTTTGGCTCTTCCTGCTGTTCTGCATGATTTACCAAATAAATATGCTGCTAGGATTCCAACATGGGGAGGAGATGAAGACATTACAGCTGAAGAGCATGTGGATAGATTCAATGACTTTATTGATAGATATGAAGTGGATGATGAAGATGTCAAATTGAGATTGTTTGCTCAGTCTTTCATTGGAGAGGTCAGGAAATGGTTCAAAGCCTTGGGAGCTGGTAGCATTCACAGTTGGGCTGAGTTTGAAGATAGCTTTCTGAGGAAATGGGGAAATAGAACTAATCCAGTTCAGGCCCTCACTGAATACAATAATTTAAGAAGAGCTCCAGATGAGACTATTCAAAATTTTTCTAAGAGGTTTAATAAGATTTATAATTCTATTCCAGCTCACTTGAAACCTCCTGGAGCCTTGGCACAATTAAGATATGCTGAGTCCTTTGATTCTGACTTTTCTCTCTTACTCAGAGAAAGAGAGTCTGCTACATTGGCTGACATGCAAAATGATGCTATTAAAGTGGAGGTGAATATACTTGCTGCTAAAAAGTCCAAGATGGCTAAGACTAAGATAAAGGAAGAGGAAAGGCCTTCTACTTCTGCTCAAGAGGATAAATTTGAAACCATGATGAAGACTATGGAGAAATTGATGGACCAATTAGCACTTGGGAATACTGCTGCTCCTCAAGCACAACAAGAACCTCGGTTTAGAAATCCTCAGTTTAGAAGGCCTCAAAATCAGCAAATGCCAAGGGAGAATAGAAATCAACAAGCTGATCCTCTTGTAAGACCTCCGTTTCAGCAAAATATGGTAGATGGAGAGGAAGAGCCTGAGGAACCTGAAGAATCTATTCATTGTCTTGGTGAAGAAGATTCAGAGATCTTTCTAACAAAGGAGGAACATGATGAGTCTAGCCAACAAAAAGCCGAGGAAGAACCTTCAGATTTCTTAAAGGGTTATCAGCATGCCATATTTGAAATTCAAAAGCAATACAACCTCAGAAATAGAGATGTCCCCATTACAGCAAATAAGGGTCAGCCTAAGAAGAATGTTTCAAAAACAGTGGAAGACAAAAAAGAAAAGCCAAAACAAGCTGATGAAAAAGGTGATGCTCCTATTGAGAAGAAGGATAATCAAACTCTTGCTCTTCCTAAGGAAATTGAGAGGTCTACTCCTGTGTTCAATATAGAAAATGAGATTGCTAAAATCAAAATATCAGTCCCATTTAATGAAATCTTGAAAGTAAACAAGTATAGAAGTAAGATTGTGGAAATGCTTAATTCTCCCCCAGGAGGAGCTGATATTTTAAATTTGCAAGAAGACAATCCTATCATTTGTTTAGGCCCAAGGCTTGAAGATGAGCAGAATGATGAATTTCCTCCTTTTTATATAAGCATCAATATACATGAGATGACTCTTCATAATGCCATGTTGGACTCAGGAGCATCTCATAACCTTATGCCCAAAGTCATTATGGAAAGGTTAGGATTGGAAGTGACCAGACCTTATAAAGACTTATTTTCTTTTGATTCAAAGAGGGTTCATTGTATTGGGTTAATTAAGGATGTGGTTGTGGCACTCACACAAATCCCAGCTAAAACCACTGTCATGGATATTGTTGTGGCTGATGTTCCACCTAAATTTGGAATATTACTCTCAAGGTCATGGGCAGCTAAAATTAAAGGTACCATGCAAATGGATTTGACTTATGCTACTATTCCAGTATTTGGAGAGCAGAGAAGATTATACCGTGAAACAAGGATGGCATATATGGTGAGTAGCAAGGATAAACCACAGAATTTTCCCATTTATTCTTGTGACACAGGCTTGGGATCAGCTATTCTATTTAATGAATCAGTGGGAGAAGAATCACAGAAAGAAAAAGCAGAAAATCAGTGTGAAGAGTTGCAGCAAAGTAATGAAGAAGATATTTCTGGTTGCTGGTCTTTGTATTTTGATGGAGCAGCAGGGAAGGAAGGTGCTGGCGCTGGAATTTGGATCATGAGTCCAGCTGATGAAAGTAAGTTTCTGTCTTATAAACTCAATTTTGATTGCACAAATAACATGGCCGAGTATGAGTCCTTGGTTTTAGGCTTAGAAAATTTGATTGAGTTTAAGGCAAAGAACATTGCTGTGTATGGAGATTCTGAGCTAGTTATAAAGCAAGTTCAAGGTGCTTATCAAACAAAAGATGCAAGAATGAGAGCTTATAGGAACTTGGTGTTAGAATTGTTGGAGAAATTTCAATCATATACTTTCAATATCAAAACCAGAGAGCAGAATTCCATGGCAGATTCTCTTGCTGTAGCAGCTAGTCTTTTTGTCATTCCCAAACATGCTTCTGATAGTTATGAAGTGAAAGTCCGCCATAGGCCAGTAATCCCTGATAATATATTAAATTGGCAAGTCTTTGAAGATGACCAGCAGGTGAAAAGTTTCCTAGAATTGAAAGGAGAATTTGAGCATTGTCAAATTGATCAGCAAAACATGTTAGTAGAAACAAAAGAAAAGTCTGAGGTGTTACAGCTGCAAAATAATCTTATTCCTAAAGGTCTGATTCCACTTGAGAAGCTTTTTGATCAGAATGATGTCTTTAAGGCGCCAAGGTTGCAAGCAAATGAAGAGGAGATAGAGAACTGCAATCTAGGTGATTTAGTAGCGCCTAAATTGGTCAAAATTTCAAAATTTTTATCAGCTGATCTAAAGGTTAAGTACATTGATCTAATGAAGAGGTTCATTGATGTGTTTGCATGGAATTATACTGATCTCAAACAATATGATTCCTCAGTTATACAACATACAATCCCAATCAAGCCAAATGAGAAACCTTTTAAGCAAAAATTGAGAAGAATAAATCCTCTGCTAATGCCATTAATTGAGAAAGAAGTCAAGAAGCTGTTTGATGCAAAGATTATTGTTCCTATCAGATTTTCAAATTGGTTAGCTAACTTGGTACCAGTTAGGAAAAAGAATGGAGAGATAAGGATTTGCATAGACTTCAGGAATTTGAACAAGGCCTCACTGAAAGACAATTATCCTCTTCCTAAAATGGATCTTATGTTGCAGAATATTGTTGGCTCTCAAAGAATGTCAATGTTAGATGGCTTCTCAGGATACAATCAGATCCTTGTTCATCCAGAAGATCAGGAGAAGACAGCCTTCACTACACCATGGGGCACCTTTATGTATGCTAAGATGCCTTTTGGCCTCATGAATGCAGGGGCGACTTTCCAAAGGGCTATGGACATTGCTTTTGCAGAGGAAAAAGATAAATCAGTAGTGGTATACCTTGATGATATCACAGTCTTTTCAAAGAGAGAGGAAGATCATTTAAAGCATCTTGAAAAGATACTATTGAAGTGTAGAAGGTTTGGCATTTCTTTGAACCCGACTAAAAGTATCTTTGCTTTGACTTCTGGTAAGTTGCTTGGGCATATCATTTCTCAAGAAGGCATTAAGATAGATCCAAATAGAGTCAGTGCTATTTCAAAGCTGGATTTGCCAAGGAGCAAGAAAGAGGTTCAGTCTTTTCTTGGTAAAGTTAATTTTGTTAGGAGGTTCATTCCCAACTTTGCAGAGGTGGTTAAGCACATCACAAAAATGCTAAAGAAAGGAGCAGACTTCAAGTGGACAGCTGAGGCAAGAAAGTCATTTGAAGAAATTAAAAAAGCACTCACTCAAGCACCAGTTCTTATTAGCCCTGATTTTTCCAAGGAATTTTTAATATTCACCTATGCCTCTGAGGATACAATTGCTGGAGTTCTTTTACAGAAAGGAAATCAAGGTACTGAGCAGCCTATTTCATTCTTTAGTAAAACATTGGCAAATGCTGAATTAAAGTATAACATTTTAGAAAAGCAAGCATATGCTTTGGTAAAGGCAATCAAAGATTTTAGAATCTATGTGCTACATTCTCATATTATTGCATTTGTGCCAAGTGCTGTTATTAAAGAAATTCTCACACAAGCAGACCCGGATGGTAAAAGAGGGAAATGGATAGCCAAATTGCTGGAATATGATATTGAAATTAGGCCAACTAAATTAGTGAAGGGTCAAGGATTGGCAGAGCTGCTAACTCACTCAAATCTAGACTGCAGTGACATTAATTTTAATGCAGAAATATCAGAAATTTTTGAAGAAGAGGAAGAGTTGGTTCAAATTAATGAAAAATTTCTGATATCTGAATGGTATAAGGATGTCTCATTTGTTCTACAGCACAACAGAGCCCCTGATAATCTTTCCAAGTCTAGAGCTCGTTTCATCAAGCTGAAATCCCTTAGATATTTTGTTTATGAGCAGAATTTATTTTGGAAGGATGCTGGAGGAATTCTATTAAGTTGTCTGATTGAAGAGGAGGCTGATAGGGTGATTGAAGAATTTCATAAGGGAGATTGTGGAGGCCACCATTATTGGAAGGCTACTGCTAATAAAATATTGAGAGCCGGGTATTTTTGGCCCACCATGTTCAAAGATATTTATAAAAAGGTTGCAGCCTGTCATGAATGTCAGTTGTTTGAAGGTAAAAGGAAGCTCATGCCTATGCCTCTAGTTCCTATTTATGTAGAAGCGCCCTTTCAGCAGTGGGGGCTAGATTTTATAGGTGAGATACATCCCTCTTCATCAGGCCAACATCGGTGGATACTTACAGCCACTGATTATTTCACAAAGTGGATAGAGGCAGTACCAACTAGACAAGCTAATGATGCAGTCATTATTTCCTTCTTAGAGAACAATATTTTATCAAGGTTTGGATGTCCACTCAAGCTTATCACAGATAATGCTCAGGCTTTTAAGTCTAAGAGAATGATAAACTTTTGTCACCAATACCATATTTCTCTTGGTCACTCAACAGCCTATTATCCACAAGGCAACGGTCTAGCTGAAAGTTCAAATAAAAGTCTTGTGAGGATTATCAAAAAACTGCTGCAAGAAAACAAGAAAACTTGGCACTTGAAACTGAAGTATGCATTGTGGGCTGATCGCATATGCACTAAAAGATCTATTGGAACCTCACCTTATGAACTTGTGTATGGAGCAGAAGCTATTTTTCCAACGTCTCTTGGTGTCCCAGTTATGAAACTAATTCAAGGACTTGAAGAAGAGCCAAATGCCATACAGCGGAGGATTAATCAATTGATAGCATTACAAGAGAAAAGGAATGAAGTGGTTGAAGATTATCAACAAAATCAGAATAGAGTCAAGAGGGCTTTTGACAAGAAGATTAAAGATGTGACTTTTCAGATTGATGACAAGGTTTTGAAGTGGGAAGCCAAGATTGAAGAAAAGGGCAAACATGGCAAATTTGAGAATTTATGGAAGGGGCCATATTTGATCTCTGCTTTCCATGGAAACAATACTTATATTTTACAAGAAGTTGATGGATCACAGTATGCTGGTGGGCCTGTCAATGGCAGGTTCTTAAAGCATTATTATCAGTGAAAATTCTGCCAAGTAATCCATGATCATTGTAAATAATCATTTTTTTTTGAAAGTGTTTTATGTTAGTAATAAGTGACAAGCTGAACTAGAAGACTTTAGCCCGAGGAGAAGGCCCACAAGGTTTGAAAGGAATGCTTGTCAGCCATATGTGAGTGCAATAAATGGATAAGGCACTGGTACTACGTGTTCTTAGTGTACCACAGGGGCACACTATCCCTAGTGGAGCCACTGTTATCACTTGGAAATATAGTTCATGTATATAAGGTTGTCCATAAGTTTTATATAAAGTCTTGAAGTCTTGTGTATAGGTTTATTAGCATATGTCAATTTCAAATTTGAAATTCAAGAGCTATTGATGTGAATTCGTGTAAAGGAAAAATCATTAGACACCCTCCATCATTGTTAGTTAAAGCATGTCATGTCATTGGTACTTTGCGCAGTTTCGCAGCGTGGGTATGATGTCTTTGGTACTTGCGCAGTTTCGCAGCGCGGGTGTGATTGGTCAGTTTAGCTGCAAAATAATGTTTTCGTGTTTTCGCAGCGCTCTGTTTGTCAGCGATTTCGTAGCGCATCCTGTTAAATTTGAACTGCCCGCGCTACGAAATCGGGGTTTCAGGGTTTTTTGCAGCGTTTTTCTCTGAATGTCAAATCCGAGAGTAGTGAGTCACAAGTCCGTTCATGATTGTCATTTCACACCCTCTCCATGTCATGATAAGCCATTATTTCGCCATAAGGTCCGAAGTCATGTAGTTGTGTGTCAGTTTAGGGGATGTTATAAAAGGTGGTCATTTCATAATGGGTTCTTCATATCATATGAACGTGTTTGCTATATGAAAAGCTCAAGCTTTTATTTAAACGGACTACTGCAAGCGAGCCTGCTCTCCAAAGCTGAAGTTTGTTTTCGTGCTACAAGCCACCATTAGTCCTTTGTGTTAAAATACTCAAAGCAGCATGGAAAGAAAGGAACACCGTTCTGGTAAATGTGTGAGGACAGAGCCGGAGGGGTTAGATGTTACTCTCAGGAATGAAGAGGTAGCAAAGGCATTTCGAAGTACTGGATGCTGGCGATTTTGCGAAAAATTGAAGGGAGGACATGCAGAAGTGACCAAGGCTTTCGCATTAAACTTCACTGGACTGAATTCGAAGGTGGCCATGTTGGAGTTTCCGGTGTCCCCTGAAGTTATTTCCACTGTCACAGAAATCCCGAGGGGTGGCCAAGAATGGTTCAAGAATTTCAAGTTTGACATGGGTCCATGCAAAGAGTTTTTGAAGGCACCTTATGTAGATGAAGATCTCACTAAAGCAGTCCCAAGGAGCTATCTAAAGGAAAATTATGCTATGCTATTGACATGCATCCAGAAGTACCTGACATGTGAGGGTAGGTACAATAAAGTTTACTCCTACCACTTCAAACTTCTGTTACACTTCACTGGTAAGAGTTCAATAGACATACCTTTCTATTTGTTCAGGAGTATTAGCAAAATGTGTGATAAGATTCAGTTAAAGAAAGATGCTTATGAAACATCCCTTTTTCATCATGGTCTAGTAAAATTGCTGGTGTTGGATAGTTTACAAAAAATTGGTAAAGACTGGGATTCATTTGTGTTTATGGCCGGTTTCCCAAGCAAAACAGGCCTCACTCCATTACCTGTGAGAGAAAGAGAAGAAAGGAGTGAGGAACCTACTTTGGCTGAACTTAGAAGAGAAGTGACAGATCATAAGAAGCCTAAAGCTAAAACAAAGAAATCAGAGAGGTCTGTAGCAGTTAAAGAAACATCGGAAGCATCAATGAAGAAAACTCCTAAGCCAGCAGTTAAAGAAACACCTGAAGCATCAGTAGATAAAACTCCTAAATCATCTAGAGTATCTGAAAAGGAAACCCCTAAGTCATCACCTAAGGTAACACTTCAGTCATCAAAGCAGAAAACTCACAAAAGGAAAGATGAAACTAAATCCAGTGAAGTTGAAAAGGTTTCAAGGGTGAGAACTAGAAGCCAACTAAGCAAAGAGAAAGGAAAGTCAGTCCCTGTGGAAGAAAGTCCTATTTCAAAGGGTAGTTTAAATGACTTACTTGAAGCCATTGAACTAGAGCAAGATCATCCAATACAAATTGAACCACTTGAACTTGAGCAAGATCAATTGGTACCACCAATGCATATTGATCTAACTCAGTCTTCACCTGAAAGTTCTAAAAAATCAAGGGCTTCTAAAAGGTTAAAGTTTGAAGAACCAAGTGAAGAATATGCCTTTAAACCACGCAGACCAGTGACTAGAAGGCAAATTAAAGAAGTGGAGAAAGCTCAGAAAGAGAAAGCACCTTTGGAAGTGCCTAGGACAGAGGCACTTGAAATCTTCTCTGAAACAGTTCAAGCAGCCAAAAGCAAGAACAAGGATAATAAGGTTGTTATCAGTCAAAGTGGAAATGTGATTGCTATTAAGAAACAAGCTGGAGCAACAAAGGAAGAAATACCTCAGGTTCAAAATGTTTTTAAGGAAAAGGCAGTAAGATATACAAGTTATAAGAAGGCTGTAATGAAGGGCAGAACAAGTTTGATCAGTCAAGCTGACTCAGTATCTGATGCATATGTGTGGACAGTGCCAGCTCTGAAGCAGGCAAAAATCATGAAACAAATGAATGCAAGTTTAAGAGCAGAAAACAAGATGTTAAAGGAAGAAGTCAGCAGCTTGAAAGGGAAGCTAGACAAACTAGCTAAATGATCCAAGGACAAATGTGCTTTCCAAATTTTGGTATATTTTGGCTGTCAACATTTTAAAGCTTTTTGAGACTTTTTGATGTCCTTACACCTGTGTAGAATGACTGAAGAAATCACTGAGTTAAGTTATTGTTGCTTTAAGGTTTATATGCTTAGTTTCGATTACCTACAGCAGTTTCGTAGCGCGCTACGAAACTGCTGTAGATGACTGTTTATATTGAAAACTTGAGTTTGAATGCTGAGGTCAGCAAATATTTAAAGGGATGACTTAATGCCAGCATGGAGACTATAGAAAGTCAGTCAGATGTTTAAAAAGGATGCCAGGTGTAAGTATTCGAAGAAAAGGTGAAATTTTGTCTTTTGTTGAAAGTTTTCACTTTATGTCCGAATTTTTAGGGTTTTGATAGAGCTGCCGAGGTGTTGAGTGGTACACATGTTCAATTATGGGATGGCCAGGTCATTAGTTTTCTTCAATCATACGGGACTATCAGGGGATTAAATGGCTTGAAACATGATCATTAATGCATAAACACTAATGGGAGGCAGAAACCGTGAATGTAGGGTACATATTCTTATTGGTTGATGAATCATCTACACATCAGGCATCCGAAGCTGCTCATCCATTGAATGTGTTTTCAGTTTGTTTTGGCTATTATTGAAGTGCCACAAGTGTCAAGTTTCCAGAACACAGCAAAGTACACGAGGAGATAGACTTGAAGTGTCAATGTAATGGAGTCCTCTGTTTTCGTAGCACAATATCTCTTGTAATTAATTAGTTTGTTTATGATATAGATAAGGTCATTAATGACAGAGTTCCGAGCTCCCTTCATGCTTGTTGAGGAGTCTCAGGTAGTAATGTTTTGATTGGCTATATATAGAAATGACTCATATGTAAAAAAGGTTGGACATTTTATAGAAAAACAGAGTTGTTTTGGGCCATTGTAAGACTTTTTTGACAGTAATAGTAAAACAGTGTTGTTCTCTACTCAAGATTCTCGATGGATTGTTATGTTCAAATATAATGATGGTGTTTTATACTTTATGTTCTTTTATAGCCTTGTTGTAACACAATCACTCAGAATTCATAATCTTATGCTCTGACTTCCTGTGTGTTTGGCAAGCTATGTTTTGATGGAGTATGTTTGACATGTAATGCAAAGAGCCTTGACTTCCATGAGATGACTATGTTTTCCTTGTTTACTTAATATATTAGACTCCATAGCCCAATGAGAACCAGTTTGATATGTTTCCAACCAGCTTGGCTTTCATGAGTGAATAAAGAGTTAGCCATCTTTTGTAGTGAATGTTTTTTATCAAGAGTGTGTGAGAGAGCCCTCTCTGATCAAAGAGGCTAATCTTTGATCTAAAGTTAGGTTGAAAGAGTTACATGAAATCTTGCTTGGTTGCAGCCCTCAGTAGTGATTTTGTGATAACAGGAGCGAGGGCATCCACAAGCTTGCGTTGGACCAAAGGTAGGCCCTAAAAACACTTGTTTTCTATTGTTTATTAAAGCATATTTAAAGAAAGATAGTGTCTGGTTGGTTTGCTTGTCATTAGGTCTTCTTTAGATTCTAGGAAGGTCTATCTTGTCCGCAAGATCGACACATTCCGTGCGACAAAATGGGGACCATACTGGGGACTTGATTGTTTTCTTTATCTATACTTTGACCTGAGAAATTGTATTTTCTGTTTCTGTTTTTGACTTGATGATTGTGGGATTGGGTGAATTTAGTTAATCTTGAGTTAGTTTTCCTTTTTCATAGTTTTGGGAGAGGTACGCACCCTCTGAGTTAAGCACAGTGCGTACTTGTACGCACTTTTGCTTTGTGCACAGAGCGTAGACGCGCCTGTGTAAACAGGTTGCCTGCGTACCCTATCAAAAATTTGAAATTTTTAAATTTTTCTCTTTTTTACAGTTTAGAATTTGTTTATAGGTTTTAGCCATTGCCCAGACCTGCTTGTTCCCTGTCAAAAACTTTCCTTGGTTTAATTTCATTAGCATTAGGGTTTTAGGTGGAATTCCTAGGAATTTTGCTTGTTGGGTTTGTTTTTCGTTTTGGTTGTGTAGTGGCTCTTAGCTTAGAAGCCGTAGGGACCTCAGATTACCTTGGTGTCTACCAGTCTTCTTATGAGTCTGACCATTGATAAAATCTCCCCTTGTTGAGGAATCCGCTTTGAGTTTTCTCATTTCAAAATTTCGAAAAGCTTGTAGTTGAAAGTTTGGAATTTTCATTTTTAAAAAAAGAAAACGAAAGATTGGTTGTTTTTTGACTAATTGTGATTCTGCATAAATTAGTCCTTAGCTCACGTTTAGCTAAGTAAAACATCCTCAAAAAGACTTTTAGTAAGCTTTGACTTCAAGTAGCTTTTTATAGTTTGTATCTCTCAAAGCTAGTCATTTTCATTAGTTTTGAGTGTCTTATTTACAAAATATAAAAAAAAAAAAAAAAATCTCTTTTGGAAAAGTTTGTCTTTTGTAGAGATTGAGCGCTTTGAAAAGAAAAGGGAAAATTGTGTGAAATAGCTAGTTGTCTCGTCATTGATTGCTTTGGAAAGGAAAAGCTCTTCTTTTAATTTGTTTAATTGAGAAAGATTTGTCTTTACGAGTATTTGCATTCTCAAACTCTTTCTTAGTTTAGAAGTTCATCGAAGAGAAAAGATTGTTTAAATCATCTTAGGTGCATCTTTTTAGTGATTTCGAGTCGAGTCTTTACACCACGAGTTTCATCTTCGCCACCTCTTGACTTAAACAACAACCACTAAAATTAATGCTTCAAGTAAAATTCACCTAGTAACATTTTATTTCTAGGGCTCTGATACACCAACTTAGCTCAGGCTAGTGTCTTGGAGTAGGAGAGTAATTAACTCTCCAAGACAGTAAAAAACAAACAAGTAGCTATAACTTGTGGTAGGAAGAAATCCAATTGTTGCATTTATGCTCTGGGAAAGCTCCTCTTAAAGGAGAAGCACGAGATCGTGTCCAAACCAGTGTGGGAATCAATCCTTCCTCATTGGGAACGACGCCAGATATTCACGTATTAAAAACGGTAAACCTCGGATTAACCATTGTCGAGGAGCCTGGGGTCACTTGTTGGTAAACCTTGGATTATGTCAAGGAGCCTTCAAGGGGATTGAGCTTGCTACTCTGCCCTTGCGTGCGTATCGGATCGTAGACTGTTCCCCCAGGTGTATTTGTCTCAGTTGGTAGCCTTAGTGACCATATTCTTTAGGATTCTTCCTAAGGTGACAGTGGTGGGAAGATCCCACTGTACCTGGAGCAGACGTCGGCTAGACTCACTTGGATTTTCTGGGGGGTTCACTTCACTCGAGACGGTTAAGTGGAGGAACTTGGTCCACTCTATTCATTAAGCAGGTTTCTGGGGTAACTGTTCCAACCGCCATTTCTGTACTGAATTCTGTGACGTTGGATTTCATCACCAACTAGTGTTTTCGGTCCGGAAAGTTACTGTTTGTGTGTGTTTGATCTCTAGATTCTTTAGGCGTGTGATTCAAATTTGTTTGGTTCTTTAGAGGATTTAGGTGTTTTTCATTGAGATTTTACTTTGTTTGCATGTGAAGTAGTTAAAAGTTTTTAACTGTGGCTGAATTACCAAGACAGTCCCGTAGACTTCGGGGCCAGTCTCCTGAGTTTGTAACCGTGGCTGATTTATTGAGGAAGTCCCGTAGACTTCGGGGCCGACCTCCTGAAGAAGTCCCGAGCCATCTTGAAGGCTTGAAAGTCCTCGTAACTCCTAGTGGTAGTAAAGTTGGTTCACCTAAAGAAGGAGAGTCTTCATTGGTTTTACATCCTGATTACCAGACTCTAGAAACAGGTTATAATCCTGAATCTATTTCGGTTTCCGAACTTGCTGGTAGATTTTCATCTACTAGTGATATAGGTGAAGAACTTGAGATATCTGAACCTGTTACTCCAACATCGGGGTTTGTCTCTCCAACTTCTAGTGGTCCTAATTCACCTACGGTAGAAAGAGTAATCACCGAAAATCTTCCTTCTGGTTTGATAGCTATTGAAGAACTTGCTCCAGAAGAAGAAGTAGGCATCCCTATCCTTGAAAATCAACCGGTTGTTGATCTAAGGGAGCGTGAATCAATTTTTTACAGTCCACCTAGAAGTACTAATTGGTATCTTTCTTTGACTAATTATTTGGAAAACCCAGTGTTAAGTTTTTCACCACCTCGTGCTCCTTATCACCCTAGAGGTTTTTATACTCCTGTAAATATGTCAGGTCAGTCGTCCATGTTTACTCAATCGCCTGAATCTTTTTTGTACGGCGGTCCTTCTGTTCCCTCTGGGTATCAGTCACTTTCTGGTACTTTTTCGGGAGCATCTCCTCAACCCATTGAACAAGGGTTATTCACTGGAAACAATGGTGCAAAGCTGTTGAGCGTAGAAGACATTCTTATGATGTCAGGTTCTATTCCCAATTCTCAACCTCAAGGTGGCTAGTTACCGCCTGGGGGGCAGCCTCAATTAACGCCTGGGGGGCAACCTCAAGGTACACAATTTGCATCTGGGGGGCAACGTCAAGGACAGTACGTACCTACGGTACAATACGTTCCTCAAGGTCAACCCCAGACTCAATATGTACCCCAAGGTCAACCCCAGTATCAATTTATACCTCAAGGTCAACCCCAGTATCAGTGCGTGCCTCAGGGGTATCTACCCCAAGGTCAGTACTCGAACCAAGGTTTCCAACCACCCCAAGGTCAATCTTATGTTCAAGGAACGGGAAATGTACCTTTCAATTATCAATTCTACCCTCAACCTGGTTATGGTCCTCAATATTCTCAACCTGTTATGGGTCAGTACCCCGGAATGAACATAGTGTGGGAACCATCGCAAACTCAACAGGTGTTGCAGCCAAATGTACAGTTGTCATCTCAAACTGGACAACCCTTAGTTTTTGGTTCACCCCAGCAACTAGTCCAGTCTAATATTCAAACTTCTGTACCTTCGGTAGTTTCTCAGTTTGGGCCTACTGTGCCTCGTACTCCATCTCAAACGACTGCTGCAATTTCCGCAACATCTGTTCAATCTACCCCACCTACTTCTGGAGTATCGACAGCTCCGGTTTCTACTGTTCCTGTATCTACTCCTCAGACATCTTTACCACCGTCTGGATCCACAATTCAAACTACGGTTCAGATGCCTGTAGGACAACCTGGTTTAAGTACGGTTGTCACAAGTCAACCACAATTCACCTATCAACCGTACCAGGGACAGTACCAATTCGGTCCTGCTGTCCAACAGCCAGTTTATCAGTATCAACCGTATCCTGGGTACACTTATCAACAACCTCAACAACCCCAGTACGGTCCGGTTAATCCTGGTTTTTCGGGAGGATACAATATCTCGAACGCGATTCCTATTCCTAGTTATCCTGGATATCCTCCTCCTGGGGCTGGTCTCATGACCCAGAGTTTTAGGGATCCTAATCGGCAGTTACCGTTTATCGTAACTTTGGACTTACCAGACTTGTTGCGCCTAACGAACGATCTGATTAATTATCTTCCGTTTTGGCCGCCAATGCCGAATAAGTTGCCCAGTGACATTCCCAAGTTCGAAGGTAAATCTGGAGAGGACCCGTCAAACCATGTGATGACTTACCACCTCTGGTGTGCGTCTAACTCCATCACAGATGATTCGATCTGTCTTAGACTTTTCCAGCGCACTCTAATTGGTCTCGCGGCCAATTGGTACATTGAGTTACCGCGAGGCACTTTTATAATTTTAGTCAGTTAGCTACCTCGTTTTTAACTCATTTCCAGTTGCCAGTCCGATATGACAATGGCACGGAATTGTTAACTTCGCTAAAACAATCGACATCCATTTATATTTCAGATCATATTCATGAGTGGAGACGTCGACGACGTTTAGTGAAGGTATTTATTTCGGATCAAATCTTGGCTGAGTGGTTTGTAAAATCTTTGTTGCCAAGGATCACTGAAGATGTTGCTAAAGCCGGAGTTGTTACTGAGGAGCAAGTGATTGCTCAAGCACATTACCTTGATTTGGTCTATACGCAGTCAGGTACGTTACACAAAAAGATCCCCGATCTTCCCAAGTCAAATCAAATCACTGCAGCTCCTTTGTGATCTCATGCCGCTGACGGTATGATTGGTACGGTTAACACTAAAAGTAAGAAGAAGTCTTCCAACAATTCATCTCCTATCATAACCTTGCCTGATTCCTCGACAGGAGATTCTTCTGCAGAGGTTTCCGCCGATATTCACGTTGTAGAGTCATCTATGGCTAAATCAAAATCCGGTGGGAAGAAGAAAGGAAAGAAGAAGAATAAAACGGACAAAAATTCAAAAGGGAAACCTGAAAAGGCGGAATCCAATGATGAAAAGCGCAAACCTAGTTATCCATGTCTCATTTGTGATGAAGAACATTTTACAAGAGACTGCCCTCATCGAGCAGAGGTTGTAAAGATCGTCAAAGGTTCCCAAACTCCTGTTGTCTTGAAGGATCCATTTCCAAGTCAAGACAGTAAGATGATAGGTTCTTCCTCGAGTGCCAATGAAGAACCCATATTGATGATGTCCCATGTAAAGATTGCGACTCGATCGCAAGATTATGGTAGTAAAAGTCCTGTTGATGGCAAAGAAGCAGAATCTTCTCATTCTAATCCATCAACCTCAGCTCCCGGTTCCGATCCACTACAGATCGAGAAACCTAATCCAGACTTAGTAATCAAACCGCCCGCCAAGGGTATACTCGAAAGTCAACTTTCAATCCACATGCGAGAGCGGCTCAGAATTATAACATTGTTGAGGATTTAGTTGTTTCACCCTCAGGAATGTCGGCTTTGGAAGTGCTGCAATCATGCCCAGCACAACGTAAATTACTTTTGTCGGCTATAGGAGTTGTTGATGTTCAGGACCCGAACCTAATAATCTTTGATCTAGAAAATAGTACACCGCGTTTGCCTCATCAAATGGCTTTGCAGATCCTAGTGATAGTCAAAAACATGCCTATTCATCGGACTGTAATTGATGAGGGAGCCTCAACATGTATTATGTCAATACAGTGTTGGAGATCGCTTGGTTCTCCTTCACTAAATCAATCCCCGAAAATTCTTAAGGCCTTTGATGGCCGTGGGTTTCAACCTTTTGGCATTCTACAGGATTTTCCTATAGGGGTTGAAGGAAAAACCGTTAGTCTAGATGTGGAGGTGGTTGATGCCCCTCTAGACTACAACCTTCTCTTGGGTCGAAGTTGGTCATACGCTATGACAGCGGTCGTTTCATCGGTCTTTAGAGTCATAAAATTTCCACATAATGGAAAGATCTTAACAATAGACCAGCTAGCTTACTTTTCATCCGACCCAGCCTCTTCGGAGAGTATTCAGCATGTCGGTAAAACGACTATCCCATATAAGGATGTTGGAGTAGGATTAGTTAAAGATTCCGGTTTACTGGGAACTTTTCCTTTTCCTCCAATCAATGCATCATCTTCATTTGCAACCATTCATATGATTACCTCAGACACTATTTTTTATGACGATCCTTGGATCGTTCCTTCTGAATCTGAAATAGACTCATTTCGTAATTCCATGCCTTTGAGTCCATATGAAATTGCCTATGAAGCCGTGCAGTCTTTTTCCGACCCGTATTCAACCAAAAATGACTTAATGAATGTGGTCCGTGAGGAATCACTTTTCACATCAACCTCGGATTTAACTACGTTTTCTGAACTTGTTCACTCTGATGAGCAAATTCGTGAAATCCTATGCGTAGATGATTTACCATGGAAAGATCTCCATCACAGATCTTCGTTTTTACCTGAGGATGATCGTTTTGAAAATAATTTCTCATCAATCTTTACGACTGAATATGTCAAGGAACCTCAGAATCCCATGAAACATCTCGATTCAGAGTTAAATTTGGGAAACATCTCTCGAACTATTCCCATTGACATTTCGGTTAAGCCCGAAATTGTTGAGAACATTCATATAGGTGCCTCGTGTACAGTTGACGAAATTCAATTATATAAGGCCCTATTTCAATAATTCTGCGACGTGTTTGCCTGGTCCTATGAGGAAATGCCAGGAATTGATCCCACGATTGTTGTTCATGAGATCAAGACTTACCTGGACGCTAAACCCTTCCGGCAACGTTTGCGTCAAATTCACCCACGAAAAGCTGCTGCAATTAAAGCAGAAGTTGAAAAACTGTTGAAAGTAGGTTTCATTTATTCGATCCCGTTAACAGATTGGGTATCGAATATTGTTCCGGTTAACAAAAAACAAGGGACAATAAGAATATGCATCGATTATAGGGACATTAATCGAGCCTGTCCAAAGGACAATTATCCAACTCCCTATATCGATCAAATCATTGATGATTGTGCCGGCAGCGAAATATTTTCCTTTATGGACGGTTTTTCCGGATACAATCAAATCAACATTCTACCTACCGATCAACCAAAAACGGCTTTCATTTGTCCATGGGGGACATTTTCTTATTGCAAATTACCTTTTGGGCTTAAGAATGCCGGAGCAACTTTTCAGAGGGCGATGTCTTATGCGTTTCATGACATCAAGCACATTGTGCAACCCTATCTCGATGACTTGCCTGCTCATTCATTACATCGAGCTGATCACCTCATCCATTTATGAGCAATCTTTATGAGGTGTAGGCATTATCGTATTCGGTTGAACCCACACAAATGTGTCTTCTGTATAGAAACGGGTCGATTGCTGGGATTTGTAGTTTCGAAGGCCGGCATTCGCGTTGATCCCTCGAAGTTCGAAGCTATCATCAATTTGCCTCCTCCTTCGAGTCTTCGCCAACTCCAAAGTTTGCAGGGGAAAGCAAACTTTTTACGACGATTCATTCCTAACTACGCCGAGGTTACAAAGGGTTTTACACGGTTGTTGAAACAGAACACTCAATTCTCTTGGGATGAGATAGCTCAGAAATCTTTTGATGCACTCAAACACGCGTTGACCCATGCACCGTTGTTGCATCCTCCCAACTACAACCAGGATTACTTTTTGTATCTCGCCGCCTCCCATTCCACTATTGGAATGGTCTTAGTTCAGGAAGATGAATTCGGAATGGAACATGTGATATATTACCTTAGTCGCATGTTAAATCCAACTGAGCTAAAATACTCACATGTGGAGAAATTGGCATTGGCAGCCGTTCAAGCTATCCAACGTTTTCGTCACTACATTTTACTACGTAAAACTACGGTAATTTCGGATTGCAACCCTATGATCTACATTTTGACCAAACAATTGCTAGGGGGCAAGTACTCTAAATGGATCATTATCCTACAGGAGTTCGACTTGGAGTTTGAGAAATCTAAGTCTAAGAAATCTTTAGTTTTTGCAGAGTTAATGTGTGACTTCCCGCATGCTGACACAGAAACTGTGGCAGAGGAGCCCATTGCGGACGAATCTTTGTTTCTAATCAGCACTTTAGATACGTGGTATGGGGATATCATCGTCTATCTCCAGACCCAATCCTTTCGGCCAGAAATTTCAAGGTCGGAACATTGGAAAATTCGCTTCCAGTCCCAACAATTCAAAATTATTGGAGATACTCTTTATCACCGTGGGGCGGACTCTATTTTTCGACGTTGCTTAATTCACGAAGAAGCTGAAAGGGTTCTAAATGACTGTCACTCTGGAGCATGTGGCGGTCATATGTCTGGGCATGCCACAGCCCAAAAGATATTGCGCGCCGGCTATTTCTAGCCGTCCTTGTTTAAAGATTGTATTACGGCGGTCCGAAAATGCCACAACTGCCAGATTTTTGATCGTAAGATGTGCGCTCCACCTGCTCCTCTCCACCCTATAATTGCCACTGGTCCTTTTGCCAAATGGGGTATCGATTTTATTACATGTAACCCTCACTCGGCTGGGGGGCATGCGTATATCATCCTTGCGGTAGATTATTTTACTAAGTGGGTCGAGGCGATGCCTACATTCGAGGCAGACGGCAAGACAGCTGCAATTTTTGTGTTCAATCATATAATTGCTAGGTTTGGTGTCCCACAAGCAATAATCACTGATCATGGGTGTCATTTTCGAAACGTTATGATGACCGAACTTACAGGCCAGCTTGGTTTACGTCACGATAGTTCAACTCCTTATTATCCACAAGCAAATGGTCTGGTTGAATCCATCAACAAAGTTTTAGTTATCATGATCCGACGAATCATTGGGATTCATCGGTCGAATTGGCACAACATGCTATTTTCAGCGCTTTGGGCATACCGAACTTCAGTAAAAACATCAACAAGGTTCACTCCTTTCCAACTAGTCTATGGTTTGGAAGCTGTGTTACCCATTGAGTGCAAAATCCCATCACTGCAAATGGCCATCGAGTTACTTCCAGCTACTTCCGAAGAGGAAAAGCGTTTGTTACACTTAGCTCAATTAGATGAGAATCGACGTGATGCTGCATTGGCGATCGAGACTCACGCAAAACGTATGAAAGCTCAGTATGATCGGAATGTGACCCCTCGAAATTTTTTGGAAGGAGACCTAGTGTTATTGTATGATCAAGCTAATGATAAATTAGGCGCTGGGAAATTCGTTCCTATGTGGCATGATCCCTATATTGTTAAGCGAAAGCTAGCAAAAGGGGCCTATGAATTGGTAGACTTTGATGGGGACTCTTTGGGTAAACCCAGAAATGGCCTTTACTTGAAGAGGTACTATGCTTAAACGAATGGGGTATGGAGATTTTTAGTTAGGATAGTTTTTCTTTCTAGCTGGTGTGTTTTAGTTTACAAAGTGTGCTTAGTTTAGAGAGTGTTTTTCCGTCATTATTCCTGCTTATCTTGGTTTTACTCTTGATATTGCAGATGTCGATGCCTCTCCAAACATACATTGGATTTGCTGATGGTGCTTGTCATAATACACGGAACATCTCTTCCGCAGCTTGGGTTATCTATTCACCCTCTGACGAGTTAGTTTCTATGCATGGGGTAAGCCTCGGTCAAACAACAAACAACATTGCAGAGTATAGTGCAGTGATTGAGTTATTATCTGAATCTATTTCATTTGGGATTCAGAGTTTGATAATGAGCTTGGATTCTGAACTCGTTGTATTACAGCTTAATAGTGTGTATGCCATTAGAAATCTAGTGTTATTAAGATTATTTTTGAGAGTGCGTCTCTTGGAACGTGAGTTTGATTACATTGAATATCAGCATATTCCAAGGTCTTTAAATACATTAGCAGATGCAATTGCTTCTCGAATGTTAAATAGACATTTGCAATAATCATACATGTAAATTTAAAACCATTCCATAATATGATTTACAAGAGAAGCCGGTAATAGTGATATATATATATATATATATATAGGAGTGTGTCAAAAATACATCGTCTTCGATCATAGGTTGAAAAACACCTTATGATCGGCAAAAATGATAAGTACAAAAAACAAAAATGTCACATGTGCCCACAAAAGGCGATCATCCTATCACTGGTGATGATATCTATAAGAAACCACTGCCCGGGCCACCTTGCAAAGGAACCTCCTAAAAGGTCCCGAGACTCCAATCACATAGCGCTGAAGTCGATGAGGAATGTCATCTATAGTGGTCTCAGGAATATCCCCTGTCAAGCGCTCAAGATGACCCTCCAACTCGGCCAAAACCTCTGCTGATTCGTCCTGTGGGGCTGGCGCGGGTGCAACTGGTTGCCTCCTCTCGAAAGGTCGGAGAGCGGCTGGTCGCTGTGGACCCACATCTGCATTTGAAATTTTTACTATCAGTTTTGAGACGATGAAAAATATAAAAAAAAAAAATTAAAATAGGAAAAGTTGAAAAGGATTTTACCTGACTCGTCCCACTGCTCTCTTGGTGGAAGAACCATGTATGGGTCACCACGGAAATCTATCCCAGCGTAAGGGAAATCCTGAATGGAAAATACCTGGTTTTCCAACCATTGGAAATACTCAGGTTTGAACCGAGCAACTTCTGTCCTCTCGTCCGGGTGACGGGCCATGACTGCGACCCATCGCATCAGTTTGGGCTCTCGAGGAAGCCCAGCTCCAACAGTAAGATGTTGTGGGATCAGCATAGGAACCCTCTCCAGGCCAAAACTCACAACCAAAGCCCCATAACCAAAGGTCTTTAGTCGTCTGCTCTTGGCCCTGGTCAGTTGGCCTTTCACATTGGCCAACACAGCATTGCACCAGTTGAAGATGGTGCCTCGAAAGCAATCAACTGCCATACGCATCTGGGATCCGGTGGCAACATGTAATGCGGCAGCTCCGCAGAGTCTGGTGACGGTAAACGCAATCACCATGAGCTCAGGACGGGATATGGTCTTTATGTCTATCCCTTTGTCTTTAGCCTGGCTGTTGCAGTACTCTAACCGGAGGCTATCGACAGACTGGCCACCCGGCCTAGTCCCGAATAGAGTCAAGTCCTCGCCTCTCTTAGGCAAACCAGTCAAGAAATAAATGTCCTCCGGCTCGATTTCGAGCCGGTGCCCGCCAATGAAGAAGCACTGGTCCTGTATGCTCCATCTATCAACCAGCCACTGCAAGAAATCTACCTGAGCCCTCATGCCAGGAATGGTCCAGAATTTGTACAGTCCGCACACCCTCAAAGCATCAAGTGAAGGCTGATGATTCCATGCGGCAGTATCCACGTCCTCATGCTCCCGTTCACGCCAATCTAGCATGATATACTCTCTGCATCAAGTATAAAGATTAATTAGATTGCTAGAAAACATTTTGATTGGTCCATTTTTGAGAAATTTTGGGTTCAAAACCCTTGCGGTGGGGTACGCACCCTCCGAGTTAGACACAGTGTGTGGGTACGCACTTTGTCTACACGGAAGGTGCGGACCCCGAGCTTTTTCCCAATGGAGAAAAAGTCGGGGTCCGCGGGTCCGCAATGGTAAACCTGCGGACCCCCGCGCGCAGGTTTTGCGCCTAAAAACCCTCCCAAAAAATGAAATGAGGGACTAAATCAAAAAAATAAACAGTTGAAAATGAAGAGTAGGATGATGTGGATTACCTGGAGAAGACGGCGCTCGATTCCAACGGTTGGATTTTCCACAATCTTCACGGGAAGTTTTCTAAGCAAAAGCACTATTTTCTCACCCAAACTCGAACGGTAAAAATGAATTGACAAAGGCCCTTTTTATAAGTTTTTTGAGTAAATAAATCGCAAATTTGTTTATGTTTCACTTTGAAAAGGTATTTTGCAACGCTTTTATCCATTTCAAACAGGTATGAGTAATGTTTGTGTTTTTGTGCAGAATAAAGGATTATTCAGGCGAAATCTATCATTTTCAACGAAAAAACAAGTAGAGTCATCTTTAAGCCCTTTTCTGACTCCTAAAATATGAAAAGATTGCCGAGCGTTTCTTTTACACTCGTTAAAACGGAATTAAAAGACGGTCCACTTACAGCTCTTTTCCGACCGTAAAAACATGAAAAGATTGCCGGATTTTTGTCGTTTCAAATTCGATATTGGTTATAAAACGACATGTCGTTGATCGCTTTTTTACTTTTTTGGATCAGTGACACTAATAACGAAAAGTACTCGGTTGTAAAAGATCAAGTGGTTCTCTCAAGTATTATTTTATACTTTTTCGGGCTTGGGAGACACCAATTTACGAAAAAGGTCAACCCTGGAGTCTTCTTAAGTTTTTCAGACTCTCTAAAATTGAAAAACGCCGAGTTTCTCCTATACTGGACTCGTTAAAATTTCACAGTAAAGGACCTATTCAATTACAAACAGGAACGAACCACTCCTTCTTAGGGTTCAAATCTAAACTAAGTTGGACTCATCCGAAGGATGAGCTTATAATCAAGAAAATGTTATCCTCCTCAAGCTTGTCAAAATAAAGAAGTACTTGCCAGAAATGGTGGGGGAAAAGAGAGGAAAATGAGTCTGTTTGTCATACTTTGTAACCACTCTTGAACACGACACTTTTATTCACCTGGGTTGGGAAATCCTTTTCCTAACAGTTGATCAAACCACATTGAAAGTCTTCAGCCGGTTTCTGGGTATTAAATTTGGGTCAATTGTCACCAAGCCATTTGTCGTGTCGTTATGTGTTCAAGAGGTCACTGCCAATAAGCCATTCATCTGCAAAATATCTGTCATCCATCTTGACCATCCCTAAGTCAGTCCTTGCAACTAAATTTTTTCAACTTGATCTATGATTTCGTGTTGTGGGCTTGCCTACGACGGATCGCTTTCAATCGACATCAGCTCATTATCTAGAATGACGATCTAGAAATCGTCAGTACCTTGAGATCTACATGCCTCAATGGCAGGTTTCTCGCCTTTGACGACAGTTTCATCATTGACTTTCGATCGAAGGATTCCGTGATATGTTCGACATCAACACATTTACTCACATCTCATGGATTGTACTGGGTACTTTGAGAGCCATTGACATCACTGGTGGTTTCTCTCACACTTGTTAATAGTTTACATCATTGACTGGTAATCAAGTGGTTTCTATCATGTTCGACATCAACACATTTATTCGCATGGATAGAATCGTACTATTTCGGGAAGTAGAAATGAAGACCCTGGATCTAGTTTCCACCATCCAGGCTGCGAGGAATTTTGTATTGATTATGTTGTGGACTATTCATAAACAGATGGCTGCGTCCATACTGTGTTCACACGAGTCTATACTTATGATGTTTTACAAGATCATTCCTATATCAGAGTAGTAGATAGGTTTCTAGTTAGTTTTGATCTGAGTATGGGAATGCCTACCTCAGCGATGATATGATCTCATATATATATCTTGCATTAAATGTTTTTACAGGTTCCGACCGGGCTCTCCACAAGATAATCCTCGAAATGATAAAGTACTTCACTCTTCCTATATGATAAATGAAATCCTCATCTATTACAGACTTCGCACTTTAGGGGGCAATCTGTTACACAAAAATATCGTCACCATGATTATTTGCAGTCAGTATGGGTCTATCATCACTTGTACTGTCCTCCTAAGCAATTCTAAGACCTCAGCTCTTCAAATCAAGCTTTAGAAGTGGGAGAAAGACATTAAATATCCATGTAACTATGGTTCCGCACTTTCTCTCATGGTCACCTACAGTCCCGCACCTTCTGTGTACAAAAGTTGCGTACCTACCCGCTCTGTTCCTAACGGTGAAGGTGCGGACCCCTGTGAAAGTCAAAAGGCGCAAGTTTTATCTTAAAAAACTCACTTTGGGTTAATTATAGAGTTTTCTAGAAGGAATTTTGACGTGGATTGTTCGCTCTGAGGTGGTTCATGCATCCCAAAAGAGAAGGAGCTAATCCCTTGACTAAAGGAGCTATCCCTTTGAAGGAGGGCTTTATCCCTTTGAAGGAGGACCTAGTAACTTCCCTCCATTGCACTATAAATATAGGCATTGGGGTGAGGACTAGGGAGGTTAGAAGATGAACATTTTGAGGGTAAATTCTGGTGAAATTGAGACTCTTTGGTTGAGCTTGAGAGGAGAGATCACATACCTTTTGGTTCCATTGCAGAGTGAGTGAAACTTGTCAAAGTAGAGGAGACATCTTGTTGGACCCTGGGAGGAGCTTGTACAGCGTCAAGGCAAAGGTTGTAAGGTTCTTATTATTTTGAATTAATACAATCAAACTCATTTTTCTCAACAAGTATCTTATGTTATTTGTTTCATGGACTCCTTGACTTTCATGTTAAATATGTTTTATGCAATTGGTTTTTCAAGTGATATTTAATTTGTTTGCCTTGTTTGTGTTTGCAGATTCATGAAGAGGAGCTCATTTGGATCAAAGGAGCGAGGGCATCCACAAGCTTGAGTTGGACCAAAGGTAGGCCCTAAAAGCACTTGTTTGCTATTGTTTATTAAAGCATATTTAGAGAAAGATAGTGTCTGGTTGGTTTGCTTGTCGTTAGGTCTTCTTTAGATTCTAGGAAGGTCTATCTTGTCCGCAAGATCGACACATTCCGTGCGACAGATCCCGTACCTGATAAATGTTATTTAATTGAGACACTATCAATTGAGAATCAAGATATACTACCAACGAGTCGATCCCATGAGAGATTGCCTCGGATAATAAATTAATAACAGCAGTATACTCGGCCATATTGTTTGAAGCAGGACCGATGCACATGCCTCTTGATGCCATCAATTGACCAGTTGGATAATAGAGTACCCAAGCAACGGAAGCAAGATTCTGAGTGTGCCGACTAGCACCATCGGCGAACCCAAAATAGACCAAATCATCCATCAACACCTGCCACAGCAGACCAAAAAGTGTTGATATCAGAAAACTCTCGATGATATATGTACAAATATACATAAAATACAAAGAATCCATTGCCTGGTCAAAACTAAGCAAAGTACTTCTTTAGGTAGAGCCCGTTGCGGGGCTCCGCCAGCTTGTTTCCTTCGAAATCAATTAACTCATACGATCCTTTTTCTAAAACTCATTTAATAATGAAAGGATCGTACCACATAGGCTTAAATTTTCCTGCCCCCAAGGCGTCCTTATCTTGGTCATAGACCAGGACAAGGTCGCCTTCAGAAAAGACTCGAGGACAGACAGACTTATCATACTGTGTTTTAACCCTTTTCTTATGGGCCTCATTCATTGTGGCGGCAACTCGACGCTGCTCATCGAGATGTTCCAAGTGAACTAGGCGCTCCTCGAGACTCGAAGTCTCTGGAAGAAGCTCAATAGCCAACTTAAGATATGGAATTTCACATTCAACCGAAAAGATAGATTCCATCCCATAAACCAACTGAAAAGGAGTAAAACCGGTAGCCATTTTGATAGAGGTTCGGTATGCCCAAAGAGCCGAATACAACATAATGTGCCAGTTGGACCGATTTTTATTGATTGTCCGTTGGAGTATCGTCTTAAGAGTTTTATTGACTGCCTCGACCTGTCCATTGGCCTGAGGATAATAAGGGGACGAATGCTCTTGGCAGAAACCTAATTTAAGAGCCAATTCGGACATCAGTTGATTCTGGAAATGACTGCCATGGTCAGTGACAATCTCTCTTGGGATACCGAATCTTGAGATAACTTGATTGAAAAGAAACAAAGCTGTCATGTCACTATCGTTCTTATAAGTAGGCATGGCCTCAGCCCACTTTGTAAAGTAGTCTACAGCCACGATAATGTACTTGTAATTCGCCGCTGAAGGCAGATTACAAGTTGTAAAATCAATACCCCACTTGGTAAAGGGACCGACGGTGACAACGGGAAAAAGGGGAGCTGGATGCGCGCGCATCTTCCGAGTAAAAATTTGACACGGGTGACAGCGTTTGACCGCTTCCACACAGTCTTTAAAGAGTGAAGGCCAAAAATAGCTGGCACGTAAGATGCGCTGGGTTGTAGCAAGCCCTGATAGATGACCGCCACAAGCTCCACTGTGGCAATCATTGAGCACAGACTCTGCTTCCTCTAAGGTTAAACAGCGCCGAAGGATTGAATCAACCCCTCGACGATATAATGTGTTACCAATGATAACATAGTTTTTAGCCAGGTGACGTAATTTTCGACGTTCATCCTTGGAGAAAGTAGAGGGAAACTTCGAAGTCTAGAGATAGACAATGATATCTCCATACCAAGGGTCGAGTGAAGAGATGAGGAATAAATGTTCTTCGGGAAAACTTTCCTCATAAACAGTATCCTCTCCACAAGGAAGCTCAGAAATTAGCTCCGCGAAAACCATGGATTTCTTAGACTTGGCAGACAAGAACTCGAGATCGAATTCTTGCAAAATGACTATCCATCTATTATATTTGCCCCCAATCACTCGCCTACTAAGGACAAATTGAAATGGATTGACCGCCGCTAAGATAAAAGTTTCGCGTAGCAAGATATAATGACGGAGCCTCTAGACAGCATGGACAGCTGCCAAGGCCAACTTCTCAACCGGAGAATAGCGAAGTTCAAGACCTATTAAGCCTCGACTCAAATAATAAATCATGTGCTCAGCGAGAGCATCGTCCTCCTGAACTAGAACCATACCAATGGTTGATTCTGCTGCGGCGAGATATAAAAGGAAGTCTCTACCATAATCCGGTGGACTCAAAAGCGGGGCAGAGACTAATGCCTTTTTCAAAGCATCAAACGACCGCTGCACAAAGTTGTCCCACACAAATGGAACTCCTTTTCGTAGCAAACGCATGAACCCTTTAGTGATCTCGGCATAATTTGCTATAAACCGTCTTAAGAAATTAGCCTTCCCTTGAAGACTTTGAAGTTGTCGAATTGAGGATGGGGGAGGCAACTGAACTATTGCCTCAACCTTGAAGGGATCAACCCGAATCCCTTCATTAGACACAATGAACCCTAACAACCGACCGGACGTAACCGTGAAAATGCACTTGTTGGGATTCAACCGGATTTTATAAAAACGACATCGTTCAAAAACCAATCGAAGATGACTAGGATGATCGGTTCACTTTCGAGAACGAGCAGCGAGATCATCCAAGTATGCCTCGATGACATGTTTGATGTTGTGGAAAGCATATGACATGGCCCACTGAAAAATGGCTCCAGCATTTTTAAGACCAAAGGGCATCTTTCTATATGCAAAGGTACCCCAGGGACATATAAAAGTTGTCTTATGTTGATCTTCAGGACGGATAGAGATTTGATTATAACTTGAAAAACCATCCATGAAGGAAAAAATTTCATTACCCGCACACTCGTCGATAATCTGATCAATGAATGGCATGGAGTAATTATCTTTTGGACAAGCCTTGTTTAGGTCCCTAAAATTGATGCATACTCGGATTGTTCCTTGCTTTTTGTCCACAGGGACTGGATTAGAAACCCAATCAGTAAGAAGAACAGGGTATATAAAACCCGCCTTTAGCAGCTTCTCAACCTCAGATTTGATAGCTGCAACTTTCCTAGGGTTAACCGGCCGAAGCCTCTGACGAACTGGTTTCGCGTTTTCATATGTCTTGATCTCATGTTGAACTATAGAAGGATCAATGCCAGGCATTTCTTCATAAGACCAAGCAAATACATCACGATATTCCTTGAACAGGTCGGTGTAGATTTGAATTTCTTCAGGGGAACACTCAATTCCGATGAAGATATTCTCGATGACACTAGGGTCCCTAGAGCTGTTTATAGGTATCATTTTTGAAATTACCGACATATTACCTTCGGCACGAATGTGTGCTGGAGCCAAAGGGTTTGACACCGTACAAACATCACTAGTGAGGAGCTCGGAGAATCTAGATTCTACTTCCTGCAATGGAGGAAGAAAGTATGAACGATGGTGTAAGTCTTCCCAAGGTCGATCTATACCCATCATTACTTCGAAGATTGCTTCTTCAGAAGGTAAAACCGAATCTAAGAAGTTGTGGCAGATAATCCCTTTCTTGTTGAGAGGGAGTGTTGAAATATGGCAACAAGAATATTCCAATTTAATTTGTCCTTGAATTAAATTGTGAATTAAAATCAAATTTAGTCTTAACAACTACTTGGATATAATTAATTAATTTATTTTAATTTAATTAGTTGGAGAAATTCAAGTTAGAAGTATTTTTGAAGTCATGCAAGAGTTATCCCTTAAATTAAGGAGATAAGATTGAGTTATATTTGAGTTGTAATTAGTTAACTCAGTTTACTGAGTTAAGTCTAGTTAAATTAGTTCCAAACTGTTTGAGGAACTAATAGTGAGTTAGCAGTCAGTTGATGCATTAATGCACTCAACTAGTGCTACTCCAGTTAACTGAAGATTCCCTCTTCAGAAACTCATGCATGTATATTCTAAGAAAGACCCAGTTGAGATTAAAGCTCAAGGACAGTGTACTATCAGTTGCATGTGTTTTCTCATGGATAAAAAGCATGCATGCAGTCAAGGATTTATCCTTGAGGATTGCGCAGTTTTGAAGGAGGTTTTCCACTTGGTAATAGGCTAATCATCCAGAAGGAACAACGCAAGGAAATAGGAGCTTGTTGGGCAGAGAGGAAGGTTGGAGAGAAGCCAAGATTTCCTGTGAGCATCTGTGAGGATTGTACTGAGAGTTGGCTAGCATTGAAAGCTAAGGCTTTGTATAATTCCTATGTATTTCCACCATGTATGATAATACAACAGTGTGGGGTTTTTAGCTGAGGCTTTCCCCAAAGTATTTTCATGTGTATTGTGCCATTGATTCTTCTTCTTCTCGTTATATTGTTCAGCTCGATCTTTAAGCTTCCGAAAATTGATAGAAGAAGTAGGTTATAGTATTCTGCTTTGATTTATATTGCATTATCGGGTTAACCTATCACAGATTTTCTACAGTTTCCCATATTACCCTCCGACAAGACTTCATGTACCCGAACAGGTGTTTGAAACAGAGATGTAAAAGGATGAGAAACATACGCTTTAGGACAGGAAAGCATCTCATCGAGACAAGGGAGAAAGGAAGAACAATGATGTAGACCATTCCATGGAACTTCCTCCAGAGACATGACCTCCACGATACTCTCGTCAGTGAGGAATTCTCGTTCAAGGGATCCAGAGAATCCCAAGAACTAAGCCAAGGGGATAGAACATAAGTGTCCAGGTTCGTATTGAAGACAGTATGACATTCTAAAGCGGTTGAAGCTAGAACAATTTCTTGATAATTTATCTCCAATGGACTTAAAGGCATTATGGAGTAGGAGTATCTTTTTTGCGGACAAAGATGATCCCTCTAGCCCAAGACTGTGGGTCTAGCCTCAAACAAGACAATCTAATGTAAATTTCCTTAGATTAGAATCGAATAAGAGGGCCCACCTCTTATAACGCTAACCCACTTGATGGTGATCTTTCTTCCTTGCTCCAACTTCCTTTTGTTCCTTTCATTCAAATACCTGAAACAAACATGCAAGAAACAACAGCAAATGTGATAGCATAAAATTGAATTCAATCTACTTAAACGGTCAAGGAGTTCTAAGCTATCAAATGTAATATTACACATGATATAGGAAATAAACCATTAGTTGTATTATAACAAACTTCAAAGAGAAATACAATTGGAGCCTTGACATTGCAAGTTCCCTTCGATGTGTTTGGGTTCCAGCACCACTATAAGCATCTCACGATTCACCCTCAAAACAATAGAAGTTCAAGGCTTCTTCTTCTTTACTCCAAACCAAATAAAAAATACAAGCTTATTCTCCCTTCGCACACAAACTAGAAGGCTAAGGTTCTCAATATGACTATCAAGATTTTCAGATTATTTCAGCCCTTTCATTAGCTAGCTGAGGTTGTAAAATGAGGAGTTTATATAGATTTGATAGAGGGGAAATGGATCCTCTTATGGTGGGAGAGGCCTTATCCCTTTTGTCTTGTTCCATTTTAATAGGGGAAAGGAGCCCAAATAGTCTCTCTCAGCTCTATCTTGCTCAACCGTTTACCAAACTTCTGTTCACGAAGCTTCTAGACCTGGAAGCTTCGACTCCATTTTTTAAAACTTGCCAAAAGAGGGTTGGCATGGGTCATGAATGGCTTACCAGCATCGTTTGGCACTACACCTAGTGTTAGACTCTACAAATCGGTGTAGGGAAGAAACTAAGTGCTAGCGCCGGTCTTGAAAACTTAGTTTGAAGGAATATTCTTGGGAAATGATGTAAGAGGGAAATGTTCTGCCATGAATAGGGATGTAGGGACATGTTCTTCATGGCAGGAAAGAACATGAGGTTCAATGTAGAGGTCCTCCAAGATCGAGGAATGGGGAGTACAGGGACAGTGACAAAATGTTGTGTAACAGATGCCCCCAAAGCATGAAGGTCGAACAAGAGTGAGGGGTGAAATGCTTTATGAGTATATTCATGGAACCGAAGATCGTCGTCAGAACACCTGCAAGCATGCATATACATATACATCACTGAAACCTATAATACATGAATCTTAGTATGGATGCAGCCATCCAAAAGAAGATCATGTAAATGGATCCAAGGTATGGGTGCAGCCATCCAGTAAGAAGGATCATATCAAACCTAAGGTATGGTCGCATCCATCCAATAATGAGAAGGATCACATATAATAAGCTCATGGTATGGTTGTAGCCATCCATCTGAAAGAGACATGTATGTAAGCATGATCATGTCACATTACCCTGCAACTTGGACTTGTGTAATCTGAGCCCAGGGTCTTGCGCTCCAACACGACCTGATCAAAGTACAAATTCCGGCATACGAATAGATGTGTTGACATTGAACATGCTAGAATATCGCTTGATTACCAGTCAATGATGTGAATTGTTAACAAGCATGATAGAAACCACCAATAATGACAATGGCTCTCAAGGTACCAGTAGCACAATTCACGTAGTGTGAATAAGGAACTGAACTCGAACACCCGTGAAGTCACTCAATCTAAATGCAAGCTCTAAGGTATTGTAAGGGAGTCTCTTAGCCAACTTCCTGGATAATGGGATGAAGTCGACAGGAAGTGACCTTGTCGAAGGAGGGCCATGACGTATCCCACATCATCGACCCGAGACAAGGGATGCAATGATTATGGATGATATAGAGAATCAGGAATGAGTGTAAACTGTAGAAGGATTAAATATTGAACATATCAGTGACACGACTCCAGAGTTTGGCAGCTTATGGATCTACAGGATCCAAGGTCATGATAACATGGCAGAGATTAGATGGAAAGGCAAAAAAATGGCGACCCAAACCTAGGAAGGTCAATGATGAAATGGGGATATCCCAACCCAACACGAAGCAGAAGAGTGTCCTGTTCAAGAGTGATAAGCTGCCGACACAACTAGGAAAAATTTCCCATTTTCCCCCACCATTTCTGTCAGGTACCCCAATTATTTTTTATCACAATCTTGAAGGGGATATCATATGCTTGTAATATAAGTTCATTCTTCATGTAGATCTGACCTAGTAATATTAACAAGCCCTAGCAAGGACAAGCTCGTGTCCATCATGGTAACAAATCTAATGTCATTAAAGTTTAACGAGTTCGACAAAGGGAAAACTCGATATCATTTTCATGTTTAGAGAATTTGAAAAAGATACGAAAAAGGAAACTCCAAAAGGTCCATTTTCGTAAAGTTGTCTCTCTAGGAGGGCCCTATTTCGGGGCATCAGCTTTGGCCTTGCCTTTTCCCTTCTTTTTACCCTTAAATGATTTGTCCGCTGCAGTAGACTAGACAGCGTGAACCTTAGAGGTTTTACCAAGACGAGGTGAATTTCGAGAGGGATCATTGGAACCAGTGTTCAAGACCGACTTCTACTTGAAAGAAATTTCCTAGGGGTCTAAGACATGGAACCAATCACTCCATCAACAGCTGGAGTATTCGGAGACTTCGATGCTGTTAGACAGAATGATGGTCTTGGAGCATCGAGTAACATCTCATACAATGTGCTAGATTGTGAGTAGATGAGGTCTAAATATTGGGCACGAGCGATGGCTTTCTCCTCAGTAACACATCCACCCATAGCTATGTCCTTAGAATTTTTGCTGACGAATGATTTTGTGAACCGTTCTGTCAACAACTGATCAGCAATTTCAAACTTGATCAAGCAATGCCAATGCCTCCATTGGTGGATGAGATCGAAGATATGGGTCGCAGTGTCTTTCTTAAGTGACATAAGCAGATAGGTGGCAGTTTCATAGCGAACCGGCAACTAGAAATGAGTGAGGAAAGCCATAGTGAGAGTGTTGAAGTCATTGTAGGTACCTCAAGGCAATTCGATGTACAATTTTGTTGTAGCCCCTATGAGAGTTCTTTGAAAAATTCATAGGCAGATAGAATCATCAATACGAATTGGAGGAGCACCAGAGGTGATATGTCATCACGTGGGCTTGTGGATCCTCCTTCGCTTTTCCCTCAAATTTCAGGCAATCGCTTGAAACTTTCGTTGGAACTGGAGGCCAATAAGGCAAATGAAGGATAGGATCATTGGTGATCCTTGAAACATATGGCAATTCCAACATGGCCAAGAACGGAAATTGCGTATTAAAAGGTATTTGGGGCCTTTGAACAAACCTGAACTACGGAATCCCTCCTTGTAGGTAAGGATTTTTCCCCCACAATGGAGGATTTTGTCCATATGGAATCTAATTTTTCCCCCATTGTAGGTTACCTTGCTCGTAGGGAGGATTCTATCCTGGGTAGACTTGATATTGTCCTGTCATAGGTCGTTGATAGTCATATGGGTTAAAAGGTTGTTGAGCCTGTTGACCTTGGACGTAAGTATTTTGAAACTACTGACCCTGGACATACGGATTTTGCACCTGTTGCCCTTGGACATAATGATTATGAACTTGTTTCCCTTGGACATAAGGATTTTCAACTTGTTTCGCTTAGACATAAGGATTTTGCATATGCTGCCCTTGGACATAAGGATTTTGAACTTGATGCCCTTGGACATAAGGATTTTTAACCTGCTACTGCAGGGGTTGACCTTGCCCTTGCAAAGGTTGACCTTTCCCCTGAACGGGCTGACCTTGTTGATATGCATAGATGGCCTGTTGCTGCAGAGGCTGGCTCTATTACTACAAAGGTTGACCTTGTGGCTTCTGCAAAGGTTGCCCCTACTGCTGCAAAGGCTGGCCTTGCGAGGACAAAGGTTGGGAGGATTTCTGAACAAACTGCATCTGCGACTGCAAAGGTAGTTATGATTGTTGCAAAGGTGGCCCTTGCAGTTGTAGCAGTTGTCCTTAATGCTGCAAAGCTTGCCCTTGCTACAATGAAGTTTTCGCTTGTTGCTGCAAAGGTAGCTGGATGGTTCCTGGATAGTTCCCGAATTGAATCTAGCCATACCCACCAGGCACAGCAAATTGGCCAGGCTACACATAAGGCCCATCTTGAGGAATGTAAGGTGGGGTAACCAAGACTTGTGAACCATATGGAACATAATATGGTTGGAACGGACCCTGAGCCATGTATGGCTGTTGATATTGGACGTTAGCTAACCTGGATGGATCAATAGGGTTAGGAATAGCACCGTAGAAAGGTTGATTTGTTCCAATCATGTGAGTTTGTGATCCGCTCACATTGGTTTGGCCTGAAATCATAAAGATATTTAGATCTTTCCCCCTAGGTGGTGGCACAGTCTGTCCACTCACTGGAGGGGTAGAAGAACTTACTGAGACCTTACTTACTGAGACTGTCGGTTGAACCAGAAGAGTCGTTTGAAACGACAAAACAAGCGAAGACGGAATGGTAGGTTGAACCGGAACTGAAGTAACTACAGTTCGTACAATTGGTCAAGAGGTCATTTTTTGGATGAATGGACCCGATGTAGGCATGGTGCCAGAAGACCAGATAGGATTCTGATATAACGATGAGGCATTAGGAGTTCCTGAAACCAACTGAGCTAGAGAGGTATAACCATGTGGTAATAAGGGCTCACTAAACTCAGGATAAGAAAGAGATGGGATGCTTCCTACATAAGGGAAATCTTCGAGAGGGAACTCATCCGCCTTCTCATCACTCACTTGAGGAGTGTGAGTAGCAGAAACTTTCGACAACTTGGAGAGGAGACTGGAATTTCGCCTTCTGACTCCATAGAAAAGAACCAGTGACGAGCCAAGGATGAATGAGGAGATGGCTCCAACAGAACACCAGTTTGATCGTACGAACTATAAGTATGATGTGGAGATACCACAAAAGGTTCTATAACCAGTCCTTGCAAACTATCAAAAGTCTGAGGACTCTCGGGAGTCTAGATAGGATTATCAGGGGATTCGGGCCAGATTCGTAAGGTCACCTAGTATCTGATGGAGGTGGACGAGAAGAAAAAGGTTGAATACTCAGAGCAATTCAAAGTTAAACACCTTGATCCTCAAGTGACTGCAGAAGTTCAGGGAAAGTTTCTCACACACAAACTAAAAGGCTAAGGTTCTCAAGATGGCTATCAAGATTTTCAGATTATTTCAGCCCTTTCATTAGCTAGCTGAGGTTGTAAAATGAGGAGTTTATATAGCTTTGATAGAGGGGAAATGGATCCTCTTATGGTGGGAGAGGCCTTATCCCTTTTGGTTTGTTCCATTTTAATAGTGGAAAGGAGCCCAAATAGTCTCTCTTGGCTCTATCTTGCTCAACCATTTACTAAACTTCCATTCACGAAGCTTCTAGACCTAGAAGCTTCGGCTCCATTTTTAAAAACTTGCTAAAATAGGGTTGGCGTGGGTCATGAATGGCTTATTAGTGTCATTCGGCGCTAGGCCCAGTGTTAGACTCTGCAAATCGGTGTAGGGAAGAAACTGAGTGCTAGCTTTGGTCTTGAAAACTGAGTTTGAAGGAATATTCTTGGGAAATGATGTAAGAGGGAAATGTTTTGCCATGAATAGGGATGTAGGTACATGTTCTTCATGGCAGGAAAGCACATGAGGGTCATTGTAGAGGTCCTCTAGGATCGAGGAACGGGGAGTACAGGGACAATGACAAAATGTTGTGTAACACATAGCATCGCCAAATGAGTCAATTTGATCTTCGGAAGGGATAATCCAAGGATCCGTGGAATCCGAGATCATATTGACTAAATGAACATTTAGAGGTGGGAGTGTAAAAGTACCCATTAAATCGGAGTCTTTGAAGAGACCTGCACCCATGCTCTCGTAAGGAATCTCAGTATTGCCCACATAAGGAACGTTACCATTGGACGATCAAGAAGAAAAGAAAGATAGTTGATCAATCATGACTATTTTTCCTTCATAAGGAAAACGAAGTACGTGGAACAAAGAAGACACCACACAAAATATGGTGTGAGTCCAGCTTTGCCCGAGAAGAAGGTTGTAGTTGAGATTGGCATCTACAACTTCTACTTCTACTTCAACAGTCTTTTCTTCTAACGTAATCGGTAAGTTCGTAATAATACCGTATGGTCGTGGACCTCTGCCATCAAAGGCTTCCAAGGTGTTTAGAGATTGGTTAAGAGGAGGAGAGTCAATGGCTTTCCAACATGAAACTGACATGATGTAGGTCGAGGCACCTTCATCAATAACCGTTCGATGAATCATCTTTCCTTTGATAAGGACCTGGATCAGAAATGTGATCTAATGAGGAAGACGAGGTACATGATTCTCTAGATCGAAAGTAATCAGACTTGAATCAGAAGGATCGATAGCACCTATAGCAGACAGCAGTGACTTCCACTGCGTTGGACAGGATTGAAGAACCTCCAAGGCAGACATCACTAAAGGCGCTTGAGCTAAATCCTTAACAATATTGTAATGTTGCACAGCTCTAGAATTCAGATTGAAAGATGACTTCCAAAGAACACCTTTAGGGGGTGGTCGGATGACGGATTCATTGTGAGGGTGCTCGATATGGAGCAGACCAAAAGAGGATGGAGTAGAAGTACAAGGAGCATCATGGGCTTATTTCTCTGTGGTCTATTTAGATGTAGCTTGATAGTCCTTGGTTCGAGTAGAGATCGAGATAGGTGACGAACCTTGCATCATGAACACTTGGGAACCTAAGGAAGCAGAATACTGAGGTTGGTCTACCAATTGGGTCTGTTGTGACGGAAAGGGTTATTTTAACACAGTCAGAGTCCCTTTTAGAAAGCGACTAACTTCAAATCGTTGGGGACAATATTTAGTGTAATGATCCTCCTCACAGATGAGGCAAGGATATTTTGGCTTTCTACGAGAAGCATCATCAGCAGAAGATTTAGGAGGGTCCTATTTTGGGGCATCGGCTTTGGCCTTACCTTTGCCTTTATTTTTACCTTTAGAGGATTTATTTGTTGTGGTAGACTAGACAACATGAACCTCAAAGGTTTTACCAGGATTGGATGAATTCTTAGATGGATTATTGGAAACAGTGTTCGAGACTGATTTCTGCTTTGAAGAAGCCTTCGTAGGAGTCTGAGACATGGAACCAATCACACCGTCAACAGGTGGTGTATCCAAAGATTTCGTTGCTGTCAGATCTGATGATGGTCTCGGAGCATCAGGTAACATCTCATACATTGAGGCGACACCGACGTCTCCATTCATGGATATGATCAGAGATGTCGGTCGCGGTGTCTTTCTTTAGTGATGTAAGAAAATGGATGCTAGTTTCATAGGGAAATGGAAGCTGGAAATGAGTGAGAAAAGCCATACTGAGAGAGTTAAAGTCACCGTAGGTACCCGAGGTAATTCGATGTACCACTTGGTGGCAACACCTGTGAGATTTCTTTGAAAGAGATGAAGACGGATAGAATCATCAATGTACGAATTGGAGGAGAACCAGAGGTGATATGTCACCACATGTGCTTAATGATCCTCCTTCGCTTTTCCCTCAAATTTGGGGAAATCACTCGGAATCTTTGATGGAACTGGAGGCCAGTACGGTGAATGAAGAATGGGATCATTCATGATCCTCAAAACATCGAGCAGCTCCAACATAGCTAAGAAAGGAAATTGCTTGTTAAATGGCATATAGGGCCTTTGAGGAGACCCAAACTATTGATTCCATCGTTGTTGGTAAGGATTTTTCCCTCATAGTGCTTGATTTTTTCCATATGGAATATGATGTTGTCCGCACTAAGCGTTACCTTACCCATAAGGAGGATTCGATCCTAGGTAGGTTTGATACTGCCCTGCCATAGGCCGCTGATGAGCATTGTATTCAGAATATGGGTTATAAGGTTGTTGAACCTGCTGACCCTGGACGTAATAATTTTGAACCTGTTGTTGCAGGGGTTGACCTTGACTTTGCAAAGGCTGACCTTACTAATACACATATAAGGCTTTTTGCTGCCAAGGCTGACCTTGTCGCTGCAAAGGTTGGCTTTGTTGTTGTAAAAGTTGGCCCTATGGATGCAAAGGTTGGCCTTGTGAGGAAAAGGTTGGGAGGACTGCTGAAAAAACTACATCTGTGGCTGCAAAGGTTGTTGTGACTGTTGCAAAGGTTGCCCTCGTGGTTGTAGCAGTTGTCCTTGTTGCTGCAATACTTGCCCTTGTTGCTACAAATATTTCCCTTGCTGCTACAAAGGTTTCCCTTGTTTTTGCAAAGGTTTTCCTTGTTGTTGCAAGGGTATCTGGACAGTTCCTGGGGTGATACCCTAAGGGTATTGATAGTTCCTGAGTTCGATCTGGCCATATCCACCAGGCACAGTGGATTGGCCAAGCTGAACATAAGGCTGAGCTTGAGGAATGTAAGGCAGATTTACCATAGCTTGCGAACCATATGGAACATAAGCCAGTTGGAATGGAACCAGAGCCATATATGGCTACTGGTATTGGATGTTACCCGACCCAGATGGACCAGCATGGTTAGGAATAGCATCGTAAAAGGGTTGATTCATTCTAACCATGTGAGTTTGTAATCCACTCACACTAGTTTCGCAAGACATTATGGGGATATTTGGATCTTTCCCCCTAGGCGGTGGCACAATCTATCCACTTGCTAGAGGGATAGAAGAACTTACTGAGACCTGACCTGAGACTGTCAGTTGAACCGGAAGAGTTGGTCGAAATGAAGAAATAGGTTGAGACAGAATGGTAGGTTGAACCAGAACTGAAGTGACTGTAGTTTGTACAATCAATCAAGAGGTCATGTTCTAAACGAATGAACCTGACGTAGGCATAACGTTGGAAGACCAGATGGGGTTTTGATACAATGACGAGGCACTAGGAGTGCCCAAAACCAACTGAGCTAGAGAGGTATAACCATGGGGAATATGGGCTCACTAAATTCAGGATAAGAGAGACAAGACTCTTCCAATAAAAGGGAATCCTTCTAGAGGGAACTCATATCCCTTTTCATCATCTATGTGAGGAGTGTGGGTAGTGTAAACTTTCGAATGACCTGGAGAGGAGACTGGGATCTCGCCTTCTGACTCCATAGATGGAAACAACTGGCAATGAGGAACCAAAGATGTTCAGGAGATAACTCCAAAGGAACACTAGGCTGATCATATGGACTGTATGGACGTTGTGGAGATATCACAATAGAATCGAACAATGGGTTCGGTGGATAAACAACCAGTCTTTGTGGACTTTCTGGAGTCTGTGAACTCTCAGGTGTCCGGATAGGATTATCAAAGGAATCTGGATCAGATTCTTGTGGTGACCAGGAATCTAATGGAGGCAGACGAGAAGACAAAGGTTGGCTACTAAAAACAATTCCAAGTTCAACACCTTGATCCTAAAGCGACTGAGGAAGTTCCGTATGAACACCTTGGGAGGACCCTGTAGTATTAGACAACGAAGGGGAACTATGAGATGGACTCAATGGTTCAGCCACGATGGATTCCCCTCAATAGAAAAAAAGGAAAGAAAACATTTGATTAAGGCTTTAACAGTCTTGAAATTAATAGGGAATTACTCAATTTGGTCTAAGAAGCAACTGCTTGGGATGACATGTTTACCGTGGGCAGTTATATTTTAGAAACAAAAACATTGCCTTTTCATCTTTTAAGAGTTGAGAAAAGGGTGAAAAGGTGACTCTAGTCGCTTTCAATAGTTTTGCGAGCGTGAAAGGACAAGTTTCTCGATGATCTCTTCAAATTTAAAGAGTCAGAAAAGATCAAATGACTGCTCAGGTGAATCTAGGTAAAAGGAGTACCAAGTAACCGTGAACTGCAATATACACCTCAGCCAATAAATTGACCAAGGACTTGATGTACATGCAGGAAATCTCCTCGAATGTTGTGTTCGGTGTATCATGTTTATAGGGCGGCAGACTCAGCTTCCTATGGATAAAGGATTGCAACCTAGAGGGGTCTCCCTTTATATATGTGACGATACGGGGAGCACAAGTTCGTGCTAGCGTTGTCTAATGCTGAAGCTAACAACAACTACTAAGTTTTAAAGATGCAGGAACATGTATCTAACCTAGACCACTAGATATGAGCGTTAATGTTTCAAATGCTCCTTGGGTTAATTGATATATTTTAAAGTTAATCTTGTAATTATGTCTCAATTTGAAGGCCTTCACGATGTTTCTTCTTCCTAAAATGAAAACGAGATGATGAAATGAAATCTTTCAATTTGATGAAGGATAGCTATGGAGGGAATAAAATCACTCAAATCATGCATCAAACCAAATGCAATATGCATCTATAACCATCTTCAAATGCTAAATGAAAAACATGAAATCTAATCTTTCACATGATAAGAAAATGCAACGCCAAAACAATCTGAAAGCAAAATTTCCTTACGATGTAATGATGATTTTTCTCTTTTTTAAAATGCAACAAAGTAATCTAGTGCAAAGGGAAAGAGAATGCAAGAAAACCTAGAAGTATGAAAATCACTTTCACATCAATGATTCGAATGCAATGCAAAATGGTCCGAAAACTAGGAAAAGAATAGCACTTTCACTTTCAATTCAAAACATAAAAACTTCAAAGAAAAAACTTTCTTTTGATCCCAATGAGACGATCGAATTGTAATCTATCATTCCTCAAATGAAGCCTAAGAAACTTTCACTGTATCCTCTAATGAAAACAACTTAAGTCACAAGAACCAAAAGTAATCTGTAAGCACGTCTGAACACACAAAGACTTTTTAACATAGGCAATCAATCTCTGATCTAAAGACCAATGAGTGTACTAAGGTTGACCTAGGAGACCTAGAACCCTAAAAGTCTAATCAAACTTCAAGAACACTCAAGCCAAGTCAAAATGTAATTGCAACAGACACTGAGAGAGTCAATGAGAAACACACTGGTAAATCACAAGGAGAAGACAATTGAAACCGAAAATCAAAGAGAAAACCCTAAATTTCTAAGTTTTCTGCAATCATTGCACCAGTAGTAAAGTAGCGATCATCGCTATTGTAACTAAAAAACCCACGATACCATCATGACTATTAGGCTCATATTCGCGATGGTCGAGGAAAAATACAAAGAAATCTAAAATTTTCAAAAACATCTCAAGTTAACAATCTTCAGACATCTACCAGGCAATGACACTAACTGAAAATAAGTAATGAGTTCTAAAAATCAATGGTTGACCAAACTCGTCAAAAGACAAGGTGAAGGAAAGGAAGGAAAGGGTCATAGGGTCCCCAACGGAGCTACCATTTTTTTGACAAGGTTAATCCTCTCTGCGGACAGAGATGATCCCTCTAGCCCAATGAGTGGGTCTATCAACTGAAGGGACAATCAACTAGACATATTCCTAGATTATGATTGAAAAATAGAACAAGAGTGAAGGCCTACCTTGCTCTGATGCTAATTTGATTTCCTTTGTTGAGATCCTCAAACTAATTGTGTCAAGATCTTGTTCTTGATTCTTTCAGTGCTTATGTACCTGCGCAAACAACCAAGAGACAACAAAGCATGCCAAAACCAATAGCAAATCCAATAATAATATTTTTAGCTAATCAAGGAATGCCAAACCAATACATACATGAAGATATATATTTTGGGAAGATGAACTAGTAGTTGTATTATTATTTAAAGAATAAAGGGGAAACTTACAACCATAGCCTTGATGTTGAAAGGCTCTCCTTGAGTGGTAATCCAAGTCCAAGCCAAGAAACTCTCCAACACTCCTTCTCCAAGTCTAATGAATAACCTCTAAGCACAAGCTCAGCATAGGGGTGCAAATGGACATAGATCAACCATTTTGGAATGGTAGAGGGGAAATTTATAGGCTGGGAGAGGGAGTTAGACCTCCTCCAAAGATAGGATTAGGCCCACATCTTAAGGAGGTAGCTCATAGGGATGAGACCAAGAGGTCAAATTAGGAGGATTCGACCTCATCTATGTGAAACCACCTCCATCTCGTCACTCTGGAAGCTTCTAGATCATGAAGCTTCTCATCCTTTTTGGGAAAACTTCCTTTTTGAGACCATCACGGGTATGAGAGAGAACAAATCGATGCCATCGCTGGCTTAAAAAGGTGCAACAGGCGATCATCGCAATTTTGAGCTTCATAAGGGTGATGATTCTCATTTTAGGGTTTCATGAGCTATTTCTTCAGGGAAAGCTCTAGATATTTTCCAGAAAAAGTTAAAGGAGGGATCTGAGTTGTACACATTGATGAGTATACTGTATAATGATCATGTTTCGGTCACTTCAGGGCATGTCACAGGGAAGTGTAAGAGGCATGACAAAATATTGTGTAACACTAGTATTATGGTCAGATTGATTAGTTAAGGCATAATATTCCCCATTATTCAAAAATATAGATAGGTCGGTTTGAGATATTTTACAAATGATTTGAATAATATAATTATTCTCCTTGTGTGCTAAGTACAATGAATCATTACTTTGTATCCAATTAAAAACTAAACCAACAACACAAAAATTGAAAGGATTAAAAATAAATGTTGGTCTAGAAAATCCAGGAAACCAGTTAGGATACCAATAATAATAAGAGTTGATTCATATTTAACCTTCATATCAACTAGGGAAATCAATTTGTCAACACGAGGATTTTGATTCACCAATTAACTCAAACATTCCATAACACTCAAGAGGACAAATTGTGCCAAAACAAAAATGATTAGCTTCAAAACATACACAAGAAAGATTAGGATTTGATCATTCATGGAGGAGTTGAACATGAATAAGTCTTTTGCCTCATGATAATCGTTGTATCAATAATCAAAATGGATAGTTTCAAGTCTAAGTACATCTGTGAAGGGTATACACTTCAAACTTGGTTTTAATAAAAGAGGTATGCATGGAGATGAATTAACCAAACATGAATATTTCATCCGATTAGATACTTTATCTTGAGGATTAAGAAAATTAACTTGAAAACACTCAAAATACTTCAAGTTTGAGCTTACATCTAGTGAAAAGATGCTAGGAAAATAATTAAACGAGAATATCCAGATTTGACCTAGTTCGGGGACCTCATCATGATGACGAGAACCTAACATAACCATCAGCAAAAATTGAATTTCCTTGAATTCCTGGCGATTCCTAGAACCTTCAAATGTTGAATGATACAAATTTGAGGGTTTGATCATACCAACATTATCTACATCAACTAGATCCTTACTAAAAGAATATGTATTGTTGACTTTACTATTTTTATTTGGTATTTCAACATCAAAAAATAAACTACCTAAGTCATAAGGTTCTTCTAATTTTAGATCTGAAGATATATAGATCAGAGAGATTTCATGAACAAGCTAAACTGAAGGATTAACCCCATGAAAAACTGGAGATTGTAAGGCATAGAATGGATGCTCAATAATTTCATTGTTTTCTTATTCATCATGTGCGACCTTACCTCCTTATGTCAACTCAAAATCTAATTCATCAAGTGTGAAAATTGAAATATGGGATTTTTTTGTTAAGTTATGGTATGTTCTATGCTTATAACAGTTTACTTCTTTTTCTTATTATATTCCACAGATTAGCAATCACATGTACGTAAAGTAAAGTGTAGATAGAACATTAAACGATCGACAGAAAACAAGCCAAGACAAGAGACACAAGATGTGGCGGCTAGCCAAGGACAAACCCCACAATGTGTGGGGAAACCCTTTGATCAAATATTCTTTTATCTTCAATAATTAACCAGAGAGAAATAGTACAATAAATCTGATTCATATCAGCAGTAGCAAACCCTAGAACAGCAGCATCAGCGTTAGTGGCTTCTTTATCAAACTAGGGCAGACGATATCTCACAAACCGACCGTCGGATTGACTTAATTCCACCACCAAAAGTTGCGGCTTACAGAGGAGGTTCAGATGAACCTACAGTGTAGTTCAGATGAGGAGATATTCTAGGCCATGCAGGTCAATCTTTACTTCTGCAGTTGCAACTTCAGTTTCAACAATTTTCGGCCTCAAACTAGGGCAGTCGACATCTTGCAAACCGTTCGTCGGATTGACTTCATTCCACCACCAAAAGTTGTGGCTTCCAGAGGAGGTTCAGATGAACCTACAACATAGTTTAGATGAGGAGATCTTCTAGGCCACGTAGTTCAATCTTTACTTCTGCAGTTGCAGCTTCAGTTTCAGCAGTTTCCGGCTTCAAACTAGGGCAGTCGATATCTTGCAAACCGTTCGTCGGATTAACTTCATTCCACCACCAAAAGTTGGGGCTTTCAGAGGAGATCCAGATTGACCTACAGCACAGTTCCAAAGAGGATATATTCTAGGCCACGTAGTTCAATCTTTGGATCTGTAGTTGCGGCTTCAGGTTCAATAGCTTCGGGCTTCACATGTGTGAGAGAGAGACCCATTTCTACGCAATCGAGAAGAGACTCATTTCTACGCAGTAGGGAGAGAGAGATATGATGAGAAGAGTGAGTGAAAATGAGGAAAAGTCCTCTTATATTTATACACAATGTTGGTGTTTGAAAAGATGCGACTGTTGGGCTTCTGAGCCTACATGAGTTGTAGGTCGGCTTGATAATAATTGCATAATTAAAATAAATTCATATCTCCATGAATACTTATCGGAATCGGATGATATTTATATCAATCCTACACCTCTCGACGAGAGGAATCTAATAAAAATATTATCAGCCATGAATAAGATGACCCACATGAAGTTTTTCCCTGGTTTCCAATTTTAACACTCCCTCTCAACCAGGGAGAACTTCATCTACAATCTGTCTATCAGTCGTTACTATTCATCCATCAAATGCACTGCCCTGTACAGCCTGACCCTTGCCCTACTCTGCGCTATTGTGCCTATTCTGCTTTGTCTTGTTCTGCCCTGTATTGATCGGTATTTGCTTTGCTCTTGCATTGTTCTGTTCTGCTCTGCTTTTGTCCAAATTATGAAGAAGAAGAAATGATCGAGGATGTATCATACTGACTCAAAGTCAGTCTCAGAGTATGTACCACTGGTCCCAGACTAGTCTCAACCAACCCGAAGTCAGCGTCATAGTGAGTACAACTCCACTGGTCCTAGACCGGTATCATCCTCCATTGACTCAAAGTCAGTCTCAGAGTGTGTACCATTGGTCCCAGACCAGTCTCAGCCGACCCGAAGTCAGCTTCATAGTAAGTACCACTCCTACCACTGGTCCCAGACCAGTATCGTAGTCTCAGAGAGTGTACCACTGGTCCCAGACCAGTCTCAACCGACCTGAAGTCAGCGTCATAGTATGTACCACTCTCACTGGTCCCAGACCAGTACTGCACTGACACGAAGTCAGTCTCAGAGTATGTACCACTGGTCCGAGACCAGTCTCAACCGACCTGAAGTCAGCGTCATAGTATGGTACAACTCCTACCACTGGTCCCAAACCAGTATCATTGATCCCAGATCAATGGAGGTCATCCTAGCGTAGGGAGTAAGGAAAATACAACGATGCATTCATCGGTACTACTATGGTCCCTAACTTCATTTCCCTACTCATTGATCAGATGAGAGGTACTTCCCATGAGTCCCAAACTGCATGGGTAGGATGCCTCAACAGGAGAACTAATCAATCCTGTCCTCACAGGAGAACACATCAATCCAGGCCGCCATGGAGAACACATCAATCCAGGCCTCACAGGAGAACACATCAATCCTGCTACACAAGAGAGCGAATCATCCTGTTCCACAAGAGAGCGAATCATCTTGTCCCACAAGAGAGCAAGTCATCTTGTTCCAGTGCACACCACTATGGGAGGGTGAGTCACCCTGTGGTTGTATGTTGCTCCAGTAAGAACCGTAAGCCCTCAGAGCTCCCAGAGCTCAATGTATGCAACATGCAGGATCCTTGTACAAGGGTTTCTTGACAACTCCAATTCGTTTGGTAAAATCGCAGATTAGATCTTTCCTTGGGACTTTGAAAAGGTGTATCGACCTGTACATCATCTTAATGTGATGGATCCTCCTTGCTCATCGACTTACCATATCCCAGATGATGTCTATCTGCTGGAGCAATCGATGAATACAGAATTCCTCAATAATCGAATCCCACCTCTGGTTGTTACAGAGAATCACAATGGTATGTGTTCAAACAGCTCACTGAAGACTTCCCCAACCAGGCAGCTTCATATGAGATCATACTCATAGATATGTATTCGGTCTTGGTGGTGCTTATGGCAACTGACTTCTGCTTCTTACTCATCCATTATATCGAAGCATAATCCAAAGAGAAACAACACTAAAAATTGCTCTAGTGATCCTCCATACTACCTGCCTAATCAACATTTGAATAATCATGCAGTTTCATATTTCTGGTAGTGTATCTCAATCCATTAGTAATTATGCCATGAAGATATCTTAGAAGATGCTTGGCATCAATGCAAGTAGGCTCAACCAAATATGAGCTCACAGTGCTAACTGCAAAACATATGTTCGAACAGAGGTTCACCAAGAACATCAACGTGAATGAGTTTTTGAAACTCATAGGCATTTCCCAAATCTGGTCCATCATCACTACCATATAACTTCTAAAAGTTCAGATCCTCGAGGTAGTCATAGGCTTGCAGTCCATCATACCAAATCTTTCCAATATCTTTACCACATATTTTCTTTGATATAGGAAAATTTCCCTTGGCTTCTACCATACTTCAAGTCCTTGGTCCTTCATTTCAAATTCAGAAGCCAACTCCCTCTTACATTTGTGAATGAGAGGGTCTGCACCTGTTAGAAAGAGGTCATCCACATACAGCACCAGTATGAGAGGCTTGTCATCTTCAACCTTAAAGTAAAGGTTAGGATTGGCTTCACTCGTAGTGAATCCCATCTTCATCAAGTAGTTGTCGATCCTCTCATACCATGCTCGGGGTGCTTGCTTCAGCCCATAGAGAGCCTTCTTCAACCTGCATACATGAGATTTTCGATCATAAATTTCAAATCCTTCGAGTTGCTCCACGTAGACCTCTTCTTTGATCGAGTTGTGTAAGAACGTAGTCTTGACATCCATCTGATGTAGGTTCCATCCTTGTGAAGCGGCAAGGGCTATGATCGAGTGGATGGTCGTATATCTGGCAACAGGTGCAAATATCACATCATAGTCTATACCTTCCTTCTGGGAGAAACCACGAGCAACAAAACGAGCCTTATAATTTTCCGTACTTCCATCTACTGCATGCTTTATCTTGTAAAGCCATTTGGAAGTAACAATTGTCTTGTCCTGGGGTCTAGGAACTACTTCCCAGACATCATTCTTCATGATAGACTCATATTATTCGGTCATAGCATCCTTCCATACTTGATGCTTGACAACATCTGAGAATGATGAAGGCTTATTTTGTATGATCGTGCTCATGATGGTCAAGTATCCCTGATACCTATTAGGTTCTTACTTTCACGAAAGGTTCCTCGGGTTGCAGCATGTCCTTTAGCATCATCAAGAAGCCCCCTAAGCCATGAAGGCCTCTTCCTAGAAGAGGAAGGCTCATGTGGAGGAGGATCAATCGGATCCATGGGCTCTTCTACATCAGGCATTGATTCATCATCCTTTTCTTTCAGTTCCCTGGTGTCGGCTTCTTGAGAGCTCCTCAAAGTCGGAAGATTGTTCACCTTGCTGAGAGCCATATCTTCGTCAAAGGTGACATCATGACTAATTACGACTTCCCTTTGACCGGCTACATAGATTCTATAGCCTTTAGTATTTTCACCATAGCCCACGAAAATTCCCTTCTTTCCAGATGCACCCAATTTATTTCTTTTCTCTTTCGGCACATGAAAATATACAAGGCTTCAAAAAATTCTAAAATGAGAAACATTAGGTTTCTTACCGGTGACCTTTTCTTCAGGAGTCTAGGAACCCAATGCTTGATGAGGGCATCGATTTTGTACATACACGGCAGTGTTTGTAGTTTCAGCCCATAGAAACTTAAGAAGTCTTTGATCATGTAGCATGGCCTGGACAGCTTCCACAATCGTGCGGTTCTTCCTTCCCACCACACCATTCTGCTCAGTAGTCTCCCTCTTAATGCTAGCCTCAGATATGCCTGAGTGAACCAACTGTAATATATCGTAGGTCTTGCTTTGGCTTGAGGGGAATGGTCCCCTTTTGAGATTTCCTTCGGCACATCCCGGACATACACCTTCTTTCTCTACTTGGAATTCGGGCATCCCTGTTACCATCTGTCTTACATTGGGTAGAGCTTTGTAATGAAGGTGGGCAAACCTCTGATGCCAAAGTTCGGATTGAAGAGTTGTGTCACAAGACATGACACCTAGCGTACTTCCATCGACCTGATATAATGAATCAATACTAACCCAAGAGTAAAGGCATCTTTAACATTATTTTTCCATATACATACCTTGCCATTGCTGAAGGTTACCTTGTAGCCTTTGTCTTCCATTGCCGAGATGGACACTAGGTTGTTTTTGAGGTCAGGTGCATTTAATACATCCTGGACTTTCTAGCCTTCTTGAATGGTTGTCCTCTTCCTCGATCCCCAGCTCTCCTCTTACCTTTGCTATTGAATTTTTCATTCCTTTTATTTGCCATCAAAGGGATTTTTGATCATCGTCCCGATGTGAGTCCTTTCTATCAGGGCACTCCCTTGCATAGTGACCTGCTTTATCGCAAATGTAACATCGTCCTTTTCTTCCACCCTTAGGTCCAGCCATTCCTTTTGATTTAGTCCTGGAATTATTTCTTTTCTTAGCATGAGAAGAAAAGGTAGCAAGAGGACCTTTAGGCATGGGAATTTCTTGCTCTTCTTCCCTTGTTTCTTCTTGAATGCATCTAGCCATTAATTCCTCGAAACCAGGAATTACATTATAGTTCAGAAGAGTAGTCCTGAACACATACCAATCGGATGGTAATCCTCCAAGAGTCGTGAGTGCCATTTCCCAGTCTATCATATATTTCCTTGGAGGTGTCCAGTTCAGAGATGTAGGCCACCAAGTTCTTGTTAATAGAGTCCCGAATGATCTTCTATTTTGACTTCTTCGGTTTTCCATTTGTTCCATGCAATAGCGGATGCATTTGATGGAGGCTCAACAATATTGCCTCTTACATGGCTCAGCACTCCTGGATCTTCTAGGGTTAGATCGATAGACATCTTCCATGCATGATAGTCATCTTTCTCATGGAGCTTGTCTTCGGCAGGAAATAGTGTTGACGACCCCATAGTTCTTTTAGGATAGCCTTGCCAATCTTCTCTTCAGTGATTGCTCTTGCTCTTGCTCGGGCTTTGTCTTCACCTCAACTCTGAAACCATGTTAAGTTATGGTATGTTCTATGCTTATAACAGTTTACTTCTTTTTCTTATTATATTCCACAGATTAGCAATCACATGTACGTAAAGTAAAGTGCAGATGAACATTAAACGATCGACAGAAAACAAGCCAAGACAAGAGACACAAGATGTGGCAGCTAGCCAAGGACAAACCACACAATGTGTGGGGAAACCCTTTGATCAAATATTCTTTTATCTTCAATAATTCAGCAGAGAGAAATAGTACAATAAATCTGATTCATATCAGCAGTAGCAAACCCTAGAACAGCAGCATCAGCATTAGTGGCTTCTTTATCAAACTAGGGCAGACGATATCTCACAAACCGACCTTCGGATTGACTTAATTCCACCACCAAAAGTTGCGGCTTCCAGAGGAGGTTCAGATGAACCTACAGTGCAGTTCAGATGAGGAGATCTTCTAGGCCATGCAGGTCAATCTTTACTTCTGCAGTTGCAGCTTCAGTTTCAGTAGTTTCCGGCTTCAAACTAGGGCAGTCGATATCTTGCAAACCGTTCGTCAGATTGAACTCATTCCACCACCAAAAGTTGCGGCTTCCAGAGGAGGTTCAAATGAACCTATAGTATAGTTTAGATTAGGATATCTTCTAGGCCACGCAGGTCAATCTTTACTTCTGCAGTTGCAGCTTCAGTTTCAGCAGTTTCCAGCATCAAACTAGGGCAGTCGATATCTTGCAAACCGTTCGTCGAATTGACTTCATTCCACCACCAAAAGTTGGGGCTTTCAGAGGAGATCCAGATGGACCTATAGTGTAGTTCCAAAAAGGATATATTCCACAGATTAGAAATCACATGTATGTAAAGTAAAGTGCAAATAGAACATTAAACGATCGACAGAAAACAAGCCAAGACAAGAGACACAAGATGTGGAGACTAGCCAGGGACAAACCCCACAATGTGTGGGGAAACCCTTTGATCAAATATTCTTTTATCTTCAATAATTCAATAGAGAGAAATAGTACAATAAATCTGATTCATATCAGCAATAGCAAACCCTAGATCAGCAACATCAGCATTAGTAGCTTCTTTATCAAACTAGGGCAGACGATATCTCACAAACCGACCGTCAAATTGACTTCATTCCACCACCAAAATTTGCGGCTTCTAGAGAAGGTTCAAATGAACCTATAGTGTAGTTCAGATGAGGATATATTCTATGCCACGTAGGTCAATCTTTACTTCTGCAGTTGCAGCTTCAGTTTCAGTGGTTTCCGACTTCAAACTAGGGCAGTCGATATCTTGCAAACCGTTCGTCAGATTGAATTCATTCCACCACCAAAAGTTGCAGCTTCCAGAGGAGGTTCAAATGAACCTACAGTATATTTTAGATGAGGAGATCTTCTAGGCCACGCAGGTCAAGCTTTACTTCTGCAGTTGCAGCTTCAGTTTCAGCAGTTTCCGGCGTCAAACTAGGGTAGTCGATATCTTGCAAACCGTTCATCGAATTGACTTCATTCCACCACCAAAAGTTGGGGCTTTCAGAGGAGATCCAGATGGACCTATAGCACAGTTCCAAAAAGGATATATTCTAGGCCACAGAAGTCAATCTTTGGATCTGCAGTTGCAGCTTCAGGTTCAACAGCTTTCGGCTTCACATGTGTGAGAGAGAGACCCATTGCTATGCAATAGAGAAGAGACTCATTTCTGCGCAGTAAAGAGACAGAGATGTGATGAGAGAGTGAGTGAAAATGAGGAAAAGTCCTCTCATATTTATACACAATGTTGGTGTTTGAATAGATGTGACTGTTGGGCTTCTGAGCCTACATGAGTTGTAGGTCGGCTTGATAATAATTGCATAATTAAAATAAATTCATATCTCCATGAATACTTATCGGAATCAGATGATCTTTATATCAATACTACACCTCTCGACGAGAGGAATCTAATAAAAATATTATCAGCCATGAATAAGATGACCCACATGAAGTTTTTCCCTGGTTGCCAATTTTAACAATTTTCAACATCACTTGATTCTTTTATTCAAGCTTATGTGATCCATAATGAATTAAACAAAGTCTTTCGATAGAAATCACATGAGATAATTTTTTGGCCGACACTTTTCAAACCAACAAGTGTGGTCCTGATGATGAACCACACTTGTTGGTTTGAAACGCATCGGCCAAAAAATTCTCTCATGTGATTTCTACCGAAAGACTTTGTTTAAATCACTTGATTCATTGCACATGTCAAGACACAAGGGACAGTAAACTAAGGAAGAAACCTTTGTGGGAGAATCTTCTATGATCAAATCAGACTCCATATCTAGGCCTTACAAATTGAAATCTTCTTAAGATACCAAGATATTGACCGATGTACATGGGCACTCATCACCATGTATAATAATGGATACATTTTCATCAGGGTGATGGTTTTTGAAGGTTGTATTCTGATAAAGAGCTTTCATTTCACTTGACTAATTATTGGGCTCATGAGAATCTGGATCAATCGAGAATGTAGAAACATCGTCCTGACATAGAGGAATTTGAAAAAGGGAACAGAGATAAAAATGTGTCTTAACTCTTATGCTCCTCTACTTGTGAGATGAAACCATCTTGTACCCAATCGCCATTTTAAACAACAAGTTGAGAGTCAAGGGTATTAGAAACAATTATTGGTGGAGCAAATTGATAAATTTAATCAAGGTATAAAGGGCTATGAGGTGAAAGTGATAGAAGTTAAAAGGTATCCCTTGAAGAATCAATACTTTCAATCAAATCATAATTAATATTTATATTATGCACATTAATTTCATCTTGAGGAATCAAGGGATCAACCTTCACATTAGGCTCCATGAAATTATTAGAACATTCAAAGTCTTCCTAGATAATATCTTGATCATGGAAAGCGAATAAAAGTGGGAGAAGGGGATCAACAATTTGATTTTCATATTTCCCAACTTCAACATCATTTCAAGGGACCACCTTCTTTGGTAATGTAAAGGGAGGAGGAGAAGGGATAAAAGGGGTATCAGATTCCTCCTCTAAGATTTGAGGTGCCTCATGACTAAGATGAGTTTGGAAAATATAATTTGGGATTAGACTTAAGGATGGTTCAGATTCTGATTTTTCCAAAGAGATTTCAACCAAATATTGAAACTTTTCATTCACGAAATCCCAATCCACATATTTGGAAAACTCATAGAAAAGGTGAAGGCACTGATCAATAAAATCTTCCAATGATTCATCAGATTTCATTCTAAGTTGATCAATCCTTTTATACAAATCTTGATAATTGTACTTATCAAAGTCTTGAAGAAGATCCTTGACAAGTTATTCGAACGAATGAATAGAAGTAGCTGGAAAAGTGTGACACCATTGCTTAGTGTGAACTTCAAGTGTGAGGGTGAATAATTTGCAAGCAACATCTTCACAATTCACTTCATAAGAATCACAGCACTTAAGAAACTAAAGTGTAAGCTCAAATATGGATCTTCCATTCTCTCCATTGAACTTAAAATGTGACAAGTTATGAATTATTCTTGCAGGGATTTTGAGATCTACTCATTTAGGAAAACATCCAGGAATTATGATTTGGGGAGAATCCATTAAAGATGAAAGATTTAAACCGAGATTCATGGGCTCAGCTTCTCAATAGTCCCTCCTTCTAGAGCAAAATATATTGACAATGTTGGATACCACCAACAGTAGGGGGTCTCCCTAGTATGAAGTCTCAATTATACCTCACATTGTTTAGGATAGGAGCCCATCATGAATAAATTCATGGATGTCATTTATACGTAGATATTTTCCTTGACTTCAATTAACACATAAGAGAGAAAACATATACTTTGAGATAACAAAGTAAGTTAGCCCTGTGAAGCATACAATTGTAATGTATATAAGGTACTTCCTCAGATGGGAAAATAAAAAGTGAGCCTTTAAAAGAAAAGTAATAGTACCATCCTAATGAAGACACACACACATACATAGAAGGAATCATTAATTAGTATGAAAAATAATTCACAAAGTAGCAACGATCATGAAAGCAAGGACACACCATTCAACAAGATGTGTACTAAAGATAACAAAATGTTTCATTGTCCTTAATACATATGATCAAAAACACGTCATAAACATTAAAATAATAGTCTTACAACAACCACAATACATGCATGAAAGTGCACCAGCTCTGAGAGGTTCAAGATATTAAGTGAAAGTTCCAATATACACAATTACAATGATGCATCACTAGCCCCAATAGTGTAACATGGAGCCACCATTTTCTCCTCAAAAGAATGATCTTCTCTCCTATCTTAATCTTGAGAAGCCAAGGATAAAAGTCTAAAATTTCTTTACATGAGGTATAAGGGCATATTAATAACAAATGTATCGACTATTCAGCTTCCATGTGACTCTTAACCTCCCTCCTGACTCTTGAGCTCCCATATAAATTTTGAGCTCCTACTTGACCTTTGGAATTCCTAGTGACTCTTCACATTCCATGTGTGACCCTTGGGCTTCCACACATTTTACATTTTTTTATTTTCAAAATTACAAAATTACATTCCACCAATATTGTGGCAAAAATACATAGCACAAAATAATACTCTTGTGTTCACACTTTGAGAAACTACAATTTGGTGATTGTGACGTGAGACTTCGTTGTAATGTGTCGATTCTAAGTTCTTCTCTTTGCTACTATTCCTTCAACTCTTCATGATAGGTCTAAATTGTGCTTCATCTTTACCCTCGAAAGGGTTTTGGTAAGTATTGGAACCTTCTAAGTCATCATGATTTGTCATTTATCTATCGTAGTACAAGATCCTTTACTTCTACATGATAGCATCTTTATGTCTCATATCCACAAGTATCTTCTTGAAACTCCTTCTTGATGACCTCCTTGAACATCATCAGCCATGTTAAGATGATAGTACCTGCAAATGGCGTTCACTCATGGCAAGACAATAGTTGTCCCAAAATCACCTATTCTACCTTTGTTTGCTCATTCATGGTGTTATCACTCAGATTTTCCTTAGAAGTTATCAAAAGAAGGAAAGGATCCAAGGTAACCACAAACCAATCTTTTAAGTATAGATTCTAGCCAATCTACACTCAGAGAGGGCTCTCTCTTTATGATTTAGCTTTGTTTTAATATGATATTAGGCTAGTTATTAAAGCTTAAGGGATTTGTTTTGATTTGGTGGTGAAATTATGAAACAAATGGGAAAACTAGGCTTTTAGGCCATTGGGCTATGGAGTCAATTAGGGATAATTCATTGGATCAAGTCAAATTGCTGAGGTATGAGTTCAACAGGCAAGATAACAGAATAAAAACAAACTTTGGGGCTTGAATGGGTGATATTTCTGCTCAAAACTAGAGGGAAATTAAGAATCCTCAAGTCAGGATTAGAAAGAAGAAAGGAAGATAGGTCAACTAGCAGAGGGCAATTAAGAATCCTATACCAGGGACTTATGAGAAAAACTACGGGGATAGAGGAGCAATTAAGAATTCCTTTATCGAAATAGCTTAGAAGAAAACATAAAAATGGTAAATTGTTGATAGCAGAGAGCAATAAAGCTAATTCTGATACACTTTGACTATTTTACCATTTAGATTTAGGATGCATGAAACATTGAAACATATAGAAAACACATAAAATCACAAGGATAGAATACTTATTTGTGATCACACTGCACGAGAATCTGATGAAATGTCCTCAACTTTCATTCCTTTTCCAGCAAAAATCCAAGTTTGATTACAAGAGATTTATCAGCTTGATAGCATAGATATACAGAAATGTAATAGAATCCACCCAAAATACTTCAAATGAAGAAGTATTTATACAAATTCTAAACTGAAATATCTTGAAAAAATATCAAGATTAGTTTACATTCAAAACTAATGAATCTATTTGGCACTAATTTTATGTATTTATGGTGACAAAGAAGAGAAAGTCGAATTTGATAGCAACTCTTAGTTGATGATGAGGCATCCCAGTCACTAACTGCATCCTTCCTTTGTGCATTCTGCCCCAGAAATTCTGCAAACTTAGGGTCCAATGATACGCTTTTATATCTCAATCCGAGATAGATATGTAAAAATTGAAAGAGGTTATTGTAGATAAGAATGTTTTTGAGATAAACCTCTCTCAGTTTCCAAAATTCAGCTCCAACTGTTCACAATATTCTCTGCAAAAAGATGTCAAAAACAAGACTTTGCACAAACTGAAAAATAGGTTGTGAAGACATGCACTTATATCCCTTTTGGTAATACCTGTGTAAAAAGTGAGAGAGGTTTTTGTGTATTATCCTTTTAGGAACAAAAACATCCTCTAGTTTTTCAAAATACATCTTGGATTGGTCACAATAGTTTCTACAAAACTATGACTTAAACAGGAAATTTCTGAAGAATGTACCATTTCTGCTCTGATTTCATCTTTTAACCTTGAATTTCTTTTAACTATTTTTCACTTTTACTTTGGATAAAATTCATTTTTGCTGGTGAAAGTTTTTTCATCTCTGTTTAATCCTTACTGCATCCATGTTTACTTTTACCACTCTGTTTTTCATCTGTCTTCACTTTGACATGAATTTGTATGCTCTGTAACTATCTTCCCTGCTGTTTATCTTCATGCTAGCTGATTTACTTGACTTGGTCTTCAATCTGATACTCTTTAACCCTAATACACTTTGATTGTTCTTTACTGTGTCCTTTTACCTTCAATGTATATTTTAGGTTTTTACTGTCTATTTCAACAGTAAATCATTTAATCTCATGTTTCATCTGCTCGTATTTTAATTGTTTGTTTTATTTTCCATCTTTGTTTGAATAGATTTGTTAACAATCTTGGAGTAAAAAGGTCTTATGACTAGTATTAACACTGTTTATCCAAGGCTGTGGTCTTCTGATCACCTGTAAAAAAAAACAAACTATTAAGAAAGCATTGGTTTGCAAGGGAGGTCGAAAAGGTTTCATTTGAGCTTGATAGGTCTATGGAGTGAGTCCAGAATGATTTTTGAGAGGTAAACCATGCTCAAATCGGTTAACAGAGGCTTCAGGTGGCACAGATGGGTTACATAGGGTTTTACTGCACAATCAAGTGAAAACGAGCAAAACTGCGGTTTTCGTATTTAAACGGGTAAATGGTTGATATTGGCAAGTAAGCTTTGAATGAATAGTGGACAATTTGTCATATGCGGAGAGTGGGAAGTGGGGACGGTAAGCAGACTCTATCGCACCGCTTTTGGGAGGTTGGTGGTTTTGGCAGAGGGTCGCGTGATACCACAAATTGAATGACACTTAGCATCGGCAAAAAAGTCAAAACAGCTTATATCGGACGATTAATGTTCGACCAAAAGGTCCGCGCAATATGAGCGAGGACCGTTGGATGAGGGAAGGCAGATCGGACGACAGTCGGTGGCGGAAGGTGTTAGGGAGTTAATGAAGGGGGCCTGCCGGCCTAATTAACATAATTAAATGACGTTAATTACATCGGGGACGATTGTATTGGCGAAGGGGTTATTAATTAATCCAGGTGACTAATTAATCCCTTTTTAACACGTCGGGGGTTTTGGTTCTTAATTAATCGTGGTTCGATTAATTAATCCAACTTGATTAACTTTATTTATGGTTTATTTTTCAAACCATCAGGATGGGATATTTATTTTTTGGGGATTTTTATTAATAATACGGGAAAGGGTTATTTGTTTTGGGAGTTAAATAAATAATAAGAATTAAGAGTTAATATGACCATGGAAAAGAAAATGAACTAAGTAAATGCTTCCGAAAATACATTCATCATCCAACATTATGACTTAGGCTAAAATGTGTTTGGGGGGGTTTCTATAAAGAACCATTTATTTTTCCCAAGTAAAGAGTGATTTTACCTCGGAAATGGATTTGAAGGGAATGAATGAATTATGGAAGGGGTGAATTTTTATGAAGGGGCTTTAGCACTTAGGCCTTACAAGTTATTGGGCTGAGGGTCTGGTCCCTCCAGAAGTCAGAGAAATGCTCTGAGCCCCTTTAACTTAAGGCTTTAGGTACTCTTGATTATTTATTATTTGTGGGAAATTAGTTACAATAAGGGGTAAAATGAATGATGAAATTAATCATGTGACTTTGTAAATGTCTCATTGTCATCCATGCTTGTCAAAATAATGTGATGATGAAAGCAAATGATATGGGCTTTAACTAACCATCCATCATACATAATTCTGCAACCATTCATCTACTTACCCACCTACACATCCTACCATTTTTCTACTTTTATTAGGGTGCACTTAAACTGGCAAACCCTTATCAAACTTTTCTTTTCTTTTACACTAGAAATCTATCTAAGTCTATCCATATTACATCCAAGGGCTCAGATTAAATTTTTCAGCTCCTTTTCTTCTTTACTCTACCTATCTACTTATCTTCCAAGATTAAACAGTTTGGTCAGATTTTATTCTCTATCTATAAACAAGAAATTCAAAACATGGAATAACCAAGATTAAACTGTTTGGTTACCATGGATTGTTGCATAATAACAAGTTGCACACAATCATTATTGTACAACAAGTAAAATAGTAGTGACATTTGGACTTGCACACTTTCTTGGTCTTTTTCTTTTTCTTGGGGTTCATTTTTTATTTTTTTCCTAACCTTTTCATTCTGTTTGTCCTTTTATTCTCTTTCTAGGACATACCCTATTTACATTTTTTAGTTTTTTTTATTTTTTACAAATATAGAAAACATTTGCAGAAGCAAGGTATGTACATATTTCAGAGACAACCAAGTCAATCATGATATGTGACATCTATTGGTATAGGAACCTAACACATGGTGCCAGTTGTGATGGGATAGTGCGCTAGACTGAGGGAGAGGCCTTCTTGGGAACAAGGCACACGTTCAAGAGGAAAGATGTGAAAGTTTCATCACTGTAATTGTGCACTGCACAAGGGAAAGAGAGAGGAGGACAATCTTGGGTGTAGAGCACAGGTCCTGGAGGCAGTGGCTAGAAGCTTGAGGCCTGACAATGTACAGTGCGCAATGACTAGGAGGGAATCTCTAGGTTGAGCACAGGTCACAAATACAAGGATCAAGAGATGAAGTTACTATCGATTATGAGTGTGCAAGTCTCTCATGAAGCCAAGGCTCGTCAAGTATTTGCATAGAGGGAAAGTGTAAGCAATAAGGAGTTGGGTGGTTGTGCTCTAGAGATGTACAAAGTGAAATGAATGGATTTTTCCTCTTGATGGGTACATGGAGAAAGTGTAAGATGAAAGAGAGTTATGTCTAGGTCCTGGGAATGGGAAATGTGCTTATGACATGAGAAAAAGGGTAAACATTCTCATAAAATAGTGTAAGATATGAGGATAAAGAAAAACCCAAAATTGACTTAGTGTGAGACCAATGGAACAAACAAGAGAGAAAGAGAATGCATAACAGGTCCTAAACATGATCAAACACACAAGTACAATAAAAATCATAAAAATAACATGCACATTTCCCAAAACATCATCCATACACTAAAACAACAACCAAAAAACACTTATCTCCTAGTGCAACATTTAGGGTACAAGCCTTTGCGATAGAAGTGTTGGATGTAATCAAAAAGTGTGCTAGATATAAAGAATGTGAAGAGAAACTAAAAATGACACATGAAAGAGTGAAGTGACACATGCAAGAGGAAAAATAAGTGAAAGTGACACATGCGAAAGCAAAATGACACATGAAAAAGCAAGCAAAAGTGATAATTAAGAAACTTACCTGGAAGATGGCATACTTGCAAACAAGAATGAGAGAGTGCTCCTTCTGCTCCAGAGATGCACAGAGCTCTAAAGTGAAATATGAATGTGAAATGAGTTATGGGTTAGATTCTTTATATAGGGAGAACACACATGTAATTAGGGCTAGGGTTTGTGAGTGTGCTCAACACATATCATAAAACTAGGAGATAAAAGAGTGGTGACTGCTTCTAGAAGTGTGACAGTGCTGAAAAGAAGTGTGCTCTCGCTATCAACAAGAATGTGCACTAACTTACAACAAGGAGTGCACAATCACTGTCTTTGAGAACTACATAATGACTTTCTTTGAAAGTTGTGTTGTTTCTATCAACAAGAGGTGCACTTCTTGAGTTCCAAGAGATCACACTGACTATAAATAGGGAGCGTGCTAGGATTGCTTAGAAGAAGTGTGCTATGAAGGAATCACAAGCTAAACATGTGAAAGAAAGTAGCTTTGACACTAAGATTTCCTAAGGGAAGACTTGAACAGTTAGAAAACATGACGAATCATGACGTTAATGACTTGAAACAAAAGATAGCATAATCATAAGTGGGCTCCAAAGTTTAAATGTAGGAAAAAATTTGGAGGGTGTTGTGCCAGCTACAATAGTAACCTTATTAAGTGTTCAAAGCCAAGACAATATGAGGGGGGGGGGAGGTGAATCAATATTTTAGGAAATTAAAAAACATTCTTTCACTTGTAAAAATATTAGGACACCATAAAAAACTTTAGCAATTACTTCATATGAGAATGACAATGAACCAACATGAACATCATAAATAACACACAAATATTCTTCAATTTTTTCTTCAATGTGTTCATAAGGAAAGCTACGACTTGTTTTTACAAATTTCTCTGGCTACAACCACCAAGAATCTACAACTCCCTGATTTATCAGCTACAACTAAATAGAGCTACAACCCCAAAATAGTTACCATCACCTACTGGAAGGAGCTACAACCCCTGATCTGCAAGCTATAACTTGTTTGACATCAATGATTCATATTTCATTCATTTTCACACTAGAACCATGAATTCCAAATCCTTTTACAAAATAAAACAATTTGTCTCTTGACACACTCACCAAAACTCCTTCAGCAATCTCTAATTACTAAACACACCATCAACATTAATTCACATCTACTTGCACCCTACCACCATAATTATTTGCTCAAATTTTCACCAAACTTGCTCAATCAATTCTATTTATAAATATATATTATTGATATTTTTATCTTCTTTGCATTTTAGTTATCTTCACTTTAATTCTTGCATGAATTAGTTATTCGTGGTTTTCTCCTATTCAAAATATGTATTTTGAACTGATATTCAAGTTATCAACCTCTGTTCCCATGTTTTGAGTTCAAACTTTGAGTTTTTCTATTAATTTTTTCTATTTTGGAACTTTATAGGGTTTAGCAGAAGTTTTAGCTACAGTTCCAACTTTAGTTGGCCACTAAATATAGAAAATATGTTGAATTTACTTCCAATAACATCCATGCCACCAAATATTTCCTTTAGTCCCTCACACTTTTTATTTTGGCTCCTTTGGCCCATATTCCCATGCGTTGTGACCTCATCTCAGTCCCTAAGCGCTTAAATATTTATCTTCGTGCCTTTTCTCCTTAAGTTGCATGCCCTCGGTCACTGTGCTGCATAAATTCTTGTGCAAGCACATGAACTTGGCCCCTGTCGCATTTATCCTATCACTATGAGCCTATGCCACTTTATAATCCTCTAGGGTTTTTCCTTATAGGATGATGTGTCCCATGGGGTCGCCTTGTGCCTCTTCCCATTATTCACTTACTGCCTGATTGTACATGTCAACGTATCTCAGCGCTATCACTCTATCATTCTCCTCCTACTACTTAAGAATTCTTTTGTGGTCTTAGAGTCAGGATGAGGTGTCCCAATGGGTATTCCTACTCCACTTGAGAACCAATGAGGAACTACCACGTTTCTCACTACCAAGTCAGCCCGACGCCCAGTCAGCCCACTAGTTCTTTGCATGCATTGTTCAAACCTTCTATGATCTTGCCTATGGGATGATGTCATGTTGTCATCATCAGTTCCACATCGCACCTCTTAAGTGGTGACATGTGTCACCTGGAAATGGCCCATTAGGGTACCTAAGAGCCTCAAAATTGCATGACACATGTCTACCTCTTATTGTCCCCATGTCACCAGTGTCGACATCATATGTGACGAATAATATGTTGCCATGTAGCCTACCTATTTCATCCTAGCCTTTAACTTCCCTGCACCCCTTGGAACCTCTAGGATTGGCCCTATGGGATATTTTATCATTGGCCTCCACTATCCGGCCAACAAAAATGTTTGTCGTATAATGCTATCAAGCCACATCTTCCTGGTCCTCAACAAAAACAACTTATGGTTTTGGGCCCCCCTGCAAGTTATTTGTAGTTTTCAGGATGAGGGGTGGTGCAATCAACCTCAACCATCGATATTGTGATCGTCATTTTAACCAAACAATTTTGTACGACACCTTTTCACTTTAACTGTCAAGCAGTATACCCTGTCGTAATTACACCAATGTGTCAATGAGGACACATGGTGACAGATCCACCCACAAACCTGCTAATATCCTTTTAACTTATTGGGTCTTGTCAAATGCTCTACCAGTTTTTCTTTTATGCCAAACTTAACTGCTCTAAGACCACCTCTACTAACTTTATCTCTGTAAATTTTGACTTTTGGGATCCCTGGCTTTGTTGGCCATATCTGCTGCTCAAGGAGGCCATTTTCGATCTTCCACATACCACTGTAAATCTCTTTAAGAGCTCTTTCCATATGCTTGGGTTCCATCTACTCTTAAAGTTATCTACTACACTAGAAATTCCTTCAAATTCTCTGTAAAATTTCACCTTTGTTAATCCTCATTCTTCTTGTTGTACATGAACCTTGATCACATGTGCCATCATCATTAATACTTTTGAAACATTTCCATCAATGACAACATATTTCTAACATTATCCCCCTTTAACATCTATGGCAACACCTTGATCAAATAAAACATCATCAGATGACAAACCAAATATGCTTGTGCTCAAATCTCATCTTTGAATGCTACTCCCCATGTGACACACTTCTCTTGTGTTGAACTGTTGTTGTTACGGTGTTTCTACTATTACTATGCACCAGTTCTTCTCCAATACTTCTCCCTCTTTATATTTTTTGTGGTTGGGGACACTTTGTTCTTTTGTTTAATATCACCAATGCTTCTCTGCTTTTGACATCAATGGAAAAGACACTAATGGACCCCCAACCCACAACTTTACTCCCCCTGTCAACAATATTTCCCTATCGTTTTGATCATGTGGACTTGGAAATTTCATAATAATATGTTGAAGGTATACTAGCTTCCTTTCTTCCTCTTTAAGGAAGATCTAGTGCAGGGAGGCAAGAGGAAAAACTCCTAGTCTCTGCCTCAAATACTCAAACCGATCTCTTGGGAGTGGTTTAGTGAAGATATCAGCAGCTTGTTCTTTTGTAGGTACATACTCCAGCTTCACATTTTTATTGGAAACTTTCTCTCTCAAGAAATAATACTTGATTGGAATGTGCTTTGTCTTGGAGTGAAAAATAGGATTCTTTGACATGTTGATGGCACTTGTATTGTCACAAATAATATGAATAGGTTGATCATAAACACCTAGCCATTTTGCAAGTTCTTCTTCGTCCACAATAGTTGAGTGCAATAAGAAAGGAAGTTCTTATTTCTCAACCATGAAACTAGACATTCTCTAAGAATGAAAGCACCACCACTAATGTTCTTTCGATCATCTTCATCACCTGCCCAATCAACATCAGTATAAATAGTCAGTGAAAAATCTTTACCTCCTGAGTACCATAGTCCATAATCCATTGTGGCTCTGAGATATCTGAGAATCCTCTTGGCTGCTAGAAGATAGCTTTATCTAGATGATGTTTGAAATATTCCAACAAAACCAACAACCTACATAATGTATGGTCTTGAAGCTGTCAAATATAATAGGTTTCCAATGATAGATTTGTATAATTTTTTATCAAATTTAGGTGATTCATCATTATTTCTAAGTTTGCACCATGTAACCATTGGTATGCTCATTGAAGAGCATTCCTCCATGCCAAACTTCTTCAATACTTCCTTTATATATTTACCTTATGAGATAAAAATCCCTTTGGGAGTCTAGAAAATATGCAATCCAAAGAAATAAGAAATCTCTCCAAGAATATACATCTCAAATTCGCCCTTCATATATGCTGCAAATTGGCATGTCAATATTGAATCTAAATCACTAGAAAAAATTATGTCATCGACATATACAACCACCACTATGAGTTTCCCATCATTAGCTTTGACATATAAATTGCTATTAGATGAACATTTTTTGAAACCACAGTTGAGCAGGTAGTTGTCCAGCTTAGAATACCAACCCCACGGGCTTGCTTGAGACCATACAAATCCTTCTTAAGCTTGTAGACATAATCAGTCTTATCTGTCAGATGAAAACCATCTGGTTGTTCTATGTAAACTTCTTCTTGTAATTCTCCATTTATAAAGGCATATTTTACATCCATTTGATATATTTAAAACTTATTGAAACAATAAAATTCCAAAATCATTTGAATTTCCTCTAATCTAGCTACAGGATCAAAAGTCTCATCAAAACCTAGAACTTCAATTTGAGCTTAACCTTTCCATACCAACCTTACCTTTTTTCTTACTACTTCACCACAGCCATTTAACTTATTCCCTAAGACCCACTTCATGCCAATGACATTCTTATTTGTTGGTCTTGGAACAAATTCCCATGTCTAATTTTTCTCAATTTGGTCCAATTCTTCATGCTTAGATTTCAACCAATTTCCATCTTGTCTAGATTGTTCAACATCCTCTGGTTCCTCCATGGATAACAGGGCTACATGTTCTTGCACAGGGGGATTGAGTAGATTCCTTCTTATTTTTACACCTCAATTTAATTCACCAACAATTTGGTAAGTTGGGTGATACTTTTGCACATATCCTGAAGGATCTTTGGCTTGAGGATTGGAGGGCTCTTCATTGTCTTCTTCTGAAAGTTGCTCATGGTCCTCCTCATAATTGCTTATTAGTTCATTAGAGTTGGTACTTGCTAGTTTTTTGTCTTCTGATTTAACATATTCATCTACTTTGACATCAATACAATCAATAATCCTCTTTGTGTTATTATTATAGCACCTATAGCCTTTTCTATTATGTCAACATCCTAGAAAATAACCTTGATCAACCCTTGCATCAAACTTGCCAAGATTTTCGTCATTCCTCTTGATGTAACACTTGCTACCAAAAACTTGAAAATGCTTGACTATTGCAGGTCTGCCATACCAAATCTCGCAGGGATTTTTGTCACTGTTTGGCCTTAAATGAGCTTTGTTAAGAATAACCATTGTTCTATGAATGGCTTTCCCCAAAATCTCTACTGGACTTTCCTTTCATCCATCATAGCTCTAGCTAGCTTTTGTACAGATATATTTTCTCTCTCTACTACACCATTTTTTTATGGATTTTATGCTATAGTGAATTTCCTCTTGATGCCATGCTTCTTGCAAAATTCATCGAACTCTTTTGAAGTAAACCCACCTCCATTATCAGATCTTATACTCTTGATTTTACAACAAATTTCATTTTCAACTATAGCTTTGAATTTTTGAACTTCTCAAAAGCTTCAGATTTTTCTCTGAAAAAAGAAACCCACATCATCCTATTGAAATCATCAATTATAAGCATGAAATACAATTTACCGTGGATGATTGTATTCTTGATGGTCCACACAATCCCATATGTACTAGTTCCAATGGCTTTGATTATAATATCTCCTTAGACTTGAATGGATGATCTGAAATGATCATAAACTAAATACGGATGTAGAGTCGATTAATCATTAATGATATGAATTTTAGCTGAAGCATGCAAACCGAGGAAAAAACTGCTTGAAAAGAACACTTTATGACAGTTGATTAAACATAAAATTCATGCATAACAGAAGTGAAAATAGTAAAAACACAACGATAATAGACATCAAATTGATGATGGAGTTCGTCCCTGATGGACTACGTCTCCGAGTTTGCTTTTAATATCGGCGACTGTTTTTATTAGGAATGAGAAGAAGGTGTTGATTACACAAAGAAAAGACCAGACTGAATGTGCATGTAGACACTTCTGATCACTTCATCAGATAGCCATATGAACTAGCTTTCCAATGCTGCTTACGATTTCCAAAACCGACCCCGGATGCTCCCGAAACACTAAAAGCAAAAAACCGCCTATGTCCTCCAGAATCTGCATACAAAAGTCAAAAACCACTCTAATGTCTTTCAAAGGAAAAATCTGCCTCTTATAGGCCTAAAAATACATTCAAACTCCCTTCACTGAGTTTAGGGATGAATTTGGCCTAATTTGGGTTTAGGAGCTTTGGTCTTGTGATTGCCTGACACCTAGGCTAGGGTTTTATGACCTTTGAATTAATTTTTAACAACAAAAACCATAATAAACCCCAAAATAACTTTATCATAAAGTTTTTCACTGGCAGTCAGGTTGACGGTGCACTGAACTAACCATTTCCATGTGACCATCGAGCAGTCGACTACCTGACTACCATCTTGCAGTCTTCCCCAGCGGTTCCGGCTAACGGTGCGGCCCCGACTGTTGCATGTGATAGCCTCACTTCAGGCAGTTGCGGTGAACGTTACGGTTAATGCAAAGGTTTCCAAACTGCCTCCGGTACCACTGCTCACATGTTCTGGTTTACTCTGTGCGGTTCTATGCGGTTAGGACCTGACTGTCATGTTAACCCCGACGGCAAAACCGAATCTATTCACATGCTAACTCCGACGCGGTCTACGAATTGGCGGTTAACCCAAAAATGGTCAGCACATACCTCTGACGGCTTATAATAATGTTGGTCACATTACCACGGTTCCGTTGTGGTTTAAGTACGTGGTTAGGAATTGTTTGATGTTTTGTAATGTTTTTACATTGTAATGAATAGGGCCGAGGGTTTAATGGTTTAGGGTTAGGACTTTAGGTGCTAGGTTGATTAGGGTTTAGGTTATAGCATGGATTTAGACTTTGCTTATGGTTAGGTTTATTAGGGTTTAGGTTTTAGTATAATGATTTAGGTTTAGTCTTTTAGTGTCCAAAATTACACTTTGACATAACCCTTATACATTTTTGTCACAAAGCGACATTAATCACTACATGACGATCCATGAACCAAAACATTGAATCGACATTGGACGACGATCATGTCAACCCTTGCCACGATGACACCCATGTCGACACCAATCCTACAAAGACGAATGACAAAACACATGTCGTTGACCAAGTCCTAGGGAACTGTCGATGAACTCATGTTGACAACCAGGCGCTGACCCATCTTAATTAAACGCCATGAAACCATAAACATTACTTGAACAACCTGATCCATAACCAACACTGTCGAAATGTCGAAGTTGAACTAAAATGACGACGACATTGAACACTGATGATGACACTTGAACACCTGTACAATTGAATCAACGGAATCCTCCTAGATCGTTCCTCTCCACTTGAAAGCTTTTGGACCACAAAAGTTTGACTAAACAATTAGTCGATGAGGATAGAACTCCCTCTCTTTCCACCTTGACTTAACGATGTACCAATACATTCGATCAATCACCTGCAAGTGATGACCCTGATGATGCTGACCATGGCACTTTTTGATTCGGTGACATGTTTCTTCCATCTGCAGTATGAACAACTTGCGATGATGGGAAAACAACCTGTTATCAACATGGCAATTGAATTCTTTCCACGAAGAATCATGAGTTAGTGATCCACAATATTTGAAAATAGTCTCTACTCAACGTTGTTTAATACCATCAACATGTATAAACAATCTACTTTGCGGAATGACTGAGACATTCAAAGATACTTTCGACATCAAATCAGCTACTTGATTTAACATACTTTCTTGATTCCTCTTTACTAAGTGAACTTTCTGCATTGAACCTATCCAACTGTAAGGTGAAATTTTTTGCAACGTAGTTTGATTTTGGAAGTATTGAGATAGTCGTTTATTTGTTTGAATCACTTTTCCTTCATTTATTACATGATGTTTCCATTGATTAGCACTTTCTTCTCATGCATAAGTTCCCATTAGACACTTTAACACTGCTTTAGAAAAGGCTTTGATATGAAAACAAATAGGTTTCCTCTCCACTTGAAAAGAGCTTTCCAAACTGTTCAAGACATGACATGGTGACACAATAAAAAAGAAATCGAACACTGACTTTCCCCAATACTGACATGTATCCTTGCAACTATTAAACTAATTTGATTCATTTTGACATTAGGAAGAGGAGCTTTAGGCACAAACTGTAACCCATGTTGTATTCCCTGCTTATGATTTAGATGTTTGGTTTTACATAGAACTGAACAAGTTTATATCTCTTTAAACAAACCATCATTAAGTTGAGTTGCATAACTTAAACAAGAATCATGTTGTTTCTTATGTTGATCCTTTACACACATGATTACAAACTGCTTGTTTGAACTTATTAATCGTTTCATCTGATTAACATTAACTGAATTCAAGTGATTTTTACTTTGATGTGACCTGACAATAAATTCAACCCCATCTTTCTTAAGATGATATCTATGTTCTCTCCTATAACATACTGCATCTCGATCATAAAGATAAGGACTTCCTAAGACAACTCCACATATGTCTATTGTAACCACATCTAATTCCACTTCATCAATGTAATTAGTTGTTATGGAAAATCTTAATCGAAACTGTTTGGTGAATTTTATCTGAATTGATTTATTTAGCCATCCTAATGGGTAAGGTCTTGGATGATTTCATGTTTCCAAACCCAAACTTTTAACTAAATATTCAGATATTATATTCGCATGTCATTGTCAAACATTATGTCTATCTTTGTATGCTTAGAAGTTATCCTTATGTTAAATAGTTCAACACTTTTATCCTCATATGGAGCATTTATGTTTCAAGAAGATGCAATAGTTTTCGAACTTGAACCAGTTTCAGAGGTTTTACCTGTCGTAACCATGGCAGTTATCCTCCTTTCATCACCTGAATCTGAACCTAGATCCTGTTGGACTGCTGCAATGGCCTTCTTTTCATCCTTCTCCTTAAGGAACTTTTTGGGCTTAAGTTCTTGTTGAATTTTCCAGCATTTAGATTCATCATGACCGATTCTCTAGCAATGAGAACAAGTAGGTCTTTCCTTCTGAATGATTGCTGATTTTTTTCTCTTCGAATTGTTCTTCCCCTCACTGTCACTGGAAAATTTGGTTTCCAACTCTTTAGATGACTGCGATGAAAAATTGAATGGTTTGCCACCTGATTCAATATGTATGGCCTGAACACACACCTCATCAAAATCATCAGGATTAAACATCAATAAAGTATGTTGCAAATACGAATGTAAACTGTCGATGTATTTTAACAAAGTTTCATGTGTATCCAATGAAATACCAAGCGCCAATGCTTTCTTTTGGAACTCCTGAGTAAACTCCTGAACACTCTGCCCTTTACCTTGCCTCAGATGTTGCCAATCAATAACAGCTTGCTACATGTATCCTAAAGGATAGAACTATTTCCTAAGAGCTTTTAAAAACTTAGACCATGAAGAGATGACTTTTCCTTTACGCTTTACATCTATCTGAGTTTTACTTTCCCACCAGATTAAAGATATTCCCCCCATTCTAAGTGTAGCTAACTGAATTTTAGTTTTATCGCTAGAAATGTTCTGAATGCGACAATACACTTCTAACTGCTTTATCCAGTTATCTAACTTTTCAAGATTCATTTCGCCATTATAAACAGGGAACTCAAATTTAACATCAAGTTTCAAAAGAGATGTTTTCTTAGGTTTCTTTTCCGTTTCATATTCTACACTGGAAGAAGAAGAGGATGATGGAGATGATGGAGGTGAAGGTGGTTTATCAGTCTTCCCTTTACCATTGTCCTTCTTCAATGGCTTTGAAGAAGAAGTTGCATCTCTCGCCTTCTTGTCTTTGTACAATTCTCCCAAAATCTATTGCATGGTTAAGAATGCCTGCTAAAACTGTTCTTCACACATCTTAGTTTCAGTGTTTTCACTTGCATCAGGTCCTGACATGGTCAATTTCTGAACAAATCGTCGCTTTCCCATCTCTGGATTGATCTGCTCAAGGATTCCTTCTCCTCGTTGCGACTTTGACCTAGTTAACATTCAATGGAAAATTCTACAAACACAACCTATTCTGATACCAAATTATATGATATGAAATTATCATAAACTAAATATTGATGTAGAATTGATTAACCATTAATGATTTGAATGTTAGTTGAAGCATGAAAACCGAGGAAAAAACCTGCTTGAAGAGAACACTATACAACAGCTGATTAAACATAAAATCGATGCATAACATAAGTGAAAATAGTAAAAACATAGTGATACCAGACATAAAATTGATGACAGAGTTCGTCCCTGATGGACTACGTCTCCGGGTCCACTTTCAAGATGGGCGACCGTTTTTATTAGGAAAGAGAAGAAGGTGTTGATTACACAAAGAAAAGACCAGACTGAATGTGCACACAGGCACTTCTGATCATTTTCATCAGATATCCCTCTAAACCAGCTTTCCAACGTTGCTTATGGTTTCCAAAACTGACCCCGGATGCTCCTGAAACACTAAAAACAAAAAAACCGCTTATGTCCTCCAGAATTTGCATACAAAAGTCAAAAACCACTCTAATGTCTTTCAAAGGAAAAATTTGCCACTTATGGGCCTGAAAATACATTCAAACTCCCTTCACTGAGTTTAGGGATGAATTTGGCCTAATTTGGGTTTAGGAGCTTCGGTCTTGTGATTGCCTGACACCTAGGCTAGGGTTTTATGACCTTTGAATTAATTTTTAACAACAAAAACCATAATAAACCCCAAAATAACTTTATCATAAAGTTTTCCCACTGGCGTTCAGGTTGACGGTGCCCTGAACTAACCATTTCCATCTGACCATCGATCAGTCAACTGCCTGACTACCATCTGGCGGTCTTCCCCAGCAGTTCCGGCTAACAGTGCGACCCCGACTATTGCATGTGATAGCCTGACATCAGGCGGTTGCGGTGAATGTTACGGTTAATGTTGCGGTTGCCAAACTGCCTCCAGTACCACTATTCACATGTCCTGGTTTACCCCGCGTGGTTCTGATGTAGTTAGGACCTGACTGTCATGTTAACCCTGATAGCTAACCTGACTCCGTTCACATGCTAACTCCACTGCGGTCTATGAACTAGTGGTTAACCCAAAAACGGTCAGCACATACCTCCGACGGTTTATAATAACGCAGGTCACATTACCACGGTTCCGTTGCGGTTTAAGGACGCCGTTAGAAATTGTTTGATGTTTTGTAATGTTTTTACATTGTAATGAATAGGGCTGAGGGTTTAATGGTTTAGGGTTAGGACTTTAGGTGATAGGTTGATTAGGGTTTAGGTTATAGCATGGATTTAGACTTTGCTTAGGGTTAGGTTGATTAGGGTTTAGGTTTTAGTATAATGATTTAGGTTTAGTCTTTTAGTGTCCAAAATTACCCTTTGACATAACCCTTA